>OW119928.1:81163244-82363244 GCA_933210815.1 Meta bourneti
AATTGTTTTAGTGTGTTCTAACACCTCTTGAAACTTTTCCCACGAAATCCGAATCAACGTGTATAGCTATAAATTGTTATACTACACCGCAAAAGCGTTGATCAAAAAAAGCGACACGCACAGGTGATTCAATCACTACCACCTAAGTGAAGTGATTAGTAGACAAAATTCAAAATCTGAGAATTTGGACTTAGGCCCTTTTTCTACCAGGTTAAAAACGGGTAAAAATTATGCATTCAAAAGTTACCTTCCAAAGTACCAATTTTCTACCAAAAATTCCAAGCTTTGCTACCTGCACTTTCAGCTTCTTGCTTCAAACCAAAGCAAAAATAAATATTTTTAGTTTTATAGGGTGTTGAAAATACTGCTTTTTCACTTTACTTCCGTTTCCAGCGAAAAGCAATCTGGCTCTAAAATCCAAGGCTCCCGAAGCAGCCTCTTGTTTCGCTCCAGTGCGACGCTATACATCTCGACCGACCGAGGTAAAAAAATCGGATGTTTCCCTTCGGGATTGATCCCGGATCGTCTCCAGTAGTCCGTTGTATTGCACAATTGCGACGTTAATTAACTACCTATCTCCCGACCGAGGTCAAAACCTCGGATCTTTTCATTCGAGGTTGATCCAGGACCGTCGCCGGGGCCTCCGTGGATATATCCACTGCGCTAGCAACCTTCGAGTTGTAGGCGAGGCAGGTTCGATTCCTGCCACTAGCATTCCTCCCTGGTTGTATTTCTCTCTTCTGTGTCAGTAAAGCTTTCACTGTGTGTATGGCAATTACTTGATATTGTATTGTCTAGCGCAGCATGGCCAAATATGGATCTTGCGCCATTAAACCCAAAAAAACCAACCAAGACCGTCGCCGTACTCCGTTGTGTTGTTCCCCAGTGCGACGTTAATTCAACTTTCTACCTATCTACCCCAGTTTGGTTGATTACACTAAAAATCCGTCTCTAGGGCCGTGGTAGCCCGGTTGGAAGATTAGTGGTTTAGCAACCGGTGGAGATGGTTTTAGGGGTCTTATGCTGCAAGGGCCATATTTGGCCCATGCTGCACCAGACACAAGATATACAAATAGACACCCACAATGAAATTTTTACTGACACGGAAGAGAAATACACCCAGGTAGGAATGTACCTGAAAGGAATCGAACCTGCGCCGCCTACAACTCGAAGGTTTCTAGCTCAGTGGCATACCCACTGAGCCACGATGGCCCCGGTTTAGCAACCGGAAGGTTACGAGTTCCATACTAGGTCGAGTCAAAGACCGTGGTGTACACGGGGCTGGTGAAGGTTAAATCTGCCGTTGCCTCGAATGTTCTCACCTTGGCTTGGAAATTTGGAGAAGGTAGCAGCTCTGGAGTTTGTCTCGTCATCTGACCGTGGCTCAAAATTACGTGATGTCCTCGATTCTTTCCCTTCGGGGGTGGATACCGGACAGTCGCCAATAGCCCGTTGTGCTGCTCCAATGCGACGTTAGTTAAATACCTACCTAGCTAGGTTACAAAACCACGTAATTTTGAACCACGGTCAGATGACGAGGACTAACCTGAGCTGGCACCCCACTCTCCGAACTTCCGCATCACGCCAACGTGAGGACATTTGAGCCTACGACAGGTAGGTATTTAATTAACGTCACACTGGAGCAACACAATGTGAGCCCACTACAGATTTAAAGTGCAGTAGCCCCTATTGTACACGACGGTCTTTGGTTAGATTCGAACTCTCAAACCTCCAGTATCGGTCTGGGATCAATTCAAGGGATTAAATTACGTGGTTCAAAATTACACCTCGTAATTTTAAACCAGTCAGATGACGGGGTCAATTCTTGAGTCACCGCTCTCCAAGCTTCCACGCCCCGCCTGTGTCTTTGGTTGGATCAAGTTTAAATTCGCAACCTATGGTTGCTAATCCGCTAACCTTCCTATCTCCCTGGGTGTATTTCTGACTTCTGTGTCAGTAAAACTTTCAGTGTATGTGTCTATTACTTGATATTGTGTCTGGTCCTTGCGCCATAAAACCCCAACAAACCAACCGCTACTCTTCCAACCGGGTTACCACGGCCTCTCCGACGCCGACACCTCCTCAATCAGCTCCGTCGTATGTTCCCTTTCGGTTTGATCCTGGACCGTCGCCTATAGTCCTTTGTGTGGCTCCAGTGTGACGTTAATTAAATTCTTACCTACCGTCGTATGTCCAAAATCAAATTCCTCAAAGTGAAGAATACACAATTCAAGTAAGCACATTTTATTTGACAAGGAACATTGAAACAGCTACATTAAAATTTCATAAACATACACGTAAATCTACTTTAAAATCATTGTCAGCAAATGCATAAAACCATCCAGCCCATTTGGACGAATTGCTTGAACGGGAACAGAATGATTACATCGTTTCACCTACCGAAAAGGTGTCTTAGTCCGAACCCAAATAGCTGTTCAAGAAATACTGGGTACCCAGGACGGTTATCACGTGGTACACAATGAAACCCTCCGTAGGGAAAATCAATTCGTTTGAAGAGAGGTGAGAATGTGTAGGAGAGCAAAGCCCCTAGGACGGCACATACGAGATATAACCCTGTTATAAGTTCCATCTTGATTTCGGAATTTAACTAATCTGAAATAAAAAAACTGAATGATGTTGAAGAAACTAAAAGAAACAAACTGCGGTGATGTTTACTTCTGCTCTTGCATGCTACACATTGGTTGGTTGGCATTGGGGTTTTAGGGTGCAAGTGCCATATTTCGTCATGTTGCGCCAGTCACAAGACATAATATCAAGTAATAGACACACAATGAAAGTTTTACTGTCGCAAGAGAGAAATACACCCAGGGAGGAATGCACCTGAATCGAGCCTGCGTCGCCTACAACTCGAAGGTTGCTAGCTCAGGCGGAATACCCACTGAGCCACAATGACCCTTGATACATTGGTTAGTTTTGGGGTTTTATGGCACAAGGGCCATATTTGGCCATGCTGCGCCAGATACAATACAACATCAAGTAATTGACACAAGACATACAATATCAAGTAATCTTATACACATTGGAGTTACCTTAAATTGCTTATCACCGTTTTGGCAGGCTTGGGAACATCTTTGATAGACTTTAATGGTAACCTTTTGTCACATATTTTTTTGGTGTGCTTTTTTAGCGAGTTGTGGCAGACAAAGGCATTCCCGCTTTATTAGGATTATGTCAACCTCGCGATTATTTGAATCTTATTAATTTTTGTATATCACTTTTATTTTACCATGCGTAAATAACTCTAGTTTGCTAGAATTAGTGTTATCGTTTATAACAATCATCATATTATATAGCCTGGTTCTGTTAGACTTAAAACTAATAAATTATTTAACCTGTACAAACTTCTAATATTCAGAAAGTTAAGGTTTTTTCATAGAAGTAAATACTTACCCAGCAGTAGTAAGTAGTGTTTGAGGTTATTTTGCGTTTTATGGCAAAGTTCAATAGCGGACAAGCAGTAGTAGGATCAGTTGCGTGGATTTTTTGTTTTTAATATTATTTTCATTAATCTTTTAATTATTTTCCGCTAAGCCTAAAACGTTGTTTTTCTAATTCTTCCTTGGCGACATAAAAAGCACGCCAAAAGCGTTGCCACAAAAATGTTTTTACGTCAAAGCTGTACCGGCGCTTGATATAATTGGTTCAATCGACTATCACATATCAATTCAGAACTCATTCATAGTAATTTTTATTAGCGAAGTTGTTGAAATCGTATTAAAAAACATGCCTACTGACGTCATGTTCAGAATACCATCGACCTTAAAATGAAATAGACGGATCATGTGGGAGGAATCGCTGTCTTAAGATCTGACGAATAAATCACAAATTAACTTGCCTGATTGGAAATGGAAGTGCAGACTAATGTTTTGATCACGGTGGACAATCACTTCAGCCAATCAATAATCTAGGATTCATGCTTTTACCTACAACCACGTGAAAGATCTACAAATCGAGCAACTGAAAGAAATAACATGAAGCTGCGGGCACATGCTCAGTCTATTTCATTTTAAGGTCGATGCTAAATACTAACAGGAAACATCACCTCAGAAAAACTATCGCCATCTATAATTATCTTCACATGTAGGTAGTCGAATTTAAGGCGCACCGATTCAGCTTCACAGAAAATGCCACAAAGAATTTAGGTTGTGTGAAATATACGTTAAAATATCCTAGTTAATATAGTGAAGTCTTGGCATGATTTTTTTTGTCAATGCCTAATGGTAAGGGTTAACATTCTTGATAAGAGGCAAACTTGAATTTTGGCGTCCGCACCCTTTTCTAGTATTCAGTTGCGAATTAAGCTATCAAGTACCAGAAACATTGATACATTTTGTGTTTCTAGACTATGTTGAGTAAGTTGCAGTGAGATGACACATAATTCACAAATTTGGTAGAGGCGAAAAATACGAGATCAAATACCATAAAGTTGTGAAAAGTTGTTTTAGGGCCATGCAATAAAAATTAGAATACAAAAAATTTCACCGAGATTTCATCAATTTTGTAAAGTTCGATAAAGGCTTCAAATACGTGATCAAGTACCATAAACTTGTTAAACGATACTTTTAAGTGTATACAATAAAATTAAAAGGAATACGAGAAAATTAGGCGAGATTTCATGTTTTACAAATTTTGATAGATGCTTGAAATACGTGATCAAATACCAAATAGTTGGGAAACGGTACATTCAAGTGTATGCAATAAAAATAAGTTTTTGCAAATGTATAATGTATCTGTATTCTTTCCCCATTTCGTATTTGAAATTTTAAATCTAGTGAGTAAAACCGGGAATTTAATTCAATAAATCTAAACTGGAACGGTTAAAAATTGTTGAAATTAGTTACCCAAAATGATATACTACGTTGACAGTACCACTGGAGTCACTTCCTTTATCCCAAATGCTCTTCTATCCACTCAGAATCAGTCGATATAATTAAATAATTCCGAGTACCTAAAACTTCCCCAAAATCCGTTCTACACTTCAGTTCCAGATTCGAGAACTGAAATCCAAAATGAAAATCCACCCATATATGAAATAGTAATCTTATTTATAGCCCGTTGTATTGCTCCAGTGTGACGTTAATTAAAATACATACATACATAGTAATCTTACCAGAAAGTGGTGATAATTGAATTAACGTCTCAATGCAACAACACAAGGGCTATTGTATTTTATCAACATATCAATATTGGCAGTTTAATAGCTTTATAGAACAAGGAAGGGTTTTCTGTTAAGCTTAATCTCGCATTGGCGTGGTGTGGAAGTTTGGAGAGTGGGGTTCCAGCTTACGTGTGACTACGTCATCTGACCGTGATTCAAAATTACGTGTTGTCCTCCTTTCCCTTTGGGATTGATCCCGGGCCTTCACCAATTGCTCGTGTTGCTCCAGTGTGATTTAATTAAAAAATACTTAGGAGTTGATCCCTGACAGACGCAAAGAATCCGCTTTTAGTACGACGTTAATTAACTACCTACTGTACATATTCGTGGGCCACGATAGACCAGTTGGAAAAGCAACGGATTAGAAACCGGAGGGTAGTGAGTTCGAAACTAGGTCCTTCCAACGACCGTCGCGTACACGGGGACAGTGCACGCTAAATCTCTCGTGGTCTCAAAAGTCCTCACTTTGGCGTAGTGCGGAAGTTTAGAGATTTGGATGCCAGCTCAGGTGTTGTTCTCGTCATCAGACCGCGGTTCGCTGGAGCAACACAAAGGGCTATTGACGACGGTCCGGGATCAAACCCGAAGGGAAAAATGCGAGGACACCTCGTAATTTCGTAGTGAGGAAAGTAGGGTTCGAATTGGAGTTGCTGGATTTTGCAACTCGGCAATTGAGTAACTTGTACAAAAGGAATATCTCAGAACATTTGACGGTGCGGCATCATACTTTGAGTGCCTGGTACGGACGAGAATTATTCTAAACCAATGGGTTATTTAGAGTAAAGCGATCAGTCAAGGTGTTTGAATTTCGCCTGGGGTTACGGAAATAACTTGGGTTTGGATAACGTAGTTTGCATGGTGGGGAATAGTTAAAGAATTTAATGGAGGTTTTGAATATGGTAGGAACGGGATTCAAATTTTAAGTCGTTATGGATGACAGTATTAGTAATGTACCAAAGGGAGTTCGTAATAATTCTGAGAATTTTGTTTTGGAGAATAGTTAGGTTTTTGCTGCAAGGCCTCAGATTGGGGCTGCATAGGTGCCCAAGAATTTTTTTAAATGGGTAGGTAGGTATTTTAGTTAACGTCATTGGAGCAACACAACGGGCTATTGGTGATGGTTCGGGATCAATCCCAAAGGGGAAATATCCGAGGACACCACGTAATTTTGAAACACGGTCAGATGTCGAGGCCACACCTGAGCTGGCACCTCACTCTTCGTTTAAATGGGAGCTCATTGCTTGGGATGGATCCTTCCCTTCGTGATTGATCCCGGACTGTCACCAATAGCCCGTTGTATTTCTTCAGTGTGACGATAATAAAGTACCTACCTTATTGCTTAGGGAGAATCAATGCGTGTTGTTGGATAGGACCTTTTTATAAACGCAATCTATTGGTTTTTCACGTCAGTCTATTGGCTAAGGAAATCAGTCTTGGTGTTGACGTAACTGTTATCACTCATTGCTATGGTTTATTTTTTATACGTTTTTCTAATTTATTAATATTTGTACTTCACCCATTGATTCAATACAGATGTTTAAAAACTATGAATGCCAATTCCTAAAAATAAAAATGTCGATGCTTTCGAAACAAATAATTACAAATATAAGCACTTAATTAAAGTATCAACAAATAAAATTTTTTCAATTTTAACCAATTTCTAAAACTGAAAGTTCAGATGACTTGTATAAGATAACTTCACAATGTATAGGGTTCTGGGATTGTAAGCAATGGGAGAAGTAGATTGAAAAACATTCAACTAAAACTTAATGGTGATTTTTATTTGCTAATACATTCCGTACATTTCAAACTAACATGCATTTCGTATAACGAACCAGAACATAGAATACAGACATAACAAGTCTAATTCAAATTATTTAGGATATAGAATACACAATTACAAGGATTCATAACCATGTTAAAAGCATTATCGTCTAAGTATAATTAAAATAACAGAACATCTCTATTTAAAATGTTCTTTCTTTACTGTAAACACTACTGCAATAAAAACACTTAGAATGTCTTCCATTTCAAATATACAACATAGTAGCATTTTTTCAGTTAAAAATTGTTGAAATCAGTTATGGAATTTACATTAATCGCACACATGCATATTATGCAATTTGTATTAATGGGACAATTTATGGAAATATTACATAGTGAATTTCAAATTGAAGATAAGAAATCAAGTGTCTACCAGAAATTCAAATGCTTAAAACAATTACAATAATGTATTACAATAAAATCATTTCCAAATATTGTATAAAAAAGAAATCCGTCAAATTCATGAAAATAATTTGTACAATATTTCTGCATTTGTTAATGCGTTACATCAAAAGCAATTGTTCCTTTAAATTGAAAGTCAGCAATAACAGATAATGGTTGATATTCTAGCCGTACTAGGTAAAGGCAATATCGCCAAGAAAGTCTTAGGGTTAATGGATTGTTATGCTACGTATAAAAATATCTCATGTCTCAACAAGCTAAAGAACAGCACTCAATCAACTCTAGGTTCGTTATAATATTGATAACATCGATAGGCGTGTCTAAGAATCCAATATTTAACACTAATAACTGATCAACTCAAGGTTGATTGTAATATTGATAGGCATAAGAATTTAATATTTAACAATAACTGATCAACTCAAGGTTGATTGTAATATTGATAGGCATAAGAATTTAATATTTAACAATAACTGATCAACTCAAGGTTGATTGTAATATTAGGCGAGTGTAAGAATCCTTAATAACTGATCAACTCAAGGTTGATTGTAATATTATTAGGCGAGTGTAAGAATCCTTAATAACTGATCAACTCAAAGTTGATTGATCGGTTATTAATGGATTCTTACGCAGTATGTAACAATTCTCAACTCGGAAGTACCAGACTTTGAGGACCCATATTCTCGAGTCGTCCTCGGCAATATCTCCAAGTTTGGTCGTTAGGGTTAATGAGTGTCATAATACTGCGTATAAAAATATGTCGCATAACACTAGAAAACAGCACTCGAGTTACTAGCGGTAAGTATGATTATTACACACGCAGCATGGTAACTAGGTAGACTTCTTGACATGCATAGTAGTATTCTTAAAATACACCTTGTGTATATTCTGCTGTCGCACATGAATTAGCAGCTAATTAAAAACACCATCTGTCACCCTCAATTAATCCAATTGTATTTGCACCAAAGATCTAGGATAAGTTCCGAACACGAATTCTTAAGCTTGTAGCGCTTACTTCAGCCAACTTCTCTTATCGGAGGTAAGATAACTGTAGTATTTATAACCAAACAGAAAGCTGGTTAAGAAGCAAGCCATTCCAACCACCATTAGCAAATAGCCTGTGAAGCGATTTACGCTGAATACTTCGTGAAAGCATGCGAACATCAGCAAGATGCACCCTACAATACAGAAACAGATGGAGAGGGAAAAGTACGTGTCGGGATTCGTTATGATCATGGCAGAAACCAGCAACTGAGTTGGGTCAGTTCCGTTATCAGTTGATAAACTTCGTCGTGTGGCCTTACTGAGAACTGGACCACAAACTCCTTATGAAGGGTTTTTTTTTTCTGCAAAGCTAAACAGACGGCGCTAGTGGGTTTTGTGAAAATGAGCATAGTTCATTCCTTCACGTTGGTTCGTCATCTGACCGTGGTTCAAAGTTACGTGGTGTTGTCCTCGGACATTTATTTCCCTTCGGGATTGATCCCAGACAGTTGTCAATAGCCCGTTGTGTTGCTCTAGTGCAACGTTAATTAATTATAATACCATTACCATCTTCACGTTGGCGGGGTGAGGAAGTTTGGAGAGTGAGGTGTCAGCTCAGGTGTTAACTCGCCATCCGACGAGGTTCAGATTTACGTGGTGTTATCCTCGGATCTTTCCCTTCGGAGGTTTATCCCGGAACGGCACCAGTAGCCCGTTGTGCGGCTCCAGTGTGACGTTAATTAAATTCCTTCCTACCTATCCTTCCTAACCGGATCGTCGCCAACAGCCCGTTGTGTTGCTCCAATGTGATGTTAATTAAAATACCTACCTGGCAGGTAAGTAGGTATTTTAATTAACATCGCACTGGAGAAACACAACGGGCTATTGGCGACGGTCCGAGATCAATGCCGAAAGAAAAGGACCAAGGACAACACCACGTAATTTTGAATCACGGTCAGATGATGAGGCAACACCTGAGTTAGAGTGATTATCTGGCATGTCAAGCATCTATCATTCACTTGCAATTTTAACATACTACTGTGAGGTTATTTTATTCAGTAATTGGTAATTGGTAATTAATTAACGTCTCACTGGAGCAACACAACGGAGTGACGACACCACGTAATTTTGAATCACGGTCAGATGACGACGCAACTGAGCTGGCACCTCTCCAAACTTCCACACCATGCCAACGTGAGGACATTTGAGGCCACGACAGATTTAACGCGCACCTGCCCCCTTTGTACAGGACGTTCTTTTGGTTGGATTCGAAATCGCAACCCTCAGGTTGCTCTTCCAACAGGGCCACCGCGGCCCTTTTTTATTAAGTGTAAACAAACACAAACTGGAGCTTGGTTCAAAATTACGAGGTGAAGTCCTTGTAGGTAGTTAATTAACGTCTCACTGAAGCAACACAACGGGCTGTTGGCGACGGTCC
Source organism: Meta bourneti (assembly GCA_933210815.1). Lineage (NCBI taxonomy): Eukaryota > Metazoa > Arthropoda > Arachnida > Araneae > Tetragnathidae > Meta > Meta bourneti. The sequence continues at coordinate 81,173,069 of OW119928.1, forward strand.
GGGATCAATCCCGAAGGGAAAGATCAAGGAAACCCCCTGTAATTTTGAACCACGGTCAGATGACGAGAACGACTCTCCAAACATCCACCCCTCGCCAACGTGATATTGTCCTTCGAACTTTCCTTTAGAGATTGATCCCAAAATGTCGCCAATAGCCCGTTATAGTGCTCCAGTGCGAAGGTAATTAACAACCTATCTACCACTCACTGAGATCGTCATCTGAAAGTGGTTCAAAATTATGAGGCGGTGTCCTTGATCTTTCCCTTAGGGATTGATCGCGGACCGTCACCAATAGTCCGCTTTTTTGCTCCAGTGCGGACGCTAATTAACTACCTACCACAAACTGGGGCCGTCGTGGCTCAGTGGATATGCCCACTGCGCTAGCACTCTTCGAGTTGTACGCGGCGTTGGCTCGAATTCCTGTCAGGTTTTGTTCCTCCCTTGGTGTACTTCTTCTCTTCTGAGTCAGTATAAAGCTTTCTTTATGTGTACATCTATTCCTGAATTACGATTAATAAGGGATCGTTGAGATCAAGTACACAGGTATGATTATATGTGTACAAAATCAATACATACACAAACTCAGAGGAATCGGACGTGATAGTTCAGTTGGAAAGTAACTGATTTGGAACTGGATGGCTGCGCAAGCCCCTTTGATTCGCTTTATATTTCTATACTTTTTCTTTAGATACTCGACCATGACTGTCGACTTTTCTTAAAATTATAGCATTAGGGACTTTTTAAACCTCCGTTTGTCTTCAAAAGTCTGGTTTGTTTCCAATTAGATTTGTCTGAATACTTGAAAATTATATTGTGAAAACTTGCTTGTAAAAGATGGTCTGTTCCTACCTCATTCTTAATACCCCGGAAGGCACCCTGAACTGGTTTCAGTTTAAAGGGTTCAAGACTGCACCAGACTTCTGTGGCAAGACTTATAAATGTGCACACAAGATATTCTACTTTTGTTAGTGGAATTAAGAATTTTCCAATGTTCATACTCAGCAACTCCTTGTCATATTTTGGTATGTATCGGTGTCGATGTGGGACAGTTCATGGATGAGTTGGGCGCTGTTTGACTTGATAAACATGATCTTTTGGACTTTGTCTAGGTTTCACCTTGACCAAAGGGATTATTAACAACACAACAGACTTGCTTGCTGTAGGGTCATGGTTTCCCTTTCTTCGAGACCTCTGGGGCCATAGTGGCTCAGTGGGTATGTCCATTGCGCTAGCAACTTTCGAGTTGTAGGCGGCGCAGGTTCCATTCCTATCAGGTGCATTTCTCCCTGGTTTATTTCTCTCTTCTATGACAATAAAACTTTCATTGTGTATGTTTCTATTGCTTGATATTGTATGTGCAACATGCAATATCAAGCCATGCTTGATATTGTACTGGTGCAACATGGCCAAATATGGCCCTTGAGCCATAAAACTCCCAAACAAACCAAACCATCGGTGACTTGAAATTCCTCCATAATTTGAACTGACCGTCAATGTCTAAATCCTCCTGATTGGAAAAGTCTGAAGAGTTTGCGACCGGATGGAATTAAGGGGTGCCCAGCAACCTCCTTTTCCGGTAACTGACCCCGTTCGTTAACGAGGAATTGGAGGGCTAGTGACCTTCATTCCTGATCCCTCGACAGGATGATTCTTTGAAGTTTTTAGGTCGCGGTAGCCCGGTTGGAAGAGAGTATAGTGAAAATGAAATGGTATAGTGAAAGTACGCATTTCCCATTTCATTTCTTCATGTTTGTTGTCCTATGATCTCTCCACTCGGGTCTGCTCCCAGACCACCGCTATAATAGCCCGTTGTGTTTAACCAGTGCGATGTTAAATACCTACTTTCCTGATATTACTCAGATTTTCCACTGATACCAAGGGAAACTTCTCAAACTGAAAGAATCTTTCATTTTGGGGACACTTCCAGAATTGTAGTGAAGACATTCACTGCTCCGGAAGAACAATGATGCAAGTGAAAAATATGGGTATTTTGAGTTAAATGCTTCAATTGTCGGACGCGATTCATCATTCCAATGCAGAAAGGACTGAACTGTAGTAACACTCAGCTTCGTTAGACAGCATTGCGTCATTGTTGAAATTTCAGCCGCTTTCTACTTCACCCCAAAACTACTTCTCGAGAGCCGAGGATGGTGCAAAAGAGACATGGTTGGTAGACTTCCTCATCGTTGTTCTCGCTCCTCCATTTGCAACCAAGTGTTCATTCGATCTTACCTATAAGAACTAGAATAAAAAAGGTTCTTCGACCCACACCACGTGCAGGTAAAGGTGAAAACGACTTCACAGTCGAGAAACACCGTATAGAGAATGTGAAAGAAATCTCTCAAACGGATCGAATTCTCCTTTCGGAGACCCCCAAACTACGTCTAGAGCCGAAGATGCGGAGGGTGGAATCGAAACTTATGGTTGACAGACTTCCTCATCGTTGTTCCCTCTCCTCCATTTACAACCAAGTGTTCATTCGATCTTACCTATAACTACGAGAATAAAAAGCTTTATTCAATATTATCTAAATCAACGATATTAAGAAACGCTTCTCCGTTCCACACCAAATACATTTGAAGATGAGAACGATATTATTTTCGAGGCACTTCGTTTAAGAGTCAAAAGAAATCAATGTTGAAATAACCCAATTTTTGAGTGACTGGCCATGATGACTTAGCTAAAAATCCCACAGCCAAACAATTCTGCAGAACGCTTCTGCTTACTTTGCATTAAATCCAAAGAAATGGACATCTTCCACCTTCAAATTTATACCGCATTCTCTAGTTGGTACATCTGTAGCAAATACCGTGAAGGCGGTTGGACTTCTAATTTTCAGTCTTTTGCCTTTTCTTCTCCACTTTGGGTATTGTTTGGGCATGTATGCAATGTTTTGTTTTCGGCGTTTTATTGGAAATAAGAAACCTTCTGAAGGCTTTTATTTCCGAGCTTGGCATAAAAACCACCGAACAATGGAACGGTTCAACCTATTGGAGAACACTAACAAATTTTTTTCTCAAAATAAACACATAAAAGCAAAACGCAACCACAAATATCCGAATTCGAAAGGATAATATTCTCATTGCTTTCAAACGTAGTTAACTCTATCGTGCACGATTTGAATTACGATTACAAAAATTTAGAGGTTAGAGCAATATTGAAAAATCTGTAAGATATTTAATTATCGTAGACACGATCTTTATTGGAATCATCTGTAAAACTATCCATGTCTCTAATAAACACAAATCGAAAATTTCTTACAAAATCTGAATTTATGAAATACACTGCTGGCCACCCAAATCGCAACACCAAGAAAGACAAGAGATATCACAACAAAATTTATTTTGTAGATAACATGTTGACCAAGCATCAAATGATTAAATTTATAGACTTCTGTGAAGTGTGGTTCCTGCCAAAATCAGTAGCCAGAGTAGCCGCCATTATTGGAGATCACCGCTGCCACACGCCTCGGCATTGATTCAAAGAGACTTTGGATGTGTTCTTGGGGTACAGCAGACCAAGCAGCTTCCACACGTTGCCAAAGTTGATCTGGTGTGGCAGCTGGGGATGTATTCTGGGTCAATCGTTGAGCAGCCATGGACCACATGTTATCTATCGGCGAAAGATCCGGAGAGCGAGCTGGCCAGGGAAGCAATTCAATCTGGCGATTGACGAAGAACCCTTGGACAATGCGTGCCACGTGTGGTCGCGCATTATCCTGTTGAAATATGGCTGTGGGCAAGCCCTGAAGGTAAGGAAGGACAACTGGCTCCAACACCTCGGAGATGTAGCGCTGGCTGTTTAAAGTACCGGCAATGCGTACTAGAGGAGTGCGAGAGTGATATCCAATACCGCCCCATACCATAATACCCGGTGCAGGACCAGTGTGGCGGTGCATAACGCAGCTGTTCAGCATCCTCTCTCCACGGTGTCTCCAGACTCGAATCCGACCATCGTGGTGTTGCAGACAGAAGCGTGACTCGTCAGTAAAGACAATTTCATTCCATTCTGCCGTCCACATCCTTCTTTCATCACACCATTGGCGGTGGAAACGTCTGTGGTTCTGCGTCAAGGGTAGAGGAAGCAATGGACGTCTTGCGGACAGACCACTCTGCTGTAAACGGCGTCGAATGGTACGCGCAGACACTGGATGATGCGGTACAGACTGAATGTGCAGTGCTATGGTTCGTGATGTGGCTGAGCGATCCGTCACTGCCATACGCACAATATGCCTGTCATCACGTGAAGTGGTGCACTGAGGTGGATGCGATCGAACACGTCGGTCCGTCGTACCCTCCTGCATCCAACGATCACATATCCGCATTACAGTTGTTTGGTTTCGTCCAACACGACTACCGATTTCCCTGAAAGATAATCCACAATCTCGGTAGGCCACTATCCTTCCTCTGTCGAACTCGGATACTTGATCAAAAGATGATCGCTGTTTTCTACGAGGCATAATTGATCGTTTTTTTGAAAAAACCACAAGAAAAACACAATTGCCGTACTTGAAATCGTCGAAATCTCCAAGCCTTAAATAGCGCTTTGAAGTGGCGCCACAGGCGCGCGTGATGTGCGTCTGCGCTGAAATTCTAATCATTTGCATATCTCACCTCCGCTAATGCATGTTGTAAATTTCATATTATTTGCATGCTTCCTTCAGGGTGTTGCATTTACGGTGGCCAGCAGTGTAATTATAATTAAAGTAAAAACACTTATCTGATGACCTCATCGAGTAGCTGACGTCTTTGAGTCTTCATTCTCTTTTAGAAAGAATTGTTTGGATTTTATAGAGCAAAGGACGGATCACTGTGATGGGATTGCAATGACAATGTGAACATACGTTTTTACATTTTACATGATGATCATCCTCTCCGTGTCCCTGTTTTAAAGTAACTTAAACATAATTATCATCAGTGAACTTTTAAGAGTGATGATAAAAGACATCACTATTAGTCACATGACTGCTATTAGTCACATGACTGCTCTGTGAATAATTGAGAAATGATCGGATCGAGACCTTGCCGGAGCTTCCGCCCTCACCGATGCTCCTGTCCATTCGAAGAAAATCTGGTTCTAGCGTGAAGGTACGCCAGCACACTTTTTTAGCGCTGATGTGTGGAACTATCTGACGCTAATTATGGAAACCACTGGATTGATCGGGATGGACCTGTTCCTTGACCACCAGATTTATCATGTATGGATTCCTTATTCCTGGGTCACATGAAGAGCATCATGTACGATAAACCATTGACTCCGAGCAAGATCTCGTTAACAGCCTGTTACTTCTGGAAATGTTGGGGAAATGCCTGGAATTTGAAAATGTTCGAAAATCCATGCGCCGATGATGTGAAGATTGTGTTGGTGGTCGCTCTTTTGAGCATCTACTGTAAAAACAGGACTCATTAAAAGGGCTGTGGCATTTGATTTTACCTGTTTCATTTTGTTTTTCAAATCTTGATTTAGGTACCATCGCTAAGACTCGGCATTTCCAGACACATTCTTTGACAAAAAATGTTTATTTTGTGCTCCTCTACCACCCCTTACAATTTTATAGATATTTCGAAACACTGTATAAGCAAATTCTAGGTACTATTGATTAAACTTTATTGTAAGTCTTTGAATCCGAAGTTGGTAATTTCAAGTATTCGCAACAAATTTAGAAGTAAGGTTGGGTGGTTGTTTTGGAGTTTTATGGCGCACGGGCCGTATTTGCCCAATCTGCGCCTAACACACGAAATAAAAAATGTCATAAAAGGAAAAAGAATTAGAAGGATTCGAAAAATGGAAGATTCTTTTAATGCTAGAAAACACCATTTTCCCCTTGGAATAGTGAAAATTCGAGAAAAAAAATCCGTGAAATGTCGAATGCAAGCAAGTCTACTATCGATAATGTAGCTGTTTCGGAAGAACAATAACGATTGTGCAAAATATGGGTATTTTGAGTTACATGCGTCATTTGTCTTTGACAACATTCATTTTTCCAATGAGACAAGGACAGAACTGTAGTGACATTCAGCCCTGTAGAGCGTTCCGTCATTGTTCAAATTTCAACTATTTCTTTAGACTTAACCTTTTGAACCATTAGAAGAACGACGCAAATGTTAGCTGTGTATTGCATCTGTACGAACCCTTTGTAAACCAGCTACTCACCAACCACGGAAGGTTCCCTGAATATTTCTGCATAGGATACCCTACGTCAGACACCTGTTTATGTGGTGAAGTAGCGATTTTTTCATTACATTCTGGACTACGGCTTACGACGCACCTCAGGACTTAAATTCATAAGAGATAAGTGGTATTCCCCAAGTGGTTTCGACGAGATATCTCGTCCATCAGACCTGACCGATTCTGCCAATGACGCGATTCCTCGTCCATCCAGATCTGACCAATTTTTCCAATGACGCGATCACGTCCATAAAGATCTGACCAATTTTGCCAATGACGAGATTCCTCGTCCATCAAGATCTGACCAATTTTCATAATGACGAGATGTGTCGTCCATCAATATCTGACCAATTTTCATAATGACGAGATCTACCGTAATCACGATACTAACGATTCTTTTATGATAACGAGATCAAGATCTGGTTAGCTTTCTTCTAATGACGAGATATCTCGTCCATGATTTGGTCAGTTTTGCTAATGACTAGATACCTCGACAAGACAACCACCAGGAGGGTGACGCATCTCCAAGTTATAGCCGCTTGGGTTAATTTGTGTGGCAAACTAACCCACCTCCAAGGGTTTGGAGAATGGTTCAGGCATCAGACAAGGCGTGTAGGTTCACGAAATTCGAATTTATGACGGTCACTTAAATAAGACATAGATGCCTATGTGGAAATTTTACCCAAATCCCAGCAAACTTAAAGCCAAGGCCATAGAATCTATTTCGTCTATCTATTCGTCCTACCATCTATAGTAGATAGGACGAATAAATAGGGATCCGTCCCTCACTTTAAAGATACTGACTAGGGTCCATGTAAGGTTGACCTAAATGGCACCTACCTCCCGTCACCTATGAACACGTGAAAAAACTTGTCAGCCTGCTGTCGGCGAGCAATGTCTAATTTTTGGTTTCACACCCCCTGTGAAAACTATTCTTGTAAGAAATTTGTCGAGACCTCTGCCACATTTCCTTACATGCGCAGTGACTTCAACTAATCGGAACGGTTGGTTGTTTTGAGGGTTTTATGGCGCAAGGGCCATATTTGTCCATGCTGCGTAAGATATACAATATCAAGTAATAAACACACAATGAAAGTTTTATTGACGCAGAAGAGAGAAATACCCCAGGGAGGAATACTAGTCGCAGCTGAGGGGTTGCATCCCAACTAAGGTAGGTAGTTAAGGTGTAGTAGTGTTTGGTGAATTAATTAACCGTAGAAATCTATATATCGTAAATTTTAAGTTAAGTATTTTTAATTAACTTCACACTGGAGCAACACAACGGGCTATTGGCCACGGCGGCCCGGGATCAATCCTGAAGGGAAAGATCGAGGACATGTAATTTTGAATCACGGTCTGATGACGAGGTCACGCCTGAGCTGGAACCTCACTCTCCAAACTTCCACACCACGTCGACATGAGGACATTTGAGGCCACGAGAGGTTTAACGTGCACCAGCCCTCTTCGTACACAACGGTCTTTGGTTGGATTAGAACTCGCAACCCTCCGGTTGCTAATCCGTTACTCTTCCAATCGGCTAGATTTCGGTATTGGAAAGAGTTCTTTGTGCAATTGGTAGGATAAGTGCCCTGATCTTACAAATGCCGCAGTGAATACTGCCCCAATAGTTTCACATTTTATTTCCAAACATTACTGGGGCCTCGGTAGCCCGGAGTAACGGATTAGCAACCGGAGGATTGCGACTTCAATCAAAGACCGTCGTGCTCAAAGTGGGCTAGTGCACGTGGCTTTAAATGTCCTCACGCTGGTGTGGTATGGAAGTTTGGGGTACCAGGTCAGGTGTGATCTCGTCGTCTGACTGGTTCAAAATTATGTGGTGTTTTCGGATCTTTCCCTTCGAGTTTGATACCGGACCGTCACCAATAGCCCGCTGTAGTGCTCCAGTGGGACGTTAATTAAAATACCTACCTAGGCATTACAGGGCTAGGGGGTATTTCAATTAACGTCACACTGGAGCAACACAACGGGCTATTGGTGACGGTCCGGGATCATTCCCAAAGTTAAAGAGCCGAGGACACCACGTAATTTTGAACCACGGTCAGATGACGAGGCAACACCTGAGCTGGCACCCCACTCTCCAAACTTTCACACCACGCCAACGGCATTACAGGGCTGTCAGGCAGACTTATGACGAAAAGGCTGTGGTCTAGCGTAGACGGTAGGTTGGCTTGGGTTTCGTGGCGCTCCAAGATGGATAAGCTGCGCCAAACGCAAGATAAGTTAGAGTGGATAAAAATAAATTAATCACCTGACCAAGATTAAAAACAATTGAGCTGTGTTAAATGAGTTGAGATTTTATAGAGTAAGGGCCATATTTGACTATGCAGCGCAAGACACAATATAATTTAATCGACATACGCAATGAACGTTTTACTGAGCAGAAAAATACACCCAAGAAATGCACCCGACAGGAATCAAACCTGCGCCGCCTACAACTTGAAGGCTGCTTGCGCAGTGGACACCGAGTCGACGGCCCAATGTTTGAGAATAGTTTCTCCCAAATCCCGCAATGTTAAATTAGAAGTAAGAAAAATAGGCGATAATTTTAAACAGGACATTCTATTAAAATATGATGGATGCGGAAAGGTATCACGAGCCACACAAAAAGGTATTCTCCCAAAAGATGTCTAAAACGTGTCTGATACGAAGTCTCGTTAAAATTACGCTGTTGGGCGAGACAGTATAGAAGGTCGAAGAGAAATAATGGGCTGGGTTTCGTGCAGATGTTATTTTAGGAATTGCAGTCCATTTGTCCCACACGATGTCTCGGACAATTCCTCGGGTAGGTAGTTAATTAACGTCGCACTGGATCAACACAAAGGGCTATTTGGCGACGGTCCGGGATCAATCCCGAAGGACAACGGCCCGTAACTTTGAACCACTGTCAGATGACGAGACAACTGAGCTGGCATCCTACTATCCAAACTTCCGCACCACGCCAACACGAGGACATTTGAGGCCACGATATATTTAACGTGCACCAATCCCTTTGTACAGTACGGTTTGATTGAATTCAAACTCTCAACCCTCCTTTTACTAATCTATTTCACTGTTGGATCCTTTTTGGATAAATTAAATTGTAGGTTATGTAAGGTTCGATTGTAAGGACTCCAACGGCAGTAATAGATCGTATAGTGAATTCCAACTGGCTTACAGCGGGCCGGACAATTCGTCGGAGATCATTGTATGGAATGCGTATAATTATGGGAGTAATAGCATTTCTAGCAGCAGTATTGATCGTTTTCATTTTCAAGAATGCATGATTGAAAAATGAATACAAACCACGACAGCTAAAACACGTTTATTTAAAATGCATTAAAAACAGATATAAATAGCAATGTAAAAAGGTTGAAAGCAAGAAAAATCAGACCAGAATATGAGATTGGAGGATCATGTGCATGATTCCGATGGAGCAGATGAAACAACAAAACCCCATACTGCTCATAATCACCCACATTGTTCCCTTTTCATTCCGGTTCAGATTTAGTTTCAGCTGCAACAGAGCGATCACGAAAACGGAGAGACCCAAGAACATGAAGACGACAGCGAAGCACAGCCATCGTTCGGCATCAAGCATCTTGGAATCTTCCAGCAACCCTGAAAGCATCAGTATGAGAGGCATTTTCCGTCAATGATTGATTGAATTTTTATTGCACAATGGCCAGGTTTGGCCAAGATGTGCCAAACTATCGGTAATTTCAAATAAGTTTTTATCGTGATTTATCCATTAATTTAATACTAATAACCAAAATTTAACGAAGATAAAATAATTTTAAAACACTACAAATCAATTTAGATAAAATTATAAAAACCTGTCTGCAATAAATAAAAACAGATTTGGATGAGGATCACATCTTTCTAAAGCTTCATCGTGCCTGGTACGTTTATTTTGGAGGATTTTTCAATGCCATGCGTCTGATATCGTCATAAGCTGTATCACCTGAAAGATCCTGCTCTGGATCTCGATTACCCCCCAAATCCAACCGCCACTTGATGGAGGACGGACGTGTTTTCTGTGCGATCTCCATCCTTCAAGTACTTGATCCGAAATCAGGCCTAGTCTGATACTTGAGCCCTTGTCAGGGCTGACTAGATTAATTGCGATGGCGAAAAGTAATGATGAAAGCGTTATGGAGATACCTTCTGAAAATTTCAAAAATGCTACGAAAAAGTTTGAGCTACGCCAAGAACTTGACAAGGATATTACCAGTTGTTCCTATATGATTGACGAACTTAAGTCTATGCTTCACGAGAACCGTATCGATAAAATTGCTGTGCCAGCTATACTTCAACTTATCCAGAAGAAAAAAGACCACATCGCGTATTTAGAAGGTCAGTGGGACTTGGCTGATACTAGAATTCTAAAATGGATTGCTGCCGCCAATAGTGTTAAGCCTAACCATGACCCTACTTGCGATAACGCTAGATCTAAACAAGCTGGATCGCGAAAACGCACCAGCAACTCGGACAGTACGCCTAATAAGGCTAATTTTAATGTTAATGGTACATGTTCTGTTAATACCATAATGACCCAGCCGCCCCTAGGGCTACTAGTAATTCTTTTGAGTACTAAGTGATATTGACGATGACATAGCTGACAATGTTCAGAGATCGATAAAAATACTCCCGATTATGGTAACTCTTAATGAGGATAATCGAGTCGTACTTAAAGAACTGAACCAAGAGTTAGGATTTCTTGTTATTGGAAGGTTCGCCGGAGAGTTTCTTAAACTTCACGTTAGCTCTTCGGATGAATACCGAACCCTGGTAGTAACCGTGGATTTGGCTACTACCAGGTACCTGGATAGTAACCAAATCCACTAACTTTTACGAGCTGCTAAAAGTCAAAAACCACTTAAGGTGATAATTGAAGGCCTACCTGCCTCCACCCGATGCCAAGAAATTAAAGATGAATTATAACTTGATATCCCAGTTGATAAGGTAAACCAACTTAAACGTTACAAATCTAAAAATCCGCTACCTATCTACCAAATTCATCTTTCCTGGCGAAAGGGCAAATAAAATGTGAACTAACGCACCTGATGTGCCTTATAGAGGAAGTAGAGAGGTTTACTAACCGAAATGGATACCTCAATGCTATAATTGCTAGATGTTTGGCCATAGCAGTGAGGCTCGGTTTGGGTTTTATGGCACAAGCTCCGTTAGCGGACAACCTGCGCCAAACGCAAGATTAAATATACCCAATAAAAACAGGTGAAACAACCAAAGTAGTAAAACAGTAGTCTAAAAATTTCAGTTTTCGAATATTATAAAAAGCCTAAGTTAAAAACATTGAAGCTTAAAAATATAAATACAGGACGATTCTTTGTTTTCAATACAAAGAATAGTAGATAAATATTAAAAACCTTAAAGTGAGAAATTATGTATTTTTAAAAACATCAAGATGACAACATGCATTTGAAACATGAAGATGACAACTATATACATCTTAAAAATCCAGAACATCGTAAAAAAGGTAAGAGTACATAGTGAGGAGGATTACCCAGCAAGGTAGAGAAACTGGGCGAGGAAGTTTTAAAAAATCGAATGTAAAAATGCCATAAACCAGGACATGAAGTTAAGAGATGAGATAGTAAGATCTCCGTTGCAGTGGTGGCACAAAGAATTTCCTCCATCCAGCATGTATCGATGCGTAATTCTCGAATGCCCGATACGGAGCCTAGTTAAAATTATGTCTAGACTGCGAGAACACAAAGGCCAAAAAGAGATAGCACGTTCAATTCTGTGGAGTTTGTTTCCACTCTGCACACTCCATTCATTCCAAATTACGTCCTTGACATTTTGCTTGAGATCTTTGTATGGAATACAAAGACTCAAGAAGTTTATAGCATTCTTTGCGGCAGTCAGCAAGTTCATTGCCGGTAATCCCAACGTGACCTGGTATCCAACAGAAAGAGATGACATAGCCACGCCGAGTAAGTTGACGATGGAAGTTCAGCATGGCAATAGCTAAAGGATGTTGCGGGCGATCTGCTGATAAGCATTCCAATATACTTCTCGAGTCTGTAAACGATAAAATTGCCTATTCCCTGGTAAGAAATATTTCAATGCTTCATTCAAACCACAAAATTCAGCCGTAAATATAGATACCACACTTTTCAAAACATAACTTACAGTGGTCGATCCAGACACAACCAACATGTTCTGTTGATTTCGACCCATCTGTAAAAATTGCTACTCTTCCAATTGGATTACCGCAGTCTTAATATTTTCAGGGGAGAAGGGAACATGAAATTGAAAATAGGGATACATGCCTGCAAGGCGCTAACTGAATTTGTTTTACTTTGATTAAACTAAACTGCACAAAATACCGTTTTATCTCGAACCTAGTGATAAAAATTATCAGCATGCTATTGTTATTTCAGCTGTCCCTTCTGGCCGAATTTCACTAAAACTAAAGTTTATCATGGACTCGATTAAACATGAAAGAAACGATCGTATGCAATTCGAAATATTTTTTTACAAGCTTACTTAATTTTACACTACATTCTGTATACTGTCACAATCGCTTGTTAAAGAATGAATTTCTTACTTTCATGTTTAAATGCAAATACATTTTTAAGAAATTTAAAAAAGTGAAAGTTTTCGGGTATTGACATGTATAATCGCATCTAGAGAAACGAAGTCTACATCAGGATTTTGTAGCTCATCCTTCTGATGCATTATATTTAAATTTGAGCCGATGAAACGGTTTACTTCATCGATATAGGCTTTCCTTTTCACTAAGTTATAAAACCAACATTGAGATGAATCGTAAAATATGCTGACTTACTTATTTCCGTACTAGATGCCGAATCTGTAATCTCATAATCATGGTCGTAAATACTGCCCATCTTGGTCAAATCCTTCTTAACGATACGGCCTTGTGATTTCAATATTTCGTACCTAGGTAATGGTTATCACAGCTGATAGGACACCAATTTGGCGACCGCATCGCACAATAGTATTTAACCTGTTACTTTCCTTAGGTACGTTCTGAATGGAAAAGAATTTGCATAATCCAAATATGTATAGATAGTCGAAAGGTAGTTGAATTAACGTCACACTGGAGCAACACAGATGGCGACGGTCCGGCATCCATCCCGAAGGGAAAGATCGAGGACACCTCGTCATTTTCAAACACAGTCATATGACGAGGTCACACCTGAGCTGGCACCCCACTCTCCAAACTTCCACACCATATTCGGAACGTGACGTCACTTGACTTGTTTATCGAAACGATTTCAGTACTTCACCAATAAAAATTCCAAAGGAAACAGATAGATTGTGTTGCTCCAGTGTGACGTTAATTAAAATACCTACGTACCAAAGAAAACACTTCGTGTAGTGTGGAAGTTTAGAGAGTGGAGTGCCAGCTCAGGTGTTGATCTCGTCGTGGTTCAAAATTGCAAAATGTCCTCGAACCTTTCCCTTGAAGATTGAATAGCTTGTTGGTGCTTCAGTGTAACGTTAATTAATTACCATTACCAAAGAAGAAATTCGTCATCTGACCGTGGTTTAAAATTACGTGTCCTCTGATCTTTCCCTTCAAGTTTGATCCCGGACCATCGTCAATAGCCCGTTGTGTTGCTCCAGTGTGACGTTAATAAAAATACCTACCTACCCAAGCGTTGCTAAACAGTGGGGGGGGGGGGTTTCATTAACGTCACACTAGAGCTACACAATGGGCTATTGGTGACTGTCCGGGATCAATCCCAAAGGGCTAAACAGTGGTGGAAACTGATATGTATCATGGGAAGTCCTCACGTTGGCGTGGTGTGGAAGTATGGTGAGTAGGGTGCCAGCTCAGGTATTGCCTCGTCATTTGACCTTGGTTCAAAATTACGTGGTGTTGTCCTCGGTTCTTTCCCTTTGGGATTGATCCCGGACCGTCACCAATAGCCCGTTCTGTTGCTCCAGTGTGACGTTAATTAAAGATACCTACCTACCAAATCCATGAAACCCCTCGTCTTTAAAAAGTCCAAAACCATCAAAGGATTCTTTGAAATGCCATGAGAGTCGAAACCGACACACGAAGGCTGGGTTTATTTCACATGTGTATCACAAACAGTAATAATATAATATTTTTTTATTTATATGTTTTGATAAAAGCATAACATGAATGATGACTCCTCCATTCCACTCTAATACAAAGCGCGGTAGCCCAATTGGCAGAGTAACGGATTGAATTGGACGCTGTAGGCAGACACTGTTTCACCAGTGCGGACTTATAGCCCGCCTTACGGAGTTTCGGGGATTAGGAAGAACCGAGCAATCTATTCATATGTTACCGGCAAAGTTTGAAACGCCGACATTGTATAGAATACCTAGGCATTTTATAGAATGCCCGGCGTTTTTAGGAAAAGTATGAAATATGAGAATTATTATATACTTTCCCTAGGTATTGTATATAATACGTAGGCATTCTATAGAATGACAAATGCTATTTAGGCAAAGTATGGAAAAAGGTCATGATAAGGCTATTATTTAAAAACCGTTCATTCCTCAAATATACAAATGTTATTTTGAAAAATAATGAGAGTGCCATTAAAAAACTTTTATTCAAAATGCGTAAAAAAATTAAAGTTGTACAAAACGAAATTTATACATTTTTTATTAAAGAAAACAAAATAAAATATGAAACTACTTGTTGCACCAAGAAAGGGGAGTATTTCAATTAACGTCACACTGGAGCAACACAACATTGGTGACGGTCCGGGATCAATCCCAAAGGGAAAGATCGAGGTTAACACCACGTAATTTTGAACCACGGTCAGACGACGAGGCAACACTTGAGCTGGCACCCCACTCTCCAAACTTCCACACCACGCCAACACATTTGAGGCCACGACAGATTTAACGTGCACCAGCCCCCTTTGTACACGACGGTGTTTGGCTGGATTCGAACTCGCAACCCTTCGGTTGCTAGTCCGTTACTCTTCCAACCGGGCCACCGCGGCCCATCAAGAAAGGGGGGGGTATTTCAATTAACGTCACACTGGAGCAACACAATGGGCTATTGGTGACGGTCCGGGATCAATCCCCAAAGGGAAAGATCCGAGGACAACACCACGTAATTTTGAACCATGGTCAGATGACGAGGCAACACCTGAGCTGGCACCCCACTCTCCAAACTTCCACACCACGCCAACGTGAGGACATTTGAGGCCACGACAGATTTAACGTGCACCAGCCCCCTTTGTACACGACGGTGTTTGGCTGGATTCGAACTCGCAACCCTTCGGTTGCTAGTCCGTTACTCTTCCAACCGGGCCACCGCGGCCCCCATCAAGAAAGGGAGGGGGGGGAATTTCAATTAACGTCACACTGGAGCAACACAATGGGCTATTGGTGACGGTCCGGGATCAATCCCAAAGGGAAAAGATCCGAGGACAACACCACGTAATTTTGAACCACGGTCAGATGACGAGGCAACACCTGAGCTGGCACCCCACTCTCCAAACTTCCACACCACGCCAACGTGAGGACATTTGAGGCCACGACAGATTTAACGTGCACCAGCCCCCTTTGTACACGACGGTGTTTGGCTGGATTCGAACTCGCAACCCTTCGGTTGCTAGTCCGTTACTCTTCCAACCGGGCCACCGCGGCCCCCATCAAGAAAGGAAATAATTTTATTTTGAATTGCACTTAAACGTGCCTTGCCACGTGATATTCGAAACGAATCGGAGATGTCTTTCATACATTGCCGGTTTGTCATTTGGGATTCTATAGAATGCCTAGTAAATGTGTGAAATATTAATCGTTTCATAACATTGCCGGCCAGTTTTTCTTTGGAGAGTGGGGTGCCAGCTCAGGTGTTGCCTCGTCATCTGACCGTGGTTCAAAATTACGTGGTGTTGTCCTCGGATCTTTCCCTTTGGGATTGATCCCGGACCGTCACCAATAGCCCGTTGTGTTGCTCCAGTGTGACGTTAATTGAAATACCCCCCCGGCCAGTTTTCGGCAATCTATAAAATGCTTAGGTATTCTATAGAATGCCGGATTTCAAACTTTGCCGGTAACACATAAAACATTCAAGATAGTACATAAAAACGAAAGGTCAGTAAAGAGGAAAACATGTAAGCACAAAAATACAATATGACGCAAGAAAAGGATTACAAAATTTGTTAAATTTACGGGGTTGGGTATTTCAATTAACGTCACACTGGAGCAACACAATGGGCTATTGGTGACGGTCCGGGATCAATCCCAAAGGGAAAGATCCGAGGACAACACCACGTAATTTTGAACCACGGTCAGATGACGAGGCAACACCTGAGCTGGCACCCCACTCTCCAAACTTCCACACCACGCCAACGTGAGGACATTTGAGGCCACGACAGATTTAACGTGCACCAGCCCCCTTTGGTTAAATTTACGGAGAATAAAATGATAATAATATTCCATATACAATACACAGTGAACAAGCATACGTATTCAGAAGGGAAAAAAATCTTAGCTAAACGTCTGAAACTATATCATTTCCACCATTTAATTTCATAAGTTATTCCGAGTTATTATTCCTAAGTTATTCCGAGAACTCTCGACTTCTGAGCTATCAGAGATATAATCTCGGATCTTTCCCTTCAGAGGTTGATCCCGGACGGTCGCCAAGAGTCCGTTATATTGCTCCAGTGCGACGTTAATTGAATACCTACCACAGATATAATCAATGTTGGAGCTGAGGTAGGTAGGTTAACGTCGCACTGGAGCAACACAACGGGCTATTGGTGACGGTCTTTGGTTGGATTCGAACCGCCGCAAATGGAAGAGGATAGCGGATTGGCAACCGGAGAGTTGTGAGTTCGAAACTCGGTTCAACCAAAGACCTTCGTGACGAGGAGGCTGGTTCACGTTAAATCTTTCGTGGCCTCAAATGTCCTCACGTTGGCGTGGTGGAGAAGTTGGGAGGGTGGAGTGCCAGCTCAGGTGCTGATCTCGTCATCCGACAGTCGTTCAAAATTACCCGAGGTGTCCTCGATCTTTCCTTCTGGTATAGATCCCGGACCGTCACCCATAGCCCGTTGTGGTGCTCGAGAGTAACGTTAATTAATAAACTACCTACGAATCCCACATAAACAGAATGTTTTTCAACGCACATTTGTTGCGTTTCATTGCTGTTTTTTATGGAAAGGTTTGTTATCTACCCAAACTATGATGGTAAGTAAGTAGTTGAGAGAATTTACGTTGCACTGTAGCAACACAACATCCAAAAGTTGCTTTTGGATGTGTTTTAGGAGACTATTCATAGTATTGAGGGCTTTGACCCAAGTCATGAAGGAAAATGTAAGGCTTAATTACGCTATTTCCTTCTCCCTGTGTCGCCAATAGCGCTTTGTGTTGCTCCAGTGTGACAATTGAAATACCCCCTTTTAATTTCAAAGTCCTACATCATTTTAATTTTCACAAGTAACTTTCGAAAAATTCTAAAGGTGCAAAATAAAAATACCAATTGATTTGTGGCTATGTGGTTTCGAGAAAAATCTTGTTCAACTTCAAAGCGCTCTGGTCCTCGATTCAATAGGCTTCAGGTCCGAATCCTGGTCATGGCATTGATGTCCGAAGTGATTCAGAATCCACTTTAAGCAGTTACAACCTCGATCTAATTAGCCCTCGTGTAGCTAAAAATGACCGTGAGCGACTAACCAAACCAACTAACACAGAGGCGAACAGTTTGTTTATTCATTATTATTATGAATATCTTAAAAAGAGATATTTGAACTATCATAGCATAATTATTAAGACAAATGTTTTAGGCTTTGCTCATTATTTTCAGCGATTGTCAATCATTTCAAACACAGTGACGGATTATCTAAGATGATCGGCCCTGGAAAAGTAACCAATGAAAACTTAAGACTTTTGAATGTTAAAAGTAAAACGTTCATCGAATGTGGACTCTCGAAAGCAAAACTATAACTGCTCCCTGAAGGATAAAGTAAAATTTTAAAGTGAAAAAATAGGTTAAACATGAAGTGCGAATGAAGGCATGACCAGCAAAATTTGAGAAAGTAGAGATTTTGCCCCCTCCAACTACCCTTAGGAACATGGTATAGAGCGAAAATACACCAGCAGATGGCGCTGCATGTAGATGAACGACTTTTGCCGAGTGCTTTCAACAAAATAACACATAGAAACTGTTATTTTACCTTCAGTAGTTGAGTGTGAGAGTAACCGTTCTGCTGTGGCGTGATTCACTTTTCCTTAGCGACTCTTCGCAACGATTCTTGGCGCGTTTTTTGGCGCACTTTTAAGCGACTAATGCCGGCTGATGGTAACCTATTTTTTCTCTGGTTTTATGGTTAGGGTTCTCGTGTTTTTATGGCAACCTTGTCAGCGTCCTTTTTTCTAGATTGTTCTATTTATTCCCTACAGAGTCAAGTGCTCTCATAGATTGTTCTTTTTAGTTCTGACACGGTCGAATACAGTTGCATCAGGTTCTTTTTGTTCTGAATATATTTCTTCAAATAAATAATGTTCAAGAATTTGCGTTTTTATATCAAAATTTATTTAGGCATCATGAGTTTTGAACTGTCAATTCAAAATGATACAATTCTGTGTAGAAAACAGTTTTACGAATCAGTTAATAATCCAGAAATTTATTTTCATCGGTGAGTAGACGTTGATTTCATCGTTATACTTTTGTTTTCTTTTTTACAATCTTGATAGTTTTTTTTCATGAATGCATTTTCTGTTTAAATATAGTTATAATACTCAAATGCGCGGAAAACTTAAAATAATACTGTTTACGTTGCAAACCCTTAAATGTATTTTATACTTAAGTTTGTGTTACTGTTTCCTTTTTCTCCAAAGTCATTCTGGATTTTTATTTGCCTTGTTTTTATTTACACTACATAATCTTTATTTTGAATGCTTTCTTTTTGGAGTTCATAAATTTTATTTTCATTTAGATTCATATTTCTTATCCCAGTATAAAAATATAACAAATTACACTAAGTCGTTGAGTCTGCAAAAAAGTTTTTGGGCAATGGCAGATGGATCCTTAAAAATGTCATCATGCATGTTTCGTTTCCAATAAAAATGTTTGGTAAAGATGTAGAATCCGGGGCATGTTTGTCGCCAAGTAATTTTTGTCGCCAAATCAAGATGGCATCCAACACCAGTATGGCGGCCAACTTGCCGATTCGATTCGTTACATCAGCAAGTAAAAATGAGGAATGCACAAATAAGCAATAAGAAGTAAAGAAAAATAAAACTTATTTTCCAATTTAATTAGGTTTCTCAGGGTTAAAAATTTTAACAAAAATTAATTAAAAATTAAATTTTTTTTACAAAATATATACAATTTTTTACAAAACTTTAACAGCGCACACTTTTCTACAAAAATTAAACCAACGAGTCATCGTATGGGTCGCCACATCCATTTCATTCATAACACATTTAATTGGCGTTTCATTCACCCAGTACCACGTAATCAAAAGAATCTTACACATATGCAATTTACAACACAATTGCCATACCCAATCAAGGGTAAGTGAGCGGCTTTCGTTAAAGATTCATCATACATTTTCCCAAAAAAACCCGCATTTATACGTCCAGTCAAACCATCCATTGCCATACTTAATCAAGGATAAGTGAGTGGCTTTCGCTAAAGATTCATCATACATTTTCCCAAAAAAACCCGCATTTATACGTCCAGTCAAACCATCCATTGCCATACCTAATCAAGTATAAGTGAGTGGCTTTCGCTAAAGATTCATCATACATTTTCCCCAAAAAACGCATTTATTCGTCCAGTCTAATTAATGAATTGAATTTCTAATTAAAAATTTAAAAAAAACCAAAAAATCAATAGAAATTTGCCACTTACTTGAAAAAATGGTATTCCAAATTTTGAAAATCCAAAGGAAAGCACAAAATCTAAATCCGTTGTGACCTTTGCTAACTCCGTTTAAGCGGTAAGCAATTAAAATCATTCTCAAAAGCTAAGCAATCAGAGAGCGCAAAAAAAATCCAAACTTTAAACCGCTAACCAATAATAGAACGCAATACATCCGAATTTCCTTATAAGGAGCGAACTTCCCAACGAAAAAAAATCACCTCATAGGGTTGCCTTAAAGCTCGACCAAAACAACAAGGTTACCATGTTTGGCGAGAAATCGCCAGTGCCCCGGATCCGACATCTCCACCAAATGTTTTTGAGGACGAGAAGTTTCGCAAAGCCTATTAAATGTTTTCTTGATTGGTATTGTTTGTCATATTTCTATTAACAGTTTAAATTAGTAATAGTGAAGGTTTTTCAAATGTTTCAAACAAACAAAATGACAAAAGTTTTTTATGCATTGGTACCTTTGTGGTAAAGTAAATAAAAATACCAAACAACCTCTTTCAATTTATCATTTTATCGTCTGGACTTTAAAGTTGATAAAAGAAATTCGAAGCGAGAACTGTTAATCCTAAAAAGGTAGTATGCATTGTAGCCAGCATTTTAAATCCAATGATTATGAACCAAAATTACTTGGTAGTATTTATTAATTAAGGCCAAAACATGCTGTACCATCAAAGTTTAAGTTCCCACCTCATCTTCAGATACCTATGAAAAATAGAAGGGTTTCAAAACATTCTTCATCTCCATCGAATAAATAGGTACAAATTTATGAATAAATTGCTTGATTACCTATAAATTTTTTTAAAATAGGCTGAGTAGTCTAAGAGCTCGATCTGTTTCTCCAAATTGTAGCATAAATACCGATAGTTACTTCTGTTTTGTATTTAAAGTCATACCTGACCACTTGGTGGTCCATCACAAGTGGCCTTCAGCACTACAAGGAGCAAACTGAAGGCCACTTGTGATGGACCACCCAATGGGTGAGCTGCTTTCATTCCTAACATCCATGCACTTACTAACCAGGATTTGAACCTGTGGCAGACAAGTGCAATGATCTCTACCAGTTAGGCAGTATATGGCTGAATATTAAAGTATAAAGTTTGTTTTTCTTCAAGCTCAAATGTCATGTTTTGATAAGTTATTTATGTATTTTTTTGCTTGTAGGCAAAGATGGAATTTGACGCATTCTTGGCAAGTACGAGTGAAGATACCAGAGAATTACAAATGGAATCAAATAACTCAGTGAAAAGGAAAACAGTGAACCAACAAAAGTATTTCAAAGTTTTCTCCAATTTAAAAGAAACTGATGTGCTGAAACTTTGTAACAAAAAGTGAGATGTGGAGAAATTGATAACTCAAATAACTGTCAGTGAAAGGTAAAACAGTGAACCAACAAGTGTTTCCAAGTTGAGATAAAACTTTGCGCCAAAAAGTGAAATGTGGATAAAGAATGAAAGAAATCTAATCGTTCAAAGTCTAAGGTTTGTGATGACACATAGTTGACATTTTTATCATACTAATTTTATCATAAGTACTATGGAGGTTTTCCTTTGGAATTAGCCCTACACCATTTAAGAAACTAATGTAGTAGGACAAGGTCTTAAGATATAATGAAACTGAAGCAATTCGCTTTTCCCAGTCAGTGGAAGGCAAAATAGTTAACCAATGAAAGAGTTTCCAAGTTTTCTCCAACTTAAAAGAAACTAATGAGATAAAACTGCAACAAAAAGTGAGATGTGGAAAAAGAATGATTAACTATAAAAGAACTCTATAATCTGTTCAAAGGCATCAAGTCTTAAGGTTTGTGATGACATTTTTATCAAATATTATGGAATTTTTCCTTTGGAATTAGCCCTTTGCCATTTAAGAAACTCTAATATAGGACAAGTCTTAAGACATAATGAAACTGGAACAATTCGCTTTATCTATTTTTCCATTCCCCAAAAGCATATCGATACAGCTGGTCACTATTTCATGCTTGGATTTCCTATTCAAGAACATTTCCATTATGAAATAGGAGATCCTAATATGCCATTCCTTTGAGACGCCACACTAATAACAGGTCTGCAATGAAAAAGTTTTTGCTTTGATTTTAATGCAATTTAAGCCATTTTCACCCCATCTTTAGGATTTTTTACAATGGGAAAATTATTTGATATACACTCTTCATTCCTGGTACCAAGAATGTAATATAGTCTTGCTTGATTAGCCAGAGAAAATGCTATTGCCACTCTAGTATCAAATTTGGACTGATTAAATGAGGCTATTTGTCTAAAGATGAAAACTGCTTTTGTACCTAATTAGTGGTTCCTAGCCCCATCCAACGTGAAATTGAAGGTGGGAATATTTGCTGGACCAAATATTAAAAACTTGTATCTTATTCAGAGTTCAAAGGGGCCATGCTCGGATTTTATTCAAGATTATCAATAAGTGAGACTGGGTGAAAGTTTCCTCCAAGATATTAAGGACATGGAAAAGAGGTACCAAGGTCACTGGAATGTTAGCACAATATTACTGCTGGGTGATTCAGAGTTGAACCTGGACCAGTTCTAACGTCATGCCACTAAACACTGTTCAGGATATAGAAAACCACCAAGTGTGAAAAAAAACCACATTTTATGCAAGATATTGATTAATTCATACTGCTTCCCTTTTCGGCATGAAAAAGCAACTGACATTGACAAGGAATATAGAAATGGTAATTTTAATAATATTGCATTTTTCTGAAGTTATATTTGCAAATCTGTGTAATAAACACTCTTCATGGTAAACTTTGTGGGATGTAAAGAAATCCTGCTATGTTCAAATTACAGGTAGTGCAGAGGAAAATGCCTTAGTATCTGAAGTACTTCATGTGATAGTGAGCTTGAAAAAGAATAATGCATAGTGGAATGTTTTTTATTGATAAAATGAACATTGAAATTCCAGCTTAGTTTATAATTGCTTGATTATGCTCCTAAGGATTGGAGTGAAATGTTGGGCAATTACCTGTGATGGACTTTTTCAAAATGAAAAAGGGTGTTGTATTGACAGTATAATAGGAAGTGAACGCAATTCACATAATCTACTCCACATGGCAAAGTTGGCAAAAGGATGCTTGGCAAATAAAAAGTATGGAAATTCTATGCATCTGACTTCCATCACTCAATAGTTTCTTCAGGCATTCTTTGAGTGTGCTGTGATTATTACTGATTGTTTTGGGTTAGATACAGCTTGCCCAAATATTGACCTTGTGCCATGAAACCCAAGCAACCATCTTTGCTGGGATAAATCACAAATTGGACTATTAATTTCTCAAGCAGAATATCTTTAAATTTCAATCACCATTAGTTGTTTTCTAACTTTTGGTATTTGTTTTTTTGTTAAAAAGCATTTTCTTTGCCCTTTAATTGGTATATTGTATATCCTCATACATATTTTTGAGTTTATGCATCTCTTAAACCCTATTTGAACACTATTTTGGTTTTGTTATCGCCTCCTCCCCCTTTGATAATTTCACTCTCTTTTGAATAAGACACTTTAAGAATTCCAGTGAATTTTTGCTCAAATCTCACCATCTTAATTTCAATATTTGTTTCTTCTATCTTATAACATTTATTTTCTGTTATACTGACCTCATTGGTGCCTGATTTCTTGCGCATTTAATATGGCGCTGATCCGGTATCAATACTGAAAAATTATAAAAGGTTCACCCCAAAAGAGCTTTTGCTATTTGGCTTTAATACAGGATTGATCGATCCAATGCAGGACTTTGTGAAATTGAAATACCACAACTAGATGCAGTAATGTGGAATCAGTAACCTTGACTGAAGATAGAATTGAAATGTATGCAAAGTCTAGATGCACAAGCCGCAAATTTGCTTAATACATTTTTCTTGAGCAAAAGATATACATTTGCTCTAAAAAAGAATTAGCCTAGCACTAAGAAACTTTCTCATTTACTCAATTAGTGGAACAACTGCACATAAACAGAAATATGCTGATATAATTAAAAGCACAGCTAGAACTAAAACCCAGAAGAGACAAGCACATCCTGGTAATAAAAATGGCTGATCCTGAATGCGCTGGGCAAATTAGAAATCAGATCAGGGTCAAGTGCAAAATCTTGGAAGTCCAAATAAAAAATATCACTGAAAGGAATTTATTGGGAAAGTTACAAAAAAGAGCGATTCAGCAAAACCATTATCCAAATAGAGTATATCCTTTAGAAATAACCTACTAAAAAGGGCCATGCGTTTCAATATGCCTAAATCTAGAAGACAATGATAAGGACACTGTATGAAATCCTTTGACTGAAATCTGATTACCACTTCCTAAAAGGGATGATACAAAAAACAATATCATTGAGCTTTATAAAGTGGATTTAATAAAGCTGATATAAAAACCTTTGTATGTAGATCATACGAATATCAGTAAACTTTTACTCCATCACGAGGTGTTTCAAATGCCAAGGTTTGAAACAATAGTATCCAGTGTCAGAAATGTGCTCTGCCAAAGTACACCAAAACCCTCGGAGGCTAAAAATAAGTGCAACTATGTTACTTAATAATCTGCTTGATTAAGCGATTGGAACTAATCACTGTAGATGACAATTTCTATCATAGCTATCTTTGTGCAGTCAAATTTGTTACGACAAGGCCAACACTAGAATCCCTCTCACCAAAGCTAAACAACTATCAACATTTCTCTAACATAATCCTTTTGCTGCAATAAATTAAATTACCACAACTGATGAAATTGATACAATTAAAGAAATGGCCACCTACCCAACCATTAATGCATTCACAGATTTAACAAAACTCAATATTACACTTTTACTAGGACCTCAAACAGGCAAAGTAAAAAACCCTAAGGCTTAACAAATATTGGACCTGCTGTCTTTCATATTCAGGGCTTGCAACCATCCTAATCAATAAATACAGCATCAATTCAATACTTACTGAAAAACCATTAAATCATGTCATGGAAACTATATATATAATCATTGGGATCAATCTATGCCCCAATCACATTGGTGATATAAATGACATTCTGATGTAACTAACATCCACAAATTACATGAATCGTATAAAACAACTCTGGGAGAAAATTAGAATGCTCATAGCCTTATGCATCCAGACAAAAGAGGTCACTAGTGTTGAATTTTGCAGCAGCTCATGGTTTGATTCCTTGCAATACAGAACTGGCCACTCGCATTAAATTCAGCCTGTAGAATCAGTTGGCCAATTAAATTACACGAAATACAAAATTTTCAAATGGGAAACAACTAGCGACCACAACACTATTCTTTTCCAACTTGCAAGTACATAGGAAAGGACTCCATGCACTACAAGATTCAAATCAAAATATGTAGGACAATGCTTTTCACACTGCTCAAATTCAAAGTAAGCATAATTGCAATCAACTTAGCAATGGCCCAAAAGGAAATCCTTAATTAACTATCCTCTTTCTGTTGTATGACATCCTAGATAAGCATTTAAACATAAGTGGCTTACACAAAGTTGAATGGCTCTTATGTTAATTTAAACTGACAAAATGTCAACTGATGCTGTGTATTAGATCTCATGCCAATTCATTTAGCTCTAAAGGGTAAGGTCGGGGAACCCAGTATGGTTGTTAATATGGCCACAACCATATTAAATAAGTGATAAATTTAAGCAGTATGAGCACTTTATTGGGTTACTCTAAGATCAAACGCAGCAGTATGCATGCGTACAGCGGCTTCCAAGTACGATCACAACAAAAAGTGAAAGTTGTGCGTTTAGCATTAACCGTTGCAGTTACATAAGTACCAGTGTATTTAGCATTTCCAATACTTCCTCTCAAAACACAGTGAAAAAAACACTGCTTAACATTAAAAAAAACTAAATGACAATACTAAGGAAATTCACATAAATAACAATTACTTGGTAAATCACATAAATAACAATTGAGCAAGCCAGAGGTTTTGTCATTATGTCAGCAATTTGCTTAAGTCCATCGACATGTTAAATGTTCAGCACTTTGGATTGATATTTTTCCCGAATGAAGTGAAACTTCACCTCAATGCGCTTGTAAAATTCCGGATTTTTCACAAGCTTAATTGCACTGGCATTGTCTACCAGAAGAGTTGGTGTACACTTCAACTATGTAATCTCTCCTAGTAAACGCTTAAGCCATATAACCTCCTTAGTGGCTTCTATATATTCAGCCTCAGTTGATAGCACTATTCTTCTGTTTCTGACTACTCCATGTGATTGCAGCCCCAGCATACTTGCACTGTATACCAGTTCGGGAACGCCTAGTTTTCACATCACCAGCATAGTCCGCTATAAGCCTCTAGTTCACCTGGGTGGTAATCAGTTCGATATAACAGTCCATATCCAATGGTGCCTTTTAGGTACCTGAAGATTCGTTTAACTGCTTGCCAATGACAAAGCAGTGGCGAGTCTAGATTTTCAGACACAACATTTACTGCATAAGCAATGTCAGGTCTGGTTGCTGTGGCAAGATACGTCAAACTACCTACAGCTTCTCTGTAAGGGACCTTTTCATCTAATTTCGTATCAACTTGCTCAGATTTCTCACAAGGTGTTGAAACAGAATTTTCATCGCTCATTCTAAATAGCTCTAGAATTTTCTTAACATAAGTGCTTTGAGCAACAAAAAGTGAACATCATTCAACTTTTCTATCTGAAGTCCTGAAGTGACAGTCCAATGATCCAACTGTAATTTTAAATTCAGATCTTAGTTGAACAAATTCAAAAATTTGAACATCATCAACCCCAGCTATCAGTCCATCATCTACATAAATTGCAATTAACAGTTTCTTGCCCTTACTGTTACCGTAGAATAAACGGGTCAGCTGTGTGTGCTACAGTTCATGCCTTGGGCTTGGACAAATTTCACAAAACGCTGATTCCAACATCTTGGTACTTGTTTGAAGCCATACAGGCTTCTTTCAAGTTTACACACACGTTCTGAGTTATCCTCGTAGCCTTCAGGTTGTTTCATAAAAGCTTCCTCTTGAAGTTCACCTTAGAGGAAAGCTGTTTTAGTGTCAAACTGTTGAAGCCGAAGATTTTCAGTAGCTGCAACACTTAAAACAGTCCTTACAGTATCGAACCGAGCTAAAGGTCTCGTAGTCAATGCCTTGCTTTTGACTATAAACCTTAGCCACTAGTCTAGCTTAATACCTGTCGATGCTGCCATTTGCTCTGCTTCTTCATCTGTGGGCTCTGCTTTTGACATGGCATTCTCACTGGTGGCAACCTCAGAACTGATCTCACCTGGCTGGATGGTCAACTGTACTGTCTTCCCCAGGTATCCTCCCTTTCAAAGATGACATCTCTACTGAGAATAATTCTGTTATCTTTTTCCAGCCAAATGCGGTAACCATGATCTCCACAATAGCCAACACAATGTCCCTTTACACTTTTCTTATCCCATTTACGTCTTTTCTGCTTTGGAACGTGTAGAAAGCACTTCGTACCAAAAATACGTAAATGATCAATGCTTCTGGTTTCCTTGCCAAACCACGCTTTGCGACCACTCTTGCAGAGGCGCATGTCGCCGTCAGCTCACAGCGTAATCCATGCTTCCATCTAGAATTAGTTGAGCCAAGGCATCACTTTTCTTAAATGTCTTAATTAAAGCAGCATTTCTTCCTTCTGCGTTTGGTATAGGTCTTTCACCTGTAGCGATATCCAAGACGTCATGGTGCCGCAACAGCAACTCCGCCACTTCTATTTCTCAATATGGGCCTTGAAATCCATGCTTTATTCTATTCGTCGACAAAACCGATAGTCGATGCAAGACGAGTTCTTAGCCACAAACTAATGACGATGAGAAGAGCGAAGCCTAACTGCTCGCTAGAGATTTCAGCGCGCTGAGCCCCATAACCTGATAAATTCAAGCAGTATGAGCACTTTATTGGGTTACTCTAAGATTAAACGCAGCAGCATGCATGCGTACATCGGCTTCCAAGTACGATCACAACAAAAAAAGTGAAAGTTGTGCGTTTAGCACTAACTGTTGCAAGATTTGTGCGGCGCACAGCGATTCTGATTCAGATTTATCCTAGACTTCCCCTACATCGTCCTCGGATGAAGGGGAAATCTGGAAGTAAATACAGGTGGTGAGTCGACGGCTGGGTACCGGTCTACGGAGGAGACGCCTATGGCTCCGAAACCGTAAGGTAGCCTGGCGAGTAAAAAAAGGAGTCGACGTGCTAAGAACAGCGATGAAGAGAACGGGTCAGTGGTGGTCGCAAGAGGCAGTGAATGAGATGAGGCAAAACAGACCGCTGTTCCTCAGATAGGGAAGCGTTCTCACCTCTGCCAAACACGGAATACCCCGGTAGAGCAGAACATGCTGGGGACCAGCACGGAAAGTGCAAGGCTTCTAAAGCAGACAAATAAAAAGACGAATAAGATGAAGCGCCCATCTCCTGAAACTCTGGCAATTGAAGCAGAGAAAAGCGCAGCGAAGACTGCGATACGCATGGTCATTCAAATGACCATGCTTATAGGATAATTAGGTCCTGAAGAAAGGAAGATACAAGATAAAATTACAAAAGTTTATCAGACGTTTGCAAAGGAACATATCCGCCTCGCAACTGAGAACTTTAGGTTAAAGGAATCGGCCGATTCCAGAAAACCTCCGTCTGCTCGGGAAAATGAGCTGCACCCGACCCCGAAAAACCTCCAAGGAAACTTGGGCGCAGAAGGTACAAAGGGGCACCGGGAATAAAAACACCCCAACCAACAAAAACAAAATCCGGAAGGTAGGGCCAGCACCTCGAAAGGGGAGAAATCATAGGCGGCCTGCCTACCCAGTAATCATAATCTCCCCAAAAGAGGGCGTCGCAGTGGGCAGGTCATGAACCTGGTCAGAACCTCTATCCCCAGACACCAAGTGAGTGTGAAATTATAGCATATGCGGATGACCTTACAGTTACTGGGGGGAGTAAATCCGACTTGGAGACTAAAGGAAACCAAGCGATTCCCATCATCACGTCATAACCCATCAAAAATCCAAGCAATGACCGTCTCCAACCCGAACTCTCCTTTCGATTGTGAGGGAATAACTATTCGTAATGTCGAAGAGATCAAGTATCTTGGCGTCACTTGGGACCGGAACTTGAATTTCGCTACACACTTTCGACAAAAAAGAACATCAACTGTGAACTTACTATACACACTTAACAGAGTGGCTCGAATACTCTATGCTAAAAACCATGGCTGGTAAAGCGAATATACCTGAACGTAATAGAACCTGTTGTTCTCTACGGGTATGGCGCATGGGGTGGGCGCGTAAACTTGGAAGACGTTTCGCGCTTACCTAGAATCAATCCAGAGGCAAGCCTTGATTCCTATCACAAGGAGTTTCAAAACTGTCTACAAAAGCTATGCAAGTCATGGCTGGGACCTTGCCTTCGGGCCAGTTCTTTATGCAAGATTCCTACTCACAAAAATCGAAACTGAGATGGTGGTTTATGGAGAACTATTCTTCCCATCGATTTTTGCTAGAGAGATTGATGTGTGGAGAACTCACCCAGCAGAACGCATAGTAAGTACCCTTCGACGTTGCACTACCGGAAGGTGCGGAGACCGAAATTTATACTGATGGCTCTGGCATAAACGAACGCTTTGGTGCAGCGTTCGTAGTCATGTACGCGTCATTGTTGAGAGGTACATGTACCGCATGAGCAACAGCACGGTATACCAGGCGGTGCTGTCCGCACTTGAAAAAGTGTTGGAATGGGTCCAATTCAGATCCCTGTACAACGCAGAGAAATTCACACATTTTCTCGGACAACCTCTCCGCGCTACAGGCTCTGAGGATCCGAGTAATTCTAATCCCCTAGTTCATAAAGTTGTCTCTAGTGGAAGCTCGTGAAATGCCAGGGCGTACAATTGCACTGGATCAAAGCTCACGTCGGTTAACGAGGCGGCCAAACTGGCTACCTAGAGAGCGGACGTAGACATACTGGTGCAGAGATCTAGCCTCACAACTAAAAGTATGCTAATTCAAAAAGCAGTGGAACTATGGGAGAAAAGATGGAAGGCTTCCGCTGAAGGTCGCCACACATTTAAGTTCCTGCCGGTTCCTACTCTCAGAATGCACCTCTACGACCCCTTGTCGTCCCAACTGCTAACAAACCACGGAAGGTTCCCGGAATACTTTTTAGCCGACGTCGAACGCCTGCCAATGTGGTGAAATAGGTGATTCTCTTCACTGGACTGCGGGCTGACGGCGCACCTCGGAGGACTCGATTTCATTAGAGATCGACCCCAAGACTTCCTTAAAAACTCAGTGTCTCCAAGCATTTAATTGCTTGGGTAGATTTGTGTGGAAAATGACCCCCAGCCCTCCTCCGAGGGTCCGAGGAGTGGTTCAGGCATCAGAACCAGGAAAAAACATAGGTTCATGTAAGGTCAAAATACGACTGGTCACCGGAATAAGACATAGATGCATATGTGGAAATTCCTTCAGTCCTGCAAACTGACGCCATACCAGGCATTAAAGGTAGATTGAACTCAATCGAAATATCCCTCAAGGGATTGGCAAATGGCGATTTTGCTGGAATTGTCATAGTGCCGGTGAAGTCATAAATCCTCGATAGTGCTGCGTTGCACTTGAGCATATACAAAGTCCCTGCTCAGCAAAGGCAATGCCCCTAGGAGATGACCGTTTACAGGTCGCATATCTCATAAATCTGTTCTAAGCCAGCACGCATTATTATGCATGTTAGTCAGATTAAACGATAGGCGCATATTTGCATGTCCTCCCTGTACCTATGGTACCACCTAGTGGTTGAACACGCTGCGCGAACACTAAGCCGATATCGTACTTCAATTGTCCTGGTTGGGTGGAAAAGAGGGTAAAGGCCCATTATATCCTCCGATCTAAACATGACGTGAGACGCAATATTACTCTTCAGCCCATGTTGAGTGCCGCCGACTGTCTTTAGTGAGACCTATTGACGTGAGAGTTTCGTCCTTGCTCTAAGAGAACACCTGTATTTTCTGGGGCCTCTCTCGCTACTTCGTAATGTCAATAGTCGGTGCGGAGGGGGCTGCGCCCCAACTAAGAAGCTCTATAAAGAGTGCATCTATCAGTAAAGTAGATTACAGATACAAAAATTGATACCAGAGTAATGATTGGAAATCATACTAATGAGCTGTATATCCTACAATAAATTTCGGGCCAATTTCAAATTCTTAACACGTAACACTCAATTCACCAAACTCAAAACAATAGTGAACTTCTATAGTCTTTCAACGGACAAAGGAAGAAATAGACTGGCTAGTAAGTTCCCGAACGGCAAACTGGTTCGTGAAAGCCTGGCACCGTCAACTTTGCCAACCGCTAGGCGATACGCAACGAAATTTCTCCTCCCTCGCTGAACCCACCCGAAATTCTGAACATTTTCCAAACCCGGGCACAGTATCGAATCCCGGACTGTCCGGGGTAATCCCAGACGTATGGTAAGCCTACCTAAAGGTCTTCCCGGTTGTAACTTCCTTTCTGTAGTATATTTCTTGAAATAGGCCAAACATATCTCTTTGGAATTGGAGAAATCTTTCTACATAAATAATGCACGTAGTTAAAAGTACTTTTTCCAGATGAACACATTTTACTGCAAAGAGATTTCGAAACATTCGCTTCCCCCACCTCTTTCGCGGAACCGTTCATATCACTGGATGGCGAGCTACTTTCTTTTTTGTTTACTTACGTAACGCTAGATGTCTATTCAAGTTCGTTTGGAACCGAACGCTGTCTGTGAAGTAAAGAGTTATGTTTTTGGAAACAAATATTACAGACTCCTTTCGAATGACTGCGCAATTTTGTGTTTAGAACAAAGGCAATTTAGGCACAGGTTGAATATTTTTGCTGTTGAATATCTCTCGTATTCACTTAGTTTTAAGAACATATCACACTTGAAAATATAATGATTTGTTTGACATAAAACACATTTATAATCTTTATAGCTATTTTTCACTAACAAAGTTTTCAACTTTTGATTTTTATCAACGTGCGAATATTTAGGTTTTACATTGCACTGTAAATTTTCTAAAACCAAACAACTTTTTTGCAAAAACTCAATGAATCCTTGCCATTTAGGTAATTCTGTGGTGGTAAGCGATAGTTCAAATTTTTTTTCGTTTCTTAAGAACTATATTTATTAACATAACTTCTGAAAACTGATTAAGCTCCAGTCCTAAGCTTTTTAAGAGCTCGAATGTGTTTTTGACAGCCGTCAACTATTGCTCTTAGACTTTTAGCTGCATCCTGAGCTGCAGTTTCTATTGTTAATATTTCATTCATATGACAATTTACAATTAAACGTTTGTTTTGGAAACGATCTTCTAATGCTTTAAAAAGGCGAAGTGTATGTGTCATCCATAGTAACAACGTCTAAAGCACTACCGCTAAGGGTAGATTTCAGATGGTATAATTTTTGAGTAACACTCACCCTATCATTTGAATCAATTAAGTTTATTAATTGATCCTTAAATGTGTACCAATCTTGATAATGTCCTGAAAACTTTGGTAAAGGTACCTCAGGTAATTTCACATTCACCGAACTATCTAATTTAGAGTCTTTAAATTTAGGATCTTCCATATTGGCATTAAGTAATAAGTTCTCTAAGTCTTAAGTAATAAGTTCTCTAAGCCTTACCTCAATTTGCTCGGCTTCTAATTCTAGGAAGGTTTGCAGGTGCGTTTCCAATTCTGTTTCACCAACATCTTCGATGAATCGCACTTTTAAATCACACACACATCCAATTTTCCTCTTAGATTATCCAGCTTCGTTTGACATTGTAAGTCATCTATCTTTTTCTTCTGTATTGTCCAAAAAGTGCTGCAATTTTGTTAATTGTCCATTATAAGCACCCCTTTGCCTATTGAGGCATACTATTTTTTTCTTATCCGTCATAGTTGCTCTATTTATCTATAACTAAAGCCAGTTCTGCGACAACCGAAACTAAAGTACTCCGGTGAGAAGGACCAAATGTTGTGTGGTCACCGGTTCATTTCTATCAGCGGACTGTAACAATTCTTTTGAAGATGAGAACAGATTCTATGAAGCAATTAATCTGAATAACTACAAGTTTACTAATATTTACATATGTACAGACCGTAATAACTGGCTCCATTGCCAGGATTAGTGAATCATACATAGGATATCACTTACGACTGCAATACGAATCAATTAAAAAAAACCCGACTGCCTGAGAACAGGCGGTTACACAGCGAGGATGCCGAAGTGCACCAATTGGCGACTTTTTGAAGGATGCCAAGGGGTGAGCCGCAACAGCTGTTACATTTCTGATGTGTTAAGGCCCGTGGCTCTGCCCTGTCTTCGAGGAGTTCGTAACGCTAGGTTTCAGCAGGACAATGCACGACCGCATGTTGCCCGTACTGTCCTGACCTTCCTTGATACAGAATATGTTCGACTTGCCCTGGCCAGCACGTTCTCCTGATCTCACGCTAATTAAAAACATGTTGTCAATGATTGCCGAGCGACTGGCACGTCATCACTCGCTATTCACTACAGTTGATGAACTGTGGCATAGTGTTGAAGCTGCATGAACTGCAGTACCCGTACATACCATACAATCTCTGTTTGACTCCATGCCCAGGCGGATAAGTGCTGTTATTGCTGCCAGAGGTGGCTGCTCTGGGTACTGATTTCTCAGGATCTATACCTCCAAATTTAATCATTTGTTCTTCCCACTATAATGTATGTGTCCAATAAATATCGTTCTGTTATTTGCATTCCTTCCTGGTGTAGCAATTTTAATGGCCAGTAGTGTATTTGAGAAGGAAGTGTGAGAAATTGGATTGTCGCAAGCCATTCCCTTTTCTGGCATTAAGATGTCCACAAAGGAGTATATTAACTCCTTGTGGCAAGAGTCATGGAATCTACAAGTCAGCAATACATTACGTTCCATTAAACCATTTATTTATTTGTGGCCACCTGTCCCATAGAGTAGAGATAAAGGTAGAGGGCACATCCCCATTCAGATGGTTAAAAAAGTTGTTTCACGAGTAACTTCACGTTTTAGCCCAAGGTTAAACCAGATTTGGCTTCATTATCACCATGTAACAAACAATCTATGCGTAATACAAACATATCTGGCTTTGTACTAATTTTGTTACAAATACTGCCTTCGTGATTAAACAGATAATTTTGACTTGAAGTATCCGCTGTACAATTTTAAGTCATTATTTTATAAGAGTTTCTTAGCATACCAATTTTTGCTACTTTGCTGACTTAAAATGTTTCCAAAGCAACGAAAGATTTTTAAAAAGCAGTGATGCAGAGTAGAAAATGCAGTCTAAAGTTAATGATTTTAGATCTTTGTTTTGTGAATATTGAAAAGGTTTTGATTTTAAAACTTGTAATTCGTAGCCCCGATAAAAGCCACCAAAAAGAAAACAATTAGATTTCAAAACAGATTTTATTTTTTAAGTATAATATTTTCACTGAATAAATTTTACGGCTTTTGGATAAGCGTTTTGTCAATATATATACAGGGAGACCATTGATTTTTTAAAAATGACTCGGGTAATAACTTAAAATGAACACAAATATTGTATACACAAACAGAAGCACTTAATTTTTATTTGCATAGATTACATAAGGGCAATTCCATGAAACGTGCGACATCCAATCTGAAACGTTTTCAGAAAATTTTATCTCAGCTTTTCTTTAGTTTTTCTAGGCAGTTTAGAGTACAGAGAAGCAAAGAACGCACAAATAAAAATTACAGAAGGAGATTATGACTAAAATATACTGTCTTAATATGAAAAATACCAATGAATTACTGACATATTGGAAAGAAAAGTTAATAAGTTGTGAAAAATATTTGATGATACATTTGGTTTACATGAAATATACAAATGAATCAGTGACCTTTAAATAAAGTTGATTTTTTATCTATGCTTTATTTTTTTTGAGGTCGTTGTAAACTTTAGCTATATGATGTAATCTTATTTTAAAATATTCAAATAATACTGATTTTATTAACAGCTTTGTGATTTTCAATTGTAATCCTAGTTTAGAATGTGGTCATTGAGTACATAAAAAATTGACGAATACATGTTTTTATGGCTTGTTATCAAAATTTGCATAATGTGGCCATTTCTTAGTTTGTTTTCGGATTGATAAATACGGAATGTTTCTTCTGCCATTTTGCATAAATGTACAACGTCGCCTCCGGGCTTTCTCAATCCTCCTTTCTTTTTTTATTAAAGTATTTGACAATTTTTCATCATGAGTTAGTGCGAAATCACAGGCATCACAATTGAGGGATTTCTTAATTTTCCTGATTACAAAACCTGCTTTATACGTCACTACATCTTCAATGTAGATACTTAATTTCTTACATTAAAGAGGAACATTTATTAATACTCAAGATGTAATGGTTAATGGCAGAAGTTACGTTTAAAATATTTGTTTTGTCTAAGGGTAAAACAATTGAAATTTATTGATGATTTGGTGGTGGGGCAGTAAACGTATATATGCAATAAGTCATTACGAATCAGACTTTTTTCTGTTAAAAATTTGTATATCAATTTTATGCTTGAAATGCATGTTAAAAATCCCCCAAAACAGTTTTCCTATTACTTTGTAAAATAAGAGGACCATTCGAAAATGTTCTCAGATTCTTGATGTACGTTTCTGCATACATAAAAACTGAAAAAATTTTGCTCATTTAAGGACTATAGGTCCTTTAAAACCTTTCGCTAACAAATTACGGCTGTTCATAATATCAAAAAGGTTGTTAAAACAGTATAAATTCAACTGTTGCTTCGCCCTCAGGGCGTACCTTCTTTAGGTTTGTACGGGCTTCACAACCCCGGAGTACCTGAGTGATCTTCCCTTTTTTCATTCGTCTTCTCCCCTCCCCTTCTACTTTTTGCTTTCTTCCTCCCTCGTTGTGGTTGCCCCCAGGGGCATTCCTTCTTTAGGTTTGTACGGGCTTCACAACCCCGGGGTACCTGAGTGATCTTCCCTTTTTCACTCTTCTTCTCCCCTCCCCTGGTTTTTGCTTTTCCTTCCTCCCTCGTTGTGGTTACCTCTTCAGAGGTGAGGGTTCCCCTTGAGAAGCTTTTCGCCGCCCTGTGCTTCCAGCTCCTCTTGTGGATTATATCACCCACGTGTTTGCCATGCGTGGAGACCTGTGTCTTCGGAAAAGGTGATCCTGGTGGTTGAGGGACAACATAACGCCCCAATACATTACTTTGGCTCCTGCTTCGAATAAACAGGAAGTGTGCTTTGGTTCGAGTACATTAATCGGCTGGTGGGTATATCCTGCTTGGACTAAGGACCCGCTCATTAACTAGCTCCTTAGGGCAGTCATAGAGATGACCTGGGTTCGTATAGTCCCCGGCTAGTACTGGTGCAGGAACCTGTACCCCCTCGTTGGGCTCCATGGTGGGTGGTGCCTCCGGGGACTGAACATCTAATTTTTCATCATGGAAAACCAAATCTCAACTTCTCCTTCAGTGGAGCAACTAAATAATGAAACTAATATATCTCAAAAAATTTTCATCATAAAAAGTAACGAAGGCAATCTTAAAAATATATCGGCTATTTTACTACACAAAACAATATTAGGAATGGTAGGAGAGACCAAAAATATTAAAAAACACTAGCAGGACATGTACTCGTTGAAGTTGCAAATAAAACCCAGGCTATTAACATCCAAAAAGTAAAATTCGTTGGTCCAACAGAAGTAACAGTTACACCCCATAAAACTTTAAATTCATCCAGAGGCGTAATTTCCGAGTCTGATTTACTTCACGACTCGGAACAAGACATCCTAGAATCCCTTTCCGAACAATCCGTAACTAATATCCAAAGAATCAGTATTTCAAGAAATGGCCAAAAATTTCCCACTAAACATATAATAATAACTTTTAATACAACCAATCTACCAAAATACGTTAAAATAGCTTATATGAATTGCCCAGTAAGACCCTTTATTCCTAATCCCGTCCGTTGTTTCAAATGTCAGAGATTCGGCCACTCTTTCATTGCTTGCCGTGGCAAAGAAACCTGTGCCAAATGTTCCAGTGCAGATCACAAGACCGATACATGTACGTCATCATCCCTTTGCTGTGTGAACTGCAAGGGCGACCATCCAACTTACGCTAAATCTTGCCCTAAATTTCAAACCGAAAAAGAAATCCAAACAATAAAAGTACAGCAAAATATTTCATTTCCGGAGGCCCGAAAAATTGTTAATGACCGCACCCCGAAACCTGGAATATCTTATTCTTCAATAGTAAAAAAGACCTTCAAAACGACTGGAACTCAGACCGATGTGGCCGTGTTTAAACAATCTGACCAACATAGAACTTCAACGAACCAATCTACAATGCCTTCCTCTTCTAAACCATCAGCCACAACCTCATCAAATACAAAAAATATTAACCAACCATATCGATCGATAAATACTTTAAAAAGAAACATAACTACTGAACAAAGTAATATTAAAATTGCAAAAAGTTCTTCTCAAACCTCCCTTCTGCCTGCACCTGGATCTAGCACCATCGGGCCAAGCCAACCAATGAGACAGTTAGAGCCTGAGGTTCCCAGAAACTCGACTACTGGTCCTCCTACCAGTGACCTCATCAGCCTCTACAACACGGAAAGTGAGATTTCATCTTTAGACGATGAGGACTTGGAATTTCTGCCACCCAAGTCCAGGAAGGGCAAATCTCGTCCTAGGACGAAGAAACACAAGTAATTCTTTCTTACCCTTTATATTTTATTTTTATGGCTTCTTTTGTTTCCTGGAATTGCCGGGGTTTTCGCAACAGAATTGATGATATTAAAGACATCATAAACAAACATAAACCAGCTGCAATTGCCCTCCAAGAGACCTATCTAAGACACAATGATAACATCAACCTTCATCATCTTACTATATTCAGAAAGGACTATGATAATGGCCAAAGAGCATGTGGAGGTGTTGCACTGCTTACCTCCCATGACTTTCCAGTCACCCAAATTAACCTTCAAACAAATCTCCAAGCTGTTGCCGTAAGACTTCACTTCAATACTTTAATAACAATATGCAGTTTATACCTTTCTCCTAATACCCGTATCTCCACTTTTGACTTAAATAATCTGATAAATCAACTCCCACAACCATTCATCATACTTGGCGACTTAAATGGCCATCATATTCTCTGGGGCAGTTCAGATAGTAATCACAGAGGCAAGCAAATAGAAAAAATAGTAACAGACAATGATTTATGTATAATGAATAACGGCCAACCTACTTACTTTCACTCACCTTCACTTACTTACCATTCAATAGATCTGGCAATTTGCACTCCCTCAATTTTACCATTTTGGACTTTTTCTGTGGATCCTTACCTTTACAATAGTGACCATTATCCTATAAAACTAAAATATGCAAGCCAATACCAACCCCATTCTGTCAGCAATAACAACTATATTTTTGAAACTGCCAACTGGTCACTTTTCACTAGCCTTGCCGATATTTCTAACACGGTAGAAACTGGTGACATTGATGAAATAACTTTACAAATAACAGACACAATAATAGCAAGTGCGAACGCTTCCATTAAAAAAGTAATGGAAGCGCCTAAAAAACAAAAAAAAGCTTGGTGGAATGACGAGTGCAGCGATGCATATAGGAAACAAAGGAAAGCATGGAATATCTTCAATAGATATCCAACACGCGACAACTTTATAATTTATAAAAAAACCAAAGCGGCATTTCGAAAAATACAAAGAGGTAGTAAGAGGGATTCTTGGATGAACTATGTAAACAATATAAATAGCAAAATAACAAGTAAACAATTATGGAACAGGATTAAAAAAATTTCCGGTGTTTACCCCAATAGACAAATTCCGATCCTAGACCACAATAACCAAGTACTATCAGCACCCAAAGATATAGCAAACGCAATAGCCTCGTGTCTTTCCGAAATCTCCAGCTCCAACAACTATGAAAGTTTTAAAAAAATTAAAATTACCTCTGAAAAGAATAAAATTAATTTTACTTCAAACCGTATTCTATCATATAATTGTGATTTTACTTCTTACGAACTTTTAAAGGTTTTATCTTCAGTTCACAAATCAACTCCTGGTCCAGATAATATAAGTTATGTCATGCTCAAACATCTATCTAATAATTCTCTAAATAACCTCCTGAAGTTTTACTACAGGATTTGGAACGAACACACTTTTCCAGTCATGGAGACATGCTAACATAATACCCATTCTAAAACCAAATAAAGACCCTAATACCCTTCTAACTACCGTCCAATAGCCCTGACAAGCTGTTTATGCAAAATTCTAGAGAAGATGGTCAACGCGAGGTTGATGTACATTCTAGAAAAACATAAATGTCTCTCTCCGCTTCAAAGTGGATTTAGGAAAAATAGATCAACTATCGACAATCTAGTCGCTCTTGAGACGGAAATACGAAATGCATTTGTCCAAAATAAGCATCTCGTCTCGATTTTTTTCGATATCGAAAAAGCTTACGATCGAACGTGGAGGCATGGAATTTTAAAGGATATTTATAATAATGACATAAGAGGGAATCTGCCGATTTTTATTCAAAATTTTTTACAAAAAAGATATTTTAAAGTAAAGGTCGGATCGGTTTACTCAGATGTTTTTATTCAAGAGGAGGGAGTACCGCAAGGCAGTGTTTTAAGTGTAACTTTATTTATTTTAAAAATTGACAATATTGTTTCGCAATTGCCTCCATCAGTTAAAGGTCTTATTTACGTTGACGACCTGCAAATTTCATGCGCAGGAAAAGATATGCGATTAATAGAAAGACAACTTCAACAGGCCGTTAATAAAATTACGAATTGGACAAACGAAAATGGGCTCAATTTTTCATCTTCTAAAACCACATGCA
The DNA here is from genome assembly GCA_933210815.1 of Meta bourneti. Classification (NCBI taxonomy): domain Eukaryota; kingdom Metazoa; phylum Arthropoda; class Arachnida; order Araneae; family Tetragnathidae; genus Meta; species Meta bourneti. The sequence goes on from OW119928.1 coordinate 81,213,017, forward strand.
TTCATTTCTGCAGAAAGCGAAACCTTCACTTAGACCCAGAAATATTCTGCAACGAAATTTTAATTAATGTCGTGGACAGTTTTAAATTTTTAGGTGTTTTATTTGACAAGTTAACTTTTAAACCGCATATTTTAAATCTATGCAAACATTGCGAAAAGGCTCTTAACATTTTACGAGTTTTATCTAAACTATCATGGGGATCTGATTGCACTTGCCTTTTAAAAATTTACAGAGCCCTAATACGATCGAAATTAGATTACGGATGCGTTGTATATGGTTCGGCCAGAAAATCTGCACTTCAAACTCTAAATACTATTAACCACACAGCTTTACGTTTATGTTCCGGTGCTTTTAGAACGTCACCCGTTAGTAGCCTATATGTAAACACATTTGAACCATCACTGGACCTAAGGCGACAACTGTTGTCCTTGGAATATTATTTTAGGATCACCTCAACCGCTCATCACCCATTGCATACCATTCACCACAGTTCATATTTAAAACGGCTTTACCAAGCAAAAACATCTTCCATCCCTACATTTCACCTAAGAATGCAGGATTTGATGACCGGAACCGAAATTTCTACACTCAACGTCACCCAGAAAAAACTGTTTGCTTTCTCACCCTGGTTGAATCATGATTTCGAATTCCAAAATCCGTTTCAAAATTTCTTTAAAGCAGATACCTCTGACATTATTTACAAACAACTCTTTGAAAGACATAAAGAAAAGTACTCTGATTTTATACAAATTTACACGGACGGATCTAAAAGGGCAAACTATGTTGGAGCTGCGTTCACCATTAATGATTCCCTCCACAGTTTTAAACTTCATTCTTCATGTTCTGTTTTTACCGCTGAAATAATGGCCATATATAAAGCATTACAAAATATATCCGATCATTGTCATAAAAAATGCATCATTTTCACCGATTCATTAAGTGTTTTACAGTCATTGAAACATCCTGATCATGCCAGTCATCCCATTGTTTTAGAATCATTGGAAAAAATTTATCATCTCCGTTCAAAAAATTTTAACCTCATATTTTGTTGGATCCCATCCCATGTTGGGATATTGGGAAATGATATAGTTGACAAAACCGCAAAATCTGCCGTAAACAATATTAATCATACCATTCCTTATTGTGACTTAAAATCTAGCATGTATAAATTTTTGGAAGTAAAATGGCAAAACGAATGGAATGAACAAAGTGAGAACAAGCTTCACTCCATTAAACCCAATATATCTCCATGGAAATCGCTATTTTCAAGAAGACAAAACGTAATACTAACACGCCTCCGCATCGGTCATACTCGAATAACCCATAGACACCTCCTCGGAGACGATCACCCAATCTGCAATTACTGCATTTGCCCACTAACTGTAAAACACATTTTAATAGAATGCTCTCATTTTAATCGTCAACGTTTTAAACATTTTAATACATATACCTTGGTTTTAGAAGATATGGTTGGAGAGAATCCTCACCCAAACATTTTTAACTTTATACATGACATTGGATTCATCCATCACATTTGATTTTTATATACTATTCATTTTTTATCACCTGACTCATTTGATTTTATCAGATTATTATGTTTCGGATCTTTTACAGACATGTTTACGCGCAATGAAATTGTTTTAAATTTGTTTTAAAATCGTAGAAAATAAGAGTTTGTTTTTTTGTCTTAAGTTTGGCATAATATGTCCCAGGAGGACTCAATGCCAAAAAACCATATCCAATCCGAAATCGATATTGGGAATCATGAAGGAACAGTGCGAACGTTCACCGCTGTGTCATTTGTCTGTTAGACGTGCTCACATCGTGTTAGAGACATCACTGGGAAAGAGGAACAGCGTGCTGTAGTGTGGTTTTTGACTGCGGAAGGGATGTCAGGAAGTGAAATTCATGCCCGAATGTCTGTTGTGTATGGCGAATACAGTATGTCACTTGCGCGTGTGTTTGAGTGGAATAAACGATATTGCTTCTGGATCATCACAAGTTTCCTGGATACGGTCCGACACACAGAAAAATAATTGAATTTCTTTAATGCACTCGTTAACATAAGTATCATTTTTAGGCCATTTGGGTGGTACTTCAAAATATTCACGTTTCAATGAGACAGCCTGTACATAGCAGTCATAATAGTCATTTCTCAACTTTAGGTAGCATGCTTCGTGCTTTTTGTAATCTTGATGCAATGGTTCATTTACCGCGCATAATTCCTCGAGAATGAATCGAGACTTTTTAAAGTAAGCGAAGAGTGGAAATTTATGTTAATCTTATAATCTTGAGTGTATAAAAGATTGCAGATGTATTAATGCATGATCAGATCAGACTTCTTGTTTTTAATATGTATGTTTTAAGCCATAAGACTTGGTTTTCTAATAAAATTTATTTTTAATATACTCTGGCTCCGATCGGATCAAACCAACAATTGGTTATGGGCCTCAGACCTTAAGCTGAACCTGAATTCTGCCACTGGAAGAAAACAATATACCTAAAAGGTATAAAGCTCGTCTTGTTGCTCAAGGTTTTAAGCAAAAACCCGGCATTGATTTTAAAGATATTTTTTCACCAGTTGTGAATTTTTCTATTGTTAAATTATTGTTTGTACTATTGATTTCTATGTTGGGTTGGTATCACTGTCAAGTTGACGTGAAAAGTGCATATTTATATGGACACCTTAAGGATACTATAGAATTTTACAACAGAGGGCCTGTTGGTGAATAATGCAATGATAAGAAAGGAAATGCGGTAAGTCATCGGTCTCTGATACACATAGCCAAAAATCCATTGACTGTGCCTGTCATTGATGGGGCCCCATCAGTTGTCATCGATACAACTTTATAAATTGGAATTTTTTTCTCTATGTATTTTTTGAAGGCGCAGTAAACATCTTCATCTCGTGTTTTCTTCTTTAATATTGTTAATAATTCTTCTTTAACACTCATCCTTAAAAACCATTCTTATAAAAATGCAAAGTTGAGAAATATCAATCATGTCCTTAGATTCGTCAAACTGCAAGGAAAAGCAAATGCAGTTAGTAATATCTTCGGTCAGCTGATCAGCCAGATCAGAATTCATTTCTATACGGCGCGTGACAGTTCTACGCGAAAGTTGTACGTCTTTAATTGCGGAAATAATTTCATTTTTGTTCTTCAATGAATCAAATAATGAATAGCTGGCTTCCAGAAACGCTTTTTTTATCATTTCTCTATCTGCGAAAGGTTTCTTATGTTTTGCTAACACATGACTCACACGAAAAGATGCAACTGCTGCAGCCTTATATATAGTATTGGGTTTAATAAAATATGATTGTTGTCCGATTAATTGCGGTTTAAATTCTTTTAACTTTTGTTTACGCTATTCGCTTTACAACGGAAAATCTGTATCAAAACTTCCATGCATGCTTTTGAAATGCCTTTCAACGTTTCCTTTTTTTTTGGAAGTGCCACACTTGCATGACATATATAGCACACACATTTTGCATTCGCCATTGTAAAGAAAAACTGTTCTTCCCATTCCGGTATTAAAATTGTATGTTTTTCTTTTCTTAACACTTGTTTTCTACATTGTACCCCTCTTTTAAAATATGACAGATTACTATTTGTACTACACAAACACAAGTAACACAAAATTGTCAAGTTGAATGTTTGAACAACTATGAGCGACTGCTAGAGCGTGGACCTATTCAATGCAGCGAACATACGTGAACCGATGAATCTGTAACCGACGTATGTACTTAAAGCGTCATCGTGCGCTTCCAACGAAGGTACATGTGTCGTCTACACATTCATCGAGTCATTTGCTGAAGTAAGCACAGTCGCATCGATTGTGAAGAGCCGATTCTCCAGTCTAGCTGGCGTCGGTGTTCCATAATTATTTTTCTTTTAGTATGCGCGTCTTAGGTATTAGTAAAGGCGGTCACCTCAAAATGTCTTGGTGGTCCACCGGTCGATCGCGATCGACTTAATGCCCACCCCTGCCTTAAAGGAACCAGAATGACAGCACCTGGCCCTGATGGCGTCTCTTATATCATAATGCAACACGTTTCTCGTCAATTCCTTCTTAACATCTTACACCTTTTGATCGTATATGGGGGAAACATACCTTCCCTTTGGTTTGGAGACGTGCCATAGTTATACCCTTTCCAAAACTTGGAAAAGATCCCACGAATCCGTATAACTATCGGCCAATAGCACTCACCAGCTGCATGTGCAAACTTTTTGAAAGGATGGTGAATTCTCGTCTCACTTGCATCTTAGAGACAACTCAGGCTCTTTCACCATTTCAAAGCGGTTTCAGGGTTGGCCGCTCAACGGTAGACAACATCTTATCACTCGAAACACAAGCTCGCCGTGCATTTCTGCGCCGAAACCATCTTGTCTCCATTTTTGTCGACATGGAGAAGGCGTATGATTGCACTTGACGATACGGAATCCTCAGTGATTTATTTACATTATCTTGGGTTGCGAGGCCATTTACCAGTATTTATTCAAAAATTTCTTGCCACTCGACAGTTTCAGATCCGAATCAACTCTGCTCTTTCGGATATTTTTATTCAAGAGGGCGTTCCTCAGGGTAGTGTCCTCTGCGTTACTCTGTTTTCAATAAAAATAAATATATTGAACCAATTTCCTCCAACTGCCAAGGGTAATTTTTACGTGGATGACTTGAGCATTCATTACCAAGGTAAAGACATGCGGTAAATTGAGCGACAAGTTCAGGCAGCCGTCTTTCGCCTGACGCGGTGGAGTGACGAGAACTGTTTCAGCTTCTCCACTCAAAAGGCATCTTGCGTTCATTTCTGCCGACGTCGGAACCTGCATCCTGACGCAGAGATCTTCCTAGGTAATATCAGGATTGCAGTGGAGGACAGAGTAAGATTTCTAGGTATTTTCGACCAGAAACTTACCTTCCTCCCCACGTCGTTCAGCTGCGGATGTCTTGCGAGAAAAACTCAATTCTCTTAAAAAGTACGCTCAAAAACATCTTGGGGAGCAGAACGGTCCTCCATGTTGAATATCTATCGAGCTTTAATTCGTTCCAGACTAGACTATGGGTGTGCATCTTATGGCTCTGCCCGTCAGTCTGTGTTACGAAAGCTCGATACTGTGCATCACACTGCACTGAGGATCTGTTTCGGAGCATTTCGCACTTCACCCGACAAAAGCCTGTATGTGGTACGCCACGAACCATCTTTGGCTTCCACACGTCTTTTGTTGTCGTTACGACAGTACTACTGAGTCTTAGAACATCCACTGCAAAATTCACTCTTGGATAATTCTCTTGATCGCCTATTTTCGAATCGACCCTCTTGTATTGCAACTTTGCTACGCATGAGAAATGCCCTGAGGAATACGCCCCTTCACTCATTTGATGTAGCTGGGATACCTCTTTTCACCATCTCACCCTGGAAATCTCATACAATACCATTCTTAAATTTATTTCCAGGTTTAGAGAGGTCTAATACCCGCTCAATCATTTATAAACAACTTTTTTCGCTCACCGTCATAATTTTAGAAATCACACAGCAGTATATACTGCATCTTTTATTTCTGTTTTTACCGCTGAATTTTTAGCTCTTTACAAAGCACTGAGATATGTTTCCAGACTCAATACTGGCAATTTTATATTTTACACTGACTCTAAAAGTGTCTTGGAATCCTTGAATTCGGATTCTCCAGGACACCCTTTGGCTCATGATATTTTAAAACTTCATAACAGGCTCGTCCGTCGCAGCTTCGGTATAATCTTTTGTTGGATACCGGGACACGTGAGAATTAATGGCAATGAACTGGCCGATGATGCAGTGAGAAATGCAGTGACTCCACTTAATATTCGTATTCCATACGATGATCTAAGTCATTTTGTACGGGACATCGTATGGAACGAATGGCGCGAAGACGAGTGAGCAGAGCAGCAAGCTCCACAACATCCACCCGACAATCTCACTCCTACCGTCACTGCCATCTGGACGGTTCGACGTCATTTTAACACACCTTCGCATCTGCCATTCACGAATCACTGATTTTTATTGGTTGGGAAAACCGCTCCAAAGTGCCAGCATTGCAAAGATCCGCTCTCCATCTATCATATTTTAACTTGTACATTTCTTAGACATCCTTATAGACAATTTTTTAAAACCTCATTACCTATTTTATCGGACCTGTTTTGTCAACCTCCCCATCTATCACTTTTTAGATTTCTTCATTCTGGATTCTTACCACATGTAATTAAGATTTTAAATTGAATTTTATAAAGTTATATACTAAGATGGGGATATCCCATCTTAGTTCTCGTAATAAAATACGATTTTACATTTCTTATGGTTGAGGTTTTACATTCAAATTTAATTTTTATATATATCACTTGGTTTTGTTCATTACATTTCTATAACAGGCATTCAAATGAAAACTAGACAGACTATATAACGAGCATGGCGCTGAAGTTGGTAACGCAGGTAGGTTTGTGTATAGAAGCGCCCTCTATTGGGAATCATGAAGGAACAGTGCGAACGTTCACCGCTGTGTCATTTGTCTGTTAGACGTGCTCACATCGTGTTAGAGACATCACTGGGAAAGAGGAACAGCGTGCTGTAGTGTGTTTTTTGACTGCGGAAGGGATGTCAGGAAGTGAAATTCATGCCCGAATGTCTGTTGTGTATGGCGAATACAGTATGTCACGTGCGCGTGTGTTTGAGTGGAATAAACGATATTGCTTCTGGATCATCACAAGTTTCCTGGATACGGTCCGACACACAGAAAAATAATTGAATTTCTTTAATGCACTCGTTAACATAAGTATCATTTTTAGGCCATTTGGGTGGTACTTCAAAATATTCACGTTTCAAAGAGACAGCCTGTACATAGCAGTCATAATAGTCATTTCTCAACTTTAGGTAGCATGCTTCGTGCTTTTTGTAATCTTGATGCAATGGTTCATTTACCGCGCATAATTCCTCGAGAATGAATCGAGATGAAACATAGTGTCATCATTTTGAGCCGGAGAACAAGCGTCAGTCAACAATGGAAGCACATGGATTCACCCCCACCGAAAAAATCCAAAGCCGTGCACGCCATCTCCGGGAAAGTTATGCTGACCTTTTTCTTTGACTGCAAGGGCCCGCTGCTCATTGACTTTCTGGAACACGGGACCACAATTAAAGCACAGCGGTACGTTGAAACTGCAAAAATTGAAGCGTGCCATCAAGTCCAAACGCCCAGGAATGTTGACGGACGGCACCATTCTGTTGCAGGATAATGCCCGTCCACATGTTGCCAAAGGTTGTTAAAACTACGCTGCAGGAGTTTCGCTGGGAAGCCCTTACACATCCATACAGTCCAGATCTCTCCCCATGCGATTTCCATATTTTTGGAACCCTGAAGAACTCGTTAGGATCTTGCGCCATAAAACCCAAATCAATCAACCATCAACTGTTGCTTCATAACCTTTGAATTCAGGAAGCTTCACATCATTTGCTAAATACAATAAAGCATCAGCAACACCAGCACTTAAAACTTGGGTAGCAAGTTTAACTTTAATTTTTCCCGGCTCCATTCAACGTGGCGGGTTTGAACTTTTGTGGCTGCTAGGAGACCTTCCTCTTTTTAGAATTTGTGTAATGACAGAATATAGTCCCATTTTATCATTCTCCCATGACCCTTGGAGGCCAAAGTATTTTGAACCAATTTAATCATGACATGGATCGAGTAGAATGTGAACATCATTGCCAGATATCGGATGCTTAAATGAAGGAATCAAATTCCAGGCATCAGTATTACCAAATATTGGGCAGCATTTATGTTAGTACTAGTGCCATCGAATGTTAGCAAAAAAAACTTTAACCCACGTTTCATGAACAATTCTTAAACTTTCTACAATAATATTTGTTCTCTCTTGAGCAGTTGATCCATTAATTAAGGAATATCCAATTGTTACTTTCCAATTACCATTTACACAATTTAGCAAAAAGGTATATGCCTCAGTTGCAACAGGCAGCTGATCATCAAGGCCTGTTCCTAAATCGACATGACCGATAAATTTATTTTTGTTCCATTCTATATTTTTTTAATTGACATCTCGTCAACTATAAGAGCGCATATTATAGTTTTATTTAGTTTTCTTGCTTCCGATTCTTTCATTTTTAATGCCGATAATGCTGTATGTGTAAATCCCTGAGATTCATCAACAGATTGATACCATTTTCTCAAAGTTGATGGATGTGGCAAGCAGGTTTGAAAGTGCTTTCTCACGTAATCATACGCCTTAGCTGAATAAAAATGCAAAGGCCCGAAGCTCAGCAGGGTATTCTTGTTTTGATTTGGGCTTCTATAATCTGCTTATCAGTTGTTCAGCAGGTGTTCCTTGTATTGACACCTAAATAAAATTAAATAAAAGTGTTTAAGTTTCAAAGTCAGTAAAAATTACTTTCAAATCAATAAAATGCAACATGCAAAAAATAAAGAAATACTTCTAAAATGCTTTTGGCTGATTCAGTGATTAATAACCATTTTGAATATCCTGTAGAAAGTTTTGCAATGAAGCGACTTTCTTGGTGAGACAATTCTTCATTTGCAATTTTTTAATGGTTGCGGATTTGACAAGCTGTTGGTCATTTGCCAACTCCAAAATTTGCCATGTTTTTAGGGGATTCCATATCCTCTTTTTCAAAATCCCCTAAAAAATATTTTCTTTTCCTATTTCCTTCACAACTTACTAAATAAATATAAAGGACCTTAATTTTTAATTTCGAAAATCTCAGAGTTTATAAACATGTATTTATTGACAGAATGCATAATTTCTCTGCATTTTATTATAACATTGTTATAAAAATATACTAGACTATATGGAAAATTTAGCAAAAGTTTGTTCTTGTATTCATTATCTAAATTAAGGTATCCGCATACGTTCGGAGCACTTTTTTAAAAAATGCTATGCAGAAGCAATCTAATATTTATTTTTATAATTATTTGTGGTCAAAATTAATTTTGCACTATCAATAATTAAAATAAAAAAAGAAATTTAACAAAAAGTAAAGTTTGTAAATTTGAAGTTTTTTACTCAAAACTTTGAAAAATGATACAGGGCGCACCATTTAAATTATTAGCAAAACAAACATAATCCGAGTAAACTTCATGTTATCTAGGGCTTCCACTAGAAGTAGGAAGATATATAAAGATTTTATAACTCATCGAAAAATCGTTAAAGGATTTTTGACCATTTTGCCACATCAATATTCAAATGCAAGTTCATAAATCAGAAGGAAATAAAGATATCAATATAATTCTAGTGCATGCACTAACAAACGCTATTTAGAATATGCACAACAAATTTTATAAAAATATATCAATAACTTTTTAGTTATCATTTCTGGAATTCAATGTTTATGCCTAAATTGTAACTCTGAGAAAAATTCATTTTAAGTAAATGACTCAGTTTTAATGTAAAGAATGTATTACTATTCCTAAAATTCACCAGACTTATAGGTTACACTTTCCTCTTGCTCAATTTTAGCCATTTTACCCTTCTTGGCCTGCCTATTTTTTTTTCTGAAAATTTTTGCACTCGTTAACAGGTGACGTCTCGAGTCATTTATTCGTTCGAGGTCATGATTTCAATCTCGAATTATTCTAAGTTATATTTTAACCGACCCCTCAATGAAGGCGAAACAAATCTGAAAAAATCCCAAACTTTGAAATTAAATATCTCGGTCAATTTTTGTCACACAGAAGTGAAACTTTTTGTGTTACGTTTGTTGGGATGAGTGTAAACTTTTACTAAATATCACTATAAGGAACGGGGAACTGTATAAAAAGTTAGATTTTGTAATGTTTACAAAATTAATTTTTTAAATTTCAAAATGTCATAACATGAATGTTTACCTCATGTGAAACATTTTTGCAATTGGAAGTATATGTCTACGACCAACGGTTGCGAAAATAAAGGCCGGGTACGGACTTTGCGTTGCACCCTGTATACTGACGGTTCAAAATCACTCGATTATGCCGGCTGTGCTTTTGTTTGCGAATCCGTTCCTTCTAACTTCTCATTCCCATATTTTATTTCTGTTTTTACCGCTGAATTTTTAGCTCTTTACAAAGCACTGAGATATGTTTCCAGACTCAATACTGGCAATTTTATATTTTACACTGACTCTAAAAGTGTCTTGGAATCCTTGAATTCGGATTCTCCAAGACACCCTTTGGCTCATGATATTTTAAAACTTCATAACAGGCTTGTCCGTCGTGGCTTCGGTATCATTTTTTGTTGGATACCTGACACGTCGGAATTATTGGCAATGAACTGGCCGATGTTGCAGCGAAAGATGCAATGGCTTCACTTAATATTCGTATTCCATAGGATGATCGACTTCATTTTGTACGGGACATCGTATGGTACGAATTTCAAGTCTTAAATCCATCTCCTAATTTTAATATCTTGCGTTTGGCGCAGCTTATCCTCTTTTGAATCTTGCGCCATAAAACCCAAATCAACCAACCAACCCATCATTTTCTCGCCCCCACCCGCTTCACCCTTGCCTTCACCAGCTTTCCATGAAGGAATCGCTGAAGGTTTTCAAGGCGATCGAATCTCGCTGTTGGGAGACCATTTTTCTTATAGGAAGCTACATTGTCACTGGCTTGTGAAGCGCTTTCACAGATTTTTCAATTCAATTTTCCTTTTTCCCTTACGGAAACAAAAAAGTCCCCAGGATTATTTTCGATTAGGAGCATTAACGTCAACGAGCAATTAGATGGTACTTAAGGCTAAAAAAAGATTTTTTTTCCTTTTCGTCCATACCTGCTGAACTGCATAGCAAGGTCTTGGGCCAAAATCTTTTTTTTGTCAGACTCAGTACAAAAGAGCAGGCTGTTTTGCCATTACCCACTCCATGGAGATAACGAACCTGAAAAATTTACATTCAATAAGTGGCTAATTCATAAAGCCTTTGTAATGATAATTATTTTTAAAATGCAGGCAACACCTTACCATGACTGCTGACAGTTCTCCATCCTCTTTCAGTTTTTCATTAAAATCTTTTAATTCTTCCTCAGTGGTGATGGGTAGCTCCATCCCGGATTGAAGAAAATCTAATGTATTTTCTAAAGATGGTCATTGCAGTTCGCTCCATTAGACGGTCAACTTTCTCATTTAGCTCATTCATTTTAGAGCTCAGCACCTCCATGTACTTAAACATGCGCTGAACTGCAAAATAAAAATGATTTTTTAATTTAAAAATATGAGGGAATAATGAAAGATCAAATACATTCAAACACTTTAAATACTGTTTTTAGGATTCTTATACATATGTAAAGGGAACTAAATTTATAAAAAGTGAGTATAGTAAAATTTGCTTAAAAGTTCTTGTTTAAAAAAATTTTAAAAGGTAAAGCTCAAGTTTTATTTCCTTAACTTTCTTATTTTCTAGACCTTTTCCACCCGGCGGGGGCAACTTTGGTTTGCTATGTGCCCCTTTTGATATGAATAATTATGATATGAGTAATATTATGTGCAATTGATTAATTGCACACAACTAAAGACGACATCCAATTTTTTTCACACCTTTGTGCTTAAAATTGCAAGTAACAAACTATTGCGGCTAGTCTAGCCGCTGCATTTTAAGCATGAAATATGTGTGTGATCGAGCTTTAACAACGACACATTAAATTTAATATTTTATCTGTTCTAATAAGCAGACTAGTCACATAATCAATGAAAAGCTTACAAAAGTACAGCATTCAAACAAATGTAATCTTTTTTGTGTTAGATGTTTGAGTCAAGATTGAGAATTGCTATTACCAGTGTGATGAGGTGTCTGAATTTTGGATTTTAGAATAAGTTAACCCTACTGAAATAACAATCCTGGTCTTTAAAATAGAATTAAATAGAAAAGTACAGCAGTGATTTCACATAATTACCACGTACAAATAGCATCTAACAAAAATATAGTTTTTAATAAAAAATTACTTACATAGAGCAGTCTGCGTGATATCTTTATGTTTAGAAACCACATCTTCAGTGGTTTGAGAAAATGCCTGTGAATCTACAATGAGATAAATCAATATTTTTAAAGTAATAGGTTCAGAATTTTAAACGATTAGTAAATTCAGATAATTTAAAATTAAAAAGCTTAAAAAATTCTTAATTATTTAACCCTGTCAACTGGCTTCTATCAGTCTAAGAATATTAAATTCAAAAAAAATACTTTTGCAATTGATTGCATTTGGCAGAAAAGATCTTGCACTACAACAGAACAAAGGTGGTTTGAAAAATACAAGTATTAGGGGCAATTCATCAAGGAAATTAAATTCAAAATGTTTAAACGCTGAAAGGATTAAATTTAGAATGGCATAATGGAACACATCTTCATATAAGTTGCCTTCCCAAGATATAATTAGCCAGTTAAGCCAAGAACAATATACAAAATCCCTATTATTCCCATATATCCCTAATATCAGTAGACATTTCAAGTTACTCAATTTGAAGTTCTCAAACTGATACGACAGGAATTTTTTCAATAAAATACTTTACTAAGTCATTATTTTACTTTAAACTGGAATTTCAAAATATTATTGGGTTTAGTACTCACCTGAAATAACTTTTTTGGTGGTTCCCTTATGCTGCCAGGTAACCTTGGTAAAGGATAATGTTTTGTACAGATTAGCGATTGGCTTCCCTCATCTGATGATGACTCTTCAGATGATTGGAACTTTACAGGCCTTTTGCGCTCCTCTGAAAATCACTGCCTCCATCTGGTGAGTCACTACTAATAGCAGAGGTTTCAATTAATCTCTCGGCTTTGGATTTAGCCCTTTTAAAGGAATCTGAAAGTTAATAAGAGATGAGAGTCAATAAGTAAATAAAATGTAATGTACACTAATGTCGAAAATTCAAACTTGGTTTCGCAGAAAAGTTTTATTAATGAAAATTAATTTGATCCAGAAGAGAAGATGGATTCAAAATAGTTGGATAGAAAATAATTCTTGAAGAAAGCAAAGAATAAAGATGGAAAATTTACTTACTTGAAAAGCTATATATCTTCACATGTTGGGTACCCCTATCATCACAGGCCGGTTGACACTCTGCTATGTATTTTCTAATTAGTATTGATGATGTGATACTAGGCCACTTTGCTTCTATATCATTAATAATCCATATTGATGGAATGACTTCCGCACTGTTTTCTGCTAAAAATCCAACTATAGCATATTTTTTCTTCGACAAACCCTGTGAAAAAGAGTAATTTTAAGTCTTGTGTTGCTTAGCAAGAAATAAAATTTTAAATTTTTCAGCATGTAATACTTAAAAATGTGCAATATGAAAATTTTATGAATATGTTAACAATATTTATACAAAATAAATTATTACAGCTTAGGAATCATAGCTATTACTACTTTATGCACCCGACTAATTATGCATTTAGTAAGGACATTTTCTATTTTCTCTTTAGCATTGGTTGTAAAGAATTAATAAACATTGATACAGGAACTAGACTGGCATGGATTTGTAAAATAGTCACCATTGCAAGCAACTTCATGGCAAAGTAATATAATACCTTCATTGCACGTTTCTACAATGTGCTTAACAATCATATTTTTTTTATTTTTTAGTAATATACAACTGTCACTTTGTTTAGCTGAAGAAATTGTAAAAACCATCTATAATTACATCAGCATATTCTTCCCCACAACATGAAGCACACATTATATATGTTGCTACCACATTATATATGTTATGGCCTATATGTTTTAGTAATTTAATTTGATTTCTTTGTTCCACATGAGTAGAGACCTGTTCAGATAACCTTTTGTTTAATTGAGACAGGTGTTTTGTCTGTGCATAACATTCTTTTTATTTGCCCTAAATAATTCTCAAAAATATAACAAGATAAATTATTTACGGCACCATGGGCACGGACATCATTGGCAACATGTAACAGATTATGTACATTATAAACAATGGACTTGCTGCCATATATCGTTTTCATATCTTCTACAAAAGATTTCAGGAGGTTCTCAGCAAATATTACATATTCTTCTTTTGTACAATAATAAGGATTTGATACAAATTTATCGCAACATGCAGACATAAGTAATGTCTATATAGCCTTCTGGGCAAAATATCATTTAGAGAAACAGGGCCTAAATAAAGAAGAAATTGACGGAACTCAGTAGCTTTCCAACGATCAATATCTTTTAAAGATCTTGGTTTTCTACTGAATTCCATCGGCATCGATTCTTTAAAAGCAAGAAGTTTAAGGGATACCTCATATGCTTGCTTTTGGCTAATACGGAGACTGTTTATTTTTGCCTTTTGAACATTTCCGATCCAATATAATATCAATTTGCGTACGACTCCGAGATCTATTAAGTGCATGATGTCTAAAGGAAATTTTGATACCAATCCAAAATTCGGTGAACTAATGTTTAGCAAAGGAGTTTTACTTATGTGATGTTCCTCTTGAGCAGAAGAGGAAAAATCCTCATCCCTTCGTAAAGGGTTTTCAATATCCAAGAATTTAACATGACCATCAACAACTACTCCTTTCTGTACATATTTTTCGCAACCATAAGAGTTATGGTTTTTTATTGATTTAACATATGATCGTGCTGGGGCATCACAATTAAAGTGCATAATATCGAAACTATATATGTCAGAATTTTGTTCATACCCATTTGTTATCAAAAATCATTCAATTCCAAAATTAAATCATTTAAAAAATCACTTAATGATGTGGGTTTACTGCTGCCATAATGGCAAGCAATAACAAATGGAGACAATTTTTCCTGGAATCAATTAAACCCAATATTGGCCAGAATTGCAAGTTAGAACTTTGACTCAGATGTAATCCGTCAATATTTACCCTCATCATAACTTTCTGATCTGGGCAATTTTTTTTCAAATCTATCTTTTGAAGGTAAGTTTTAATACCAAAATAACAAAATTCTTCCTCCCATTTTTTTTTTTACATTGGAGTCTCTACATGTCTTAAGTAAGGTTCTGCTGTCACATGGCAATTCTGGGTGATACTCGTTTAATATTTTTAGCAAATCACTGGTAGCATTATGTTTGACTTTATACTTAATTGCCCAGAATACCAACTTATCTTTTAAAGATTCATTTGAAGTATCTGATACAATTGGTGGCAAAAAAATTCTTTCAATTTCCATCGAACTAAAAAGTGCATTGTTCTGTATTATAGAAGATAAGTCTAATCATTTTCTGTTCCTATGGCCTCATGATGATCCTCATCTGAACTGTAATGAAAAAAAGAAATATCAGTAATTAAACCTTTTTAAAATGTAAGCATACTTTGTTGCATTGTGATAAATTTAGTTATGATAACCTTGTTAACATGATCACATGTGATTTTTTACTTTCACTTGCTTTCTTTTCTATTGTTATAATAGATATATATTGTTATAATCCACGATGCCAAACCTACTTCCTATATGTCTACCATAGACCTGCGTTCCGGATATTACCAAGTGAATGTTTATCCTCCAGATGAAGACAAAACTGCTTTTGTGACTCAGAGGAACTTTTTGTTTCATTCGCATGCCGTTTGGATTGCTTAATGCTCCCGCGACTTTCAAGAGACTTATGGATCGATTTAGGAACGGAATGCCTGAAGTAAAGACTATTTTACTTAGATGATATCGTAGTATTGTCTTCAACATTTGAAGATCATCTTAATGATCTTAAAGCAGTATTTGAAAGACTTTCATTATTTAATCTTCGTGCTAATCGTGACAAGTGCAACTTCACTTGTTCAAAAGTGAAATACTTGGGTCATTGGATTACGAGTTCTGGTATTACCGTAGACCCTGGAAAGGTGGATGCTATTGTGAAAATGGCTATCCCAAGGACTGTAAAACAGCTAAAGTCATTCTTGCAGACATGGTGCAAGAAATTCATCCCAGAATTTTCTGCTATTTCTCGTCCTTTAAATTAACCTGACAAAAAAAGAATGTTCAGTGGAAGTGGGAGAAAGAGGAACAAAGTGCATTTGTCGATCTCAAGAGTCGTTTGAAGACCAGCCCTTTATCATCAGAACCGATGCCAGTGCTTAGGCTATCGGTGCAGTACTCTTACAAGGAGGAGTATTTGATTAACACCCCATTGAGTATGCCAGTCGCTTTCTGTCCGCTGCGGAGCACAATTACTCCACCACTGAGCGTGAAGCTTATAGTGATATGGGCGTTAAACAAGTTTCGTGGATACATTGAAGGTTCGAACGTGACTTGCTTCTGACCACCAGCCGCTAAAATGGTTACTGAGCTTAAAATCACCTTCAGGTAGATTAGCTCGATTAGCTTCAACTTCAATCGTACAACATGAAAATAGACTATATCTCTGGAAAATGTGATACAATTGCAGACATGCTGTCTCGCCCTTCTTCTGATCATGAAAACGAAAACACCTGTGAAATCTGTGCAGTGATTATTGATCTTCCTGCTAGAAAGACTAGTTCTCTACTTTATATAGACATAAGCATCAATATACACATTTCATACATCCAAATGAAAGAAAATAATAAAACTACATTTTATTTACATTTTTCAAATGTATTCTTTGGTGTTGATTCTTATTTCAATGATTGTTTTGTTTGTCCATCATTCATGGGCCTTTTTTTTTTATCTTATTTGTGCTTTTAATTCATTCTAAACTAGTTTTTCGTATTTTTAGAAACATCAACACCATGGGGCATGCGACACAGAAGGAAGAAGAGAAAATTAGAAAATGACAACGTTCAAATTTTAAAAAAGCTGTTGAAAAGGGATATCAAATCAAAATTTACGAGGTACTTAATTTTACACTGGTGGTTAGTTTTCTATATAATAAGCAAAGATATAACTTCAAAAAATTAATACTTTTACGTATACCATTTCAAGGAAACTGTTACAGGACTATTTTCCGCATACATCGACACCTTCCTGAAATTGAAGCAAGAATCATCTGGATGGCCTGTGTTATGCAGACCGAGAGGGAATCGATTTAGATTCTGCAAAAATAGAAGTAAATCCAGGAAGGCGTCAAGTTGCCAAACTTTGCTTGAACAGGTATGTGTATATTATATTTACGGAATTTAGATTAGTTTGATTAATTACGCTCCTTTTTTATAGCTTCTGGGGGCGATGGGGCATGAATGAAAATAAAGTTCAGCTGGGATGTCACTAAACTTGCAGACTTAAACAAAATTATGGCGGACATGACTATAAAGGTAATATTTTTGTAATTTTTCAAAAAAAAAATTAATCAATAATCCAATATTTAGAACATTTGAACTTTACAAGTTAAATATATTCCCAATATTAAGATTTAAAAAACAATTCTTTGCATTACAGGTTAAAGATCTCTGCCAACAGATAAAGTAACGGCTGTGTAGTATGTATACAAAGAATTTGTCACGGCCGTCCAGTCAAACATCTTTGTGGCTACATTTACAACCGCATTGGCACGTCTTAAATTATACACTGGATAAACTAGGACAAGCGTCTTATACTTTGATAGACAGGTATGTACTGCCTTTAAAAGATTTTATACATAAATTAAATTTATACCAGTATAGTTTTATGAATAATTGGTTTATTTTTCAGTATCATATACGCTTCTAATGGCACTAGCGACCCTCCATTAGGATCCTTTTTAGGAGATTTTACAGATGAGTTGGATGGCAGATTGATTAAAGATTTGGTTTCTGATAAGTTGCATTTTCTTAATTATAACCCTTTTGTTTTTAAAATTAGTCACAATAGATACTTATAGATACTACAAAATGGACAGACATTATATGCCAGAAGCAACTCCACACGTCCCATACGTACATAAGAAAACCGAAGAATGATACATAGGAATATTGTTGAATGTTATTTTTTCCTTAGGCCAACTTATATGCACATTTACATTATTTGGAATAAATTTGATTTTTTGGATAAATCTACATTTTTATTTAAACGCCTATTTTGTTAACTAGTTATTTCGTAAGCTTTAAAAAAAATTGACGTTGATCCAATGTCCATCCCCCACACACGTATACACACGTGTGTGTATATATATTTGTGTGTTGACCCGCCTGGCTTCCAGGATTTTTCAATCTGGCCCTCAAGTGAAAAAGCTTGGAGACCCCTGGTTTAAAATATCAACAATTTTCCAGTGCTGAAAAGTATAACCATTGCAGAATTGAGACATTAAATTAACAGAATATGAAATATCCGGTCTACTTCGATCAGCTAAAAATAAAAGACAACCAATGAGTATCTGATAAGGATATTTTTTCATCAAGTCATTGTCAACAATATCACTTTCAGGACTCTTTGCCGGTAATACATAACCTAATTTAAAAGAAAGTTTTACAAATGACTGGTAGTTCTGCAAATTTAAGCATTAGCTTCTCAATATGTCTGTCGATGTAAATACACTGCTGGCCACCCAAATTGCAACACCAAGAAAGACAAGAGATATCACAACAAAATTTATTTTGTAGATAACATGTTGACCAAGTATCAAATGATTAAATTTATAGACTTCTGTGAAGTGTGGTTCCTGCCAAAATCAGTAGCCAGAGTAGCCGCCATTGTTGGAGATCACCGCTGCCACACGCCTCGGCATTGATTCAAAGAGACTTTGGATTTGTTCTTGGGGTACAGCAGACCAAGCAGCTTCCACACGTTGCCAAAGTTGATCTGGTGTGGCAGCTGGGGATGTATTCTGGGTCAATCGTTGAGCAACCATGGACCACATGTTTTCTATCGGCGAAAGATCCGGAGAGCGAGCTGGCCAGGGAAGCAATTCAATTTGGCGATTGACGAAGAACCTTTGGACAATGCGTGCCACGTGTGGTCGCGCATTATCCTGTTGAAATATGGCTATGGGCAAGCCCTGAAGGTAAGGAAGGACAACTGGCTCCAACACCTCGGAGATGTAGCGCTGGCTGTTTAAAGTACCGGCAATGCGTACCAGAGGAGTGCGAGAGTGATATCCAATACCGCCCCATACCATAATACCCGGTGCAGGACCAGTGTGGCGGTGCATAACGCAGCTGTTCAGCATCCTCTCTCCACGGTGTCTCCAGACTCGAATCCGACCATCGTGGTGTTGCAGACAGAAGCGTGACTCGTCAGTAAAGACAATTTCATTCCATTCTGCCGTCCACATCCTTCTTTCATCGCACCATTGGCGGCGGAAACGTCTGTGGTTCTGCGTCAAGGGTAGACGAAGCAATGGACGTCTTGCGGACAGACCACTCTGCTGTAAACGGCGTCGAATGGTACGCGCAGACACTGGATGATGCGGTACAGACTGAATGTGCTGTGCTGTGCTATGGTTCGTGATGTGGCTGAGCGATCCGTCACTGCCATACGCACAATATGCCTGTCATCACGTGAAGTGGTGCACTGAGGTGGATGCGATTGAACACGTCGGTCCGTCGTACCCTCCTGCATCCAACGATCACATATCCGCATTACGGTTGTTTGGTTTCGTCCAACACGACTACCGATTTCCCTGAAAGATAATCCACAATCTCGGTAGGCCACTATCCTTCCTCTGTCGAACTCGGATACTTGATCAAAAGATGATCGCTGTTTTCTACGAGGCATAATTCATCGTTTTTTTGAAAAAACCACAAGAAAAACACAATTGCCGTACTTGAAATCGTCGAAATCTCTAAGCCTTAAATAGCGCTTTAGAGTGGCGCCACAGGCGCGCGTGATGTGCGTCTGCGCTGAAATTCTAATCATTTGCATATCTCACCTCCGCTAATGCATGTTGTAAATTTCATATTATTTGCATGCTTCCTTCAGGGTGTTGCATTTACGGTGGCCAGCAGTGTATAAAGAATCATTAGCATATTCAAAATTTACACCCAATAGATATTTAGTTTGTCCAAGTTCAGTTACATCAAATTTACTTTTAATCAATTCTAAAGCTTCTTGTAACGCATCAGCCCCTTAACGTGTGTCTCAGCGATATGCGCCTTGATTGGTGATGGCGGACCACGTGACACTCTCTCCGCGAAAGAGAATGAACCATTTTTTCTCTAGTTGTTTCCCAAGGCGAGCGTAGAACTGATGCGCTGAAGTTTTGTTCCCCGAGATGTAACTTTTTATGTTTGTTTATTCTTGTAATTGTTTTGTCTTGTGCTTAGTGTTAATTAAAATTGCTCTTTTGGCCAATTCTTGCATTAGTCATTGGATTCAGCTCTAAATTCTTTAATTAAATCATTTGTCTTACCAAATAAAACTACGTCATCCACATATACGGCTAGTACATCATTTTTAAACTTATAAACACAGTTGGTCCAACTCAGTTTTATAAAACCCAGCTGTTTCAAAATATTATCAAGTTCAAAATTCCACTTTGGTGTAAACCGTAGATTGCTTTATTTACAAAACACACCTTGTTTTCTGACACTTTTACATGACCAGGTGGTTGTCTCATAAATTGGTTCTTTCAATTTACCATAAAGATATGCAGATTTAATATCTAACTGAACATTATACCAATGCAATACAGATACTAAAAGTTTTAAAAGTAATTTTACAATACTAAAATTTACAACAGGTGAAAATATTTCATTAAAATCAACTTCCGGTCTTTGCTAACCCTTGTGCCACTAACCTGGCTTTATGTTTTTTCGGATTATTTCTTTCATCCAATTTGACATTAAAAACCCACATACTTCCAATTATTGGAACATTGATAGGTGGATCAACAAGATCCCAAACCTATCGATCTTTCATTATTTGTAGTTCGTCGGCCATTGCAGCATCCCAATTGTCCTTGTTTGGACTTTGCTGCGTTTCTTCAAATGATTTAGGCATTTCAACATTATAACAATCGTGAAAAATATCATCTATTTGATCACTTAAAGGATCAGTTTTCCTTTTAAAATAAGAAACAGTAGGATCTAAATAATTTTTAGCCTTTACAATACTACCAGGTTTAAAACAAAATTTATCGGGATTAAATTCTATTTTATTTTCTTCACAATATTTTCTAGTGTCATTTAAAGATCTCAATCTTATACTAGAATTTGGGGATAGAAATACACATCAATTCTATCACTCAGTGTGCGTGGTCTTTCTACCCATTCACTTATATTTAGAGGACTTCAAATATTTTAAGTTTCAATTTTAACCTCTTCGGTCTGACTTTTATTTGAACAGTCACCATTGGATTCAATTGGTTCGTTAAAATCCAAGTTTAAGTTAAATTTAGCATAATCTGAGAATTTACTTTTACCAAAGAATTCACACCGTTTTTAGTTTCATCAATTTTAACATGGATTGTTTCAATTGCCTTACGTTCCTTGAGAATAAAAATTCTGTAACCTTTTGTGCTTGTAGTGTAGCCCACCAAAATTCCAGGCTTTGCACGAGGTTGAAGTTTATTCCTGTAAATTTTAGGAATATGCACAAACACGAGAGATCCAAATATGTATTTTGAAATGTTTCACGGAGGGTTTGTGACCTTTCCATACTTCAATAGGAGTTAACCCCTGTTAGTTTATGCTCACATCTATTTTTGATGTGCACAAATGCCACGAGAGCTTCCGCCCAAAATCGTGGTTGCAACCCACTGTCTTGGAGCATGGCACGTACTCCGTCCATGGCTGTTCTATTAAATTTTTCAGCCACCCCATTCTGCTCACTAGTATACGTAGATGTATGCTCATGTTTAATACCCAACTTACTAATAAAGCTTTTAAACTCTTTGTGACAAAACTCTAGACCATTGTCTGTCCGGAAGCATTTCAATTTGGAATTTGTCTCCCTTTCTACTTTAGCTAGATATTTCTCGAAACAGTCCAATACCTCAGTTTTACTTTTGATTATGTATACTACTTTACGCGAGTAGTCAATGATTGACAAAAAGTTCTTTTTCCCACCAAAGGAATTTATAGGAGCCACAAATCCATATAAACTCTTTCAAGGATTTTAGTAGCCAGTCGCTTGTACGTATAATTTGTCTTTAATGATACCCTGGTTGATTTAGCAATTTTGCATACATCACAATTTTTATCCCGTTTAAGAACATAATTTTTCAATCCCTTTTACCGAGTTATTTTTACTCGTATGTTCTATAAGGGGAATATTAACATGACCGAATCTCCGGTGAACAGTATTGATATATAAAGCTACGTTAACAGATTCGTTACATGTTTTAGGATATCCACGTACTATATACAACTTATTAATTAAAGGTACAGTAAAGAAATATTTATCATTTTTAGTATATACAACCATTTTATTATCTCCCCAGAGAATTTTATATCCTGCAATATCTATGTTTGAACCACCAATTACGTTTCTACGCATATTAGGGGTGTACATGACATTTTTCAAACTAATGTTGACATTACCTGAAATGTCCTTTAATACGAAGTCGATGTCTCCACATCCAAGGACTTTCGAAGTAGTCTTTGTCTCCGATGAGAACAGATGGTGTAGTGCACTTGAAATTGTGAAATTAGTCTCTTTGGTTACAGCGATGAAACGTGGCAGCTGAATCGAATGAAGAACTCTCCAAGATTTTTATCAGCTGAAGTGGTTGCCAGTGCAATATGCATGTCAGCAACGAATGCACCATTTTCGTCTTTTTCTTCTTGAATCGTCTATTCTTAAAGCATTGGTCTTCTGTGTGTCCCGGCTTGCGACAATACCCGCACGGCCCCAGACGAAAAGATCCGTCACTATGATGTGAAACTTTATTAGGGTCCAGACCTCTTCCCAGCCTCAACGCAAACGCAAGTTGTCCAGAGTCTTGCGCTGAGAGCTCCCGTCGGAACGCAATACCAGTTTTTAATCACGCACACTAGATGGCGTGTTTACTTTTCGCGCGCTTTCTTGATCCTTATCAGTACTTTTTTATTGCATTTTTTCCTACTCCGTCAATTAATTGCTCACTGACTTTCGACAGAAATGGCGTCTTCCACAACTGAATTAAATACGCTACTATTGCTTATAGCAAAAAAAAATGTCAGAGGAGACAGAAAAAGCGTTGGGGTGTGAGGCCGATTTTTCGGAATCGAAATCAGCAAGGAGCAGGCGATAATTTGAGAGATGAGATTAAATGATCGGGATTCCTTCTTCAATTTTTTTCGGATGACTCCCGAGACTTTTGATGATCTTCTGTCGATGTTAGGGAAATCGCTTCAGAAGAAACCATCATTCTGCAAGAATCCGATACTCCCTAAAGAGAGATTGGCCATCACTTTGAGATTAGTAAAAAAATTTCTTGAAATTTGTTTTAACTACTTAATAATGTATGAACATTGTCATGCATAATTTTTAAATTCCATTGCTAGAATTAAGAATTAGAACGTCCCAGACCGGATCCAACATGCATGCCAGAGAGCCAGCACATGTTCAAGAACAATTCAAACAGTTCTTTTGTGAACCTGGTACAGTAACTTGGCAAATAAACTGTCACTTCTTGTACATGAAGCTTGTACTTCATTTATTATGTAATTGCAGAGCTCTATTATTGCACATGCCACAAAATGCAACTTTTAAGAAAAAATACATTTGCTTTAAAAACTTAGTGCTGAAATATCTAATAATTTTTTCATGCTTTGTGTGATTACTCGCGAAATGCAATTAATCCTGAAGGTTCGAATCAAATACATATATTTTGTGTGGATATTCTTTGTGAAATTTTATTTGTAATCCTTTAGAAGGTTCAAATATGAAATAAAGATTGCAATTTGTGTTTATTTTCAATCTTACGTCTTTAATTTCTTGAAATGTATTGTAAAATGAGTAGCGTTAACAAATTTTTTTGTATAAAATTAATTAAAAATCTGACACATTTACAAAATTTCTGCAGTTTTTATAAAAAATTAAAAATTAGTGTTTGAGAAAAGATCCCACCAGTAATAGAAAATTAAATACAAGTTTCATCAATATTATTCATTAACTAATGTATTTTGTTTATAAAATTTTTGTTATCAATGCATATAAAATTAAACTAAATTACAATTAATATATATAACAAACAAAATGAAAATATTCAAGAATTGGAATATCTGAAGAGAATACAAATTGGCAATTTCAATAATTTCAAAATATTTTACATATATAAACAGCATCCATTTAGCCTTCCATCCGGGCTATTCATCCCAGATTTTCAGCAGAATAAATAATATCAAGAATAGCTTTCTTCTTTCGTTTTTTCTCTTCTATGTCCGTTACATCTTCCAACGCTCTGCCAACAAATTGCCCAAACAAACTATCTGGAGTGTCTTTTTGACTCTGGCGTTTCATTAACTCCACCACAGCATTCTCCCAAAAGTCTGGTTTCTTTTGGAGGGTAGGTATACACATGTAATTTTAAATTGTACACAAAAGTTAATATTGGGCGGAACTGAAATTGTACAAGTAGTTATGAGAATTCTTTCTACTCTTGACTTTCAAAATTACACGTCAAGTCAAATGACTTTTCTATTAAGACATTAGCATTTGATAATATTGAGAATAATTAGTTTCAAAAATGTTTTACTTTCAAATAGCGTGCAATTAACACCTGTGTGCTTTGTGCAAGTCAAATGATGGTGATGTAATTTTTCATGAACCAATAACTTTGGTGTCACAACCATTAAATTGACGAAGAAGCAAAACAACCAAAAGTTATATACGTGCAAATACACTCATGTCCAACAGTTAGGCATAATTGCTGTTTATGTGAATATTTCAGAAAATCTACATCGGAATGGAAGGAAACGCGGTATATAATGGGGTCATAGCAGAAAACAATGATTTATTACCCAAAGAAAAAGATTCACGCAATACGAGTGTCAGCTTTAGTGAAACAGAATGATTAAAACAATATGATGCTCAAGTTTAATACGGTGTGGAGAACCTCTGGTAGCCATGCAAGCTGCACAATTTCCCACACTTTTGATGAGGGTATGGACGAGTTGTGTGCTCAGAGTTCCTCAGGGAGAGCAGTTTTCAATTCCAGAATGGAGCTTGGTGGGTGGGGAGGGCTGTAATACAACATCTGTTCAAAACGTTCGGTGAAACATATATTTTAAGAAAGGTATTCACACATATCGGCAAACAAGGTTCACTGTCCTTCAAAGTAATTACCATCCGATGTTATGCACGTTTGACAACATGTGTACAAGGCACTGAAACTACGCGAGAAGGATGCAGTTCGGCGGTCACGTTTTGTTGAATCTTATCAATCGTCGAAAATCTTTGTCCTTTCAAGGCTCTCTTCAGTAATGGAAACAGGAAGTAATCCGCTTGTGCCAGATCAGGAGAGGAGGGGGTGAGCAAGTGACACAATCTCCGTTTTGAACGGAGGTTGTATGTCTCCCTAGCATATCCCACACATGCAGTTTGCAGTCTAAATCTGGACTCGTCACTGAACAGACGTCAGGGGGATGCTAACTGCTGGTCGTCTGGCATTGAAACAAACGTGTCCGAGTCTCCTGTAAACAGTCAGGCTCGAAACTGACTCCTGTGGAGGGGTCAGGGCTGAACCCAGTTGTCTGGCAGAATAGTTCCTGACATCGAGCAGTTATCGCCAATTATCAGTCCAGTAGTTTGAAACCTCTGCCAATCTGGAGATCACACTCAGAGTTCGAGACGCTTTCGTTTAGGACTGACCTGATTCCAATTCAACCCTTCACAAACATGTCCATTTGGCATCTTCGTGACATCTTTCGTCCTTATTAATTGTTAACGAAGCACCACAGCAATTGCGAAATTTTATTTCTGAATTTATATACTGATATTTACTGATTTTTTCACATTTTACGAATTATGCTTAACTTTTGGACATGAGTGTATGTTTGAGTCATGTCTTCTAAAAATGCTCGATTTTAAGTAACTTTACTAAATATATTTAAATTATCATGCATGAATAAAGATCTTTTCTAAGCAGAAATAACGCAAGGAAAAGCATACATACTTTCGGAAAGTTCGAGTGGGGGTGGTGATGTATCCCGCCGTGGTGTGCTGGCATCCAGAGACAGCAGTCTGTTGTACAATAAAGACATTTTAACATCAGTATTCCCCATAAAAGATAAAAACATACTTCATACACATAAAAATAACAGTTCAGTTACAAGCATTTTGAAGGAGACAGGTTTAATAATTTAACACATAATTAACCACTCAGTACATGAGCTGAGAGAATGAAATTTCATACATATTTAGGAAAAAATAGTTAAGTACTTCACACAAAGCTTTTATTGTGAAACAAACCTAGTTTATGAAAATGTTTAATCGCACTGTATTTTAAGATATTGAGTTTTCTGGCCTGTTGTGAAAGAAATTAGAAGGTGATTGTTCACCCACCAGGCTGCTGCCATCACTCTCAACATCTTGTAAAAAGGACGTTGATTTATTCTCCATTGAGAAATTTGATACTGTTCTGCAAAAAATTTACAATGTATTAGTTGTCCAAAGCAAATATTCAGCACAAGCATCAATCAATTTTTTTAATATTACAACAGATATTTACTTCTTAGGTCTTATGAAAGGCAGGATAAAAGTCATGGATTTAAAGTGAACCCATGGCTTTTGTGTACTTGCAGCGCTGCCATTTGGTCTTAATTTTGTCCTAACGAAGGAGTCGCGGAGCATCCTCCACTTAGATTGTCTTTCTTGTAGCTGAAGAATGCCAAAGTTTAGTTATTCAAATGATTAGCATTCATTCAAAGTAGGAACACAATAGGACTGAAACGAAAATACTATCAGTAGAAAAATTAATGAAGTCAATAATTCTGTTCGAAGTAGTGACTCGAAGCATTTTCATTATTAAACACTACTAGGAAAACTGAAAATCAATCTCGGGGTTTGGTTGGGTTTCAACGGCACAAGGGCCATACTTGACTATGCTGCAAACACAAGACAGATAACGTCAAGCAATATACATACAAAGTTTTACTATGCAGAAAAGGGAAATGCACCCAGTGATAAATCGGACCTGTGCCGCATACAACTACCAGGTTGCTAGAACAGTGGGTAAACTCACTGAACAACGAAGACACCTCAATCACAGGGAAAAGAACATTTGTGTATAAAAAAATCAGACAAATTATTATGTACATTTCCTCTTAACCATGCACTTCAGCTGAAGTGCAAGTGTCATGTTTTGAACGGTTGAGAAAGTAACAATGAGTGGTCAAAAGAGGAAGAGAAATGGAATTAATTTTTCAACGGAAGTTTCCGATATGAAAAATAGTTTAAACAAAATTGTAAATTTTAAATAGCAAATTAATTTGTAAAATAAATACCGTTTCACGTTTGTTTACATTTGTCTTATTGAACTTCAGTGTAGGAAAGTACATTTTTAAAAAGATGCATGAAAGTTATTTAAAGGAACATTTTAAGAAAAGAATATTCGGAAGCTATGGTACAGGTAACCCATAGGAAAGCATAGAACCTTTCTATTGTATTTAAGAGGAGCATGGTAAAGGCATCATTCTTTAATGTTTTGAACCGTTGTCAAATTTTGGCGCTCACTTAAATTTGACAACAAACTTAAAGATGGCTTGATGCATTTTGAAGGTACTGATAACATATATTGGTTACCTGATCGTTACCTTAGTGCTTCTGAATATTCTTTTCTTGAGGTATTCCTTTAAATGACTGATGCAACGGAGCAAACAAAATATAGGTATAGAAATGCATATTATAGATTAAAGTAAAGACATGTACTTACGAGGAATTCTAATAACTTGCGAAACAGCAGCCCATGCGTTTCTTTTCGCAGTCAAATTTTTATATAACGCATGGCCAGCGTTGAATAATGTTGGGTATTTTTGAATTTCAATTATTAGATTCTCGCAAACTTCGGCGTCGGTAGCCATAGTTCAAGCTTCACAATGTTTAGGCTAAACTTCGACCAATCCAAATTCGTCAAGTAGGTCATGTAACGCTTACGTATGCGTCGACAGTTGGATTTCTCCCAACTCTTTTGAACGCAACGCAAAGGCTTGCGTTATCCCGCCCATCTGTCAATCACGGTGTTATCGTCGCTCATTGGTTCGACGCAACGCAATACGCTAAACTATAAACTCGCCATTACTCTTGGCAGCTTAGGCGTTTCCGACTACGACGTAATCTTTGCCTTCGTCTTTTCGTTTCAATTCGATTCTTCCAGCTTCCGTGAGAAGTTGCTTTGCAACTTTATCGACCGTAAAGTCTTTATCTTCGACTCTACATTTGTTGAACCAAGTTATCATAATCCGGAGGCAACCTTCGTATTAGCTGAATGCAAGCAAGTAG
Organism: Meta bourneti; assembly: GCA_933210815.1. NCBI lineage: Eukaryota > Metazoa > Arthropoda > Arachnida > Araneae > Tetragnathidae > Meta > Meta bourneti. The sequence continues at coordinate 81,241,270 of OW119928.1, forward strand.
TTCTGGAATCTCGAACCCGGATTCTCTTACTTGTAGTCGTTTTTCGGTAATTTTCTTGCTGAATATTCCGATGGTTTCTTCCACCGAGTCGTACCGCATTTTGAAAAACTCGTCTACCAGTCCGGCCAATCTTGCACGAGAAATAGGTTCGAAGTTGCACTTCAAGGTGTCCCAAGCAGTTTTGCCGTCCTCGGTATCTGCAATCAGGGTGTGAAACTTCCTCTCAATGCCTTGGTAGATTGTAGTATACGCCCTCTGCTTCCTCCAAAGAAATTACCTCTTCTTTCTCAAATGCAGTTTCCGGACACAGCTTAGCTTCTCCAGTTTGAATTCCCAGCATCTACGGTCCATCAATAACTTTGATATCCGTTTTCCAAGTTGAGTAATTGAAATCTCCCAACTTTGGAAAGGAAAATAGTTCAGGGAACTCAGCCATCGTTTTTGAAGATAAAAAGGTTCAACTTTCTAAATTCTCAATTTTATTATCAAATTCACGCGGTCGGGTTGGGCTGGGCCCATAACCCTGTTTGTGTTTGTTGACGCAATAAAGAATTCTTTTATGAGAATTATTTATTGAGTACAAAAACAGTCATCCAACCCACTTGGTAAACATGATAATAAATTAAGAAAACATGCGGTCTATCCGACCAATCTCTCTATTCGAGAGAACACAGAAAAATAATAATCGTTCACACAGTAAGAGAATACATATATACATTCACAATCGCCACAGCCAATAGGAATCGGTGGAAGGAAAACTCTGAAAAAGAATGACACCTGTTAGAAAACAAGTTCGTAAAAATAAGTTCAGAAAGTCTTCACGGGCTGCATCTACCCGATACTGGGTGCATTTGGAAATAAGCCAAAAATCCTTTCAACACAACATACATAATTTTATTTATGAAATTATCAGAAGACAAAAACATACATACCGTATACCGCCGAGATCAAACTTAATCTAACTTACAAAATTCAGCTCGGAAGCTGATGTCACGTTTTACAGCGCCGCTCATTGGCCAGTTACATTTCACGATTACTTCACTTCACAACATCCTCCCCCTTGAGACTCAGATAGTCTCAAGCTCATAACTAATATTATTCAAAAGATCAAGCCTCTTTGGAGCTTTCACACCTTCCAGAGGAGGTACATCTTTTCATTATCGCATTATCAGGTGTTAATGTATTTCCAAGACAACAACAACAAGTTGGGGGCGCAGCCCCCTCCGCTCCGACAATTGCCACTACGGATTAACGGAGGTGGCCCCAGGAATTGTGGTCAAGTGGTCCTTCAAAGCGAGGACGAGACTCGTGAGTCCAGAGGTCTTAAGACTTTCAACGGTGATTCATTCACAGGGGGCGAAGGAGGATTGGCTGGCGTGGTGGTTGCACAACGTATCAACACTATTGGTACCAGAGGTACAGGGAGGTCAAGCAAATGTGCTCCTAGACATTTAACTAACGTGCATAATCATGCGTACTGGCTATAAAAATTTAATGAGACTTGAGACTATGAGTCATCTCCTAGGGTCAGGTGCCTCCGCTGGAAGGACTTTTAATCCAACCTGCATTTGCATTACGTGGAGGGGAAACCCTCCATGGTTGGCTGAGCAGGGACAAACGTATGCTCAAGTGCAACGCAGCACTTACGTAGGTTTGTAGCAATTCCCATTGTGTGGCGATTCCAGTCAAATATCCACTTGCCAAAAATCCGTCAATTCCTTTAAAGTAAAGATTAAAGACTTCCGTCAACTCCTTTAAGCATGGTACTGCAGGCGACAATCAATTCCCTTAAGTAAATAGCTTAAGGTTTCCGTCAAGTCCTTTAGTTCTGTCTGCGCAAAAGCTTCCGTTAATTCCTTTATACGTTCAATCCCGGATTCTCGGCGGGGAGCCGATTGTCCGTTCCCACACAAATCTACCCAGGCGATGGAGTGCCTGGAGACGCTTTGGGTTTTGGTGTATTTCGGAAGGGCGATCTCTAACGAAATCGAGACCCTCCCTGAGGTGTGCCGTCAGCCCGCAGTCCAGAATGTAGTGAAGAGAATCACCTACTTCACCACATTGACAGGCGTTCGACATCGGGTATCCCATGCGGAAAAAATATTCCGGGAACCTTCCGTGATTTGTCAGCAGTTGGACAACAAAGGGGTCGTGGAAGTGCCTTCTGAGGCTGGGAACAGGAAAGAACTTAAATGTGTGGCGACCTTCATGTGCCGCCTTCCATCTTTGTTCCCATAGTTCCACCGCTTTTCGAATAAGCATACTTTTGATAGTTAGGCTAGACCTCAGCACCAGTATGTCCACGTCCGCTCTCTCGGTGGCCAATTTGGCCGCCGTGTCAGCCGCCTCGTTACCTCGGTGGCCGACGTGAGCTTTGATCCAATGGAGCCGCACACCCTGGCATCCTACGATCTTCCAGTACAGAGACTTGATTTTGTTTACAAGAGGATTCGTGTGGTTTGGATCCTTGAGCGCTTGTAAGGCGGAAAGGCTGTCCGAGAAAATATGGGAGATTTTCTCTGCGTTGAAAAGGGTCTGGACTGAACCCATTCCAACGCTTTTTGGAGTGCGGTCAGCTCCGCCTGAAACACCGTGCTATTGTCGCTCATGCGGTACATGTACGTTTCGACAATTACGCCGAAGTACATCACCGCGAACGCTGCCCCAAAACGTTCATTGATACCGGAGCCATCGGTATATATTTCGGTCTCTGTACCTTCCGGAAGTGAAACGTCGAAGGGTACGACTATGCGGTCTGCCGGGTGAGATTTCCACACGTCGATCTCTCTAGTGAAGATGGAGGGCGAAAAGAGCTCACCATAAACCACCACCTCAGTTTCAATTTTTGTGAGGAGGAACTGTGCGTACGACACTGTGGCTCGAAGGTCCAAAGGCAAGGTCCCCGACAAGACTTGCAAGGCTTTTGTGGAGACAGTTTTGAAACTCCTTGTAATGGGAATTAAGGCCTGCCTCTGGATCGATTCTAAATAAGCGCTAAAGTTCTTCACATTTATGCGCCCACCCCATGCGCCATAACCAAACAGAACCATGGGTTCGAGAACACTCAAATAAATACGCTTTAGCAGCCAGGGTCTTTTGGCATAGAGTATTCGAGCCACCCTATTCAGCATATAGAGAAGTTTGAGAGAGACAGTTTTCTCTCTAAAGTGTGTCGCAAAAGTAAGGTTTTCATCACAAGTGACACCAAGATACTTGAGTTCTTTGACGTTCTTAACAGTCACCCCCTCACAATTGAAGGAAGGCCCGTTCCTTTTCAGAGCTCTCTGAGTGGAGATGGCCATTGCTTGGATTTTAATTGGGTTGGAGCGGAGCTTCACCTTATGACCAAAGTATGTTATGATGGAGATGCACTGGTCTCCTTTTATCTCCAAATCAGTTTTATTTCGTCCGGTGACCGTCAACAGAAGGTCGTCAGCGTATGCTATGATCTCGCACACACTTGGCAAAGTAAGGTCCAAGAAAGCGTCAGCAACGAGGTTCCAAAGGAGAGGCCCGCTACAGGAGCCCTGTGGGCAGCCTCTCTCCGTTTTACGCTCTGTTGCGTATCCTTGTGTGGAAAATACCACCGTCCTGTTACTTAGATAGTTTCGAAATAATTTGTAGAGTTGTACAGGACAGTGGGCCTCAGCGAGTCGTGTGAGAATGGCTGGCCACCACACATTATCGAAGGCATTTCCACATCCAAAGCAATGAGACTGGTATGGAGTTTGTCCTTTTTGCTCTGGGCAAGAGTTTGTTGAAGACGGTATTGGGCGGTTTGCATGACCGACCCACCCTGAACCCGTGCTGTTGTGGGTGTAATTTACCAGTCTTCTTGAGCCAATAATAAACTCTTTGAGTTAGGACCTTGTCAAAGGCCTTTCCAATAGTATTAAGTAGACAGATAGGGCGGTAGGACCTGGCGTCCTTTGCATCTCTGTTTCGTTTTCGAATAAGGATGACTTTTGCACTCTTCCAGCTAGTTGGAACGTACCCCATTTTAAAGCATTTGTTATAAAGTTCTAGAAAGAACTTGGGGTATTGCTGGAAGAGTTTCTGGATTACCTCAACTGTAATCCCATCTAAGCCGGCTGCTCTTCTTTTCTTCATGCCTGTAATTACGGATCCGATCTCGCCCGTTGTTATTGGGCGGTCGTCCGTTAGAAGAGAGCTAGGTATCTTAAGGCTTTCCCTTCTTAATTTCCTCTGATAGGGCATCGTGTCCACTGTATCTGAGGGAAAGAGGGTGCTTAGAAGTAAGTCTATCGTTTCAGAGTGCGTTTCTGTCAGTGTTCCGTCCGCCCTCCTGATGCTACGAATGGGTTGGTGCCCACGAAGTTTATTGGCGGCCAGCTTATATGGTAGAGTCCAGGGGTTTCGCCTGGGAGTTGTGTATAAAAAGGACTCCCAGGATTCTCGTTTTTTGCGGAGGATGGTTTGACGATAGAGCGCCGACTGCTGTTTATAGGAGGTTCTCCAATTTAGCCTTTCCAGTTTGGAGTTGGCATGTTGGTATCGCCGCCGCAGAGCTCTCGTCTTTTTCCTAAGCACTGTCAATTCATCATCCCCCACCAGGGATTTCTTTTAAAGATAAAATTCCTGACCAGCAGCGCTTGATTGCTCGCTCTTTGGATCAGGAGAGTGAGCTTCGCCAGAAATCCATCTACGTCGTCAGGGCTTCCCAACCTAGGTATGGCCTCTGTGGCTAGTAGGAAGTCACGCCCGAGGGTGGTGACCATCCTACGGATCCTTGATGGATTGCGCGAGTACCTGCTGGACAGGTTTATTGTCACCGTTTTTTGCAGACCGAAGGAGATGTAATTGTGGTCACTGAGCGTGTCTTTGACCACTTTCCATTCCTCGATCTGTGTTTCCAATGTGCTTGTAGCTGTTGTGACATCGATCCAGCTTTCCCCATAGCCATTATCAAATGTAGGTGGCGAGTCTGGATCGTTAAGGACTTTCAAGTCGTTCTGCACTAGGAAGGAGACGAACGATCTTGAATCGGGCGTGTCCTTGGAATTACGATGCCATAGAGGGTGCTTGAGATTAACATCTCCGCCCAGAATTACCCTCGTGTTCCTAGCCCTCTCTAGGATGGAATTGAGCTCCGAAAGAAATGGGCTCAGAGGTGCTAGGGGGAAAGTAGACCGAGATCACAACGATTTTAAGGCTCCCATCTGAGAGCTCTACTGCAACAATATTGTCGGTTTCAGTTATGACAAAGATCCCAGCATTCTTGTCTGTAACTGCAATGGCAGCTCCGCACGTGAGAAGCGCCAATGCAGAGGCAAACCTGTTATGCGACCCTTGAGGTAGGGCTCGGACACAATGAAGATATTCGGCACCCCATCCCCCAGGATTTTTGGAAGGTAGCTTGTGGCGACCTTAGATCGCCCTAGATTGCACTGGAGAAATCTCCAGTGTTCCACCATACTTTCTCTCGCTGAGGGCTTATCACTCATAAGAGGTACGTCGTTTAAGGGCCTCTACTTCCCTTCGGTATGCGGGGCATCTGCTGTCCATGGCTCCGTGAGACACGTCACCGTGGCAGCCATACCGTTCATTGTTCCGTATGCAAACACAACAGACTGGCGGTCCCTTCTTGGTACAGTTCCGCCAGTCGTGGTTCCCGAGGCAATTGGAGCAAGACTTCGGTACTTGCTTGCAGTCACTCCGGCGGTGGCCGAAATGGTAGCAATTGTAGCACCTACTTGGTGTCAGGTACTCTGTGAATCGGAAGGAGGCCCAGCTATGCAGCAGGCGCTCCATCCCTTGCAGAGTTTTGAATCCCTCGACGGTTGTTCTCAGTACCCAAGAGTACGAGAATTTTCCCGTCGGGAATCTGAAAGCATAATCGAGGCATTTGTGAGGGAGGCGACTACGCACCTCAAGATTTCTCATAAAATCTTCAATTTCAGCCTCCTCGTCCCCGATCTCGCGGGGGACGTTCAAGATTTTGATGTGAGGAAGCCGCTTCACGGATCTCCAGGTCCTCCATACGTTCCTCATTGCCCTTTATGTGGGCAGTGAGGAGGGCCTTGTGCTCCTCAGTAGGGACGGTGATTAACATCCCATTTTTAGCAGCCCGCGCGCCAATAACCGGGGCTACTTTAGTTGGGCGGGGGATGGCAGCTTTGACGAAGCGGACAACTTCTTCGCTTGTCATGCTTACTCCTTCTTTAGGAGCGATAAAGATCACCGGGTTTTGCGGGCGAGGTTTCCTTTCCCAAGGAGCTGGCCTTGTTCGTTTTGAAGGTTGAGAGGTGGGCTGTTTATTTGTATTCCCGCGATTCCCTCCAGCCACCTGTGCCCAGGTCGGCTTAGTGCCTTTTGACTGTCGGGCCGGGTGCTGCTCAGTCCCATGAGCAGACGGGGTTTGAGAGGGGTAAGACTCTCGCAACCTTTGGTTCTCCTCTGCGAGAAGAATGTGTTCCTTAGCAAAGGATTTAAAGGTTTAAAGGACTTAGGGTGCAACAGACAACATTAAAAAAAGCTTTCTCTATATCCGCACTTATACTGATTGAATACATACTAAACCGATCAAGAATATCAGGTATCAATTCAATGAGATTAATTCCCTACGGCCGTTATGCCAGACTAATTCAGCAAGTTCTTTTTAAATTACTGACCTCGACAGAAAACACATCATGTCGTTTTGGTTTCGTTTCAGCCCCAAATAGCGCATGTATAACAGTTTCGTCTCTCAGTGGAGATGCTTTAAGGCAAGTCATAACATTTTCGCTTACGTAACTATTTTGACTTCCTGTGTCAATCACCGCGCGAATAATTTTCTCATGACTTAGATATCGAAAAGTATGCAAAGAGTTTGCAAAAATACAATTTCGCTTCTGCCACAATTAGAGAGAGAACTCAGATTTTCGAACTCTTGCTCATTATTTTTTTCTTGTTTGGAACACATTATTTCAAAATGAGGATTATTACAAATAGAACAATTCAATTGTTTTTTACACTACAAAATTTACTTATGTGACCAGCTATTTTTAAACAAGAAAAACATGCACCTTTTTTCATCAATAATTGTTGTTTAGCAGCCAAAGTCATTTTCCTCGCGGTAAAACATTTTTCACTAGTATGAGACTTAATAGTTATTAATTCTCTTACCTGAATTAACAAGGCTTACCAAGGCTGATGCTGTTGTCAGGTAACCCTTTTTACCTATAAGTATTTTAATAAAGTCCTTCTTTCGGATGACTTTGGTGTGCGGGGCGAAACCAGTCAGGGCAAGTAAAACCATTTCTTCACCCTTTACTTCCTGTCGAAGAAAATTCATCAAATGTTCGAGATCCTTTGGTTTCTGTCGAGTCGTGATTTCTACTTCTTTCCCAAGCCACTAACACTTCTTCTGGAAGGCAACTCTCCACTAACGGCGTTAGAAAGTCCCCGTACTTTTCTTGTGTTCTTCCCACGCTTTCCAATGCTCGCAGCTTTCCTTACAGTTCATCATATAGAGAGGGAAGATCCGTCTTCGCTCTTCCGGTAGCAGCGTTCTTCATAACTAAGCTTAACAAATCTTTAACATATATCTGCACAAGCAAATCTTCTCGTCCGAAACGCTCTTTCAATTGCCGTAGGGTAATTAGCCGCCGTAGCTGGGAAACTAAGAACTAAACGTTCTGCTTTAGATTTGGGTTCCACAGATTGAGATAAATATTGCATCTTATCCTCACCGGCAATACTTTTGTCGTCGTGTATTTTCTGAAACTGACTCCAAAAAGTCAGGTATTCTTTCGCTTCGCCATTGAACTTTTTCAGCTCTATCTTTGGCAATTTAAATTTTCTCGTTTCCTTATTGTCATTCGGCAGAGCGACTTCTTGCAATTTCAAATCTACCTGAGCACATAGCTCTAAGTACCGGTCTCTGTAAGTTTCAGATTCTTTTAAATCTTCATTAAATAAATGCTCGCCATCTTCACTCTAAAAACTGTTCTGAAATAGCAGTTTGACAGACATCAAGTCTCTGAAACTTATCACTAAGTTGAATTCTCAAAATTGAAAGCTATTTCAAATCACATACTTCTTTCGATAATGCCGTTTCTATCTTCTTTAAAAAAAACTCAGAGAAAAAGCAGTTCTCAGCCCTTTTCGTTGTGTTTTTAAGACATTTAAATTCATTTTCAATCTAGGTTCAAAAGTTCTAAAAAGGCCAAAGCACCCAGTCCCGCCGACGGTACCACTATGTTAGAAAACAAGTTCGTAAAAATAAGTTCAGAAAGTCTTCACGGGCTGCATCTACCCGATGCATTTGGAAATAAGCCAAAAAGCCTTTTCACACAACATACATAATTTTATTTGTGAAATTATCAGACGACAAAAACATACATACCGTATTCCGCCGAGATCAAACTTAATCTAACTTGCAAAATTCAGCTCGGAAGCTGATGTCACTTTTTACAGCGCCGCTAATTGGCCAGTTACATTTCACGATTACTTGACTTCACAACACCAGACGGCACAAACTACTAATGCATATTGGGCTGAAAACGACCGACCCTGTTTAATAGAAATCAACACAATCGGTAATTTTATTATATAGATTCAAAAAGCATGCTAGTCTTTAAGATCGGAGTGTCGGAGACATCCCCTGGCACACGCTTTTTTAAAAATGAAGAAACTCACCCGGCGTGGTTTCGGTATCACTTTTTGTTGGATAAAGGGGCACGTCGGGATTATAGGAAATGAACTGGCGGATGCTGCAGCAAGAAATGCTGTTACTCAAATAAATATACACGTTCCATACGATGATCTCCGACACGTCGTCCGACATCGCGTGGAACGATTGGAAAATGACGAACGCACAGATCAATAACAAGCTCCACAGCATCCGTCCAGACATCTCAATGTGGCCAACGTTACCAGTACAGCGCTCCAATGTACTTTTAAATCGTCTTCGAATCGGACACGTTTTACTCAGACATCTTTTACTGAGACGGTGCCTGTGTGGCACGCGTGTAATCCTTTTACAATCTACCATATTTTGGTCGATTGTCCGGTTTTTTAATCATCACCGTCAATACTTTTCCATAAATCAATTTTAAACTACAGGATTTGATTAGGGAAAATCCCCACCCAAATCTTTAAATATTTACAAGCCATAAAATTTTTAAATTGCATTTAATATTTCATCGTTAATATTTATTTCACTACATCAAACTTTATCATTCTATTTTTATATTGATTACGACGCTAATCTCACATTTTTCTGTTTAATCATCTCGCTCCAATGTTTATTTTTGCATTTAATGGATTTTGAGTGTTGCATTTTTTAAATCCACCATTTATTGTTGGCTAGAAAATCAATCTTAATGTTTTATCTACTTACTTTGTTGCTCTCTATCTTGTGTTTGGCGCAGCTTATCCTCTTTTGGATCTTGCGCCATAAAACCCAAATCAACCAACCAACCTGAAAAGGAAACAGGCTTCTTCATTAGACCTCTTTCCGATTCTCGAAGTGTTCGTGCTTCAAATGTTACCGCTTTCGACATATTCAAAATAATTGTACTGTTGAGTCACAGTCAGGCTCAGTGTCTCGAAAAACACAACTGGAGACTTAAAATAACGGTAAGCCAAAGTGTTGTCTGTTTCGAGAACCTGAAAAGGTAAGTCGGCCGAGCTGATTATGCTCAGTGCATGGACAAGTGTCCAACGTTCCTCAGAGAGAAGCCCTGAAAACTCAAACAAAATATGTTGAAGACCTCAATGCAGAGAACTAGGGCATAAAGTTGAGCCTCATCCAATGTAGCGTTCAAAAGTCGCAGTCAGTGCACTGTCAAGTCGCTATTTACGAGAAGAGTCTATCATCTCTGAATCCTACCTTATTAAGGGGAGGACAAGCCTGTCCTTGCACTGGAGAATCTCACACGCGAAAGGCGGTAGAGCAGCCATTGCTATTCGAAACAGGGCTCTTGGTGTCATCATTGTGAAAACTTTCAATATTGTAGCTGTAGAACTCTCCGACGTAATCTCAAAAGTAGTCGTTATATCGGACTACTTTCCCGCATTAGCGCCCATAGGTCCATTACTATCGGTAGATTTGTGTGGGATACAACTCCTAGCTCCCCTCCAAGGGTTCAGGAAATGGTTTAGGCATGAGAACTGAGGCGTGTAGGTTTAGGTAAGGTCGAAAACTTGATAGTCACAAAAATAAGACGGAAGCCTATGTAGAAATTTCATCAAGCCCTGCAAACTTAAGCCACGCCACGCTATAAAAGTAGGATGGAAGCAATAGGTATAAGGCCCTATCCATCCCTCACCGGATACACGTATATTCTGCGAAACTTGTCAGCCTGCGGTTGACAAGCGATGCCTATATTTCGTATTCACGACCAAGTGAAAAGCTAGTCTCGCAAGTTACTGACGAGACCCTTAGCCGAAACCTCTCGGGGCCTTCCCTATAACCGTAGTGACCCCAGCTGGTTGGTAGGTATTTTAATTAACGTCGCACTGAAGAAACACAACGAGCTATTGGCGATGGTCCGCGATCAAACCCGTATAGGGAGAGATCCTAGTACACCACGTAATTTTGAATCACGGTCAGATGACGAGGTCACACCTGAGCTGGCACCCCAATCTTCAACACCACGGCAACGTGAGGGCATTCGAGGCCACGTCAGATTTAACGTGCACCAGCCCCATGTATGTACATTGTCTTGGGTTGGATAGAACTCGGTCTTCCGGTTGCCAGTCCTTACTACCTACTTGCTACCGTGGCCCGGTTCTCCATTCGAAGTACTCATAATAGCAAACGGTAAGAAAGCTGTCTAGAATAGCTCACTAGATTGTTCTTTGACATAAAACATACTAAGAAATATTTTTAAACTTTTATTTTCAATTTAATAGATGGATAAATTTCATAAGACTTGTTTCACACGGTCATCGTATGTATAATCTTTCAGCTTTGACAATTAAGCTTTCGTCAAATATTATAATCAAAGTATTACTGGGCTTCTAAATGGTAGGGAAATTAAAACTTGAAAGCAAGCACCAAAACATTGCAGTAGAAAATCGGAGTTAATAGGGCCTAAATAACAGCAATCCAAGCTTGCTTCTATAAACAGATAAAAGATTCCAACCAGATGTTTTTGTCGCATAGAGATTGTGTTTTCAACGCCAATAACAGGTCAACATGGAACATTCATTGAAAAGGCCAAGGCCCATACTGGGCTGTCGAGGCAATGAGGAGATTAATCTGAAACGAAAAAAAATTCAATTAACTCATCGGAATTTACTTCAGTAACACCGAAATGTTATGTAGTATAATTAGATAATTTTCTGTATCAAATTTTAAAGCCAAGGATTTCACAGGAGCTTGAAAACATGGAAACTAAGGCACAGAGCTTATTCTAGAATATGACCAACTCAATAAAATAGTATTGTTGCAAAATGCTTGAAAACATGGGAACTAGTAAGACAGAGCTTATGCTAGGATATAACCAACTTAATAAAATGGCAAAATTGTTCAATATTTATTCATAAAAAAAAATGTGCATAACCACAGAAACATTAAAGTAATGTAAATATAATATCCATACTATAAAAGTCCTAAATTTGAATGAATTTCCTGAAACTTTTACCCATTTTCACAGAAAACAGCTTTTAAAGGTCCTGCCCTCCACAAAAAGTTGACATAATACTAGACTTTTAATAGAATACACCTGCTAAACTGATTTTTCTTTCGAATATGAGAAATTTTCAAGTTATGCCTAATTCATCATTTAACGCCAGGTCGTGGCAATGTATGAAGGAACGATATTGTATACATGCCAATTTGTCCTGCAGTCTTCCAGACAGAAATGGTTTCCGGAATTTTTCTGGGGAAAACGTTTTCAAGTGACGCCAAGGTGTGACAACCATGAAAAAAACATCGGAATTATGGTTGCTGGATTGTCGTAAAACGGCCTTTGGGGCACCCAATTTTAAGAATAACTTACAAATATTCCTCTAAAGCACAAGAAAAATATTTATTTTGCATACATTTGGCGCTATATTTTGTGTAATATCGCCAAATCTATTTCGCCGAGTTCGAAATGCCGCCAAGTAATAAAATAAGAGTAGATTACTTTTCCTGTTTTGAATCGTTTTTCAAAACCCAATGTAATGAAAATGTCACTAATTTGGCACTTTTAATTTTATTTCAAAATTAGTTTGGCATTTTTCTTTTATTTATGTCAGTTGCGCGCTGGGTTTTATCTCGTAAAAAGATCTTCCTAATTTTTCTGGTATGGCTTGGGTATACAGATTTTCTGTGCAAAGCTTTTGGCGTGTTTTTGGCGCACATTTGTAGCGAGTTATGGTAGGTAAAGACACCCCCGCTTGGATTATGCCTCAGATGGAAGTTTAAATTTCAATTAGCTGTTTATTTAAAAATTCGTGAAGATAAAAAGAAAGATTTTTCAATAAGTTTCTAACTATCCAATAATTATTTTCTATTAAGAAATTCCTTGACGACATAAAAAGTGCGCCATGAAACTTTCCACAAAAGAATCTTTATATCCAAGCTGTACCTTTTTTTCTCTGAAGTTGACAGGAATGGTTGATTTCGGGTTTTATGACGCAAGGGCCATATTTGGCCAAGCTGCGCCAAACACAAGACAGACAACACCAATTAGTGGACAAATGGAAACTAGATTTATTTAAAGTAAACTTAAATAGTACATGGACAACCTTATATAGCTTATAACAATCATAAGTTGAGAAAAACCTAATGCTTTTTAAACAGGTACGAATGGAATACCTCGCGTACCAGAACGAGAAAACCAGATACTTGTCAATATATAATACTTAAACATAAAATAAATGCGAAACTTACGTTTTCCTTTAAGTAACGATCAATCCAACTTTCGACAGGTCCACAATACGCAATCAGTTTCTAAACGATCTTGATTCGGAATTTTTAGATTACTTAAATTTGCATGTCTGATTCACGAAATTAATTTTGACCCTTGGAATTATTTTCGTATCCGTCCAGTTTTGTCCTTTTCCTCTATACCAATCAGCATACAGTAACTTGGACATGTTCCAATTTCCCTCATGCAATTTGGTATAAACTAGCGTCATAAAATGGATAAAAACTTATTCTTAAAATCACTTAAAAGTCGCTTCAAAACATTCATTTCGTCCCATGTACAACAGCTCATAAAATCGTCCATCCCGCTGAAAAGACTATTTAAATAACGCAGTGGATCAGAGGCTTCTCCTTTTTAAAGGCAATTTCGTGATATTGCTTATCAAGGAAGAATGCGGTGAAGAAGTTGAAGTTAGACATTGTTAGAAACAGGACTTTGATGAAATACAAGTGTCTAGGGTGCAGCTTAGAGTAAACGAGGATCAGTTGGATGATCCCAGAGAGAAAGTACACGAAAGCCATGGCCATCATCTTCTCTTCGAATGTCATTGCACGAAACGCGCAACTTGGTATCCAGCTTTGCATTTTGATTAACCAGGATGGACAGTAATAAGATTTCGCTATTTCGCGTTTGGTGTATACCACAGTAAAAGCAGGGTACCTTCCGCAGGATGAGAGCTGTCGCTGGGTTTAATAGGGAATTCATTCAAGGGTTATTTTTATTGCCGCTTCGCCAACATGTCCCGCAGGAACCTGATAGGATGAACAAACTGGCATTCGTAGTTCAGAACGCATGCGTTCAAAGTCGTACATAATTCGCGTTTGTAATAGTTTTTCTTTTTAATAAGGGCAGCGGTGGCCCGGTTGGGAGTGGTGGTGGGGTATTTCAATTAACGTCACATTGGAGCAACACAACGGGCTATTGGTGACGGTCCGGGATCAATCCCAAAGGGAAAGATCCAAAGCTCGATTGGAAAAGTAACGGATTAGCAATCGGAAGGTTGAGAGTTTGAATCCAACCCAAGACCGTCGTGTACAAAGGGGGCTGGTGCACGTTAAATCTGTGGTGGCCTCAAATATCCTCGTGGTGTGGATGTTGGGAGAGTGGGGTGTCAGCTCAGGTGTTGTCTCTGGCCGTGATTCAAAGTTTCCCTTTGGGATCGACCCCGGACCGCCTCCAATCGCCCGTTGTGACGTTAATTGAAATACCTTCCTAATTGGACCGCGTTCTGACCCCAGTAAGTTTGGGTTAAGGACTCGACTGGACCACTAATTGTATCACAGAATTTCTTAAATTAAACTTAAATCTAACTTCTACTTAACTTCTTTCGTATTACGGGATCGTCGTGGTTTAGTGAGTATGCCACTGCGCTAGCAACCTTCGAGTTGTAGGCGGCTCAGGTTCGATTCCAGTCAAGTGCATTCCTTCCTGCGTATATTTCTCTCTTCTGTGTCAGTAAAATTTGCATTCTGTGTGTCCATTACTTGATATTTATGTCTTGTGTCTGGCGCAGCATGGCCAAATATGGCCCTTGCGCCATAAAACCCCAACAAGCCAATCCACCCTTATTGTTTTAATTTTAACTTGCTTTCCGCAAAAACATCAGCGGATCATCCATTCGACCATCAAAGTTTAGCACCTTCGGTCGTGACCAGCACTTGGGAGGACCACTTGAGTGCTGGCATTAGCTGGGGATGCGCCAACAATTTTGGCTCCGCTGATTAAGTTATCTAGCTCCTTCCCCCTTAAAAATAATTTCATTTAAGAAATTTATTTTCAGATTTTTTTCCCTTTTCGTTGAGATGATCTACTTCGCAGCAGGTGCTCCGTAAGTTATGTCCAGTCCAAGAGATTTTAGAGTCTGAGGGGGTGCATGACCTGCAAAGAGCAAGCCCCCACACCAGAAGTTAAACCGTTCGAAATTAGCCCAAGCACCTCAGAATCGTCATGATTCCCAAGTCATCGAATTGTGTTGCTCCAGTGTGACGTTAATTGAAATACCCCCCCCCAAGTCATCGACCCCATGTGTTGGTCGTGGTATAGTGGCTAGAACACTGGATATGCAACATACCGGTTCACGGCTCGAATCCGCTACAAGAGGAATTTGATAGGTTGTTCTTTTGGGCCGCGGTGGCCCGGTTGGAAGAGTAACGTTCTAGCAACCGAAGTTGCGACTTCGAATCCAGCCAAACACCGTCGTGTACAAAGGGGGCTGGTGCACGTTAAATCTGCCGTGGCCTCAAATATCCTCGTGGTGTGGATGTTGGGAGAGTGGGGTGCCAGCTCAGGTGTTGCCTCGTCATCTGACCGTGGTTCAAAATTACGTGGTGTTGTCCTCGGATCTTTCCCTTTGGGATTGATCCCGGACCGTCACCAATAGCCCGTTGTGTTGCTCCAGTGTGACGTTAATTAAAAAAATACCAAAATACCGAACTTGGTGATTTTATTATACTGCAGAACTCAATCAAACGAGATTTATATCCTGCACCTTTTCAGTGTGACAATGATTTTACTGTATATCAATATATAATTTGCATATGAACGAATACATTCATATTTAACTTTTAAAAACGCATTGCACGCCTATCACAAATAGCTTTAGGGCTGCGGTAGCCCATTTAGACAAGTTCAAAACTAGGTCCAGCTACAGACCGTCATATACACGTGGGCTGGTGCACGTTAAATCCCGTGGCCTCAAATTGGCATGGTGTGCAAGTTTGGAGGGATGCTAGTTGAGGTGTTCTCGTCTTCTGACCGTGGTTCAAAATTACGAAGTGTTGTCCTTTCCCTTCGGGATTGATCCCGGACAATCGCCAATAGCCCGTTGTGTTCCTCCAGTGACGTTGATTAACTATCCACCCAAGGACAACGCTTCGTAATTTCGTACCAGAATCAGATGACGAGAACACCTGAACTGGCACACCAAACTTCCACGCCACGCCAACGTGAGGACATTTGAGAGCATGACAGATTTGTACACGACGGTCTACGGCTGGACCGAGTTTTGAATTCCCAATCCTCCGATTGCTAATTCGTTGTTCTTCCAAATGGGCTACTACGACCCGTTTGCCATCAATAATCGCACTTTGACATCTAGAATTCTTCAGCCGTGCACTTGACCAAATATGGCCCTTGCGCCATAAAGCCCAATCCTACCTTCGGACGTACATACACCGCTGCTGCATATGCTCTTTCGGATGAGTTACGAAATCTATAGATTTCAAATTCATCAGGTGTAATCACCACACATCTTGGAATGCTTAAATTGCCTGCCGAGAGATGTGACAGTGCTTTAATGTTTTTGTAGTAAGCAGACCATTCACCTTGCAATTCAGATGAAATTATGGCATCCCACTTTAAATTACCCTTCCACAACCTTTGCATTAAGATTTTGGCTTTGGTATTCATTGGAGAGTAGTCCTAGGGTATCAAATAATTTCTAACAGTCCTCTTTTACTGATCTTCTGATCGGACATTGAAACTAGAAATGAGAAGGTGGATGCCACTGCATGCCCTGTGCCTTTGAATTCCTCAGTTGATGTTTGCAAAGATAGATTTAATTCCCTATCCTCGGATGGCATTGCATCTAATAACTCGCTTTTGTTAGATGCCCATTTTCGAAGCTCGAATCCGCTAAGTTTAAGTAACTTGATTCGATTGTTTTGTAACTTTAGAGCCCTTTTCACGGTGTTGATCTAGCAAGTCATCGACAGAAATCCTTTTTGAAAATCTTCAAAGCATTTTCAAACGTAGTTTTCATCTTCAGCTAGCTGCTGTAAATATCGCGTCGCCAGAAAAGGGGCGGATGCTGTCCCATACGTAATGGTCAATCGGAATTCTCGAATTAGATCTTAAGAAAATCTTCCAAACGATTCTTTGGAAATCAGCATCGCTTGGATGTATCTTGATTTGGCGATTCATTTTTGTTGTCAGCCGCTAAAGCAACTTGAAGTTGGAATCTCATCAAAATTAAGGCAATAGGATCTTGCAGTTTCTCCAACCATGAGCTTGACGTTGAGAAGTTCCCGATGTGAATTTCATAGAAGCATCAGTAGTATACGGGTGCCTATGGTAGGCGGAAGTGACGTCACACCACGTGACCAGAAGTGGGCGGTGCCAAGTGACGTCACACCACGTGACCGGAAGTGGACGTGTCCGAATGACGTGACATATTGTTTGTTTACATTTTGGACTTGGAATTTTTTTTGTCATCGACTTCGTGCAGGCGTTGAGTTGTTTCAAGATGGCGTCGTTTTGTTGGTGTTGCCATGGTGATGAATCACTCGTAGTGCCATCTGGTGGAGAAATTCGAAACCCTATTATTTTTAATTAAAAAGGAATTTCTTGGATTCGAACCGAGGACCATAGGATCCGAAGTCAAGTGCGCTACCACGGGGCTATTGGTAAGTTAGCAATGGGTGATGAATTAATGTAGTGTTTCTCTCTCTTTTGAACTTGTATTTTTTCTTAGTATTAGGAATGGGTTATTTTTAGAAAATGGTTTGAATAATTGCATAGGGGTTTTAATAAAATGCTTTTACAAAAAGGACTTATGGCGCCATCTAGTGGTTTTAAAAGTAATTAATCTAAGGAACGAATTGATTTCTTAATGCTTTTACTTTATTCATCACGCGTGACGTCAGTGTGTTTGCGTTTGGGACTTGGATTTTTTTTTCCTTCTGAGATTTCGATGTGACGTCACGATTATGTCCATCGAGCAAGTCTGAACTTGAAAAAGTCTACTCACAATTCTTTATGTTATGAGTATGGTAAATTGTTTACAGATCGTGAAGGCTAGGCATATTTCCGTCGATTGGAAAACGAATTAACGTATTAAAAAAAGACGAAATTTAGAAATTTTAGGTCAAAAATATACTGTGCCTTGTAAACTTGTAGCATACGAAGACGAAGGAATAAGCTATACTTTTAGCGGGTCTTCTATTGCAGCCAAGCCTTGATCTCCTAAAGTATTGGAAATAAAGGGAGAAATGGAGCGAATAATTGGTGCAAGATTTAATTTTGAGTTGGTGAAGCGTTATAAAGATGGTAAGGACTGCATAGTTGCCCATAAAAACAACGAGAAGGACTTGGAACTTTATGCACCCATAGCGTCTGTTTCATTTGGACAGAAAAGGCAATTTGTGTTTTCTAGAAAGAACTACAATTCTTTAAAAATTGTTCTGGAAAATGGAAGCTTGCTTGAGATGAAGTATCCAACAAACCAATTTTGGTTTCACAGCTTGCCCCGTGGGAATGCATTATGCCCTAGAATAAACGTTTCGTAAAATTCTTGTATAAAGCAGCGATAAACCACTTATGTGCCCCCGAACTAGAACTCAGTGTCGTACACTAGACGATATTTGGACAACGTTGCAATTGATCTTTGTCTTTCAGAATAGTATTTTTATAAATGCTTACATCTCGTTTTTAAATAAATTTTTAGCGTGTCTTACCACATATACTGTATTTTGGATTATTTGTTTTTTTTTATTACATGGTTTCATAAATTTTCTTTTAAAATGCAAGATCTGAAATGAAATTTTTCTTTGCTATATAGATTTATGTTTTTTTTAAGTTAGATGTTTTTACTCAAAAATTAATTATACATTAGATGCTATAACACCTATTTTATAGCAGAAATTTTGTTTTAAATAATATACACTTAAGTAAGAGTAAAATTTTTGAAACTTTACGAGACAAATACTATGAATATGTTTTCTTGTACATTTGAAGAAGTTATAATAGTATAAAAAACCATTTATTCTATAAATCTAAATTAAATGTTATTTTTTAATTAATCTTTCCTTGCATATTATTTTTACTTTGAATAAATCTTCATAAATTTTAGTGATTTAATTTATATTATATAGATTTACAAACCTGTTTTTGGATGAAATATAAGGATTTAATATTTTAAAAATTAATGTTTTTACTTAAAATTAATTATATATTAAATACTATTACACATATTTTTAATGTTGAAGATTTTTAGAAAACATTTTACAATTGAAACATATACATTAAATATTATGACAAACACTTAAATGCAGATCCATAAGGGAATATTGGAAATCTTTTTAATGCTTACACCTTTTCTATTCTAAATAAACTTTTGCTTGTCTTACCACATACACTGTATTTTGGATTATTTGGGTTTTTTTTATTACATGGTCTTATAAATTTTCTTTTTAAAATGCAAGATCTGAAATGAAATTTTCCTTGATTTTAAGATTTATGTTTTACTCAAAAATTAATTATACATTAGATGCTATAGCACATATTTTATTGCAGAATTTTTTAATATTATACACATAAGTGAGCGTAAAATTTTTGAAACTTTACAAGACCCATATTATGAACATGTTTCCTTACACATTTGAAGTAGTGAAAAATAGTATTAAAACCCTTTATCCTGTAAAATATAAATTAAATATTATTTTTAATTAATTTTTCCTTCCATATTATTGTTTACTTTAAATAAATTTTCATTCATTTTAGTGATTTTATTTATATTATAAAGATTTACAAACTGTTTTTAACGAAATTTTCTTTGATATAGGGATTTATATTTTAAAAGTTAGATGTTTTTTACACAAAAATTAATTATATATCAAATACTATTGCACGTATTATAACATTGAAGATTTTTAGAAAGCGTTTAACAATTGAAATATATACTTTAAATATTATTACAAACATTTAAATGCAATTTGCTTTTTATTTTTTAATTTTACAATTGAGACATTTTTAAAAGTTTGGTTCTTAAAGTGCGTTTTATGCATAGTAAAAAAATTATTATAAAAACCTGTAAGAGTAAAAAGAATTTTATGCATTAATTTGAAACTTTACAAGACCCATACCATGTTTCCTTGCACATTTGAAGTAGTGAAATATAGAATTAAAAACCATTTGTCCTTGAAGATCTAAATTAAAAGTTCTTTTTCTTTAATGCTTTTGCAAAACCACACATTTTACTAAATATGAACTTCCTTTTATTTATTTGAAATCCTTATGCACATCGTACAGTTTACATTGCACAGCAAAATACCAATACTGTACGAAGCTATGAAGTATTTTACAAGATACTTTGTACTGTTTTCTTAATTTTAAGTGTTCTACATTGCTTTATTAAATGGATAGTAAGTGGGTTTTCTGTTTTTGAAAATAATGTGTGCACATCTGTGCTGCTAAGCAAATTAACTTTTGCCCTTTTCTTGATATTTAATGCATAATCTAAATATTTACTCACACCGCTGATAGTTTTACCCATGAGTAAAATTAAATAATAACTGAAAATTTTAAGTATTAATGTGAATTTTAAAATGAACAAAAATTATTGAAATAATGGATTAAATCTGAATTCTATGTATTCTTAAAACAATCTCTGCAAATCCAGCAGACAATTCTTAAACAGATTGAAGGAAGCCACATGGAAACAAAGTAAATTAGAACACTTTTTAATAGTAAAAACATTATGATTAATATTTTTACAAAAATAATACATTGTAGTAAAAAAATAACTTATTTTTACATACTTACATTTTTTTAAGAGACTTATTTCCGACAAGCCAATTATTCAATGCCATCACCTCAGCTATGGGGCAATGCAAATTATTTTTGTGATGACCACATTATAGTTTTTGGATATCTTTGTTGCTACTTAGAGCACAAAATGCATCGAATTTGGGAAACCCATATTGTTCTAAGTTGATATTCGGAATATTCAATGCATCTAAGCGTTTCTTTTCCACACAACCACCTTTGTAAGCAATTAGGTACTGAGTGACCCTCTTGGTCTGCTCGTAATATTCTAAAAGCTTAGCAAATTGTGCTCCCTTAGAAAATCTAGACTCTATGTCATGGGACAGAAATGAAGTGCACATACGTAATTTTTAACATATCACACAGTTGTACGATCTTTGGCACTCAATTTATGCTTAGACGATAAGTTAAAACGAATACTTGAAGCTACTTGCGATTTTTACAGCGATGTATGCGTATTTACGTACTAAGAAACTTTCTTGAATCTGAAATTCATCAAAATGCACAATTGCACAAATATTAATCATTGCTATTGAAAAGCGTTAGCTGTTCTTGGAAAAATAATTGTAAACTGGAGGCCACGAAGAACTGGACTATATAACACCATACACTTACTAATCAGTAAAGTTAAAATTTATCTTTTGCGTTCCATAGTTACTCACAAAAGATAAGACTAAGTGAAGAATGTACATACTCAGAAAACATGGTGTTTGTGATAATGCGCGAAATAAAATTTTGTGTTATAATACAAGATTTTAACGAAAGGATATACTTAAATGTGCGTGTGATTTTTTGACTCTACCACGTTTATGCGCTGAATGCAATTCAATTCTACGACTAAATTTGAGCAAGAAAAAAAATATAACCAAATGTAATTTATAAGAGAAACGTATTTTGACTTTCTTTAAAATGAGAACTTTAAAGTATACTGAATTCTCTTGATTCTGCAGTTTTATTTTTCTAAAATTACATCAACAAATTGAAGTATTTTATTTGTGTGCACACACAAGTCTTTGCCTCTGTTGAAAGGAAACTAGTATCTTTGAGAAGTATCAGATTTTTTAAAAATTAATTCAGAGAAGAACCTTTTTTCATGGGATTTAACTCAATCTGCTCCATAATTTTACCCTTAAGAGTAATAGAGCATATTATAGTTTTAAGGAAAATGAATAACCATTATGCAAATTTGAAGCCAAAAGTTCCAAGCATGTCTATGCGCCTATCTACGTTTAGAGATTTACCAACGCACAGACGTTGACATTAGGGACCTAGCCGTAAACGGATCGTATTATACCGGTGTCTTGGACGTGATCAGGTGCTATTGGTGTGGCGAAGGGCTTGAAAATTGGTAAAAAGATGTAGTGAGACACAAACACAAAGTTTTATCCAAAATGTTTGGTAGCCCATAGATGAAATTGTACAGGTGCTGGATGAAATCAACAATACCAATGGTTTTATAAAAAAAAAAACGATGTATAGCTTTACCCCTTAGACAACGACAAGGACGAACGACTTTGTAAAATTTGCAAGGAATCGGAAAATGAATGCTACTTTACAGCCTTGCGGTCATCTGTTGACATGCATGAGATGTACGAAGAGTCTTTCAACGTGTCCTATGTATCGAACCAATATTTTACATAAAATTAAAACGTACATTTGTTACTAAACTCTATTTATTAGTACATGTAGTAGATGCAATTTCAAGTGATATACTGAACATGGTGAGGAAGAAAATCCAATTGTAAAAGGGTGGTATTGAGTTGAAAGTTATTAAATTGGCAAAAGTGCTTCAGTAAGAAGATTAGTAAGGAAGTTTGAGACTCTAAAACCCTAAAACTCTTTATTAAGGAAAAAAATCGTGTAGGAAAGACTTATACACCCTTATAAATATATTGACTATTTTAATTATTAGTCGTTTGTTCATTATATGTTAAACCTATTTACTAAAGAATTTTAAAGGGTGCCTTAAACAGGAGTTACTAAATGCTTTAGGAAAGATGTGTAAATGTACTCTGTAATGCAAGAAAGAATGCTTGAATTAAATATTCATTTTGAGTGTTTCCTTCTTGTAGTGGGGGCTTATAAATAGTACTTTTGTTAGAGCATTTTAAAATATTTCACACTTTTAAAAGAATTATTTATATATTTATTTTTTATTAATTTTTAAAACTTTTTAACTTTACTGCTTAACTTTTTTATTGTTACTGCACTTTTCTAAATCAAAATATATTTTATTGGTTAATTTTTTCTATTTAACTTTTTATACTGTTTAACTTTTTTAATTGGTTTTTTACTGCTTAATGTTTTTTCTACTATAAAAATAGGTCTAAGATTATTCAGGATGTTTCGAAAATTCTTGTGAAAATGAATGTTTTCTGAAAAGAATGCCTGGATTACAAATATAGTAATTTTAGATAAAATATCATTTGCATGTATATCTATGTCCTATTTCTCCTTGGGTTCATTACTCGAAACTTAGGTAAAATATATTTTGATTTAGAAAAGTGCAGTAACAATGAAAAAGTTAAGCAGTAAAGTTAAAAAGTTTTAAAAATTAATAAAAATAAATATAAATAATTCTTTTAAAAGTGTGAAATATTTTAAAATGCTCTAACAAAAGTACTATTTATAAGCCCCCACTACAAGAAGGAAACACTCAAAATGAATATTTAATTCAAGCATTCTTTCTTGCATTACAGAGTACATTTACACATCTTTCCTAAAGCATTTAGTAACTCCTGTTTAAGGCACCCTTTAAAATTCTTTAGTAAATAGGTTTAACATATAATGAACAAACGACTAATAATTAAAATAGTCAATATATTTATAAGGGTGTATAAGTCTTTCCTACACGATTTTTTTCCTTAATAAAGAGTTTTAGGGTTTTAGAGTCTCAAACTTCCTTACTAATCTTCTTACTGAAGCACTTTTGCCAATTTAATAACTTTCAACTCAATACCACCCTTTTACAATTGGATTTTCTTCCTCACCATGTTCAGTATATCACTTGAAATTGCATCTACTACATGTACTAATAAATAGAGTTTAGTAACAAATGTACGTTTTAATTTTATGTAAAATATTGGTTCGATACATAGGACACGTTGAAAGACTCTTCGTACATCTCATGCATGTCAACAGATGACCGCAAGGCTGTAAAGTAGCATTCATTTTCCGATTCCTTGCAAATTTTACAAAGTCGTTCGTCCTTGTCGTTGTCTAAGGGGTAAAGCTATACATCGTTTTTTTTTTTATAAAACCATTGGTATTGTTGATTTCATCCAGCACCTGTACAATTTCATCTATGGGCTACCAAACATTTTGGATAAAACTTTGTGTTTGTGTCTCACTACATCTTTTTACCAATTTTCAAGCCCTTCGCCACACCAATAGCACCTGATCACGTCCAAGACACCGGTATAATACGATCCGTTTACGGCTAGGTCCCTAATGTCAACGTCTGTGCGTTGGTAAATCTCTAAACGTAGATAGGCGCATAGACATGCTTGGAACTTTTGGCTTCAAATTTGCATAATGGTTATTCATTTTCCTTAAAACTATAATATGCTCTATTACTCTTAAGGGTAAAATTATGGAGCAGATTGAGTTAAATCCCATGAAAAAAGGTTCTTCTCTGAATTAATTTTTAAAAAATCTGATACTTCTCAAAGATACTAGTTTCCTTTCAACAGAGGCAAAGACTTGTGTGTGCACACAAATAAAATACTTCAATTTGTTGATGTAATTTTAGAAAAATAAAACTGCAGAATCAAGAGAATTCAGTATACTTTAAAGTTCTCATTTTAAAGAAAGTCAAAATACGTTTCTCTTATAAATTACATTTGGTTATATTTTTTTTCTTGCTCAAATTTAGTCGTAGAATTGAATTGCATTCAGCGCATAAACGTGGTAGAGTCAAAAAATCACACGCACATTTAAGTATATCCTTTCGTTAAAATCTTGTATTATAACACAAAATTTTATTTCGCGCATTATCACAAACACCATGTTTTCTGAGTATGTACATTCTTCACTTAGTCTTATCTTTTGTGAGTAACTATGGAACGCAAAAGATAAATTTTAACTTTACTGATTAGTAAGTGTATGGTGTTATATAGTCCAGTTCTTCGTGGCCTCCAGTTTACAATTATTTTTCCAAGAACAGCTAACGCTTTTCAATAGCAATGATTAATATTTGTGCAATTGTGCATTTTGATGAATTTCAGATTCAAGAAAGTTTCTTAGTACGTAAATACGCATACATCGCTGTAAAAATCGCAAGTAGCTTCAAGTATTCGTTTTAACTTATCGTCTAAGCATAAATTGAGTGCCAAAGATCGTACAACTGTGTGATATGTTAAAAATTACGTATGTGCACTTCATTTCTGTCCCATGACATAGAGTCTAGATTTTCTAAGGGAGCACAATTTGCTAAGCTTTTAGAATATTACGAGCAGACCAAGAGGGTCACTCAGTACCTAATTGCTTACAAAGGTGGTTGTGTGGAAAAGAAACGCTTAGATGCATTGAATATTCCGAATATCAACTTAGAACAATATGGGTTTCCCAAATTCGATGCATTTTGTGCTCTAAGTAGCAACAAAGATATCCAAAAACTATAATGTGGTCATCACAAAAATAATTTGCATTGCCCCATAGCTGAGGTGATGGCATTGAATAATTGGCTTGTCGGAAATAAGTCTCTTAAAAAAATGTAAGTATGTAAAAATAAGTTCTTTTTTTACTACAATGTATTATTTTTGTAAAAATATTAATCATAATGTTTTTACTATTAAAAAGTGTTCTAATTTACTTTGTTTCCATGTGGCTTCCTTCAATCTGTTTAAGAATTGTCTGCTGGATTTGCAGAGATTGTTTTAAGAATACATAGAATTCAGATTTAATCCATTATTTCAATAATTTTTGTTCATTTTAAAATTCACATTAATACTTAAAATTTTCAGTTATTATTTAATTTTACTCATGGGTAAAACTATCAGCGGTGTGAGTAAATATTTAGATTATGCATTAAATATCAAGAAAAGGGCAAAAGTTAATTTGCTTAGCAGCACAGATGTGCACACATTATTTTCAAAAACAGAAAACCCACTTACTATCCATTTAATAAAGCAATGTAGAACACTTAAAATTAAGAAAACAGTACAAAGTATCTTGTAAAATACTTCATAGCTTCGTACAGTATTGGTATTTTGCTGTGCAATGTAAACTGTACGATGTGCATAAGGATTTCAAATAAATAAAAGGAAGTTCATATTTAGTAAAATGTGTGGTTTTGCAAAAGCATTAAAGAAAAAGAACTTTTAATTTAGATCTTCAAGGACAAATGGTTTTTAATTCTATATTTCACTACTTCAAATGTGCAAGGAAACATGGTATGGGTCTTGTAAAGTTTCAAATTAATGCATAAAATTCTTTTTACTCTTACAGGTTTTTATAATAATTTTTTTACTATGCATAAAACGCACTTTAAGAACCAAACTTTTAAAAATGTCTCAATTGTAAAATTAAAAAATAAAAAGCAAATTGCATTTAAATGTTTGTAATAATATTTAAAGTATATATTTCAATTGTTAAACGCTTTCTAAAAATCTTCAATGTTATAATACGTGCAATAGTATTTGATATATAATTAATTTTTGTGTAAAAAACATCTAACTTTTAAAATATAAATCCCTATATCAAAGAAAATTTCGTTAAAAACAGTTTGTAAATCTTTATAATATAAATAAAATCACTAAAATGAATGAAAATTTATTTAAAGTAAACAATAATATGGAAGGAAAAATTAATTAAAAATAATATTTAATTTATATTTTACAGGATAAAGGGTTTTAATACTATTTTTCACTACTTCAAATGTGTAAGGAAACATGTTCATAATATGGGTCTTGTAAAGTTTCAAAAATTTTACGCTCACTTATGTGTATAATATTAAAAAATTCTGCAATAAAATATGTGCTATAGCATCTAATGTATAATTAATTTTTGAGTAAAACATAAATCTTAAAATCAAGGAAAATTTCATTTCAGATCTTGCATTTTAAAAAGAAAATTTATAAGACCATGTAATAAAAAAAACCCAAATAATCCAAAATACAGTGTATGTGGTAAGACAAGCAAAAGTTTATTTAGAATAGAAAAGGTGTAAGCATTAAAAAGATTTCCAATATTCCCTTATGGATCTGCATTTAAGTGTTTGTCATAATATTTAATGTATATGTTTCAATTGTAAAATGTTTTCTAAAAATCTTCAACATTAAAAATATGTGTAATAGTATTTAATATATAATTAATTTTAAGTAAAAACATTAATTTTTAAAATATTAAATCCTTATATTTCATCCAAAAACAGGTTTGTAAATCTATATAATATAAATTAAATCACTAAAATTTATGAAGATTTATTCAAAGTAAAAATAATATGCAAGGAAAGATTAATTAAAAAATAACATTTAATTTAGATTTATAGAATAAATGGTTTTTTATACTATTATAACTTCTTCAAATGTACAAGAAAACATATTCATAGTATTTGTCTCGTAAAGTTTCAAAAATTTTACTCTTACTTAAGTGTATATTATTTAAAACAAAATTTCTGCTATAAAATAGGTGTTATAGCATCTAATGTATAATTAATTTTTGAGTAAAAACATCTAACTTAAAAAAAACATAAATCTATATAGCAAAGAAAAATTTCATTTCAGATCTTGCATTTTAAAAGAAAATTTATGAAACCATGTAATAAAAAAAAACAAATAATCCAAAATACAGTATATGTGGTAAGACACGCTAAAAATTTATTTAAAAACGAGATGTAAGCATTTATAAAAATACTATTCTGAAAGACAAAGATCAATTGCAACGTTGTCCAAATATCGTCTAGTGTACGACACTGAGTTCTAGTTCGGGGGCACATAAGTGGTTTATCGCTGCTTTATACAAGAATTTTACGAAACGTTTATTCTAGGGCATAATGCATTCCCACGGGGCAAGCTGTGAAACCAAAATTGGTTTGTTGGATACTTCATCTCAAGCAAGCTTCCATTTTCCAGAACAATTTTTAAAGAATTGTAGTTCTTTCTAGAAAACACAAATTGCCTTTTCTGTCCAAATGAAACAGACGCTATGGGTGCATAAAGTTCCAAGTCCTTCTCGTTGTTTTTATGGGCAACTATGCAGTCCTTACCATCTTTATAACGCTTCACCAACTCAAAATTAAATCTTGCACCAATTATTCGCTCCATTTCTCCCTTTATTTCCAATACTTTAGGAGATCAAGGCTTGGCTGCAATAGAAGACCCGCTAAAAGTATAGCTTATTCCTTCGTCTTCGTATGCTACAAGTTTACAAGGCACAGTATATTTTTGACCTAAAATTTCTAAATTTCGTCTTTTTTTAATACGTTAATTCGTTTTCCAATCGACGGAAATATGCCTAGCCTTCACGATCTGTAAACAATTTACCATACTCATAACATAAAGAATTGTGAGTAGACTTTTTCAAGTTCAGACTTGCTCGATGGACATAATCGTGACGTCACATCGAAATCTCAGAAGGAAAAAAAAATCCAAGTCCCAAACGCAAACACACTGACGTCACGCGTGATGAATAAAGTAAAAGCATTAAGAAATCAATTCGTTCCTTAGATTAATTACTTTTAAAACCACTAGATGGCGCCATAAGTCCTTTTTGTAAAAGCATTTTATTAAAACCCCTATGCAATTATTCAAACCATTTTCTAAAAATAACCCATTCCTAATACTAAGAAAAAATACAAGTTCAAAAGAGAGAGAAACACTACATTAATTCATCACCCATTGCTAACTTACCAATAGCCCCGTGGTAGCGCACTTGACTTCGGATCCTATGGTCCTCGGTTCGAATCCAAGAAATTCCTTTTTAATTAAAAATAATAGGGTTTCGAATTTCTCCACCAGATGGCACTACGAGTGATTCATCACCATGGCAACACCAACAAAACGACGCCATCTTGAAACAACTCAACGCCTGCACGAAGTCGATGACAAAAAAAATTCCAAGTCCAAAATGTAAACAAACAATATGTCACGTCATTCGGACACGTCCACTTCCGGTCACGTGGTGTGACGTCACTTCCGCCTACCATAGGCACCCGTATACTACTAGCATCAAAGACCACTCGGAATTTTGTGGTCGAGTTCAATCTTTCGAGACAGCATGGTGTGGTACGGAAAATGTTTCTATTGCAGGTCGTGGAACATCCTTGGATAGTATTTTCTTCATATGACCTAGTGACAGATATTTTTCCATGAATTGTTTGTACAATTTCCCTTGAGGCTGATATTCAAGGTGCTTCTGAATTCGTTCCAGTTTTACTGCTACTGCACAAGAATTCTCAAGTGGTGTCGACTTTGCCTTGAATGATAAACGAACCACATATCTGCCTTCTCTGGTGTTCACCTCGAAGTGTTTCTCACTCTTCATTCTAAGTTCTGAATTTTCGGTCGGGCTACTCTATTTCACAAAATCTTGATAAGGCTTTATCGAGGATAAAGTAAATTCTCAGGTTTGGATGATCGAACTGATTTACACGGACCTTTCCTGCCACTGTCCAGACGAATAGTTTCAGTTGCGACTAGATTTAGGTAAGTTGAAAGTTTTCTCCTAAATAATTAATATCGCCTAAAATTATTTTGGGCCAGATGTCTGCATCTAGAAGAATATCAATCCATCCAGGTTCCAGGCAAGTTCAAGGTTTTCAAAAAGGGAAAATTGATCTCTGCTGATTGGTTCTTGGTGCAGAAAGCTAGTCAATTTCCGAAGTATGTGAGGAATAACTTGAAGAGTAGCCTTTCGAATACGTTGGTGATGTAATCTTTAGGGTAACGCGTATTGTGCATTTCTAATCTTCATTGAAGAGTCCACAAACGTTGCCCCTAGAGGTGCTTTGCTTTAATCAAAATCGTTGGGTTCAATCTTGACTTATAAAGGTTGATTGGAACCAGTCGAACAGCGCTCTGTATGTTTTTTCGGATAACTGTTTCTATCTAATACTTTCACCAAAGCAATAGGGAGAATAGTCAGGAACTTGGCTTGCTTCTCCGAAACTTGATCCCAGAGCTCAATTTGGCTTGGCTCTATCTCTAGTTTCCGTTGGGCTCACGCTCTATACTTGACATTCATTTTGCAAATTGGGGTTTGACTTGTTTTGTTGTTTCCAGAGTATGTACTGAAGTACAAAAAATAGCTTCAAGGCTATATTTTCCTTTAATATTTATTGATTGACCGTCTGCTTCACCCTCTATACGGTAAAGTGGGTATAAAACAATGTTTTCAATTTCAAAGTAGAATTTAGTTTTTAGTAGAATTTAGATTTTAGTTTAGAATTTCTGTTTCAATAGCGTCTATTGCACGAGCTTCCAAGAAATGTATATTTTGGAACATACCTTTGCTTTCTTGGGGTTGAGATGGTTGTCATTTTCGTGAGGATTCAGGATTAAGCTTATGAAAATATAAACTAGAATTATGTCCTAAAATTCTACCTGCTGCTTCAAATTTTGTAGATTTAAAACGCATTCAGCAGAAACATCTGCCAATCTTCTAGCCTTGAGGGGCATACCTTCTTTAGGTTTATACGGGCTTCAGAACGCCGGGTTACGGGCACGTTTGAGGGGTTCCGGTGCAGCCAGGTGACGTCAGCACGCGTGGACCGACGCATCTGCCGGCAAGCATCGGCGGCCCCGCAAGCCACGTCTGTCACCCTTTTGCAGCATGTGCAGGACACCCTTGATGCTCCCATATCGTCCAGGACCATTAGCCGCCGATTGATCGCTGGCGCCTGCACTAATGGCGCCCGTTGAGACGACTACCATTGACCCAACAGCACAGACGTCTCCGTTTGCAATGGTGTTGGGATAGAGCCACGTGGACGACGGAATGGCACAGGGTGGTGTTCTCAGACGAGTCACGCTTCTGTTTTAGCAATGACAGTCGCCGTGTACGAGTCTCCAGACTCACCTCCCCTCGGCTCACCGTGAGGTGTAGAGCCCGTATAGAGGGGAGGGAGGGGTTACGTTGCCATCGGCACAAGGGAGGCCAACCGTCCACCCACTCGGACAGTATTTATTACGAGGAACAATAAACAGAAAAGAAAAACAAAAGACCAACAGGGTCCAAACAATAAAACGACCAGCACATGCTGGTTTAAAATTCGTTGTCATAAAATTAAGTACAATAAATTAAAACCGCAATATATTAAAATAAATAGTACAACAGTTATATAAAAAACTTTCCATATATACAATTAAAAAAAAAATTTAAAAAAGTTTAAAACACTAAAAACAAAATCCAATCAAATAAAATGAAGTAAAATGGGGCCAGACCTAGTCATAGGCCCCCTATTTACCACACGGGGAGACCACCAGGAAACTTAGTTTAATCGCTGTGGGGTGCGGGGAGCCCATCCGCCACCCCTCCAGCCGCCAGCACGCAGTGGCTGATTTTATTCCTGAGGGTTTTAGATCTTAATACACCCTCCAGCCACTGCGGACCAAAGGTACCAGGAGGTTTTAAATGGCAGTCCTTGGTGTGCGGGCAGCAGAAGAGGTAGTGGTCGGCGTCGCCTACCACCCCACAGCTGCAGAGGTTCGAGTCTTTTAATAGGAACCTGTGAAGATAAGCCACAAACGGCCCATGCCCCGTCAGAAACCATATCAAGTGTCTGTTGGTGATGAGGGTCGATCTCCGGCATGAACTCCTTCAGCCGGAGACCCTTATCGGATAATAAATAATGGCTGCGCCACTTTTTAATTATAAATTTATTTAATGTTTTTTTTGATGAATGAGAGTGGCGCAGGGACTCTCAACACCTCACCACCAACAGTGGCCAGCTTAGCATACTGGTCGGCGAGTTCATTCCCAGTGGTCCCTACATGGGCCCGAACCCAGCTCAGGCCAAGAGGGTTAATATTAGAGGCTATTGTATTTTTTATATTGAGTACAAAATTGGACTTAGTGTTGGGGAGTTGAATGGCCTGGATTGCACTTAGGCTGTCACTGTAAATATTTATACTTTTATTGTTTTTGATCGCCCATAATACAGCTTGATGTATGGCGGCAAGTTCCGCTTGATAAACAGAATTATTGTTTGTAAGTTTATACTGATGGGTTTCGATCAAGGTTTGACCAGTAAAGATGCACACGGCCGCCCCGATGGAACCATCAATTCCGGAGCCATCCGTGTACACCTCATGGTCAAAATTTGGAATAGTTGGAGGTAAATTTGGAATAAGTATATGTGATGGAAAATTTAATGTTTTACTATTATAATCGAAATCGGGTGACAGCCCAAGGTCTGGGTCGGGCAGCCGCCTTTTGATAATATTAAATTTTTTGAATAGTGACAGCAGAGTGACGTGGAGCGGGGGGATCCCACAAAGAGCATTGAGGGAGTCAGTTGGGGAGGTTCTATATGCCCCAGACATTTTTAACAAAAAGGGTCTCTGTAATGTCTGGAGCTTTTGTTTTTGTTGTTGAGTAAGGGAACCCTCCAAATGCCAGCCCCAAAAGTCAAGATCTTTTCAATAACGGTTAAATACCATATCTTCTGGAGCTGGCCACTGACTCCCCAGCCTCCGCCTCTTACGCGGTTTAGGGAGCCCCCAATATCCAGACACCTGGATTTAAGGCCAAGGATATGATCGCTCCACGTCAGTCCGCCGTCAATAATAATACCGAGATACTTGAGACAGGGTGCAATTTTAATAGTTGTTGAATTTATTTTGAAAATAGGGTTTCGTTTAAGTTTAGTGAATTTTGAGACTATAATGGACCGGCATTTGCCGATGGACAGCTCGAGTTTGAGTTCTATTAGTATATCATTAATTTTATCCAGGGCCATATTAGTGTTAATTTCCAGTAACCTTCGCGTACTTCCTGACGTAACAAGAGCCAGGTCGTCCGCGAAGGCCTGGAGAAAAAGGTCTGGAGTATTTAACAGCAAAATACGATTAAAATAAATGTTCCACAGGGTCGGTGCGAGCACCGAACCCTGCGGACAGCCTTTAAATAAATATCGCTTAATCGAAAGGTTGGATTCTTGATAAACAACAAAACGGTCAGTAAAATAAGATTTGATAAAATCAATAAAGTAGTAGGGGATTTTGTATGTGCTCATGCTGTCCATCAGCAAAAGCCAGTCCATGTTATCAAAGGCGGCTGTGATATCGAGTGTTGTTAGGGACTGTAGTGATTCTCTGGGTAGCGTGGTAGATTCAAATCTACAGAGAACAGTCTAGCTTAAATAACAAACGATAATTTTATTTAAAACAATGTCTTGACTATATTAGAATCTATTTACACGACACTTTCACGCATCTGCTAACTGGATGCGACAGGGTGTCGAAATCTCAGGACGTACGAAAGTCTCTGAGTTGGAGAAAGGTATCTCAACAGTCTCTAGATGAAACTCTACTCGTCGGGTGACGATTTCACAAGATCAGCACTGGATCCTCACTGGACGACGGGACAAGGCAGGTTCACTGCCGGACGAGAAGTCGGTACCGAACTCTCCGCAGGTCGTCGGTTCGGCACAATCAGGGATCGGCTCCACTGGGGTCGTCGGGTCAGTACAAGACAGCACGGCTCCGCTGGGGTCGTCGGATCGGCACAAGACAGGCACGGCTCCGCTGGGGTCGCTGGTTCAAGTCTCGAACGAGGAATAAGCAGGAACTCGAGATAGGCAGCCTACGCCAGGCTACAAGAACGCGTCCTCTCAGGGTGAGAGAACCGTCTTCCAAATTATTAAGAGCTCCTTAATGGGGTTGACCGCTCAAAGGGTCACTGAGCTAAGACGCTAGCTCGGGAAACAAACAAGACTCGAGATGGGTAGCCTACGCCGGCTACAAGAACGCGTCCTCTCAGGTTGAGAGAACCGTCTTCAAAAAATATATTTTCTCCCAAAGGAGTGACCGCTCGAAGGGTCGCTGAGTCAAGCCTCTCGAACGAGATCACAGGCAAGAACTCGAAATGGGCAGCCTACGCCAGGCTACAAGAACGCGTCCTCTCAGGTTGAGAGAACCGTCTTCAAAAATTATATTTTCTCCCAAAGGAGTGACCGCTCGAAGGGTCGCTGAGTCAAGCCTCTCGAACGAGATCACAGGCAAGAACTGACGATTCGACTCCCTGCTTTTCCTTTTTGAAACCTCCCAGCCTTTGTTCGCTGGTGGTTCTCGATTCGTTCGTTCCTGATTGGTTCTTACTTTTAATTGGTTCGTTTTTACTTTGCTCATTTTTGAGGTTGCTGATTCGGTAGAGACTCTCTGACGTAAAATGGGATCAGCTACTTAGCGCAGGTGGCTTGATTACCTAGCAGGTGGACTTAATCACCTGGCAGGTGCACTCCTAAACACCTGGGCTCTTTCCGGAACGAATCTCCTTTTGTCCTCTTCGATCCAAGTCCCGACCGTCTGGCGCCAGAGAGATGGAAATGTATTGTCCGGCTCTTTTACGACCTGTCGGCGGGTTTGCCTTTGGGAGGGACAATTGAGGGTCCGTCAATGAATCCTCACAACCCCTCCCCCCAAGAAAGATTTTGTGGTATGGCAAAATCTATAAGGCAAGTGTTAGACATGGCAACTCGACACATCATTAGAGGCAACAATTTTAAGAATTTATATACAAAATTTTAACATGATTTCAACACTTAAATTTCAAGTTACATCTACTATTTACAATACTCTTCATCCTACTCTTGTGATACAATTATATTTTATCACATAAGTTCAATCAAATACTGGGGTTTATGTACAATTTAAATCGGTACTTTTGGTACGATTTAATTTTCCGACAGCATTCTGCTCAGACAATCTGCATGTTGGTTGTCCTTCCCAGCCCTATGGATGATCTGGTAATTGAAGGGCTGTAAAGCCAACGCCCACCTCATCAATCTCGGGTTATTCCCGGAGTTATTCTTTAAAAATACTAACGGATTGTGGTCCGTTTCAATAGTGAAGCGTTGTCCGTCCAAGTAATGCCGCAGCTTTTTAATTGCGTAAATAATGCCTGCGCATTCTTTTTCGGTAGTGCAGAATTTCTTTTCTGTGTCGGTAAACTTCCGGCTTAAATATAATATCGGGTGATCAACTTTATCTGGCCCTTTTTGTGCCATGATTACCCCGATTCCTTGGTTGGAAGCGTCAGTTTGGAGGATAAATTCCTTTGAGAAGTCTGGGGCGTACAACACCGGCTTCTCAGTGAGTTTCGTTTTCAGCTCTCGGAAAGCTGAGTCGCATTCCGTGGACCACTCTACCTCCTCCCTTCTATTCTTTCCTTTTAATGCCCTCGTTAATGGCTCGGCTATTATGGCATAATTTTGGATATATCGGGCGTAATATCCACTCAAACCTAAAAATTGTCTGATCTGTGTTTTATTCCTGGGTGTGGGGAAATCAACTACCGCTTGGATTTTCGCCTCAGTCGGAGTTCTACATCCACTCCCTACCATATGTCCCAAATATTTGACACTGCTCTGTGCGAACTTGCATTTGGCAGGTTTAATTGTTAATTTCGCATACGTGATTTTCTTAAGAACCACATCGAGGTGTTTGATGTGTTCCTCCCAAGTTTGCGAAAATATAGCTACATCGTCTAAGTAGGGTACACAAAATTCATCTAAACCTTGTAAGAGTTGAGCCATGAATTTTGAGAAGCAATATGGCGCGTTTACTAGTCCGAACGGAAGAACTAGTGGTCTATATGACCCGAATGGAGTCACGAAAGCGGCCAATCTTTGTGCCTTAAGACTCAAGGGTATCTGCCAATATCCCTTGGTCAGATCTATGACCGTTATATATTTTGCGGCTGCCACTTGTTCGATTCGCTCGTCCATATTAGGCAGTGGATAATATTCCGTCCTAATGATGGAATTTAATCGACGATAATCGACACAAGGGCGAGGGTCACGTCCTGGACTCTCTACTAAAATCATGGGGGAAGTGTAATCGGACTCCCCGATCTCAATGATTTTTAAATCCAACATCCTCTTAATTTCTGACTTGAGGATTTCCGTTTGTCTAGGAGAGGTGCGGTAGGGTTTCGATCTAATGGGTTTGTCACTAATTAAATCGATATCATGTTCGATAAGATTCGTCCTACCGGGATCATTTGAAAATAATTGCCTATGGGATTTTAACAATTTCCCAAGTTCATTGATTTGATCCTGCGTGCATCGCTCTTCCAATTTACTGTTTTTCACTACCTCTCCGAAATCAAAAATATTCGGATCTGCGATAGGATACTGAATATCCAAATCAGATTCTACGGTGTCGTGAGAGAATACTTCGCTCATCAAAACATTTACGCTTTCCATCCGCTGGTGGTATGGCTTTAATAAGTTAATGTGGTACACTCGTACCTTCTCTACCTTCCCTGGCATCTTAACAACGTAATTGGTCTCCGAAAGCTGTTTCTCTATAGTTCCCGGACCAACCCATTTTACGGCGAATTTTGTTTGTTGGCAAGATGACAATACTAAGACGCGATCGCCTACTTTAAACTCGCGCTTCACCGATCCTTTGTCGTAGTACGACTTCCTTTTAACTTTTGCGTCCGTTTCGGTTGCGGTGGCTACCTGTTGACACCGTCGCAATCGATTTATCAACTGGAATACGTACTCCGTGACAATGTCTTCACATGGGGGACTTTGGCACCATTTGTCAAATAAAATGGATTCGGGCATTCTCAAATTCTTCCCGTAAATTAGCTCTGCGGGGCTAAAACCGGTTGACGCATGGGTTACGTTCCGCAAAGCCAAGAGAGCCGATGGAAGTACGTCCTCCCAATTTTCTTTTAGCTCCAGGCACATCGCTTTCAAAAGTCTCTTTAGGGTCCGGTGGAACCGTTCCACCGGGTTCGTTTGCGGATGATAGATCGAACTACGCACCACCTTAATCCCAAACCTCTCAAAGAAGGTAGTTGTGAGGTTGCTAGTGAAATACGTAGCATTGTCCAGTTGTAGTTCTTTTGGGAAACCTATTCTACTAAAGATAGCAAGCAAGGCATCAGTGACGGTTTCTGAGTTCACTGCTGATAAAGGAATAGCTTCCGGGTATTTGGAAGCAAGGCAAATAGCCGTCAGGAGATATTTGTTCCCTTTCGGTGATATTGGCAAGGGACCCACAATGTCTATATTCATCTTCGCGAACACTTCGGTGATCACGGGCACTAACTTAAGGGGCGCTCTCTTTTGTTCCGAGGATTTCCCGACTTTCTGACAAGCATCGCACGATTTCACATATTCCTCTATCTCCTTAATACACTGGGGCCAGAAATAATAGCGCAACAGCTTATCTTTAGTTTTCGTATTGCCCATGTGGGATCCGAAACCATCATGACAAAGGCTTAAAATTTTATTTTTATATATAGCGGGTATTAATAGCTGCCTCCGCTCTTCGCCTCGATGATCCTTAGACTGCCTAAAGAGTAGCTCTTTTTCAATCACGAACTCACTCGTTTTATTTTGCCTGACCTTATCCCAAATAGATTTGAGTTCGGGACAATTCTGCTGTTCCTTGGCAAAAGTTTCAGCGTGAATGCCTACTAATTCGATTTCCGAATTTTCCTGTAAGGGCGGTAACTCTATCCCCAAATTTTCGTCCTCTAGTTCATTTTCAGGTTCCGTTACCTCAAGTGGATCTATTTCTGTCTGGTTTTCCTCAACTACAGTCTGTTCAGGGCTCAGACGTTTGGTTTGACTCCTAGTCATAATCGCGTTTACCAGTTCTGGTTTTACTCTCTGCGATTCAATTAATTCCTGGGTGGAATTTCCTAAGAGGTAATGTCGCATTTCGACGGATTTACCTACAATTGCTGCCTTAGTCCTAATTACGCCGAGTTCTGGACTTTCGATTTTAATTCTTGCCAAAGGTAGGCACTTGAAGTGGTTGTCCAGAGGTTGCTTAACCCAAATGTGCTCGCCTGTAAAATCCTCAGGTTTCACCAAGTCTAGGGGTCCCAGGTCAATGGTTGTTCCTGAATCACGCAACAATACCATGTCAACATCATTTATTTTGGCCTTGCTTAAATAAGGCTCAAATGAGGGAGCAAAATTTGCGCTCGTAGCAAGATTATTTAAGGGTTCCGCTACTTTCTTTAACTCGGGGCATTGAGGGCGTATATGACCAGGTAAGTTACAATTAAAACAAACGGGACCACTACGTTTCTCAAATTCCCTTGTCCGCCATTCTGTGTTGGTTCCCTTACTTCCCGATCTCCAGTCCTTTCCGTGATTTTTCTCCCCCCCCCCCCGAATTTCTTTCCCTGATTCGGCTTTTCAATAGGTTTTGGGCGGTCGAGAGCCCTTTTCTCCGGTAGTTTGGAGAACACCTGTTTCTTGACTCGACGGGTTGACTCGTACGCGTCTAGCTTCTCAGCCAATGCGCTCGGTTCGGTCAACTCGCCCCATTGATCAATAAAGTGGTCCTTTATGTCGGCCGGTACCCTTCTTTTCATTTGATCAGCGATCATCAGATTCTTAAGAGAATCAAAATCCTCAACTTGGATTCCGCTAAGCCACCCTTCTAGATAGCTTCTTAGTTCGAAGATCATGTCCTTCCATAAAGAGCCATTTTGTCTCTGATGCGTTTGAAATTTGCATCTAAAGGATTCTGCGCTAAGCTTGAATCTAGCGAGAAGTACGGACTTTACATGATCATAATCATCACTCAATTCCTCGGGTTCACGAATAATAATCTCCGCGATTTCAATCGGCAACAGACTAAGCAGCTGTGAGACCAATTCGTCATACTCGATTTTTAATTTTCTACTCTGGCGTTCAAAAAGCGTTAAGAACAAGGCCATATCTATTTTGTCAGCATCAAACTTTTGCATGACTGATTTAATGTTTTTAGACGGTTTCCCTCTATCATGGCTAGACGAACTTAAACTATTTACTTCTCCCGATTGTTGTAATCTTAGCTTCTCTAGTTCGAAAGCCCTTTCCGCAGCTAATTCCCTCTCTTCTCTAGCCTCCGTCTCAGCCAATTTCCTCTCTTCTATGATATTAACTATCATATCCTTAGCGCTTTCCTCGCTAAAATGATTGCATTCCTGTATTTTCCTTGCTAGATCGATGATTCGATCGTCGGAACCAAACTCAACATTAAACTCGTATGCTAATTTCTGCAAGTCTACCTTTTTCTGCTTAGTTAAAAACGCCATGGTTCTACACTAAATTTTCCCAGTGACACAATTACAAAATTCAATCACCAACTATTCTGAACTTCAATTTTCAAATAACAATACACACATAAAATAATAATACACAATGCAGTCAATTTCCTAAGCCTTAACTATTTTCCAGACTCATGCAATATTAAAATATTTTTACTTAAAATAATACACAATAATAATCTCTACTACAAGTTCACTAAATTTCATTCAACTTGACTAGGTAGTTCACAATTGCGTAGATACTTCACAATCTAAGTTAATTTAACTATGTGCTAAAGGTACAAGATCATCCACAGCCCTGGAACTTATTCGA
Organism: Meta bourneti; assembly: GCA_933210815.1. Classification (NCBI taxonomy): domain Eukaryota; kingdom Metazoa; phylum Arthropoda; class Arachnida; order Araneae; family Tetragnathidae; genus Meta; species Meta bourneti. The sequence continues at coordinate 81,280,219 of OW119928.1, forward strand.
GTAATTGCTAAACTGACAATTTCCAAATCTTCACTACAAATTTACTGCAATTATTAAATCCTAACGTTTCCGCGAATTTGCATACACTAGTAATCAGAATTTCTTTAGAATGGATTCCACAATTAAATCAATTTAAAAATTTAAACACTCTTCACAACAGTTTTTTTTTCTCAACAATTTAAAACAATAATCTATTAAATTGCCTCTAAAGAAATGCCAAGCTTACCTTGTCTGACGACTGGCTCTGCTTTTTCGACAGGTCTCTGCTCTGCCTCTCTTGGGATGTCAGACGGGCGTTCGTTTTTTTTTCTTTCACTGGCACACTAGCACTTTTTTTCAACACTGGACAGGATGTCCTTCACGTTGTAGCAGTTCTGGATGGTTCTGCTTTTTCTCACTTCACAACTCTTCTTGAGTTTGCCTCTGGACTGGATGTCCTCACGTAATAAATCCTGGGTGGGCTTACTACGCAAAAGGTGTGGTTGCCAATTTTTTATTTAATGGCTAACAATCCCACCTGCTGCCACCAATAATTTAAGTAGACTGTAGTGATTCTCTGGGTAGCGTGGTAGGGTATTTGGGTATTTCAATTAACGTCACACTGGAGCAACACAATGGGCTATTGGTGACGGTCCGGGATCAATCCCAAAGGGAAAGATCCGAGGACAACACCACGTAATTTTGAACCACGGTCAGATGACGAGGCAACACCTGAGCTGGCACCCCACTCTCCAAACTTCCACACCACGCCAACGTGACGGGTAGCGTGGTAGATTCAAATCTACAGAGAACAGTCTAGCTTAAATAACAAACGATAATTTTATTTAAAACAATGTCTTGACTATATTAGAATCTATTTACACGACACTTTCACGCCTCTGCTAACTGGATGCGACAGGGTGTCGAAATCTCAGGACGTACGAAAGTCTCTGAGTTGGAGAAAGGTATCTCAACAGTCTCTAGATGAAACTCTACTCGTCGGGTGACGATTTCACAAGATCAGCACTGGATCCTCACTGGACGACGGGACAAGGCAGGTTCACTGCCGGACGAGAAGTCGGTACCGAACTCTCCGCAGGTCGTCGGTTCGGCACAATCAGGGATCGGCTCCACTGGGGTCGTCGGGTCAGTACAAGACAGCACGGCTCCGCTGGGGTCGTCGGATCAAAGACACTCTCCGGGCCCACTCACCGTTAAGTGTAGAGCGTAATGTATGGCCCGGAGGTGATGACCTCCACCGCAACACGAAAGGGGTCCACCGGACCCAGACCAGCATTTATTTTAAATAAGCATTACAAAGACATACAAAGCGTAACAAAAGCGTAACAAATACGTTACAACAAAACATAGACACAAAAAGCGTAACTGATTCGTTACTACAAAACCTCGTCAAGATATACAGTTATATTGGAACATATTCCTATGGCAAAAATCCTTAAATAATAGGAGAAAACAGGGTAGTGGGTGCCAATCCAACATCTACCAATGAAAATCCTCGGCCAGAATCGGCAGAACTAAAAACCCCACTCTGACCTGCAGAGGGGGCAGGTTATAATACTAAGAGGACAGTTTTCAAAGCCATAAGGAGAAGGTTTTACTACGGCACCTAAATTTACTGGGGAACCGAGCGTGCAATAGGTTTATAAGAGACGCCTGCTCGATTCCCCATTATAATTTTAAAGAATGGCTTATAAAAGGCGCCGGAAATAATATAAAAGTAGTAAAACATATACAATATAACAAAAGACCAAGACACACAGAAAATAAACACAACAGATACAGAACACAAGAGAAATCAAGTCAACAGAATACAAGACCAACACCACAAATACAATAAAATTACAAAGAGTAAAACATTAATGAGATATGATAAATATACAATCAAAAATGTTAAAACTGTAAAAACAAGAAAGACAAAACAGATCCAAAATTCAATAAAAGACATAAAATGAATGGGCACCTAGTGCCACCATTCTTACGTAATAAAAAAAAACACAGAACACACAGCCATCGGGCTCAATTCCAAAAGTTCAGGTGTCCGGGGGGCCGGCCACCATCGCCGCGGCCGCCAGCACGCAGGACTTAATTTTAAATGCCGAGCCCTTATTTAACATAATACTTCGAAACCAATTTGGCTTTAATTCCTGGCTCGGCCTAGTAATGTGATAGTCCCGCGTTGCCGGACAGTCGAAGAGATAGTGGTCGGCGTCCCCCACCGCACCACAATTACACAAGTCGGAACGCCTGATTTTAAAACGGTGGAGGTAGGCCATGAAAGGGCCATGGCCCGTCAGAAACCACACCAAATATCGGTCCGAAACTAGGAGGTCGGGGTCCACCCTCGGGACAAAATCTCTGGCCCTAAGGCCACTCACCGCTGCGTCATGGCAGTCTTGCCAATACTGGATTTTAATATCTCTAATCTTCTTTTTCAGTGAGCTGATGGGGAGAGGGACCCCAAGATCCACGCCACGGACCGAGGCAAGCTTGGCGTGCCCGTCGGCAAGCTCGTTACCGACGAGCCCTGCATGTGCCCGAACCCAACTCAGGCCAAAGGTGTTAATATGATGGGATATTGATTTTTTTATGTTTATTAGGTAGTTAGACTCTTATTATTATATATATATATATATACTGGATTTTAAGGCCTGAATTGCACTGAGACTATCGCTATAAATATTTATTTTCTTATTAAATTTGATAGCCCATTCTATTGCTTTATAAATCGCCGACAACTCCGCCTGAAAAACGGAGTTGTCGGCCTGGAGTTTAAATTCAAGGATTTGTATTATTTTATTTTTATCCAAAATGCATACCGAGGCCCCGACATTCCCATCAATGCCGGAGCCATCGGTATACACCTGGTAATCAGATTTAGGTATGGAGCCCCGAATGTCCAACCTAATGCTGGACATCGGGACCCCATGGCAAGAAATATTAAAATCGTAATCAACAGGCGATAGTCCCAGCACCGGGTCGGGCTGCCGTCTTCTGACAACATTAAAATTAATGTACAATGACAGCAGGGTCACGTGGAGCGGTGGGATACCGCAGAGGGTGTTAAGGGAGTCGGAGGGGGAGGTAACATAGGCCCTGGAGATTTTTAGTAAAAAGGATCTCTGAATGGACATGAGCCTCTTTTTCTGTTCATTATTTAATTTACCTCCCCAAATGCCGGCCCCATAGGTCAGGACTCTCTCCGTCACAGAGAGATACCACACCTTCTGGAGCCGGCCACCGACCCCCCACCCTCCGCCTCCAATCTTTTGGAGGGAACCTCCAATCTGGTAACATCGGTCTCTTAGACTAAGAATATGGTCGCTCCACGTGAGCCCACCGTCAATTGTAATGCCGAGAAACTTAACGCTATTAACTATTTTTAAAGAACGGGAGTCCAATTTAAATATTGGACTCCTTTTTAATTTAGTAGTTTTAGAAAAAATAACTGACCGGCACTTGTCGACCGAGAGACTCAGTTTCAAGGAAACAAGTTTATCATAAATTGAATTTAAAGCATTATTGGTGTTCTCCTCCAGCAACCTTCGCGTCCCACCTGACGTTATCAACGCCAGGTCGTCAGCGAAGGCCTGGAGGTAGTATAAATCGGAATTAACATCTAAAACACTATTAAAATAAATATTCCACAGGGTCGGCGCAAGCACCGAACCCTGTGGACAACCCTTAATCAAAAATCTTGTAAAAATTTTACCGTTTAAATCAAAACTAATAAATCTGTAACTGAGATAACTAGAAATAAACTGAATAAAATAATTCGGAAAATTAAGATTACTGAGTCTGTCAATCAACAAGTGCCAGTCCATATTGTCAAAAGCGGCTTGGATGTCCAACGTGACTAATGCAGAGTGACAGTTTCCCCTAAAAGATTTTATTTTTGAAATTGCAGCGAACAAAGCATCCTCGCAGGATCTCTGCTCTCGAAAACCAAATTGTAATGGGTGTAAAATTTTATTATGAAATAAATAATAATTTAATTTAAGAATAAATGCCCGCTCTAGGATTTTCCCCAGAGTGGGCAATAAACAAATAGGACGATAGGCGCCACAGGAGGAGGGGTCACGTCCTGGTTTTAACAGGAAGCGAACCCCCCCATTCCTGAGGCACCTAGGAAAATAAGAAAAATAAAATGATTTTTGAAAAGGTATTAAAATAAGATCGGGATATTTTAAATAAACAAATTTCCAGATTTTATAATCGATGAGATCCGGCCCCGGGGCCTTCCCATCTTTGAGGTTGGAGAAGACATGGTCCAGGTCATGGGCTGTAAAATTATCCGAAGGAAAATCATAAAAATTATAATTAACTATTGTTGGGTTGTTTAAATTATCTGAAAAATGATGGTTCAAAAGCATAGAAATTTTTTCACTTTGAGTTAAATTAGGGTCCGAATTAATAAATAAGTCCAAATTACTATTACTTTTCTTATTAAAGATAAACTTAAATAAAGAGCCAAATTTTGCACCATGACCGGAACAATGCCTCCTCCAAGCCGCCCTTTTAGAGTTAATAATCATTTTCTTGAGGGCGGCCCTCCTAAAGCGATACTCTACCTCCGCGGCACGGACCTCATCGATTGGGGAATTATGAGATTTAAGAGATTTAATCTTTTTAAAGAGAGCAGTGACCCTGTTTCTCGAGGAGGCCAGCTCGCTGGTCCACCAGTGAACTGTGGAGTTAATTTTATTAAATTTTCTAGTCTTTTTAAGTGAATTTAGAGAAGCTATTTCTACCGATTTAATCAATTGAACATAATAATTTTCTAGATCACTGGTGTTGTTAATAGTGTTAATTAAACTTGCCAAATCTTTTGTTAGTTCATGAAAAGAACCAGGGAAACGTCCCAGGCCGAACTTCGTCCTGTAGAAGAATCCCTGGTTGTTAGTTATACAGGAATTATAAGCCACACAGACATAACGATGATCACTGCAGGAGTCAAAATCAAAAACAGTCCAGTCCTCCAAATGGCCAACGACATCTGGACCCGCGAGGGTTAAATCGGGCCATCCCTTCCCAGAGTGGGCAACGAAGGTAGGCCCTTTTTCCGGAATGTTAATTATTGTTAGATTATTAGCATTGCAGAGGTCGAGCACGGACCTGCCCCTTATGTCTTCATGACCGTACCCCCCAAAGGGGGGAACGGGCATTAAAGTCCCCCATGAGGAGGAGCCTGCCTCTACTAAAATCGAGGTCTGACAGCTCCTCCAGCTGATCTTCAATGCTATCATGGGGGGGGAAGTAAACGCTTCCCAACAATAAGGGGCCGGCCCGAGTCGAAACCTCCGCAATAATACAATTTGGACTAATAAAGCTTAAATTAAAGCTAGCACCAGGATTTAAACAAATGATAAGACTTGTATTATTCTGAGACACCAATTGTCGATGGCCAGGAAAAGGAGCGACTGGTTTACCATTAATAAAATAAGGATCCTGGATTAACAAAAAATCAATTTCATGTCTCGCTGCAGTGGCCAGAGCCAGACTGTGGGCAGAATAGGAATGATTTATGTTAATTTGGAGGAATTTTGTTTTCGGGGATGTCATTTACTCGTCGTAACATATGCTTGCCTCTAGGATCGCCAGCTGTCTTTTATAATTTGGGCATGATTTCGAACGGACATCATGACCCACATTGTAAGTTGTATTGTGCAGGGAGTTGGATTCCCTGCAGTTAATACAGGACTTTCCACCCTCCCCGCACTCAGTAGTTGCATGGCCTCCTCCACAAGACATACAAACAGATTTCCCTTCAGTAATAAATGTGCACCGACCGCGACTATGGCCAAATCGGCCGCAGCCGGTGCACTGTCGAACGCTTTTAAATTCTTCAAGGCGGCACCTCCTAAAACCAAGGAACACATGTCCCTGGTTCATCAGGTTTTTAAAAATTGTCGGATTAAGGGAAACAACCCAATGGCTGCCGTTGCGTGCATTAATGCCGAACTCAACGGTGACCCCGTCCTCCGTCTCGATCGAGTCATTTAAACGGATCAATTCTGAGGGGAGACCCCCCTTATCAATGTCCGAATCCACCCCAAAAATGATGACCTTTGGCCTCAACATTTTAGGTTTGCTAATTATGAAAAGATTCAAAATTCCGTCATTCTTTTCAAGCTTTTCAATCAGAGAATCTACTTCAGACGGGGAACCCAGATCGATGGCCACGCCACCACCCCTAAGTTTCCTGAGTTGTATCACCCTGACCCTCAGGTCCCTTAAGACTTCCTGTACCTTGTTTCTGTTAATAATGAAGTCACAGTCAACTTTTGTTTTTAATAATAACGTAAATTTAGGTTGCTGGGACCTAGAGGGTCCAGGCCTAGGCAAAGCAGTACCGCGCGAAGCCATCTGAGCATAACTCGGGGCGGCGGCAGTAGCCACCGAACAGGTCTCCTTTATTGCTCGGATTTCCGTTAAGATCTCGGTCTCACTAACACTGGCACATGTTGGCAACCCGTTTTCCTTCAAATCTCGGACCGCTTTTAGTGTATCATTGACAGTGCCCTCGAAAAGATGGGTGATCCGGACAAGGTTGGTCTCCCGCTCAGCCAGAACACCATTTAATCTAGCAATCTCAAGTTCGTATTCTCTGGCCTTTTTTGACTCTATTTCGACAATTGAGCCCAACCTGGTCGTCTCGACCTCAAATTCGATCAATTTCTCCTTTTCTGAATTAATAACCTCCTCCCTGATTTCGAGGATAGCACGGTCCCTCTCCGCGACCTCAGCCTCCAGGATTGAGATTCGTCTGCGGGATTCATTGCCTAGTACAGGCGAAGATATTCTTGTTATAGCAGGAGAACCCTGCTCGCTGCTCGCAGATGGAATGCAATCAACTGTTCTTGAGTTTTTGATAAACTCAACGAGCATTGCTAAGTATTTTCCAAGTCCCGCCTGTACGACTTGCGTCTTAAGTTCACTCGTTTTTTTTGTATTAATGAACTTGGATAAATCCAATAACGTCTTTCGACATCCACTCAACACTGGATCCTGGTCCGGGTCCCTCGGGAGGGACCGCGCTAGACTGTCGATCAGGGGGCATACCGAATTTGGCGACAGGTCAATGTTGGGAGTTTTGCCAGATGTTCCACTCATTATATGTGACCAGAGGGGAACCAGTCACTAAGTGACCGTTCCCGCCAAACCCAAAGAGAAGGAGGACGGCAACCACAGTCAAGGCCAGCAACAAAGTCAAAATATTAAAATATTTAAATATCACAAACAACCAACACCAATCAACAAATCCAAACCCCAATGGACAAACACGAAACAGTAAACATCGAATTAAGAAAAATCCGTCCGTCACGCCCAACCGGGCCCAAGCGCACGCAACCCCAAAATAAAATGTTATTATTATCGATAAGTAACCAAGTAACACCCTACAAGAGGGGCCAAGAAGCCTGAGCCAAAACTTTGGCCAATTGGATGGGATTAAGTTATCACAATTCACATAAAATTTAAATCAATCTATCAAATCGAACAACGCGGAAAAATCCACAAATTTAAAATCAAATCCCCTCCTAAACCTCGACTTCAGCAGCGCGCACCGGACACCGATATCGATGGTGATCGGGACAGACCAAAACTTACACACTCCAAAATTTAAGTCAATAATACATAAAATATCAAAAACCAATATTCGAGTACAATTTAAAACAAATCAGAACATAATTTAATAAATGTAATGAATAGTAATTAAGAACCGTAAAAACACTTAAATAACAGTATATTAATTATATACTCAGTTAAATAACTAAGTATTATGAACCCAAAACCCAGTAAAATTATCAAGTAATCCGATCAACAGGATCGGGAATCACAGAAATCGAACAAGCAAGAAGCAGCAATAGGCCGGATGATCAAAATAAGCGACGTATTCTATCCTACACGTAGTTGTCAAGTCAAAACCAAAGTCCAAAGAGTGGGAGCTGTTCTCTTCGAGTTGTTCTCTATATAGATGACAACGCAGAATTACCAACTCTGAACTGCTAGGGAGAGGATGGATCCTAACTCTCAAACTGCAGAACCACGCAAGGGGCACGGGAAGATGACACACTAGAAATCAATGGCCGCCTAATGGCCGACAGATCCAATAGCAAAAGTAGTTCAAAGTAGTCGTAACTTTATCAATTTTAATCACAGTTTTATAATTCTTTCACCGGAGGATAATATATTGAAAATACAATCGATTCAAAGTATAAAAACAAGGTGTTGCAGCAGCGGGGGGTCCGCTGCAGACCCTTAAAGGTCGCAACTACGCAGTACTAAAGTTATAGATGGTAAAGCCAAGAGTTTCAAACCACTAAATGCTACTAAATATTAACTTACATTAATTCGATTTTCAATTAAGAATACTCAAAGATGCCCCACAGCAAGGGGGTGATGAATATCACACTTTCAAGGTGTTTCAGAACAAATCAGACACCAAAAAAGATCCAAAGCAGGAGCTCGTGAACACACAACCTGTCGCTCGGAATTTGCGGTGGAAGTGGGGGGTCGTCGGATCGGCACAAGACAGGCACGGCTCCGCTGGGGTCGCTGGTTCAAGTCTCGAACGAGGAATAAGCAGGAACTCGAGATAGGCAGCCTACGCCAGGCTACAAGAACGCGTCCTCTCAGGGTGAGAGAACCGTCTTCCAAATTATTAAGAGCTCCTTAATGGGGTTGACCGCTCAAAGGGTCACTGAGCTAAGACGCTAGCTCGGGAAACAAACAAGACTCGAGATGGGTAGCCTACGCCGGCTACAAGAACGCGTCCTCTCAGGTTGAGAGAACCGTCTTCAAAAAATATATTTTCTCCCAAAGGAGTGACCGCTCGAAGGGTCGCTGAGTCAAGCCTCTCGAACGAGATCACAGGCAAGAACTCGAAATGGGCAGCCTACGCCAGGCTACAAGAACGCGTCCTCTCAGGTTGAGAGAACCGTCTTCAAAAATTATATTTTCTCCCAAAGGAGTGACCGCTCGAAGGGTCGCTGAGTCAAGCCTCTCGAACGAGATCACAGGCAAGAACTGACGATTCGACTCCCTGCTTTTCCTTTTTGAAACCTCCCAGCCTTTGTTCGCTGGTGGTTCTCGATTCGTTCGTTCCTGATTGGTTCTTACTTTTAATTGGTTCGTTTTTACTTTGCTCATTTTTGAGGTTGCTGATTCGGTAGAGACTCTCTGACGTAAAATGGGATCAGCTACTTAGCGCAGGTGGCTTGATTACCTAGCAGGTGGACTTAATCACCTGGCAGGTGCACTCCTAAACACCTGGGCTCTTTCCGGAACGAATCTCCTTTTGTCCTCTTCGATCCAAGTCCCGACAATCTGGCGCCAGAGAGATGGAAATGTATTGTCCGGCTCTTTTACGACCTGTCGGCGGGTTTGCCTTTGGGAGGGACAATTGAGGGTCCGTCAATGAATCCTCACAGGACGAATGGCTTACACCACGAAACTGCTTTAATTTTGAGACAACCGAGAACACTGCCTCTTTGCAGGAACACCGCTCCCTGAAACCATATTGATAAGGAGAAATTATAGAATTTGAATCTAACCAGGAATTTAATTTCCCGGTCAGAATGCGTTCAATAATTTTGCCAATAGTTGGCAAGAGACAGATTGGCCGATAGGCGCCGCAAGAGGAAGGGTCCCTTCCCGGTTTTAAGAGGAAGTGGACACTCCCCCCCTGAGGCACCTAGGAAAATATGACAATTTAAAACAATTAAGAATAGGGAGAAAAAGCAAATCAGGATGAGTCTTATAAATAGATTTCCATAGAGTGTAATCAATGCGGTCAGGGCCGGGGGCCTTACCATTCTTCAGCATGGAGAGAGCAAGCTCCAAATCACCCTTAGTTATTACAAATATTTGATTAGAATTATTACTATTGTTGTTTAAGGTTAAATTAGTTGGAGGAGTACTATTGTTTCCAAAAAATTGACATCAACTTATTAATTTTTTCATTTTGCAGTAATAGTGGGTCATCCGGTAAAAAAATATTGACATTACGATTCCTAGTTTTTTTAAAGGTGTATTTAAATAGTGTACCATATTTACTATAGTGACTGGAGCACCGCTCCCTCCAGGCCGCCCTCTTCGAGTCCAACAATTTCAGTTTGTAGGCGGCCCTTGCCGACCTATATCTAGTGCCAGCGGCCCGGACAGCATCGAGACCCTCTCCGGATTCAGATATTATTTTAAATTTTTTATAAAGAGCGGTGATCCTGTTTCTTTCAGAGGCAAGTTCCTTAGTCCACCAATGAACCTTGTGATGTTTACTTTTTTTAGATTTTTTAATAGTTTTATATGCCGTGTTAGTAATTATTGTAATTAAGTTAATAAAATAATTATCAAGGTCATCGGTGGTGGAGATGTTATTTGCCGAATTATAAAGTTTCTTTGTTAATCTATCAAAAGACCTCAAGAACCTCCCCAGTCCGAATTTCGTCCTGAAGAAGTAATCGAGGTTGTTAGTAGGGTTGATATCAATGTCCACAGTCACATATCTGTGGTCACTGCAAGAATCTAAATCCAAGACGCTCCAATTATGAGCCAGGTCAGATATGTCCGAACTAATTAAAGTCAAATCGGGCCATCCCTTCCCAGTTTGGGCAACGAAGGTAGGCCCCTTTTCGGGAATGTTAATAATATCCAAAAAAAGGGTGCTGCAGAGGTCAATCACCCGCCTACCCCTGACATCTTCAAAGCCGTACCCCCATAAGGGAGAACGGGCATTGAAGTCCCCCATGATGAGGAGCCTGCCTCTGATGGTATTGAGGTCTTCTAGCTCCTCAGACATCGTGTACGAGTCTGGCGCCGACGTGATGACAGGGCCAATCCGGCCGCATCTGTGGAACGCCATACCGCGAGACAACGCGGTATAATGGTTTGGGGCGCCATCGCCTACGATAGCAGGACACCTCTGGTCCTTATTCAGGGCACTATGACGGCCCAACGATACGTGGATGACCTGTTGCAGCCGGTGACACTACCTTTCCTTCAGGGGGTGCCCAGTGCCATTTTCCAGCAGGATAACGCCCGGCCGCACACGGCACGCATCAGCCAACATGCCCTGCAAGGTACCCAGGTGCTTTCCTGGCCAGCTGTCTCCCCTGATCTCTCACCTATCGAACATTTCTGGGACGTCGCTTGCATGCGTTGCCACCGGCACGTTCAGAAGACGAACTCTGGCAAATGGTTGACAGGGAATGGGCAGCCATCCCTCAGGATATCATCCGCACGCTCATTGCGTCTGTACCTAGACGTGTTGCTGCCTGTATCGCCGCTCGCGGTGGTCCTACAACCCACTGATCAGACGTTCTTGCTGCTGTGGCAAGATGTATAATGTTGCAATAAAGATCACTTATTGCTCGTTGTCTCTCTGTTTGCCAAATTTCGTCACTTTCTGCCAACTCCTTGGTGTTGCATTTTCAATGTCAGGTAGTGTATTTTGTCAATTTCGTCTCATAATAAATGTTTGCTGTCTTCATTACCTGGGATTTTACTGACAACTCATTAAAACAGAACCAGATACGACAGAACTATTTTCATCTTTGTATCAACAAAGTGATTGTTTTTAAGAGATTTTACATGAATAGAGCAATTACCCTGTTCGACCCACTTACGATACAATCATATAAAGTCACGGAATGAGTCAATTTCACAATAAATCCTTTGTTGCTAAATTTCTTTTAATCCATAAATTAACAAGGGTTAGTTTTTCTTTAAACAGGAGATGTAATTTGACGTTCTCTGGTTGTATCGAGTTTCGACTTCGCAACCTTTGAGTAGCTAATCCACGGCTTCCTGTTTGATGGCAGTCTGCAATTTTAGATGGATCTTAACCTGGCCCTAGTGCCATAAAAATTCAATCAATCGAGGTAGACAGTAGGTGGTGACACTTTAGTATTGAGTCGAAAATTTATTGGCGATGTTCGAACGGCCATCTGAATACTGCTCTTTAGTAGCGTGATTTCCTAAATTAAATCAAGGATCTGTCCAGAGGAAGGAGTTGGTATTTAATGGACTCGAGGGCGGGGATTTCGTTAGCCAATCGATTAACCTGATTTTCTTATTTGTGTTATACGGCCTGTGCGTATCTTAAATTATGTTGCTTCATTACATGAATTAGCATAGATTTTGGGTACGGGTTGATTTCGAGTTGAAGGAGCGGGTTTTCAAATAAAAGGAGTGATTAAAATGAGGGTGCTCGAACTGGTATGCTCCAACAGCAGCCGTTTTCTTTACCCAACTTGTTACGGAGCTTAAAGTGCACTAAACCACAAGTTAATGTTCTTTCCACCGATGGAGTAAGTGGCAGAATGCAGTTGTTTAATGGCTTTAAACATTGTCAACTGTAACACAAACTCTAAAATCTAAATGGATTTTCCACCAGTCCAAAAACATCTGTTGCCCAACGTTTTTTCAAAGATGATATCAAAAAAAGGATCCGCCTTTGCTTGGAATTTCATAACAGGTCCATGATGCTGAAAGAATATTTCTCTCTGGGAAACATTAGTTTCCTTTTTTCAAGCTGAACTAGTTTTGTACGGCAATAACGAAGGTCTTTTAAATATGCTAGACAGTTCTATACTTGTTTGTAACGTGTTGAGAAAGTATTAGTGTTTCTATCCAATTTTTGTACTTTGTTATTCTTCGATTTTTTCCAGATGTAAATAGCCCTGGAAATAGAGCAACTATATTTCTGTAAGGCACAAAGAGATTTGGCAATTGCCTCAACCTTTGTTACCTAACTTGTTGTGGAATTTAGAGTGCACTAAACCATAAATTGAAAACATTTTATAGACCTATGAAGAGGGCTCCCTTGCACCGTGGAAACCCCTACCAACAGATGAAGTACCTGTGGCAGTTTGAACATGTTTAATGGCTTTAGACATTGACAGCTGTAACATACTCTAGAATCTAAATGGGGTTTCTACCAGTCCAAAGAAGGCATCTGGAACCCAAAGTTTTTTTATAAAGGATATCAAAAAAGGATCCGCTTTTGCTTGGAATTTCATAACAGGCCCATGATGCTGAAAGAATATTTCTGAGAAACAGTTTCCTTTTTTTCAAGCTCAATTGGTTTTGTACGACAAAACGAAGGTCTATTAAATACGCTATGTAGTAAATAATTTAAATATATATATATTAGTGAACTGTTTCTTTAATATACCTTAAAATATATTACTTATTTTTAATTAATGAGTATGTAAATGGAGAGAAAAAATCGACCACTTCACAGGTGCACAGTGCTTAATCGTGTAAAAGACCAGCGACTAAGGGAGGGTTAAAATGTGACGAATATAAAAAAGGACCATTCAGACAGGTAGTTACTCCGAACATGCTTGATTTGGGATTTTATGGCGCACGGGCCACACCCAGCCAAGCTGCCCCTAACACAATGTCAAGTAATTGTGAAAGAAAGGTAGGTATTTTAATTGAATCAGCAGTTGGTAAAAAAAAGGGGATATGTGACATTTTTCCGAAAAATGATTTTATTGGCGGAAGCATACCTTTATACCAAGACCCATATACTGTAAAAAGAGGATTCCATGAAGTAACCTAAATGGGAGAAATGGACGGTCTAATATCCGAAGCTTTGTAAAAAGGTGAAATGTGCTACACATGCCAAATTACAAAATAAACTTACGTTTATTTTACACTATCGACATGTACAATATTTTACAATAGAGATTTGTATCTCTAAGTCATGGGCGCTGCAAAACAGGCATAAATGGATCTCAACGGCCATGGCCCCAAAACCGAGAACCACAAAAACAAACCTCTGTTCAGCTCGAGCTTTTCTCTATTTGTCGCCAGATTTTTCAGGAAAAACCATCTGGACGGCTGCGACAGATGTTTCGGGAATTTTCGGTCGGAGGTCAGTGGTGCTGACCTGATACTGCGCTGTTAGGGACCGTTACACACATTGTCACATCTTTTAATGTAGCAACTTATGCGTCTTGATTGTTTGGGTTGGAAGAGTTAGGTTAAAAGTGTGCTTTAGAAAGTTTTTGTATAATGGAATCGGATTCTTCTGAAGGCAATGTGATTGATGGACGTGTCAAAAAGAGAAAAAACAATCAACTGTACCAAAGAAATGTTATAAAGAAAGCAAGGACTAAAGGAACAAACTACGTAAACCATGCTGGTAAGTAAATATTTTTCAATGAGTATCGATCGAACGCGTTCATGCTTATTGTGAAATCTAAATGGGCTAATTTTCTAATGCAGGTAATGCTGTAGCTGCCAGATAGAGGCCCTGACTGTGAGTGCAAACTGGCTTGTTTCTCTAAGCTCGCGGAGGAAGATTTTTCAAAAATAACAATCGATTTTAACTAATAGCCTAATAAAGATACACAAGATTTATTTTTAACTTCACTTATATTAAAGAGATGTTACTCGTAGGAGTGATACAGGAACGTCTACAGACGGATCCATGCAATCCAAAGATTTAAAAAACAAATTTTTTCTCGCACAGCGTCAGGGTAAAAGGTTCGTCAGTAAATGTGTGCAAAAGGCATTTGTTTCTATACGCGGGATAACAAAAAGAGTTGAACGACTGCAACTTGATAGCTTTAGGAAAATGTCCAAGAGATATGAGGGTAAAGAAAACAGGTTACAATGCCATTAACCCCGCCACATCAAAAGAAATTCATGATTTTCTGGCATCGCTTGAAACGAAAGTGGCCCGATACTCGGGAAAGAAAAAAGTATGTAGATGCGCGTCTTACTGTCAAAATACTATATGAAAAATTCAAGCCGGACAATCCTAATGCAAAAGTGGGATATGACTACTTTCATCTGTATTTCGATGAAAACTTTGACTATTCTTTTCGAAGACCTCAAGTTGATGTATTCTTTACATACGAGGAACTAGAGCAAAAACTGAAGAATAGGTCACTTTGTGACACAGCAAGAAGAGCTGCTGGTTTACAAGCGTCGGGCTAAAAAAATTTTACGTCGAAATAAAGAACGTCTCGCTGCGCATGAAAGATGCTAACTTAAAAAAAAAATTGGCCAATTTGTGACTACATACAGAACTTGCCACTTCCAAACATACCGGTACAAGACATTTTATTTACGCCAGCTATGGTTTAATACGTTTGGGATACATAATCTGGCTACTGGGAAAACTGACTTGCACGTGTGTCATGAAGGCATACCAAAAAAAGAGTCCAAACGAAGTCTGCTATTAAGTTACATCAACAGGAATAAAACCAGTGAACATGCAAATCTGCTTCTCTTTTCTGACGGATGTAGCGGACAAAACAAAAATCATTCTCTGCTAAGAGTGTGTATGGCCTTAGTTGAACTGTAAGTGTTTGAAAAAATTGAAATCTTTTTCCCTATTAGGGGTCACTCCTTCCTCCCCTGTGATAGGGACTTTGGGACAGTGAAACGTCTAATTCGAAAAGCTGATCGGATCTACTCACCTGACGAATATGAGGAGCTCATGAGAAAATCAAGCAATACCGGAAGATTTAATGTTATAAAGGTTACTACCGAAGATGTAAAGGAGTTTAAAAAGTGGTGGCCCTCATTTTATAAGACGCATTTCTGATTAAATTTAATGCAGGCATGTAAAAAAAAGAGGAAAAAGTAGCCATCAAGATATCTTCTGTCCGCCACATTATCATCAACGAGTCAAATAAAGTTATAGCATCGACCTACATTCGTGGTTTAAGTAAGAACACTTTCACGCTGAGGAAACCAAATGTTCTCATTGGATTGCCGGACCAACCAGCATACAGGACAGGAAAGGTCCCAATCAATGAAAAGATCGCTGATGTTGAAAATGCCTCCAGTACATCCCGGAGCAACACATGAACTTGTACTCGTCTATAATGCAGTGGCCAACCACCAGTGCAGAAGTCAGAGATAGTGAGGCTGATGATTAATTTTTATTTTTCCATTTGTCACTCATTTCTAACTTTTTCATAACAAAAACTTTGCTTTTATAATGTCAAAACTATTTTTGAAGTTTTATAACTAAAAATAAATAATTGTGTTCATAATATTATGTTTTCTATTCTTTTCCCCTAGGGCCGCGGTGGCCCGGTTGGAAGAGTAACGGACTAGCAACCGAAGGGTTGCGAGTTCGAATCCAGCCAAACACCGTCGTGTACAAAGGGGGCTGGTGCACGTTAAATCTGTCGTGGCCTCAAATGTCCTCACGTTGGCGTGGTGTGGAAGTTTGGAGAGTGGGGTGCCAGCTCAGGTGTTGCCTCGTCATCTGACCGTGGTTCAAAATTACGTGGTGTTGTCCTCGGATCTTTCCCTTTGGGATTGATCCCGGACCGTCACCAATAGCCCGTTGTGTTGCTCCAGTGTGACGTTAATTGAAATAACAATAACAATAACTATTCTTTTCCCAGTAATTTCAGTGTAACACTAGGTAAAATGCGAAAAAGGGGATATGTGGGAATTATTTGGAATTTGTGGGGGCTCTGGCAGTAACAAAACTCATGAATTACACATGGATTATAAGTGGCTATATAATATCAATTATCTGAATTTTTTTCTTTAGTTTATGAACACCGCGTTTAAAGTTGTACACCTTTTAATCTATCCTGAGTTTTGTAACATCCCCTTTTTACATCTCCCGATTCAATTAACTTCGCAATGGAGCAATACTCTTAAGGATTTCAGCACCAAGTCAACAAGAAATATAAGGTTTGTCTAATTGTTCCAATTAGACAAACCTTACTTTTTCATCCAAATATTGGCGGCTATTTCGAAGATTTCCAAACGAAAATTACTTCTGCTATGGCTGTTTGGTAGGTAGGTATTTTAATTAACGTCACACTGGAGCAACACAACGGGCTATTCGTGACGTTCCAGGATCAATCCCAAAGGGAAATATCCGAAGCCCGATTGGAAAAGTAACGGATAAGCAACCGGAGGGTTGAGAGTTCGAATCCCTAAAGACCGACGTGTACAAATGGGGCTGGTGCACGTTACATCCGTCGTGGCCTCAATGTCCTCACGTTGACGTGGAAGTTTGGAGTAGGGTGCCTGCTGAGGTTTTGCCTCGTCATCTGACCGTGATTCAAAAGAACGTTGTCCTCGATCTTTCACTTTTGAATGGATCCCGGACCGTCACCAATACCCCGTTGTGTTGCTACAGTGTGACGTTAATTAAAATACCTACCTACCAATGTAAAAAGCGATTCTGATCATAGAACGTCGCCAATCGACCATTGTGTTGTTCCAGTGCGACGTCAATTACCATTAGCATCTGTTGTGAATACAAGATACCACGTCTGATTACTGAGCCACAACTCAGATGAAATATTATTTTGGGTTTGCTGTATGGGTATTGGGTATTTCAATTAACGTCACACTGGAACAACACAATGGGCTATTGGTGACGGTCCGGGATCAATCCCAAAGGGAAAGATCCGAGGACAACACCACGTAATTTTGAACCATGGTCAGATGACGAGGCAACACCTGAGCTGGCACCCCACTCTCCAGTTTGCTGTATGAGAGGGGTAGGTTCTTGAATCAACGTCACACTGGAACACAACGGGTATTGGTGACGAATTGGAATCAAACCCGAAAAGTTTATTTTATTTATTTTATTTATTTATTTCAATTAACGTCACACTGGAGCAACACAACGGGCTATTGGTGACGGTCCGGGATCAATCCCAAAGGGAAAGATCCGAGGACAACACCACGTAATTTTGAACCACGGTCAGATGACGAGGCAACACCTGAGCTGGCACCCCACTCTCCAAACTTCCACACCACTCCATCGTGGGATTTGAGACCACGAGATTTAACGTGCACCAGCTCCGGATTTTGTACACAAGTCTTTGGTTGGATTTGAACTCGCAACCCTGCGGTTGCTAGTCCGTTACTCTTCTAACAGGTCTACAGCGGCCTCAGGCGACAGTCCGGGATCAATTCCGAAGGGAAAGACTGAGGACACCTCGTCCTTTTGACGGTCAGATGACGAGATAATTTAGATGCCTATGAAAATAGACCCACTGTTTCCTTGGCGTGGTGTGGAAGTTTGGAGAGTGGGGTGCCAGCTCAGATGTTGCGCCGTTATCTGACCGTGGTTCAAATTTACGTGGTGTTGATCCAGTACCGTCGCCATTGCATTGTTTTGCTTCAGTGCGATGTTAATTAAAGTACCTACCATATACTATATAGCAAAAAGCTGGTTCTCTGGTAAGTATTTTGATTAACGTCAGACAATTTTAGATTTTAATTGCATTAATTTTTCAAAATTTTTTGCTTGCTATATTCTTTAAATTCTTAAAAATATTGATGTTTAAGAAATTAATACTATCTAGAAAAAGTATCTATAACAAATACTATCTATAACAAATTATCCAATCTATCTAACAAATTAATACTAACTTCGGTTTACATGCTTCATAAACCAAATTTAAACAGAAGCACCGAATTAATTAAAATCATAAAAATCAGATTTAATTTTTTTAAATCTGATTTAAATAAAATAAATCGATGTGATTTTTAGAAAAAATGACTTTTTCATACCCTGTGCGATTAGCAAACGCTTATACCTTACCTTTCCTATGTTGTGTGTATATCTGTAAATTGGACTGAAATTGTAAGGTTTCAAACTCAAATTTTTATCTACAATTTAAACTTTTAGTAAATAAAAAATTTAGTTTAAAGATTTTTTTACCAATGCAAATTTGAAACAATCTTAACAAGTCAAGCGATAATTATGCCCATCAGTATCACATCCAATTTCTTATATTTTATAGAACCAGAAATGGGAAATCAAACTTGGGCATTAAAACTTGAAAAGCAATTAGTATTTTAAGAGTAGATAGCGTATGAAATAGAGTGAATTTTTAGTGTAAAGTAAAAATGTTTCTTAAAAATGCATTTAGAGCAATGCATCATTTTTTCAAGAATTCAAATCCTTCTAAAGCAACAGAAACTGAAAGTTCATTCCATAAAAAATTTCAAACATCTCTAAACAAAATTTATTGAATATCAGTTACATTTTTGAGAACAAATTGATGCGAGTAAGTGATTAAAACATTTCAAAGTTACCATATTTATTTACAAATTCTTCATTGTTCAACATGTTCGCTAGCAACAATTTTTAACATTAAATGCCTTATAAAAGTCTAAAATTTGACATTGTATAAATGAAGTCAATCAGGTAGATTCTCCCAACACCTGGGAGAAGTCTTACAATAAAATGGGTTCAGGTCCATTCCTGTTAAACTTACGATAGCTCATGCACAGTGTGATTGATCTGTAGCAGCAATAAAGAGTAAGACCTACTGTGAAAGAAAGGAGAGGTATTATCAGTATCTTTCCATACACAGTGATATCGGTTGACCAAATGCTCACCAATGTTATCAACGTGGCACTCATAAAAAAGAGCAACCCAGTCCACACCAGATGACACCAATTACGTTCGTTTGGAGTTTCCATTTCTGCAAAAGAAAGAAAATTGCAAGAGCTTTACGAGAATCCCTAAAAAGGAAAAATGTGTTACGGTATTTCTGTCTAGGCCAGGGGTCGACAAACTTCTTTGACCGACGACCCCCTCAAGTTTCTTTTACTTTTCATCAACCCCCTCTAAACTACTAATGCGTTAGTATAATAGGACAAGCAAAAAAAGACGCTTATGCGAGTTTTAGATTGTCTATTATTTAGTTAGTGTGTTTATTGCATGTATATACAGGGTATCCCAAAAAGGTTGTTCCGCAATTTATCTTTTTACCATTTGAAGATAGGTAGGCAATGCAAATTGCAAAAGTACACCAAATAAGGTAGGTAATTAAGATATGTGAATAAAACTATCACGTGATAACAATTTAAGCGGATTCAGTTTTTAATTTTTATACAACCCCTCTAGATAAAAATCCGAGATAGCGGAAATTTCTGCATCCCTATCGTTAGCAGAAAACTGTATTTCTGTAGGTTGAACAGTAACGGAGGCATAATGACGCAAATAAGTTGACTTATACCGCTTGTGCACAGCTGTTCAAGCAGTCAGATTAGGGACCGTATACACAATGCTAATAAGCATTTTTTTTCGGTCAGAAAGTGCAACATTGTGCAAAGTAATGTAGTATTGCAACTGCAGATGAAAATCGCACTGAATAATAGTATACAATGTAATCTTCAATAAAAATATTGTAGAAAAAATGGTTTAAATAAAAAAAGGAAATTTACAACGCATGTTCAAAATGTTTTCCGTCTGCAGTAATGCAGAACTTCGGTCTTCATTTTTGGCCGTCGTTCTAAATTAGATACGGCCCCCTTAAAATGGAAACTCTTGTATCTCCGTTACTATTCAACCTACAGAAATATGGTTTTTTACTAACGATAGGGATAGAGGTAAGGAACATTTCTGCTATCTCGGATTTTTATCTAGAGGGGTTGTATAGAAATTAAAAACTGTATCCGCTTAAATTGTTATCACGTGATAATTTTATTCACATATCTTAATTACTTACCTTATTTGGTGTACTTTTGCAATTTACATTGCCTACCCATCTCCAAATGGTAAAAAGATAAATTGCGGAACAACCTTTTTGGGATACCCTGTATAGTATCCATTATATTGGCTTAACGTCAAAGGATACGTTTTTGTTTCCGACGTCCTTAACATTTCATATTTGATAGGATGGATAAATATATGATATAAAATTTAGATAACAATAATACAATTTCCTTGATATATGAAAATAAGACTTTTATAACTTAGTATACAATTTACTAACGTTGTTAATATGAAGGGTATATGCTTCGTGACTCTTGACAATAATAGCAATTTTGGGTTCAAAGTTAGTGAGTTTCAGCCTTAAATCGCGACGGAATTCTATATCTAACTTATTTCTTTGTTTTTCTAAAATGGAATTGTCATGACTGAAACCAGTTTCAACCACTTACGAACTGGGAAATGCAAGCAAAACGGGGAGTACCACTTCACAAAGCTGATATTTTTGTCTTATATTTTTTTTATCGACCCCTATTAATATTATATCGACCACTTTGGCGATCACTGGTCTAAGCAGTGCAAAGTACAGCAATTGCAATGTAAAGTTGTTGCAGTCACTGCAATGGAAAGCTGATATTTACGATAACATAATTAAAAGCTTATAAGTTTTGTTGTAGTTAGCTACTAACAACTAAATCAGCAAGAAATTGGCACTAAAAGTGGTTTTTAACCGCTATTAACCGTTTAAATTGACCATTAAGTAATAAGAAAAGAATTTATTCAACCCTTTTATTTTTATAAAATGTTAAAAAGTTCAATTCTTAATTTAAAATTTTAAATTTAATTCGCTTTACTGCTATCTTAATAACAGAGGTAGGTAACGACGGTAGAAGCGAGGGTACAGCTTTGATATACTTTTGTGGCAAGGCTTTTGATGTGCTTTTTATGTCGCCAAGGAAGAATTTCGTAGAAAAAAAGATTTCTGTAAAAGATTCCTTTTACAGAAATTACTAATTCCTTGACATGGGACGCGGTAACCCAGTTGGAAGAGTAGCAGATTAGCAACCGAACGGTTGCGAGTTCGATGGTATGGTATTTTAATTAACGTCGCACTGGAGCAACAACGGGGTATTGGGGATCAATCCCGAAGGAAAAGATGAGGAAAAACCTCTTAATTTTGAATCACGGTCAGATGACGAGGTCAACACCTGAGCTAGCACCCCACTCTCCAAACTTCCACACCATGCCAACGTGAGGACATTTGAGGCCACGACAGATTTAACGTGCACCAGCCCCCACAAGTCATTGGTTGGATCGAGTTTCGAACTCGCAACCCTCCGGTTGCTAATCCGCTACTCTTCCAACCGGGCTACAGTGACCCAAGCTATTGATCCAGAAACGTATTCATATTTGCTGTTTACTCTTATATAAGCATTTGTAAATATTTCAACTGAAGGCTTCGGGACAAGTGATAAATCACACAAATGTTCCATAATGAAAAAATTGTACCAAATTTTATTATTTCAAAAGAATTTCTGATTGTACGAATAAGTACATAATACTTGAAAGTTCAATATAGCATCTCTTGGATAAATCATAAGTTTTTAAAATTTGAAATCTACTAGGCTAGAAGTTTAGAAAAGTGGCTTATCACTGTGTTGCCCGGAGGCATTCAATTGAAAGTAAGCAAAGCAGTGAATGCTCTCTCCTCTCGACCAAGAACGACATCCAAAAATGGTTCAAAATTACGTAGTGTTGTTCTCGGATCTTTCCCTTCGGGATTGATCACAGACCGTTACCAATAGCCCGTTGCTCCAGTGTGACGTTAATTAAATAACTACCCAAAACAATTCATAAAATAAATTTTAGACTTTCGACAAAATTGTTACAATCTAAGCTCTTTTCTAAAGGACTCCTTTTCAACTCACTTCACGAACTTTCAAATATGCTTAAGGCAAACGGATATTCTGGATATTTTGTATTGATTTCATTAAATACATTAAATCAACTTTGAGTTATGCTATCCTTTATAGTTCGATAAATCATGCATGATTTTCTGACACTGATTTTCTAAAACTTTTTTGGTTTTGCTGTAAGGCTGTCTGAGAGTTGAACGTAAGCCAAGCAGAATTGTTCGTAGTGCACGAAACCAGCTTTCATTAAGTTGACACATGATTGCTGCTTTTAGAGTGTGATGCCATCGTTCGAAGAAACCGTTCGCTTGGGGATGGTATGCAGTTGTGCGTTTTCGTTTAAATCCCAAGAATTTAGGCAATTCGTAGAAAAGCGCTGATTCGAATTGTGTACCTTGGTCAGTGACTATAAAGGGTGGTGCTCCAAACCGTGAAATTCAATTAGTGAACAGAGCTGTTGCAAGTGTTTCAGCTCGGATGTCTGTTACTGGGAAAGCTTCCGGCCATCTCGAGTATAGGTCGATGAGTCACAGTAGCGATATCCTGAAGCAGGTGGTAGAGAGGACCAATGATATCCAAGTGTTCATCGAATCGCTTGCTTACAAGAGGGAACTTTCCTAATTCACTATGCACGTGTCGGGACACTAGCTTTTTGGCAGCTTGAGCATCCGCGAGCCAATCAGCTACATCTCATCGCATATTTGGCCATAAAAACATCCATTAAATTACTTGCAAAAAACTTATTTGAAAGTAATTTAATGGCTCACCTCGTGTTATTTAAACTTCGTTGCAAGGTAATGCATTAAAATGCGCAAGTCCCTTTGGGTCAACATATCTGAACAAACGTTTTCGGTCATTTATATTAACAAAGAGAAAACTTGAAACAGCTCGACTAATGAAAATTTAGAATCAATTTTGCGATTGGCTACTAAAAAAAATCGAATCAAATATTAAAACAATTGTTAAATCAATGCAATGTCACGCATCAAATTGAATTTTTTATTTACATTTTATTATCTTTATTTTTTGTAATATAAAATATATGCAATAAATATCAGTATAAATAAAATAAATAATTTTTTTGAGATAGCTTTCATGTTTTTGGCAGCCCTTCCATCAGTCAATGAATCTATGTGGCCCTTGGTCTTAACAAGCCTGCATCCCTGTTCTAATGAGGGCCGCGGTAGTCAGATTGGAAGGGTAACGGACTAAACGGAGGGTTGAGAGTTCGAATCCAACCAAAGACCCTCGTGCACAAAGGGGGCTGGTGCACGTTAAATCTGTCGTGGCCTAAAGTGGCGTGGTGTGGAAGTTTCGAGTGGGATGCTAGTTCAGGTGTGACCTCGTCATCTGACCGTGGTTCAAAATTACGTGGTGTTGTCCTCGATCTTCCCTTTGGGATTGATCCCGGACTGTCACCTGATGTGTTGTTCCATTGTGAAGTTAATTGAAAATACATACCTTATGTTTGTATTCATTGGACTTATACAGTAAGCAAAGGAGGGAGATATATGATGAATAACCGATGGGGACAGACTGGGGTGGTCAGCATTTCAGACAATAGAAAGATCATTTGTAAGGGATTGTCCACAGCGGCAATTCTTCCTTATGATATATTTATTTACCAGGGTTTCTTCTTCTGGATCCGTCCGCGTCCGTTGTGTTGCTCCAGTGTGACCTAATAACTATGTAACGGGATACCAACTTAAAGTTAGACTGAAAATGGTACTTACGTATTAACCGCATGCCAGCGATTAATCGCCAAATCTGTTGGAAGGGGTATAAGACGGAAGAACTGGAACAATCTGGTTACATTCGCTGCCAGGTGAACCACAAATACAATTTCATTGATTCTGATTGTTTCGCAAAACTTTTTTTAGAACCACAGTTCAGTCTTAGTTGCATTAGATACTAGTGTTTTATTTTCTGTTTTTACGTCGAAGTAAATTTTTACGTAACGCTTGATCGTTTCGAAATGCTGGAAGAATCTTCCCAATGCATATTTGGGGGCATTTGTCGCGATACATGAACGAAATAAAAAAAACACATTAAAGATGGACTGACCATTTTTCCGACTGTTGGAAGGGGTATAAGACGGAAGAACTGGAACAATCTGGTTATATTCACTGCCAAGTGAACCACAAATACAATTTCATTGATTCTGAAACTGGCACGCACACACAGAATATAGAACACATCTGGGGAAGTGCAAAATGGCGAAATAAAAACGTCGAGGAACATCTCGCCACCACCTCGAGTCCCTATCTCGCAGAGTTTATAATGATATGTTTGTTGCCATCCTAAGAGCAATTGCTAAACATTTTCCGCCCGAAACAAAACTTGGCTGATATTAGCCAATGGCATGCGGTTAATACATAAGTACCCTGAAGATCTTAAAGCATAGTTTTCCCACGTTTGGTAACTTACAGAATCATGGTATATTTTTATTAAAAATATGTTATCTATTTTCAAATTTGATTATCGTGGTTTGCGTATTCATTGGTGGCGGCTAAGGGTAGGAGGTAGTTAATTAACTTGGCACTGGAACAACACAATGGGCTATTGGCGACGGTCTGGTCATCTGACCGTGGTTCAAAATTACGTGGTTGGCGTTGTCCTCAGATCTTTTCCTTCTGGATCGTCGCCAATAGCCCGTTCTGTTGCTCCAGTGTGACGTTAATTAATACCTGCGATGGCCCGGATCAATCCCTAAGGGTAGATATTTCAATTAACGTCGCACTGGAGCAACACAATGGGCTATTGTCCGTGATCAGACTCGTCAATCCCGAAGAGAAAGAATCAAGGACACCACGTAATTTCGAACCACGGTCAGATGAGAACACCTGAGCTGGAATCCCACTTTCCAAACTTCCACACCTCGCCAACGTGAGGACATTTGAGGCCACGACAGATTTAACGTGCACTAGCTCCCGTGTACACGGTCTGGCTGCAACCCTCCGGTTGTTAATCCGTTGCACTTCCAACTGTGCAACCGCAGCCTTGGCAGCTAAGGCTCTCGTGCTGTACTTGAAATACTCTTGGTGTTGAGTCAAAATACATACTGAAGCTAGTTCGAACTTTCGGTAATCATGCATGTAAAATAAACGAATACGCATCTGAAGAGTCGGAAAAATAATTGATCACAATGCTTGCTCTATGTTAAGGCAATTTATTTGGAAGAAACTAGGAGGGAAGATTGGGTCATTCCAGAAATAATTTTCTTATTACTTCCAAATTATTTCCTGACTAGTGATTTGTTCAAGTTTAATAGCATTGTTTGTTAATTGAAGATTCAAATCCTATTTTGAGTTGTCATTTTTCACCGTATAGCATATACGAATGGCTTCGAATTCTAAACATTAAAACTTTTTTATTCCTATCCTAGAATAATTTTTAACATGAACTGAGAAAGTAGTGATCAAGTTTTCCAAAAGGTAAATTTGTAGAAATCTGAAAATGAACGGATTTTTGCTAGTTCAACCACTTGTGAATGATATGGTATCTTAGACTTACTTTTGAACTGCAATATATGTATATTTTTCAAAATAAACTAAAATTACATGCAGATATTTCATGTAATAGTTACAAAGCTAAAAACCTCGTTCGGTTTTTTAAAGCAGACATCAACTAAAATTACATTTGAAAAATTTCGATTATGCCACATACCTGACCGTACCAAATTCATATCACAGAACGTCATGGTAGCTAGTTCAGTATATAGTAATTTAGCGTATGAAAGTTTTTATGTAAACCCTGATGCAATACAGAGGGCGCAAGTGCTTTGGTTGCCCGTTCGAAAATGTGCGGTTAATCAAATGTGAACTCGGTAAATTGCATATTACTCAAATGCAATTTCAGCATTTGCTAATAGTCGGTGTATTGCTCCAGTGCGACTTTAATTAAAATACCTACCATACTTACCTTCAGCATGCTGCTTATGATTGGTTGGTTATGTTTTATGGCGCAATTACCATATTTGGCCACGTTAGCCCGTTTGGAAGATCGTCATCTGACCGTGGTTCAAAATTACGTGGTGTTGTCCTCGAATCTTTCCCTTTGGGATTGATCCCGGACCGTCACCAATAGCCCGTTGTGTTGCTCCAGTGTGACGTTAATTGAAATACCCCCCGTTTGGAAGAGCAACGTTTTAGCAACCGGAAGGTTCCTAGTTCGGTCCTGCCAACGACCGAAGTGTGCAAGGGAAGTTGGTGCACGTTAAATCTATCATGGCCTCACGTTGGCGTGGTGTGGAAGTTTGGAGAGTGGGGTGCCAGCTCAGGTGTTGGCTTCGTCATCTGACCGTGGTTCAAAATTAAGAGGCGTTGTCCCTGGATCTTTCCGTTATCTGAACGTGGTTCAAAATTACGTGGTGTTGTCCTCGAATCTTTCCCTTCGAGATTGATCCCGGACCGTCACCAATAACCCGTTGTACTGCTCCACTGCGACTTTAATTAACTACCTGCCTGCCCATATTTGGGGGGAGGGGGGAATTTCAATTAACGTCACACTGGAGCAACACAATGGGCTATTGGTGACGGTCCGGGATCAATCCCAAAGGGAAAGATCCGAGGACAACACCACGTAATTTTGAACCACGGTCAGATGACGAGGCAACACCTGAGCTGGCACCCCACTCTCCCATATTTGGCCGACCTGCTCCAAACATAAGGCAAAGTTAAGTAATGGAGGTCACATGAAAAGAGAGCAGCGGTAACCCGGTTGGAAGTTAGAATCCAACCAAAGACCGTGGTGTACGAGGGGGTGCACGTTAAATCTATCGTGACTTCAAAAGTCCTAAGTAGGTATTTAATTAACGTCGCACTGGAGCAACACAACGGGCGATTGGTGACGGACCGGGATAAATTCCTGAAGGGAAAGATTCGAGGACAACATCACATAATTTTTAGCCACCGTCAGATGACGAGGTCACACCTGAGCTGGCACCCCACTCTTCAAGTTTCCACACCACGTCAACGTGAGGAAATTTAAGGCCCCGCCAGATTTAAAATGCACCAGCTCTCTTTGTACACGACTGTCTTTAGTTAGATTCGAACTCTCAGCCCTCCGGTTGCTAGTTCGTTACTCTTCCAACCGGGCTACCGCGGCCCCAATATGAGTAGGATTTTCAATGTAAATAATAAAGCTACCGAAAAAGTAGGTTTGATTCTGTACTGTGTGTTTTTTAGTTTTCAGTGTTAGTTTTTGATTGATCCCGGACAGTCGCCAATAGCCTGATGTGTTCCGACGTAAATTCAGCTACACATCTCTCCTGTGTCAGTAAAGCTTTCCTTGTGTGTATGTCCATAAATTTGACATTGCTTGGTATAGCTTGGCCAAATATGGCCCTCACGCAATAAAACTCAATCAACGGAAAAGAAAAATAAATATTTTTGGTTAAGAATATTGATACATCACCTATTTAGTGATATTTGGCGTACATATTTACGATTCATTCTTTGAGAGGCTTTTTCTGTCAAGTGCAATGGTAGTTGGTATTGTTTCTGAGGCGGAATGTGTTTCCTCTATGTATTCCGAAAATGACTTCGATTGGCTTGTTTTATGAATACGATTTCAGAACTTCTTCAATAGGAAGTCCAAAGAATGAATTCTCAAATGATATGATAGTTGATTGGTTCATGAGAGTTTGATTAAACGCCTAAATGGCGATATACTATATTTTAAGGCAACCTTGACTTGTGTATCATGTAAAAGCACTTGAGTAGCGTAAGTGAAAAGTTCGCTTTTCGTATGGTTTATTTGCTTCCTCTGAAAATATCTGCCATAAGCGACATGTAATAGTCATTTGTGTTGCTCCAGAGCAACTTAAATTCAACTATCAACCAATCAACTGGGGCTTTGGTTACCCACCTGGTAGAGTCGCGGATTCGCACCAGGAGTGTTACGAGTTCGAAACTAGATCCAACCTGAGTACATCGAGGTTAGTACACGTTTTTTCTGTCGTGGCCTCAAATTTGCTCATGTTAGCGTGAAAGTTTTTAGAGTGGGGTGCCAGCTTAGATGTTAACCTCGTCATCTGACCGTGATTCAAAATTATCAGGTATCCTTGGATATCTTTCTTCGGGATTGATTCCTAACCTCCGCCAATAGCCCCTTGTGCTGTTTCAGAACTGCATAAATTCAACTACCTACGTACCAACCAACCATAAGGGACATGAAATTGCGCTCGAGTAACACGTAAAGTTGCATCAGAAGTTACGAAACAGGAATGTATTCATCCATCAAAACATTAATGTCTTCCATACTTAGATTCACGGTTTGTGGAAGGATTGATATTGGTATTTTCAATTAACGTCACACTGGAGCAACACAACGGGCTATTGGTGACGGTCCGGGATCAATCCCAGAAGGAAAGATCCGAGGACAATACCACGTAATTTTAAACCACAGTCAGATGACGAGGCAACACCTGAGCTGGCACCCCACGATTTGTGGAAGGAAGCTGAATTTATATCGCATGGAGCAGTGCAAGGGGCTATTATTTAGCTTTATGGTAAACCCTCTCACGATAAATATAAACCGTCAACGGCAAACCAAATCATCGTGAATTAATATTTTCAGCCACACCTTCGAGTTGTAGGCTTGGCAGATTCGATTCCTGCCATGTGAATTAGTCCCTGGGTGTATTTCTCTCTTCTGTGTCAGTAAAACCTTCATTGTGTATCTGTCTATTACTTGATATTGTATGTCTTGTGTCTGGCGCAGCATGGCCAAATATGGCCCTTGGGCCATTAAATCCCAATAAACCAACCAACCAGCTTTCAGCCATTTTAGAATAAGAATTAAAAAGGTGAATGTGTGTGGTGGCCATACACCTCAACTCATCTTTGATAGAACTCAAAACATAATAAACATTGTATATGGAAAGCAGTGATGTTAGAACGACTGCTTTCTCTTTCGACGGTCACTTTTATATATCGACAAATTCTCGACCAGTCTGAAATTTTGTAATCTACGTACCGACTATTTTGGCAACATGAAGAGCACGATTTCAAGTTTCAGAATTGAATAGAACCTGTGAATTAAATTTGCATGGAGTTGTCAGTCTTGTGTTATTGAAGATTACTGTGTCTCTGAAACCTCCGAATTTGAAAAATGTCTGAAGTTCTGTTATGGATACATCAATGAACAGAATGGAAAAGGATACAGAACACTCCTCACCTGTAAAACCAAGGCAAATGAAAAAACTTCACACCTGTGAACTCTGCAATAAGATATTTCTAAAAAGCAGCAAACTCAAGTTGCATTATTTTGAACACACGAAAGAAAGACCCTTTAGTTGCGACATATGCAGCAAAAGCTTCACGGAAAAACACCGGCTCAACCGACACAATCGAACCCATGAAGCAAAGCGACCTCACACTTGCACTTTGTGCAACAAGGGGTTTTATGAAAAAAGGATGCTTAAAGATCATTACCTAGTTCACACAAAAGAAAAGAACCACACGTGTGACATCTGTAGCAGGAGCTTTTCACAGAAGAGTAATCTAATCCGACATTACAACTCTCACACTAAACTCAAAACTCATTCTTGCGACTTATGCACCATAAAATTCAGCAGCAAAGCTGCTGTAAAAAGGCACCAACTGACCCATACTAAGGAGAAACCTCATGTCTGCAATATTTGTGGTAATGGTTACCCTTTGAAAGAAACTCTCAAGATTCATTGTCGGACACATACTAATGAAAAGCCTTATTCATGTGATATCTGTCACAAGAATTTTATTCAGTTATCCAACCTTAAAAATCATGAGAAGACGCATACGAAGGAAAAACCCTTTGTATGCCCTGTATGTGATGTTCGTTTAGGTTCTAGGTTGGCCCTTAGGAAACACCATGTTCTCATTCATACCAAAGATAGACCTCATAAGTGTGGACTGTGCAACAAGACTTTTGCCTTTCCTTACCTCTTGAATCAGCATTCTCTTATACATGAAAAATAAGCTCTGCAAGATTTGTTTCAGTGATCGAAATTAGTCAGCCATATTTTGCGCCTATAAATTTTGTTTGATACAGCTTTGATATTAAGCTATGTGACAATGTTTTTGGCTTGTTTTTTGTAGCAAGTTGTGTTAGGCAAAGGCACCCCTGCGAGGATTGTTGCAACCTCACGATTAATTGAATCTCTTAAGAATTTTTGTAATCATTATCTTTTTTATTTTACCATGCCTAAACAAGTTTTATAGCTCATATGTTTTTATCTTTTTTAACATTTATTTTAAAAAGCCTGGTTCCATTAGACTTAAAACTAATAAATTATTTGACTTGGACAAACTTCTGTAACAATATACCAGAAAAGTAAAGATTTTTAATCAAAGTAAATACTTACCTAGCATTTGTATGAAGAATCAGTTTTTTTTCTGTTTTTAAAATTATTTTCGTGTATTTTTTAAATTATTTTCCACTGAGCTCAAAACAGCGTTTGTTTCTAAAAAATTCTTTGGCAACATAAAAAGCATGCCAAAAACCATCAAAAGTGTTGCCACAAAAAAATCAAAGCCATACCTTTTATTTAGATGTCCAAGTTTCTTAAGCCTAACTTTTTAATATTTTTTCTTATGTGATACAAATTCCACTGAATTGTACAGCACCCTCAGGTAGTGGTACATGATATAAGGTGTGGCTTGAAGTCAAATAGAGTTTTTATGTTATCCTGTTGCAAATAGTGCCAAGTATTCTACAACTGCCCTGTATTTTGAGATCTTGATCAAAAAATATCCTTAAAGGGAAAAAAGACCCCCAAAAATGCAAATGGTCATCAAAATCTAGGTACTAGTCATTTCTCTATTTGTTTTCAACATCCATGTAACTATAGTGAATTTGGAATTCCATCAGCTGAGCAGTTTGCAACTGAAGAAAAATATACTGCGCCAAAAATATCGAAACAATTCGAAGCCAGCGTTCCTTCAGAATTAAAATTAATAAGTGATTGATGTACATGTGGAGGTGAGAAATAATCAAATTTAGAGGACTCTATTGTAAAATTACATCACAAAGGTCATAAATTAGTAAGTTGCATAGCTCCCTCTGGCATTGATGAATGACAATATATGGCACGAAGTTAGATGGAGTCCTTATGATATCCTGTGGCAAATGATGTCCAGCATTCTACAGCTGCTACTCCAAATTCCTTGTATTTCAGAGGTGGTACAATTGACACATACCATATCCCAGATAACTGAATGGGTGAGATCTGGGGACTTCTGGTCAAGGAAAAGTTTCACCACAGAGGCACTCCTGGGAGGGGCAAGCTGCCTGTAGCTGTATGTTATTGGGCTGGTAGAAAACCCTTAAACACGTGACATGAAAGGCAAAACAATAGATTGCAGGATCTGCGGGAGATTGGTTAGTTGGTAGTTAATTAACATCGCACTGGTGCAACCCAATGAGCTATTGCTGATGGTCAGGGATCCATCCTGAAGGAAAGATCCAAGGATAACACCATGTAATTTTGAACTATGGTCAGATGATGAGGTCAACACCTGAGCTGGCACCCCACTCTCCAAACTTCCACACTATGCCAACATGAGGACATTTGAGTTCATGACAGATTTAACATGCACCAGCCCCCATGTACATGATGGTCTGTGGCTGGATCGAGTTTCGAACTCGCAAAACTCTGATTGCTAATCTGTTACTCTTTCAACTGGGGGGCTACCGCAGCCCATTTCTGCTGGAGGTATGGCTGTGCTATCAAACTACTTCGTACCACTATTAGAAGGAATCAGCTGTATGTGATGATTCCCCACACTAGGAATTACAGTGGTATGCCACTTGACAAAAAATTGAGAGTGGTAGTATTGGCATGGTCTCTGCCACATGCGAATATGTGATCATATGCTCGAGGGCAGAAACAGGATTCAACATTGATATACTACCCCATTACCTTCCCTGTCTACGACTCAGTCATGACACCTCTCCAGGTGCAGCCAATGGTATTTAGAAGCCATTCAGTTTGCTGTTGAGCCATAGACTGCTGTCTTGTGTGACAACGTGGGGAGTCCTCACTTAAGACATCTATTCTCCTCTAGTAGTGGTACAAGGTAGTTTGACAGCAAGGTGATACATCCGATAGATCATACAACCTGTTTTGGCTTTCATGTCACATGTCCAAGGGGCTACTTACTAGCACAATAACCGGGCCATATGTGACTTGCCTCCCCAAGAGTGCTTACATGGTGTTGAAACCTATCCTTGGCTAGAGATTCCTATTTGCTAGATCATCAATTGTACATGCATCCCTACCAGAATATAAGGCATTTAGAGCAGCTGCTGCAGAATGCTTGTCATAATTTTCCACAGGATGGCATAAGGGTTTTGTTTCACTCTGTCATGCTGTATATTGGTATACATTTCCACCAGATTTGTTTTACAACTTACTAATTTATGACCTTTCTCGTAAATTTACAATAAAGATAGCTCTAGATTTGATACTGTGAGGAGGGTATGCCGATTTAAATCAAGTTATTTTTTATTACAAAAATCAGTGATTTAAATCAAAATTTTAAATTTCCTTTTTCTTTCTGTTATATTTAATATTATTGAAAATGAAATGACTGAACAAGATGCATGTTATTTTATTCAAATAAGTTAAGAACTTCACTCCTACTGATTTCACCCCAAAATTATATTGAAAATCATCCTCCCTTTGAAGAAACTAAATAACAGTATTTATTGATTGGGATCATAATTACTAGACAAGTATGCATTTCCGTCATGGGCCATTGACCAATAGGTGTCACTCACAAGCCTGCTCATCAGCATGGAATTTGTTTTAAACATGTGATGTGACTAAATCGACATGGCCAATTTTAACCCATTCACGATGTGATGAGTGAAGATGCTCAAAATATATTCACTCAAATTACAAAAATTTTGGAATATTGCTTTCTTTTCTAAGATGTTCTAGTTATTTATTTAGTATTGTAGTCTGTTCATAAAAATATAGACATTCATAACGAAAAGATTTTCTGCAGTATCATTAAGCCATTCCAATTTTACATATAAATCTTTATAATGGGCAATTTTAATAGTTTCCTTTTGTTTTGTGCGATATATTGGTTAATTTTTGTTTGAATTTGTTGAGAAATTTTATGTATTCATCCCTTAGAATTCTTTATATTGCTAGAATAACTATTCAATATTTATGGAATTGAAATTCAGAATGTAAAAGTTAATTTACTCATCTGATAATTGAGTGAGTATGTTGAGAAAAGATTATGGATTTAAGCGGAAAGCTATTGGAATTGATAAATTTTTATTGCAAGCTCAAAATTCCATGGAATTGGCATGTTCTGGGGGATGCTATTACACTTGTTCTATGCTGTTCATAGAGAAAAGCTTAATTTTCTTGTGTTATACATAAACCCTTTTTGTGTACTTCGAAAATACCTATGAAATAGTTGTCAATGCTCAGAGAATTTGGAAAATAGGCATACTTGATTTCAAATTTATGTATTCATGTCTTGTTTTTTACTGCTAACTTACAAAATATAATAATTTTTCACCAATAAGTTATTCTTGCAAGCTAAATATTAATGAGAATAGTAGGAATTTTTTCATGATCCAAGTTCCTTTTATTTTATTTTCTATTGGTGATATGATTTTTTCTCAAAAGCAAGTATTGAACCAATTATTTTGTATCAAAATAATTAAAATAATTCAAAACATTTTATTCATATATGATAAACATATAATGCAAAAGAAATTCTGAAATTTGTATGGTTGATAAAATGAGGTATGATGTCATTAGGATCCCGCAACTTTATTTATCCTGGTTCAAAAATTTCATTTCATTGTTAATGGGTTAAGCTCAAAGTAATCTAAACTGTTTGAAAACCAGATGGAAAAACATTGTTTATGCTTTGGGGCACTGTTCTATTTACTCTCATATGATTTGCTTTGCTAATTCCTATGCCATGTTTTAATCTTTCAAATATTTACCCACCTATATTTCCTAATACATTAATGTTTTGCATAAAAAAATATTAACGTTTAAATAAATCAAATCTATCTAAAAACTTCACTGATTTGCATGTCTCATGGCCAACAAATTTAAACTTGTACGGGCAAGGAATTAATTAAAATCATAAAAATCTGATTTTAATCAAATAATTTATTTTTTTCATACCCTGATTGTGAGCACTTGATCTCTTCATGCACATTATATATGCTGGGTTTTGTTCCGATCTCACACTGGCTCCATGGTGTTACAATTTTATTGGCTAAGCATATTTAGGTAGCATTGACATTTGACTTTCTAACCCTGAATTGTTTGGATTTGAGAAAGTTGAACTGTGAAACAGGGTTTTATATTGATGACTATTAATTTATATGGAAGATTGAATACTCAAGTTACTTCATCGATCTGCCCACGTGTGTATAATTTATATATAGATAATTAAAATATATTTGACAATCTGACACATACAACTCTTGTTACTTGAAAAAATTAATGATTGAAATTGGTTTTTCCCAGTTTTTTTTATATTGCTAATTTTAGCTGCTGTAAGATTCAGACTTAGCAGTTGCTAATCTTGCTCTTATAAATATTGTTTTGACTACTGAATTTTTCGGTGCAGTCATTATTTTACCTGCCTGACTAGAAAGAACTTTTCACTTGATTGGTCAATTTAACTATGTCCTGCATTTTCTGTCATTTAAATGCTTTGACACAAAAGAAAATATACTTAACCATTTTTTGGGGGACCAGCTTTATTTATGTTATGACTATTTTGATACATTTCCACATAAAATAAATTTAAAATTGTATTTTAGAACATTTTAATATCAGGGAAAATTTTTAGGTGCCATTGATGCTTTACTTTCTGCTCTTTATTTTCAACCCTGCTCTGCTGTTTTTGCTTGTGTGACGCAAATTCTGATCAATCAACCATTTTTTCTTCCTTAATCTGTACTCAAAACTATCTGTAAATGCAACCATCAACCAAGTTAATTTAAATTCAATGCACTGACCACCACTCTGAAAGTCGTAATACAGATAGTCATCAAATCCACAGGGTTCCCACGCTCCTTGAGAACTTATTTTTAGCTATCATTTCTAAGAGCCCTTAAAAATTCCTTAGTTTTAAAATCAAGAGTCCTTAAAAACTCCTTATTTTTTCCAAAATTAGAACACTAAATTTTTCTGACGGCAGTCATTTTCCGATTTCTCCCGTTTTCGAGCTTCGTTGTCCGATCTTGGACGGGAATCGGCAGGTTTCACTGGGAGACAAAGTTTATCCTCTCTTCAGAAACGAATACAAAGACGCTGATTGACTCTCTGAAGGGGTGTGTGTCTGCGCGTACACCCCGCAAGGTAATGACCATTTAGTTCATTGGGTCTGGGGAGATAGATGATTTCCATTGATATATTTGCTCATGCTTCCTGTTCTCGCGTTTATCGGCTTTTTCCCAGATGTTTCTAACATCTGAAGAAAAAGTACATAAATAACAATCTTTACTTCCACATTGTCCCCACAAGCAAAATACATGGCAGATGGGTTTGCATTAGGTGCTTCGTGGGAATGAAGAACTTTAAGGACAACTTGGTTCCGCTGATAAGGATTGGCAATTTTGGGCAGACTTCGATGCGGAGACGAAGCTCTTGGAAGGTTAAAAAAGTATGCCTGGGAAATGCTTTTTTAACAGCTTATGGACTACAAATGAAAAGTATCAAAAATGGATTGCAGCTTCAACTGATCGCCATAAAGCAAAATTCCTTGTTTGCCAAAAAGAATTTGATATTGGAAGAATGGGGAAAGTGCTGTTAAAGCTCATGACGGGTAAGTAAATTGAGTAACTTGTTTTATTTGGTGATTGTTAGCTGTTGTGAAAGCTTTTTTCGTTCACATTTTTTACACATAAAAATGTGTAAAACAATCAAGTTTTCTAAACGCGTTAATTTATTTACAAATGCTGATATTCAAAAAATGTGCTCCGATATAATTAGTAAATTAACGAACAAAAACGTTCCCCTTAAAATGGAAAACAAATAGAAAAACTCAGATGGATATATATCCGAATGGATTGTAAAACCATACTTAGGTTCGAATATAATTTTTAAATGATGCATGTGCTGTGCATTAGTCATTTTGCAATCGTTAGTGATCATTTTTTACATGTAAAATAAAATTACAAATGTATTCACTAAATGAATTATTTTTAGAGCCTATTCCAAAAATGCACCCCGATTTAATTAGAAAATTAACAAACAAAAGTTCTTTATGATAACGAAAATAAAAAAAAACTCAGATGAATGCAAATGGATTGTAAATCAGGATTTAGGTTCTAATATATTTTTAAAATCATGCACGGGGGTGCTGGATATAATCCATTTAACTATCGTAAGAAAAAATTGTAATAAAATAAAATTAAAAACGTGTAAAAAATTATTTTTAAGTGCCTATACTCCGATATTAGAAAATTAACAAAAATTTATTTTTGAAAATTAAAATAAATAGAAAAAACTCAGATGCAAATGGATTGCAAAAACTATTTAGGTACTAATATATGAAAAATAATGCAGCGGCGTACGATTATCATTTTCTAAAGAAATGTAATAATTTTCACAAAATAAAATACAATTTTTGAAAAATAAGAACATGTTCTGTGTGCATAAATTACTTGTTCTGTGTGCATAAATTACTTATTCTGTGTGCATTATTAAGATTCTCCTGAAAGAAGGTAAGATTTCAGTAATTTGTCTGATGTCAAGAAGCTTCCCTTAACATTTTGTGGTCATAGATTGCTAGAGAATGTTCCAGTTGTAGAACGTGGAATTGTAATTTGGACTGATGTTATCAAATATGTTAGAACTTTGAATAAAGTAAATTGCAAGTCTTTTCTGACAGTACGAGACGATACAAAAGATGAGTTAATTCTGGCAAAGTTTAATTTTTTCTTAGCTGTGGAAAATTATTGCAACCATTCCTGGAATTTTATCAAAACTATAAACCATTGTTGCCTTTATTGGAGATATGTTAAAGCTTGTAAAGCAATGTGTGGAATACTTTAATCTTCTAAAACCAGAAGAAAAAGTTAATGTAAGTACCCATTCAGAAGCTTTACAAATTTGATTTTTCGGACTAATTGTTCTCCTGTGGACAAAATCAATTTTGGGTTCTTTGGGAAAAGAATAGTAAAGGAAAAGTTAAAGGAGAAAAAAATGACGCCTTGTGCTGCCTTTGATTTGCGGCGTGATTGCAGAAGTTTTATGCAAATGCTGTCTCATAGCTAAATCTCCTGCGGCATATTTGCTTCTTCCAAATGCTTCATGCCTTGATCCTAGACGTATGGTTAAAGATTAGACCAAGTGCATGAACTCCATGAAGCTTGTACTATTGCACTTTACTCAGAAAAAAATTGTTACAGAGAAAGATTGTGATGATATATTATTATATACTTTAATTCAAAGATTTTATGGAACGCACCGTTTTCAAATCCGCTTCATTGTTTCAGAATTTTGAACCAAAAACAATGCGTTTCGATAGTTTTTCAATGACTTTCTTAGTATAGATGATACAAAGGGAAAACTATGGAAAGTTAGGGAAACCATAATGATCTTATCTCATGGCCAGGCTTCTGTGGAACGTAGATTTAATATAACAAGTCCTTAGAAGCTGAAAATTTAAAAGGAGACTCCTATATTGTAGAGATTTATTTATGAAAATGTTAATATTTCAAATTTAGTAATTACTAAAGAAATGAGAAAATTTGTTTCTTCAAGGCAGAAATATGTTATGCATTTAGAAGAACAACGCAAAAGTGCGAAGAAGACAAATTTAGAAAAGAAAACTTGAGCTACAAGAACTTAATTCCTTAAAATCAAAGAATTTGTCTTGAGGGTGATATAATGAGAATGGAAAAGTCAGCTGAAGAACTGGCTAATGAGGCAGAAGCTTCTGAGGACTTCGCTTTTAAAAAGTACAAATGCACTACGTAAAGAAATTAAAGAAAAAGCAGCTGAAATAAAGGAATTAGACAAAATAATTTCTAAAAAAAAACAAATCAGTTGAAATTTATTCGTAAAACTTTTTTCTCAGGGGCAATATTTAACAAGGTAAATGTATTTGTATTTAAAACGGAAAATAAATCTTTGTTATTAAAATTCTTTATTTTTTCTAGAAAAAAAAATGCAATGATTTTTAGAATTTTATTTCTTTTCCCCCTGAGGTGACATCCTTAATAATTATAAAAATTAGTTTTATTGTGATTAAATGGGGCTAGAAGGCTTATAAGTGTAAAATACATTAATCTTTTTTGTGCATTGTTTTTAGAAAGTTAATTTCAAAACATACAATGTATTTAACAGACATTAAAAAATTACCTTTTAAGTTACTATGAATCTGCCAACGGTCCTGCATACATCCCTAATTTTTGTCCTACTAGGTTGACTCATACAATGAAGGTACAAGGTTTTTGGTATATCTCGATTAGTCCTTATAAAGAATTATTTGTGTCCTTAGAAACTCCTTATTTTTTATTTTGAAAAAAGTGGGAACCCTGAATCCAGACCCTTGTCATTGTAGTGCAGCTCCAAGGAGAAGGCTCCTTGAATCGTTTAATTTTTGAGAAGGTGTGAAAAGTAGTCATTCAAAGGGGCTGCCACACACAGAAGTCAAAGAAGCATGTTGGCAATAACCATGGATAGTTTATCCCTCACCAACTTTTGAAATCACGTTCAATGCTAATGAATTTGGATTTACTGTATTGCATTATGCGGTAGCTTAACATGACATTGAACTGGGGATACCGAGATTGGATCGAAAGCAAAAAATGTAATGCTTAGCTTTAGGCAACTTTATAAGTAAGCTTGTTTTGCTATTTATTTTTTGCAGACAATAAAATTCAAATCTTATTTACATCTAACTTACAAAAAGCCTGAAAGATTCAATTGCATACAATCCTAGCAACTTCGTATGGATCATCCAAATGCTGACTTTGAACTTGATGGTTGTCTTTTCAAAGGCAAGAAAATGAGGATGATAGGCCATGCGCAAGGACCGATTGCATATCTGAACTGGATGCTAGTTTCAGTAGGAAGCATAGGTAATGGTAGGTATTTTAATTAACGTCACACTGGAGCAACACAACGGGCTATTGGTGACGGTCCGGGAAAGATCCGAGGACAACACGTAATTTTGAACCACGGTCAGGCGACGAGGAAACACCTGAACTGGCACCCCACTCTCCAAACTTCCACATCACGCCAATTTGAGGCCACGACGGATTTAGCATGCACCAGCCCCCTCTGTACACGACGGTCTTTGGTTGGATTCGTACTCGCAACCCTCCGGTTGCTAATGAGATACTCTTCCAACCGGGCTACAGCGGCCCGCATAGGTAATGGAGAAGTCTGCTGAAGGTACCCATTGCGCATGACAAACGTGATTAACATATCGCAGTAAGAAACCATTTGACGCTGATGGGACGAGGCACCCGCATTCTCTGGTTGGCTTTTTGCTCTTGGATGCTAAAATAGAAACTGGCATCTCACTCAGATATGTTCAAAAATCGTCGTTTTATCGATTTGAAGATTTTTGCCACTGAATTAAAAAAATTGTTTGGGAATGCTACACCACTGTCATCTATTATTTTTTTGCTTTGGTATGTTTATAACTTGAAAGTGTGTTTGTCCTTATTTTCCTTTATCCTTAATTACTGTCCCTACTTGCGATTCTTTTGACATGAATTTATGTTTAGATTGTAATAAATTCAAAGATGTATTAAGTAGTTTAAAAGTAGCAGCTCAACAGAATAGAATAAAAAGTAATTTTAATAAAGTTGAATACAAATAATAAAAGATCAAAATTTATGTGTATAAAGAAAACATTTCCAGAGATATTTAAGCAGCTTGGTGCAACTTTGGATTTTTTAATGTTTGGTGAAAGTTGGCAATTCTTTATTATTTTCTTCAATAGATTTTAATCTTTGTTGAACCTTTTTACAGAGAGGATAATATAATTTATGTATACTTACTACTTGCATGCCATAATGAAAAACAGTAAGGACAGCCAAAATACGTCAGGGTATGCTTGCAATTTTTATCACAAATGTCCAGTTATGTAGTTACTAATATTTGTTTCATACTTTATTCATTTATATTTTTAGGTTCTTTTTGTGATTTTGTTATATCTGACCTGCATATTTTATAATTCATATACATTAGACTATTCAAAAAAGCTGGTGGGCACAGTTACCACTGTACCGTAAAGTTTGGTTCGTGAATATTTGGTACTTCGATTGTCTTTACTGGTAACTGGGGTAACAGCAGGCAAGTCGTCATTATCAACGTTCATAGGCTCAGCCGGCGGTAGCTTGTTAGATCAGGGGTGGCCAACCTGTGGCGCATTGCATCCTTGCGCCTACTTATTCTTTTGAAGTAGGCACCATAACTGAATCCATCTTCATATTTTCAACACCAGAGTGCTCTGTTTGATCCATACAGGGTAGGGAACAACTCTACGAGCGAAATGTATTCCCCTTCAATGAAAGTTGTAGGGCCGTTCAAGTCAACTTGACGCATAATGATTCTCTAGCAAACGAAAGGACAAAGAGTCAAAAACCACAACTATCCTCCGAGATTGCTTTTTCAAATCTGCTTTTTTATTACTCAGCACATACATGAACATCAACACATAACATAGAAACAGAAGGCACATAAATAACAGACAAGTAAAAAAAGCGACGCTCGAACTGAAACCAGCAGAGGGGGCGGAGCAAAGAAGTAAGAACTGAAACTACGCTCACCCCACTTCATTTGAAAGACCTCAAGTTGGAGATAAAAACCGCAAGACGACCCTGACGAATGAATCGCAAAAGCATACCCGGAAAAGAGTGAGTCATCCCGCGGCCCATTTCCAACATACAGCCTTCTTACTCATCAGTTCGTCGCAATTTTTTGACAATTTACAATTGATATTCTGTGTGATACGACGTATGTACTTGCGATCTGTTCTTTTTCAACATTTAGAGTTGTACTTTTCTGGTTTTTTTACATTCCTGTTATCCATCACAGTGCAAAAGAAAATTAGCAAAAGAAGCGCAGAAAGTGATAGTAAGCGTGAATTTAATGAACAGTGGGAAAATGAGTTGTTATTTATAGCAAGTCCGTCAGGAAAACCGTTTTCATTGTTTGTGAAAGTACTTTCATAATAGAAGACATGATCTATAAAACACAGCATCATACTAACATAGAAGGAAATATGAAGCTCGTTCTTGGGTCTGAGTTACGAAAAGAATGTGACTAAGAAAAAGGAAGAAATCAGAAGACAAAGTATATTCACATAAGTAAGTTGTGAAGACTTGGCAATGACAGAAGCGTTCTATGAAATTGCTTTAGCATTGGCGGAAAAAATACCTTTTTATGATGGAGAAGAAATTGTTAAGCCTTGTCTCCAAATATTTTCACACCATCTTAGTAATAAAGGTATTGAAAGGAAAGCAGACGAAATTTCTATATCAAGGTAGACAGTTGCGAGACGTATCGAGGAACTCTCAGGATGTATCTCAACAACTGAAAGACATTGTCCATTCTTGTACTTTCTTTTCTCTAGCTTTTGATGAATCAACGGACATGTGATGTAACCCAGTTAAGCATTTTTATTAGAGGAATACATAATTTTAATGTCCTTGAAGAACTTGCCAGTCTGGAGTCATTGCACGGTAAAACAAGAGGATCAGACATATTTGAAAAATAAAATCATGCCTAGAAAATCTAAAATTACACTTACTGGCAAAAGTTAAGCACGGAGAGGAAAATGTTAATTTCCGGAAGCCAATCTGAATTTGAGAGGCTGCATTTCGCTGCAGAGGTAGATCGAAGTGTGCAAATATGTTCTGTAACAGCCAATCACG
Organism: Meta bourneti; assembly: GCA_933210815.1. Taxonomy (NCBI): domain Eukaryota; kingdom Metazoa; phylum Arthropoda; class Arachnida; order Araneae; family Tetragnathidae; genus Meta; species Meta bourneti. Next base: position 81,322,456 of record OW119928.1, read on the forward strand.
GTTTCGTGTCGAGAAATATGCAAAAAGACAGTCGTATAAGAAGCCAGCATTGTGAAGGGTTAGAGGAGTTTCATGTAAGTGCTGATAAAAAGTGTTTAGAACTTTCGTACCATTAGTTTTCAAGACAGACGTGTTTCTATGGCTTCCAGAAGATGAATGGCAGATAGTGAGCGCTGACGTTCTGTGGGACGCCTTGAAGCAGGACAATTAATCACAGATGTTGCTCTTCTTCGGCGTTCATCATTCCGTCATTTCACGATTATGGAAACAAGCCAAACAGTTGTCCGAAGACCTGTAGCCGGTCGCCCAAGGGTTACGACCCCCGCGGAAAATCGATATATTGCTGTTTTAGCCAAGCGGAATCGAAGAGCGACCTCCACGTGTGACACCTATGGTTGCAGCGTCCATTGGTAAGACGATATCTGCCACTACTGTTCGCCGAACACATGAATGGACTGTACGCCCGGGTACTACGCTTAGAGGAGAGATAAGGATAGAGAGCGCTTTGGGGTTGCAATCCGGTTCTACGATAAAATCAGCGGACGTTTCTTGGACACGGAGAACACTCTCTATGGGATTTAGCATTGGGACGTCAAATTGACACGTTGAAGGCTGCACTTTTAGTGAAAAAAAATGGTTGCATATTGTTGTGCATACAATTGCAAGGAAAGAGGAACTAAAGGATCACCCTACTCATTTCACAGATATATTATTATTTACTTATCTGCTTTTTTTTAGTATTTAAAGCATTTTTAAAAGAGTAGCGTTGCATCACATCATAGTAAAATCAATGTTTATTCGTTATTGTGAACACTTTTTCTCATTACTTGATGTCGTGAGAACAATTTGAATATCTGTAACCTGATAGAAAATGTTTTGGAGTCATTAAAATTATGCATTTTGCGAAAAAATCGAATGTTTTACGGTTAAACGCAAAAATGCAGGTTGGCGAATCTTGGCGCCTTCCGCTAGAGTAATCAAATATCGCGTGTTTAGAAAATTGTTGGTAGTTTCTTGTATGGCAGATTTGTGCAGTTCATTTATTTAAGATTAATATTGTTAATAGATTACAAGTGAGTGATAGCTCCGGATAGCTGTTTATTTGAATTTTGATTTGCAGAGATTGTTTCATTTTAATTGGAAGCAATACACATGTACTTTTGCGTTAAATTTAAAAACTTAAAAACAATTATTTTTTAAGGAATTTTTTATTTTTGAAGTAACGCAGATGGTCTCATTCGATTGCATCAACTTTTTAGAATAGGAGCTGATGGATACCTTTTTAGAAATTTCATTAGTTTTGCTTGAATGATTGTTTAAAGTACGAGTATTTGTTTAATTCGAATTAGCCGTCTAATCTAATTAAAATTTGTGTTACATTAATGCAAAACATGCTTAAAATGATGTCGCATTACTTTCGCAAGGCCCACATCTTGCAAGAAATGTTTCATACGCCATCGAAATCAAAAATAAATTTTTACTACTTATAGTATTAGACTATGCAGTAAATGCGTAGATTTAGTAAATGTAGGAATGAATATTTTAAAATAAGATTACATCATATTGCTAAAGTTTACAACGAAGACCTCCAAAAAAATAAATTAAGAAGCATAAATAATAAATTAACTTTATTTAAAGGTCACTGATTCATTTGTATATTTCATGTAAACTAAATGTATAATCAAATATATTTTTCATCAATTTATTAACTTTTTCTTTCCAATATGTCAGTAATTCATTTATTTAAATTTTATTACTGTACAGCTAGTGGCATTTTCATTGGTTTTTCTTTGGTATTTTTTCATATTAAGTCAGTATATTTTAGTCATAATTTCCTTCTGTAATTTTTATCTGCGTTCTTTGTACTTTAAACTTCTAGAAAAACTAAAGAAAACCCGAGATAAAATTTCTGAAAATATTTTCGATTGGATGTCCCATGTTTCATGGAATTGCTCTGTTAGTGTATACAATATTTTTGTTCATTTTAAGTTATTTATGAGTCATTTTTAAAAATCAATGGTCTCCCTGTATATATATATATTGACAAAATGCTTGTCCAAAAGCCGTAAAATTTATTCAGTGAAAATATTATATTTGAAAAATAAAATCTGGTTCGAAATCTAATTATGTTTTCTTTCTGGTGGCTACGATTTACAAGTTTTAAAAGCAAAACCTTTTCAATATTCACAAAACAAAGAGATCTAAAATCATTAACTTTAGAATCAATTTTCTACTTTGCATCACTGTTTTTTTTTTAATCTTTCGTTACTTTGGAAACATTTTAAGTCAGCAAAGTAGCAAAAATTGGTATGCTAAAAAATTACTTTTATTAAATAATGATTCAAAATCGGTACCTCGAGTACTTTAAGTCGAAATTATCTGTTCAATCACGAAGGCAGTATTTGTAACAAAATTAGTACAATTCGTTTATTCTTCTGCTTATTTAGTTCAAAAAGGTGAAGGTATCGCCAAGATTGTTTACATTACATGGTGATATGAAGCCAAATCTGGTTTAACCGTGGGCTAAAACGTGAAGTTACTCTGGAACAGCTTTTTTGACCATCTGGAATGGGGAAGCGCTCTCTATCTTTATCTCTGCTCTATCGTACCACGAGTTTGTTCTTCTTCCCGTCCAATCCAGAGGGGCACGATTAAAGTGGTGTCGGCAACATGTGAATTGGCTGTCTGATTGGGCCAACATTATGTTCACGGATGAGTCGAGATTTGCCCTGGAGCCAGAGGATAAGCGTGGATAGAACAAGGCACACGCAATCGGCCCCAGAACATCATCGAGCATCACGCATTCCGAGGTGGAAGCATCATGGTGTGAGCAGGGATTTCGTTGGGATATCGCACCGACCTGCATATCTATAGACGGGGTTCTGAGACTGCTGTCCGGTATCGGGATGAAGTCCTAGAACCCACTGTGAGATTGTACGCTGCAGCAGTTGGTCCTGCTTTCGTTTTAATGGATGATAATGCGCGTCTCCATCGAGCCAACATCGTCTACGACTACCTGGAGTGAGGGGATTGCGCGTATGGATTAGCCGGCGTACTCGCCCGACCTTAATTCCATTCAAAATCTTTGGGATGCCCTCGGCCGTGCTGTGTCTGCACGTTTCCCACCCTCAGTCACTCTCAGAATTGCAAACTGCTCTACAGGAGGAATGGCGATTACTTGACTCTGGGATGGTTGATCACCTCATGGAAAGCATGGTCATACGCTGTAAACTTTGTATGAGGATGAGGTGTGGTCACATACCTATTAATGTTTGTTGTTTGTTTTGGATTTAAACATCATTTTGTTAATGACTCCCATCTTATAATTTATGAAAATTCAATATTGTTTTCATCTTTGTATGTAATTATTTGTTTTGTTTCATGCATAAACATATTTGCTACTTTCCTGCTGCATTTCGTGTCAATCAAAGCTGTACTTGTCGATTTTTTCGCATTTTACCGCTTCGTTTTTAACTTTCGTCAGTGAGTGTAGATTATACACTGCTGGCCACCGTAAATGCAACACCCTGAAGGAAGCATGCAAATAATATGAAATTTACAACATGCATTAGCGGAGGTGAGATATGCAAATGATTAGAATTTCAGCGCAGACGCACATCACGCGCGCCTGTGGCGCCACTTCAAAGCGCTATTTAAGGCTTGGAGATTTCGACGATTTCAAGTACGGCAATTGTGTTTTTCTTGTGGTTTTTTCAAAAAAAAACGATCAATTATGCCTCGTAGAAAACAGCGATCGTCTTTTGATCAAGTATCCGAGTTCGAAGGAGGAAGGATAGTGGCCTACCGAGATTGTGGATTATCTTTCAGGGAAATCGGTAGTCGTGTTGGACGAAACCAAACAACTGTAATGCGGATATGTGATCGTTGGATGCAGGAGGGTACGACGGACCGACGTGTTCGATCGCATCCACCTCAGTGCACCACTTCACGTGATGACAGGCATATTGTGCGTATGGCAGTGACGGATCGCTCAGCCACATCACGAACCATAGCACAGCACATTCAGTCTGTACCGCATCATCCAGTGTCTGCGCGTACCATTCGACGCCGTTTACAGCAGAGTGGTCTGTCCGCAAGACGTCCATTGCTTCGTCTACCCTTGACGCAGAACCACAGACGTTTCCGCCGCCAATGGTGCGATGAAAGAAGGATGTGGACGGCAGAATGGAATGAAATTGTCTTTACTGACGAGTCACGCTTCTGTCTGCAACACCACGATGGTCGGATTCGAGTCTGGAGACACCGTGGAGAGAGGATGCTGAACAGCTGCGTTATGCACCGGGTATTATGGTATGGGGCGGTATTGGATATCACTCTCGCACTCCTCTAGTACGCATTGCCGGTACTTTAAACAGCCAGCGCTACATCTCCGAGGTGTTGGAGCCAGTTGTCCTTCCTTACCTTCAGGGCTTGCCCACAGCCATATTTCAACAGGATAATGCGCGTCCACACGTGGCACGCATTGTCCAAGGGTTCTTCGTCAATCGCCAGATTGAATTGCTTCCCTGGCCAGCTCGCTCTCCGGATCTTTCGCCGATAGAAAACATGTGGTCCATGGTTGCTCAACGATTGACCCAGAATACATCCCCAGCTGCCACACCAGATCAACTTTGGCAACGTGTGGAAGCTGCTTGGTCTGCTGTACCCCAAGAACACATCCAAAGTCTCTTTAAATCAATGCCGAGGCGTGTGGCAGCGGTGATCTCCAACAATGGCGGCTACTCTGGCTACTGATTTTGGCAGGAACCACACTTCACAGAAGTCTATAAATTTAATCATTTGATACTTGGTCAACATGTTATCTACAAAATAAATTTTGTTGTGATATCTCTTGTCTTTCTTGGTGTTGCAATTTGGGTGGCCAGCAGTGTAGTAAACTCAGTGTGTGTACTGACGGAGCGCCGTCAATGATAGGCAAAGTCAATGGCACTACAACTTTGCTTGAAATTTTTTTTAATCGTCCTGTACTAAAATATCACTGCATTATACACCAAGAGGCACTGTGGAAAAACTTTAAATATGCAGCATGTTATGTTACCGGTTGTGAAACGTGTGAATAAAATTAGAGCAAGAGCATTAAAAAGATGAGAATATTGTGAATATGGTGAACTTGTCCTTCACTGTGAAGTACGCTGGCTTTTTAGAGGACATGTTCTGAGTAGATTTTGGAAATTGAAAAATGCTGTTTATAATTTTTTAGAGCAGGAAAATGAACTACCTAATGAAAGACCCCTATTATTTGATAACAACTGGCTATTTGATTTGATATTTTTAGTTGATGTTACTATCCATCTCAATGATCTAAATTTGAAACTACAAGGCAAGAATAAATTATTTCCTAGCTTAGTAAATAGCATCAATTCATTTAAAATGAAATTAAAACTTCATCTCTCAATTAGAAAATCAGGATTTGAGTCAATTTCCACAAATGAGAGTGCCGATTGAATGTGCTGTGGATAATAGCAATTTGACCAAATATATTGGAAAAATCGAGTTATTTCAAGGGCCATTTGAAAGCCGTTTTGATGGTTTGGCTTAAGAAAACTGCATGCTCGCATTTATAAACCCATTTTCACTTAGTAAACAAAACGTAATGAAGATGCCTAGTAACATACAAATGGAACTTATTGATTTAAAAACAAATTCATAATTGAAAATGAAATTTGATCAGCTTTTTTCAGATCAAAAATGCTTCTGACATGATTAATTTCTGTCATTCATTATCCTCTGAACATTTTCCAGAACTAAGAAAATTTGCAAAAAATTATGTATGTCGTTTCGGAACGAAATACAGATGTGAACAAGCATTTTCATCCATGAAATTGATTAAAAAGCAAAACGAGGTCGCGAATGACTGATTCAAATCTGAAGAATTCTCTGCTGCTCTCGGTAACAAATTTAACACCAACATTGAAAGACTAGCGAAATCCAAACATGCTCAAATCTCATTAATGGTAAGTAATGTTTATGTGCTGTAATAGGTATTGTTTTACATACAATAATTCAATCATTTAAAAATGTTAATTATGTCTGTAAACATACTTTTATTAAAAAGGTTAAGGATATGCCAGGACTTCTAGCGAGCAGAGAGAACAGACAACTCCAAGTTCCAACCTGATCTCTTTCTCGGTGCTCCATCTTGCTCAGAGCTCTCATCACAATCCAACAACTGTGATCCAGAGTTATCTTCACCAAACGAAACTCCGGCAGTTGTAGCACCATCAGCGGGTCGTCCTAGGGATCATCTCTCACTATTGTAGATTGGTGCTCCAATAAACGTGTGTCTTTTGAAGTGGCGTACATTAATTAATTTGGTTGCGTGATTGAGTTATCCCTTTTCCTCCCCTAAGCGAAGCAGATCCTATCCCTATTTTCCAACCGCAACCATGAACGTAAGAAGGTAGAAAAGGTGCTTGAGTTGTATGTGAAAAAAATTGACTCATGGTATGTAAAAGGTTGGCCACCCCCCTGCGTTAGATGGTCCAGCGACGGCGCCGCGTACACGCGCCTGCTCCTTGCGTCTTCGGTAAGCTGTAGATCTCTCCGTACTTGTCATAGGGTTAGACTTGGTATCATTTTGTTCTTGAACTAACTACTCTTTCGACCTGTTTACGTTTCCTATGCCGCAATTCAACTTTAGTGTGATATTTTGGCTTCACAGTGAAATCGTCACACAAATGGTTTAAACTGTCAACTAGAATAGTAGAACTCGTCGTTCTCTTCAATTTAAGCACACACTCGCCACGACCCTTCGATTAGAAATGAAGTTACAGTGGTTAAACAGACAACCGTATGCCCGAAATGTAACTCATTTCCCCACCACCACGCAGTACAAGGGGGAGTGGATTAGTGATCGACGCGGCCCACCTTCCTCTACACGATGGTAGGTCATTTAACCCCATAGGCTGATTCCCCTTGGAGTTATGGGGCTTTGAAATTTCTGCCGATGACCCCCGGACCGAATTTAAAGACATTCGCGTCGAAACTTATCGGACAATTTTTTCATGGTGTCTTATTGAGGTTTGCACATGGTCATAAAAATGTAGGGTAAATATCACATGGGTTTGAAAGAAAGCTTATCTATTATAAAATTTAATAAAGCAATTAACTTGCATTTAGAAATCAATATCCTGACAATAACAAAATACTAATTTATACTCTTCAGTTAAAATATATTAAACAATTCTAGAAAAGTTTGTTGTACACTCTAAGTGAAAAGTAGAGGGATATATGTAGAAGAAAGTAATTATATATAGAAATGCTTTTCATAGCAACAAAACCATTGTTTTGAATATAATACTGTGATTACAATTATGGTTAAATTCTGTATTACTTTGGCGAGTCTAACAAGAAACCTTGTTGACTAGCCAAGGAGGATAGTTTATAATCCTCCTTGGAGGATAATTTATAAATTATCAAGAACTTGTGTATTCCATTTAAATTCGGATTCCTAATCTAAATTTAGTTGGCAATTATTAAGCTCACTAAATCTTTCTGTCAAACAATTCATTCTAGTCAGGGTGCTGGCGTCTGGTTCGAAATGTTCCGGGTTTGAATCCAGGGTATGGCATTGATATTCGTCCCCCTAGAATGAATGTGTGGCCTCAGTATACAGATTATGCCTAGAATGTGTGGATGTATGGAAGGTGTAACGTGAATCTACCCCTGTAGTGCACAGGATATTGCAAAATGGTTCTCAAATCCACCCTTTTAGTGCCATTATTTAATTGACCGGACATTAGAAATAAAACTTTCTGTGTTGAAAGTTGTAAATATTTATCTCTTGAAGTATTATTTACACATAGCTTTAAAACAGGGATGCGCAGACTTAAGACAAAGGGCCACATAGATTCATTGATTTTGTGGGAGGACAGTCAAAAAAATCATGAAAGTTGTCATAAATTTATTTTATTTATCATATTGTTGCAAACCAAGGTAACAAAGGAAATAAATAATTTAATTTGATTCGTGGCATTGCATTGATATTTGGTTCGATTTTTGAAGTATTCAAGAGCAAAATTTATTCTAAATTTTCATTAGTCAATCGGTTCCTATTTTTCGATTTGTTAATATTCATCTTCTGGAAAAGTTCAGATATATGTTGACTCAAAGAGGCTTGTGCATTTTAATGCATTTATCTAGCAACGATTTACAATTGTATTTATCCTGACACAGAAGTTTGTAAATTGTCTTCATTAATATTATTTCGCTGGTTCTCATCTTTTCGCGTGTCGATGAGTTCATTCTGTACTGATTCAAGTGCATTTTCAGGCAAAATGGTTGCTAAATAAATTTAGCAATCATTACCATAGTTATCAATCTCTTCAACATATAGTCTTGAAGTTTGCATTGAACACAAAATTACCTTTTGAAAAATTACCTTTACCAAAATTACCTTTTAAATCAACGGTGGGCCGCGGTCCGTGCATCCCTTCTTTAAAAGAAATATTGAGGTAATACTTCGTTCAACGTTGATTTTCTAAAATCTAGCCATTTTTTCAACGTTGAAATTAGTTATTTAGCCATTTGCTCAATGTTGAAAGTTGGATATCAAGCCTGGATGTTCGTCGTCCACTTCAAGCGGTACGTCCAATATCTAATATGCCCTCGAGTAGCTAAAAATGACCGTAGAGCAACAAACTATCACAGAGACGAACAGTTAGCTTAGTCAAATACAACTATAATATTATGGATACCATAAAAATAGATTTTTGAACTGACTATAGCGTTTAAATTCGATGTTGTGTGAAGAAACATGTTAGTAATTGACAATTGTGATTCTGACGCCCTTGTTTCGTCCCTTCCACATAAAAGTTAAGATAAATTTTTGGATTTGCTCATTATTTTCAGTCATTGGCAATCATCTCAGTGTCAGATTGATTAAAATGATCGACCCAAGAAATCTAACCAATCTTCAAGCCTCAAGTAGGACTTTTAAATGTTAAAAGTGAAACTTTCCTCCAAAGCAGACTCTCGAAAGCTAAACTATAATTGCTCCCCGAAGGATGAAGTAAAATTTAAAAAATAAAAAAGCTTAGCTTAAAGTGTGCGAATAAAAATACGACCAGCAATCATCGGAATACGTAAAAGCCGTGAGGTTTTGACCCCCTAAACAAACAAGGCATACTGCGAAAAATCACCAACAGATGGTGCAGTGTGTACCGAAAAGCTTATCTGAATTTGTAGACCTAGTAAAATACACAGCGCAGCTTCGTGATATTTCTTCCGACCGCTCGGCTTGAAGGTTCGTCACGTGATTCTGGGAAAAAGCACGAATCCTAAATTATTGATTGGTTAAAGTAATTATCCACCGTGATCAAAAACAGTGCGCTTCGATGGCCAAACCGTTAAGTCGATTCTTAAGCACTCGCGATTTACCCTTCAGCGACTCAGCCCACATGAGCTATCTATTTCATTAAAAAGTCGGTGTACCTAAAAGCAGCGAAGTCCCCCCTCAACAAACCAAAGAAAAACACGGCATACTGAGAAATATCACCAATAGATGGCGCTGCATGTACCGAAATGCCAAAGAGCCTATATACAGATAGAGATGACAGGGAAAGCGGCAGGGGGGGGGACGCAGACGCTATGCAAATGGCGGTTTAATTAGTGTTGCTAATCAGGTTATTTTGATATGGAAACTTCGGGTTTGGCGTTGGATTTTAAATATTGATTGATTGGATTTTCTTATGGCATAAGAGCTACTCATTAGACCCTACTCATTTTTTTTCATTAGTTTATAAACCAGTAATATATAGGACTTAATCTGGTGTGTGCTTGGGGGTCTGAATAAAAAAAAGGTTTCTTTTAATTTCATACATTGAGTTAGATTTGAATTACGAACGCTTGCATGTTACTCCAATGTGAGGCGCTGGTGCACGTTAAATCTGTCGTGGCCTCAAATGTCCTCACGTTGGCGTGGTGTGGAAGTTTGGAGAGTGGGGTGCCATCTCAGGTGTTGCCTCGTCATCTGACCGTGGTTCAAAATTACGTGGTGTTGTCCTCGGATCTTTCCCTTTGGGATTGATCCCGGACCGTCACCAATAGCCCATTGTGTTGCTCCAGTGTGACGTTAATTGAAATTCCCCCTCCCCCCCCCAATGTGAGGCAACGTATTTTACCGTATAATTTTCCGAATAAATTATTCATAAATATTTTTTCATAAGATAAAAGCTTTAAATCCTTAATAAAACTCCAATTATCACGACTGAGTGCTGGACGTAATCCGGAGAATTGGGAGTCAAAAAACGTTTATGTTGTGAAATAAAACGCGAATATTAATCTAAAATAATATTTGTTTATTTTTATTACGAGAATACAGTATATTTGAATGGCAACTTAAAAAAAGGCCTAATATACTGTATTCTGAAAATAAGGTAAATAATTAAGTATTTTAAACTGATGAAATTTTTTCATACGTACTTCTGTATCTCATATGGAATTGAGTAGCTGTGTTCCGAACAATAAATTTTTGAAACAAAAATGGCTCTTTCAATTTTACAGAAGATTATAAACCATGGCTTTAATCTTAGAAATACCAATCTTTATTATTTATACAAAGACCGCAAAACTTACATAATGAATCGACTCACTTTCATAATCTTTCATTTTACACTTTTTGTCAGATTCAGATTTTATGCAGCGCCACCTACATATGTTGTGTTTACATTTTATTCGATGAGAATTAAGTTTTATAAGATTGGACAGAGGGCCTTCGGCCCAGGACCTCCATAATTATCAACAATGGAGCACACCTGGGCCGAAGGCCCTCTTCCTCCAGATAACGAAGTCCTTGTATTCCGAATACGTTTAGGTTATCAGAAACCTTCAACGGTGTAGCAAAGTCTTGGGTGTCAGATTATCAAGGAGGTTGCAGTTGCAGTAAAGTCTTAAAACAAACTTCACGGAGTAGGCTTAGGCGACTTTTTTATTAAAAAATGACATGTGTGCACACACACACACATATATATATATATCCGCGAAAACGCTTCAAGCCAAATTTTCTCGTCTGCCCGTTTTAGGAAAAAATGCATTTCTCAACGTTGGTATCATTAACACCCAAATAAAAGTGGGCCGCGATGGCCCGGTTGGAAGAGTAACGGACTAGCAACCGAAGGGTTGCGAGTTCAAATCCAGCCAAACACCGCCGTGTACAAAGGGGGCTGGTGCACGTTAAATCTGTCGTGGCCTCAAATGTCCTCACGTTGGCGTGGTGTGGAAGTTTGGAGAGTGGGGTGCCAGCTCAGGTGTCGCCTCGTCATCTGACCGTGGTTCAAAATTACGTGGTGTTGTCCTCGGATCTTTCCCTTTGGGATTGATCCCGGACCGTCACCAATAGCCCATTGTGTTGCTCCAGTGTGACGTTAATTGAAATTCCCCCCTCCCCCCCCCTCTCTTGTTTCGGATCTATTTGTATTTCAAATCGACTACAGTACTTTCTAGTCGTTGCCAATCTTATAAAGCTTAATTCTCATCGAATGAAATGTAAATACAACATAGGTGGCGCTACTTAAAATCTGCATCTGACATTCTTCCACCTTTTGATAAAACACATCAAAACCTTATACAAATCAAGAGGCAAATCTACAATTAGCTCAACAAAAGTTAAAAATTTAACAAAATGTGAAAACTTAAAATTAACTAAAGTGAAGAATTATTACAATAATTAAAGTAAAGAAAACTCCAACTTCAAAGAATTTAAACACTGACTTACTTGCTATACTCAACTTAAGAAAAATATTAGAGTTCTGAATAATAAAAATATCAATTCATGAAACTCGAAGTTCAAAATCTAAATTTACATGGGATTTTACAGTTCTACCACTCCTAGTAATAACCTTCACCAATTCTTCATGCATTGATATCTTTGGCTCAGGGTAATTTTCATTTGATTCATTAGACTTTTGTACCCTTTCAAGAAGATTTTTTGTACCCTTTCGAAGTAGGGCACCCTTCGTCAGGGTGCCATACTTCTAATGGATACACACGCTGCACTGGTCGAAGCCAATATCCCAAACGGCGTCTTAATTTTTACTAAACGAATGTTATCCTTTCCGGGATAGAGAGCCACGATTCGTCCCATCGGCCAAAAGGTTATTTTCTTGTCTTCATTTTCAATCAGGACAATGCTCCGACTTTCAGATTCAGACAATTCTTGTTCGATTTCTTCAACAGTAGTTGACCGAGATAAAATTTCTGAATCGTCACCTCAAATCTTCTCTCAGTCTCTGTTGGCAACGAAATCTTCTTGAGAGGTCGACTTTATCAAGGTGATCCAGGTAGGGAACTCCGTCTATATCTTGCAGGAACATGGCAGGCGTTAAATGGAGCAGATCATCAGGGTTGTCAGAAATGTATATGAGGGGTCTTGAATTTATAATTGCCTCGCAATCACACAGTAGGCTGATCATTTCTTCATAAGAGGACCAATCATTGTGCAAGGAATACTTCCTTTGTTCACACCACTTTTAATAATCTCAGTCACAGTACATTCACGACACAACACAAAATAAAAGGTAGAACATCAAAATGGACATATTTCAGTTTCGATCCTGGGAATGCGCAGGGGAAGCGCCATCTATGGTTAGGGTAATGTAGTAACTAGTAGGTTATTAACGTCACACTGAAGCAACACAATGAACTATTGTGACGGTCCGGGATCAATTTCGAAGGGAAAGATCAAGGACAACTTCTCGTAATTTTGAACCACTGTCAGAGGACGAGGTCAACACCTGAGCTGGTACCCCACTCTAAATTTCCTCACCACTCCACCGTAAGGACATTTGTGGCCACGATAGACTTAACGTGCACCCCGTGTACACGACGGTCTTTGGCTGGACCGAGTTTCAAATTCGCAATCCTCCGGTTGCTAATCCGAAGCTTGGCGTGGTGTGGAAGTTTGGAGAGTGGGGTGCCAGCTCAGGTGTTACCTCGTCATCTGACCGTGGTTCAAAATTACGTTGTGTTGTCCTCGGATCTTTCCCTTTGGGAATGATCCCGGACCGTCACCAATAGCCCGTTGTGTTGCTCCAGTGTGACGTTAATTGAAAATACCAATACCAATCCGAAGCTCTTCCAGGCCGCGGTGGCCCGGTTGGAAGAGTAACGGACTTGCAACCGAAGGGTTGCGAGTTCGAATCCAGCCAAACACCGTCGTGTACAAAGGGGGCTGGTGCACGTTAAATCTGTCGTGGCCTCAAATGTCCTCACGTTGGCGTGGTGTGGAAGTTTGGAGAGTGGGGTGCCAGCTCAGGTGTTGTTCCGTTTTGAATTTCGGAATCAGAAGTATTCAGATTATAGTTGGTGTACTCAATTGTTCCATAAAAACACCTTATAACACAAAACAGTTTATTTACAGCTCTAATATGTACACTCTTTGCTTTAGATCACAAAATAACACTCAGAAGCATTTATGGCGTAAATAATACGTATTATTTCTCTCTAAAAATACGACAAAGGAACTCAGAAGCCATTTCTCTGCGTACATAAAACACAAACTAAAACTAGACTGTTGCCATTCGCAACTTACTAAATATATCAAAACAAAGATAATAATCAGGTAGAGTATCAATCCGACATTCTCCCACCTAAGTTAACTTTTATCTTAAAATTTAACTTACAACTAGTTATAATCACAATTACAATAACAAAATTATATAAACAGTTCACAAGTCCAGTTTATGAGGCATTTTAATGCTACGGCCACTTCTAGTTTTTCTTACATCCTCAGAAGATTCAACATTGCAGTCAACTGATTGACTGACTGTTGGTTGCTCACTTAATTTCGTACTTGGCAATTTTTCTCTACCTAGAACTGACTTTGCTGATGACACTTCTAAAGGATAGAGGCGTTGTATCGGTCGAAGCAACTCACCTCTTGCAGTTTTTAGTCTCACAAGTCTTGTAACACCATCTTTCCCTGGGATTACCTCGATTATTTTCCCAAGTGGCCAACTGATACGTTTCGTGTTGTCGCTTCCAATCAAGACAACGTCACCAACTACTACTTCGGCAGCTCTTTTACGTTCTGGTCTCTGAAGCAGAGCTCCCAAGTATTCCGATCGAAATCTATTTCTTAAGGCTTTTTGTAAATTTTGTCGATACTTAACACGTTGGTTAAGACTCTGGTGATCAATTCTATCACAGTCAGGAACACCACTCATTTTGATATCTTGCAGGAACATTGAAGGAGTCAATGGAACCAGTTCTGCGTCATTATCCGCGACATACGTTATCGGTCGTGAATTAATTATGGATTCGCAATCACATAGCACCGTCGTCATCTGTTCATAAGTTAAAGAAGATCGGCCCAGTACTCTTCTCAATAACCTTTTAAGAATACCGATCAGTCTCTCCCACCATCCACCCCACCAAGAGGCAGTCGGTGGGTTGAATTTCCACTTAATAGGATGAAAAGCAGTGTCACTCACAATAAGGTTCCAATCCAGTGCACCTAGCAAATTTGAAGCACCCACAAAATTGGAGCCATTGTCACAATAGATAGTGCTGCATCTTCCTCTACGGGCTATGAACCTGCGCAAAGCCATTAAGAAGGATTGCGTAGATAAAGAAGCCACTAATTCAATGTGTACTGCCCTATAGACAGCGCATGTGAATAGACAAACCCAAGATTTGTTATTATCTCTGAGAAACAGTGGTCCCGCCAGGTCAACACCACAGATCTCAAATACAGCAGCCTCTCGTATACGGTCCTCTGGAAGAGATGCAGTGAGAGCATCAAGCTTCTTCGCAGAATGTCTCTTACAGACAATACATTTGGATAGGATAGATCTCACTGTCTTTCTACCATGCAGAATCCAGAATCGCTCTCTTAAAATGTTAAGCAGCATTTGAGTCCCAGCATGAGCATTTTTTACATGATAGTGTATCACTATACGCTTTACAACTTCATGTTTGGATGGTAAAATTGCAGGCATCTTAAAATCTTCACTATCTGGTCGATATAAAAGTTTTGTTTTCAATCGGATGATATCGTTTTTATCTTTGAAGGCTCCCAGAGTTTTTAACTTTTCATCTTGTTCATTAACGAAGCTTTCTTTCTGTATTATTCTGATAACTCCATACTCAGCTACAGAAATTTCTTCGGAATCAAGGCTACCATATTTTCTAGTATTTCTCGGAATCCGACAATTATTAATGAATCGAAGTAGCCAGACAATAATTCTTATAGTTTGGCTATAGCTCGAAAACTTATAGATGAAGGAATTGTCTATATTTTGAAGGTTCACCATAGATGATACTATTTCTTTCCTCTTTTCTTTCAACACTTCTTCTTCATTTACGGAGAATTCAGATCTAGGCCATTCATCAGATGGGTAATAGAGCCAAGGAGGACCTTGCCACCACTCTGTCTCCAACAATTGTCGAGCGGAACAACCTCTGGAGGGTAAATCCGCCGGATTGATCGATCCAGGGACATAATACCAATTTTCCGGTTTACTCACTAATCTAATTTCTCGTACTCTGTTATATACAAATGGTGTCCAGTTTTCGCTGCCTTTTATCCAATACAAGGCGTTACTGGAGTCAGTCCAAAAAAAGGTTGGAATATTTCCTAATTTTAAATCTGCTACAACTCTTTGTAACAGTCGGGTACCAATAGTGCACGCTAACAACTCTAACCGAGGAATTGTAATAGACTTCAGCGGAGCTACCTTGCACCGTGCTTGAACTAGTTGACATGAAGTTAAGTTTTTACTTTCATTCCTTAAATATATGCAGGTAGCATAAGCTATTTTGCTCGCGTCACAAAAAACGTGTAAACTTAAATTGCAGGTATTATCAGGGTCTTTTATTAAACATCTAGGGACAGCAATTTCCTTAAGCAGATTCAACTGCTTTCTCCACTTCTCGAATTTTTTGGAAATTGCTGGTGGTAACTCCGCATCCCAAGTTGTTTTCATTTTCCACAACCCAAACAAGTTACCTTTGAGTAACATTTACGAACTTGATGACCTGGTTTTAAGCACAGAAAACAGCACCCTGATTTCTCTACGAGATTCTCTCTATCTTTCATCGCCATTTTTCGCACCTTCAAACAGTCAGTGGAATTATGTAAATTGTGGCAGAATATGCACTGTCTCTGTTCCTTCGAAGAGGTTAAAAGATCAGCCGCACTAGCTATTTGACGAGGGTCCCCATATTTACGTTTATTATTTCCAGCCCTCTTCTCCTTGAACAAT
Source organism: Meta bourneti (assembly GCA_933210815.1). Classification (NCBI taxonomy): domain Eukaryota; kingdom Metazoa; phylum Arthropoda; class Arachnida; order Araneae; family Tetragnathidae; genus Meta; species Meta bourneti. Next base: position 81,338,679 of record OW119928.1, read on the forward strand.
TTAAAATTATGCTTGGTTTCAACTCCAAAGTTTTGTGAGGCTAGAATTATACGTTCCTCTGCCTGTACTTCATCTTGAAGAAAATCAAGAATTGAATCGAGATCAGTCTTTTTAGTAATTTTAGTTGTATTTTGATCTTCCTCATCGTGTGATCTACGACTTGTAGATCTATATCGTTCCCACGCTAGAAGCGTTTCCTCAGGTAGAGCAGACTCAACAAGTGGGAAAAGCATCGACGCATATTTATCCCTAGTTACTCCTAATATCTCAAGCGTACGGAGCTTTGTTTCTAATAAATCATAAAGATTTCTCAAAGATTTTCTCGGCATATTCTGCTTTTGGAGAATTAATGATAGAAGATCCCTAACATACACCTGTATAAGCAGTTCTTCTCTGCCAAAACGTAATTTCAATTGTTCTATAGCTTTCTCATAACTGTTTCCCCCGGGTGGAAAACTTTTAATTAGTTCTTCGGCAACACTTCCCTTCTCCATACATTGGGATAGGTATGCGAACTTATCATGCGGATCTAAATTATGGTCTTTATCTACTTTCTCAAATTGACCCCAAAATCTAACCCAGTTTCTTAAATCTCCATTAAATGTAGGTAACTGTATTTTAGGGTAACGTAATAATGTATTTTGCTGAGAAACACTACAATTCGAAATAACGTCTTCTCTTTCTGAAAGCGAAAGTTGTTTCAACTTAAACTGTAACAACCGCCAACGGTCTATATAACTTTCAGATTCATCGATCTCTTTCTCTATTACATCATCTTCAATGTTTTCAGAAAAAAGAAACTGCTTAACATTTTCTTCAGCATTCACCATTAGCGTAGCTTTTTCCTCAATAACTTTCAGAAAAAGTATTTTATCAGAAATTTCTAAGTTTGCTTCTTCAGCATCAAACTCATTACATGCTTTACTAAACAGTCTCCTCTGCTGAGTTCTATTTTTCTTTGCTGCTTCCATATTAATTCAGGAAATAGGATAGACAAAACAAAAACTCACCCAAATAATCAGCAGTCGAATCCTGTCGCGGACGCCAGATGTTCCGTTTTGAATTTCGGAATCAGAAGTATTCAGATTATAGTTGGTGTACTCAATTGTTCCATAAAAACACCTTATAACACAAAACAGTTTATTTACAGCTCTAATATGTACACTCTTTGCTTTAGATCACAAAATAACACTCAGAAGCATTTATGGCGTAAATAATACGTATTATTTCTCTCTAAAAATACGACAAAGGAACTCAGAAGCCATTTCTCTGCGTACATAAAACACAAACTAAAACTAGACTGTTGCCATTCGCAACTTACTAAATATATCAAAACAAAGATAATAATCAGGTAGAGTATCAATCCGACAGGTGTTGCCTCGTCATCTGACCGTGGTTCAAAATTACGTGGTGTTGTCCTCGGATCTTTCCCTTTGGGATTGATCCCGGACCGTCACCAATAGCCCGTTGTGTTGCTCCAGTGTGACGTTAATTGAAATACCTCCCCCCCCCCCCGAAGCTCTTCCAACTGGGCTATCGATGCCCCCCACATACACGAGGATCTTTGACTGAACCGAGTTTCGAACTCGCAACCCTCAGGTTGCTAATCTATTGCTCTTCCACTGCAGCCCCCTATTATTTTGTGAACTTCCAGCCATATAGACTATTATTTTAAAATGTCATAATCATTGGACACTAAGCGCAAAACGAAACAATTTTCAGGGAAAAAAGTAGAGCACCAAACCTCTATTACAAAATGATAAGCCAAAACAAAGATTTTTGACAACAGGCTTTCTGAAAGATTCGAAACTTCCACTAATGCGAATTTTCGCCTTAAGCGCGCTTGAGAACAAGTTGCGGTTGATTCGTTTGCTACAACTTATGAATGAATTCGATTCTCATGAACTTACTATTGATCAAAATAGATATTGCAGGTCTAATGAATAGACTCATTTCAGTACCGACTTAATCACATTTCTTATTTTATGTTTCAATTGAAACTTAAATGTGGATATTGTTTATTCTGTTATTCAAGATCTCGGAAGGAAATCCATTTTCAACATTCTCTACATTGAGAAGAAAAATGAAAGCTTTCAAGTATGTAAAAGGAGTTTTATTAGTGAATGATAGTAAATCTGGTGTTATTGAATTGTAAAATTCATTATCAAATACTTCTTACCTGTAAAATTGGTCGTAGAGAAAACTAAAATTCATCATTGGATGAGCATTGTCTATACTGCTGAACTTAACGATATTGACACATTTAAGTATTATCATTGATACTTAGACCATTGCTAAGGATGCTCTGATTAAATTTGCCATTAACGCTTTCCCAATTTACATGATTTGTAGAAATTAAAAAGACTACAGGTAATTGAACTCTCGGTTTCTGACCACAATGTCTGAATCTACAGCACATGAGATGTTACCTATACTAAAGGATGTAGAGACAAGTGAAGTAGTCTCTAAGCCTGTCCTTACAAAACCCCGTAAGAAGCGAGTAATGAAGGTAAAACTACACATTTGTGACCTTTGTAATAAAAGGTTTCCCAAAAGCAGCAAACTCAAATTGCATTATTTTGAACACACAAAAGAGAGACCCTTTCGTTGCGAAATCTGTGGCAAAGGCTTCACCGAAAAATGCCGCCTGAACCGTCACAACCGAATCCATGAAGCAAAGCAACCACACAGTTGTTCTATGTGCAGTGATGGTTCCTGTGAGAAAAGACCACTAAAGGATCCTCCTGTGACTTCTAGTAAAGAAAAAATCCACACATGTGAAATATGTAGTAAAAGTTTCACACTAAGGAGCAATCTCATCAGACATTATAACACTCATACAAAGCTGAAAGCTTTTACTTGCGATCTGTGTCAAGAGAAATTTAGTAGCAAAAATGCTGTAAAAAGGCATCAACTAACCCACACTAAAGAGAAACCTCACGTGTGCAATATTTGTGGTAAGGGCTACCCTCTAAAAGAAACTCTCAAGACTCATTATCGAACACATACAAATGAGAAACCGTATTCATGTGATATCTGCCTAAAATCTTTCATTCAGCTATCACACCTAAAAAATCATCAGATCACACACACTAATGAAAAGCCTTTTGAATGCAGTATATGTAATGTACGTTTAGGTTCAAAAATAGCTCTTACCAAACACCACCGTCATATTCACACAAAAGAGAGACCTTATAAGTGTGAAGTGTGCAGCAAGAGTTTTGCTTTTGTGTATCATTTGAATCGGCATGCTCGTACTCATGAGAAACAGACCCTGCAAAATCCTTATGATTTGATGAAGAGCGAATTATGAAAAGTGGTTGTTGAAATAGACCCTATTACTAGTTTAAAAACAAGAATCTTGACTCATTAATAGTTAAGCTGTGTTCTTCATATATTTATAACCAGAATCAGCAATAATACATCCCATTCATTTGATTATGGGCATGTGAGAAAAATCTGTATGCTGGTATTTTCTATCATGTTTTTCTGTACATTTTGGTTTGGCACACCTTGACCAAATTTGACCCTTGTGTCATGACCCAACCTTCCAACCATCTGCATTTTGTTTTAAACTGAATGGTTTTCTGTCAAATTTAATAAATTTACAGCTGTTTGGATTAACAGTTGAACCCTGATTTAACATTTAATTATTTTCTAGAATCAGCAATAATACATCCCATTCCTCTGTATATGAATATTTTGAGACATTTTGTCATTTGAAACTGCATGGTTCTCGATCAGATTTAATATACTGACAGCTGTTTGTACTGTTGAACCCCAATTTAAAGGTTCATATTGGTTGGTTGAGTTTTTATGGCACAAGGGCCAGAACTAGTCAAACTACGACGAGTAATATTACAATAAGGTTAATATTGCATTTTCTTGGGGTTAGAAAAACTATAAATTAAAGTTAAGTTGCAATTCAGAAATGGAGCTAATTCAAAGTTAAAAAGCTAAATAAAGTTTAAAGTTCAAGGTCTGTGATAGATAAAAATAAGTTTGTAAGGTAGAGGATCTGCCACACACACAACAGGTCTTTCAATGTCCAGAATGGTTTCTATATTGATTAAAATAAGCCATTCTGTTAAAATGTGCACCACTGATAAAATACATTTTTAAGTGGAGCATATATGTAAAAAATGTATCCAATCCGAATCCTCTTCAATTTAAATTGATATTTTCTGTTTAAACTTGTTTCACAGTCCCCTATTATATAATTGAATGATATTTTTTGATATTCCAGAATGAAAATGAATTTTATCTGTTGAGAAATTCATGAAATTGGGGGAAAGGCAGTAAGAGGCATCATAGTAAAGCTTATATATTAAACTAAAAGATTTAATTAACTTATTGCACAATGTAATCAAAATGCTCTTCATAAGTGACAAATATTCATTCACAAAAAAAATCAATCTTATATATCCATTTTATTAATACCTCTGTTCTTATCTGTCTGAATCCATGAGATCACAAATTGTGATACAGAAATTCAGGATTATGAGTAAAGGGATTGCTTAAATCCTAGTACATGGTGCTGTCGTCAAAGTTCACCAAGTTGGTGTCTTATCAGTGATGACCATTACCATTGACTTGATGAAAATAATTGAAATCCTGCTGAGGTCACACCATTAATTTGGATTTTACCAAGTGATTTGTTAAATTATGACTATTTCTTCTTTAGATTGGGGTTTTAATATTCAATTTTATTGCAACCCAAATTTGTTAAATTGAGATTCACTGTTATTTTGGTAGAAAAAGTTTAGTTACTTTGGTAAAAAAAGATATTTAAGTTTTTAGATAATTAACAAATATATTTAATATAGTTGTATATCTATACCTTGGTAGGAAATGGGCCAATGTCCATTTTGCAGTTTTTTGTTAACAGCTTATTTAGTAATACTTTTCAGTTTTAATACACAGCGAACAAAGAGTGCTTTCCAATGTTTTGATGCTTTCATGATGAAATGGCTGGAGGACATAGACTTTTTCTACTAAGCTACAGATAAATTTTAGTTTTGTCTAATACAGAGTATTGTGGGTTTTTTTTATCAAATTGTGTGCTATTCTTATTTGAGGTTGGGTTTTTTATTGTTTTACCTAATAACTTTTCCAACAGTTATGAAATCTTATACTGAAATATTCAGTCAAGTTAATTGTTAAATTGTATTTACATCTCTGGTAACTGATGTTGTCAGCTTATATGGATTAGTTTTGAAAGAAATAAGTATTTCGTACTGGTCTGTGATTTAATTTCTTATTTTTACTGTTACTTTTATATTAAAAAAATGTATTCTTTCATTATCAGATAGATTCTTACTTTCCTTATTACTTTTACATCTGTGTTCAAGTAATCCATTCCTTTAATTAAAATTTTTTATTTGAATTTAATTGTTCAAAAGACATTTTTGAGTTTGATATAATTTTAATCTTTATTATTTGTAATTTGTTCTAAGATCTGTTTCCTGATCTAGATCAAGTTTCAAAGAATGTTATTATTTGCATTTATAATATTTTTGTGTTTTCATTATGTAAGGAAATAAATCCTGGAAATCTTGTCACATTTGTGTTATGCATATCAAATCACTGTTAATTTCCCATAGACAAAAAAGTAAAACACTGACAAAACAAAACCAAAGTTAGTGATCATTTATACCTTGGTTTGTTTAGATGTTTGGTTCTCTGAATGCCTTGTAGTTTAGTAAAAAATATTACAATTAATTTTAAAATGTATAACAGGAATTCTCTTACACAAAATAAAAGCTCATATGACCCGTTAAAGGCATATTGTCATCCCGTGTAATACATTTTTCACTAATGCATAATGTTTTAAGCTATGATAGATTTTTGTATGGATATTCCATTTTTTGCATGTGATGCAGATTGCTGCTCATAACTTTATTACCTCATGGTTATGTTAGGAAAGGAACAGCATCAAACAATTTTAGCAAATCTAAAATTACACCAGTTTACAAAGTTTTTATAGCAAGAAACTTAGCTGTTTTCAATTTATTTCGGGGTGTTAATTTCAGATCTGACCTTAAAAAATGGCTGTGTCAAGTTTTTTTGTTGGACATTTAATGTTTACTAGCTTTCAAAATTAGCACATTTAGGCATGTTAAAACACTAAATATATATTTTTTTATTTCACCAGAGTATGCTAATTTAAATCAAGTGTTTTTATTAAAAAAATCATTGATTTAAATCAAAATTTTAAATTTCATTTTTCTTTCTGTTATGTTTAATAACATTGAAAATGAAATCTGAACAAGATGCATGTTTAATTCATTCATATATAAGTTAAGAACTTCACTCGTACTGAGTTCACATGAAAATTATATTGAAAATCATCCTCCCTTTGAAGACTAAGGGTCAGATTCCACTGCAACTTTTCTCGAAACATTCCTTGAAACTCAAGCGATCGTGGCAAAACGCCGATGTTTCGATGCATCTTGAAATGACTCGATTGAGTACTCAAGTACTGATCGAGAATATTCTCCTCTGTCGTGAGTGCACTCGATGCTATCCTTTTCTGTTTACATTTCTTGACATGGCGGATATCATTCATCTTTCAAGAATTCCTCGATATTTACGAGTTAGAGGAAATCCTATGGATTTAAATGATAGTTTTGTCACCGATAGAGTGGACAGATGTTTCTACACATCTGACTTGCAACGTTACACCAATGGATATTCTGTAGAAATACAGGTAAGCATTCCGAGTGTTTTTAGATAAATATTTTCCTGTGTTTTATTAGTGCTTGCTCAATGTTCTAGGCACTAATCAGCATTTCGGACATGGGCCATGTCATGCTGTATCTCGTCAAACAAAACAATTCTAACTTGTGAGCTTTCAACATCAGAAAATAAATGTTATAATATTCAATGGTGTATTGCATGAACTAAGAGATGGCAATTGAATGAGACAAAAATTACCTTTGGGTTGCAAATGATAATACATAACATTTTTTCTGGGGTTTATTTGAATCAATTGACATCTAATTTTCATTTTGTATCTTGGGTCTACACCCTTATATATGGCAAGCATTGATAAATTATCTCAATTAACTGCAAACAGAAGTGAAACATTGTTTTCAGTGTTTTGGTTGACAAATTTGAATAACTTGTTTCTAAAATTTAATTTTTAGGTGTTATCTGCATTGAGACTCCTCGGCTCAGGGTCATTTCAAACTGATAGCTGATGACAATCAACTGTGTCGAGGAATCTTCAGAGTATGCGATGCTCTTGTAAGGAAACACGTTGTATACAGTTTCCAACAACTGGATGAACGCATGGCAATAAGAGTGCATTCTACAATGCATCTGCATTTCCAAATGTTTTGGGTGTAATCGATTGCACGCATGTTCCCCTGCAAAAACCAAATAGAGATGACTGGTTTGTCTATTTGAACTGTAAAAGCCAGTTTTCCATAAATGTGCAGTTGGTGAGTAAAATTCTTATGGCATTGCATGTATAAAAAGTGCTTGGTTTTTCCTCAATATTCAAATTTTTAAAAGTAGGTAGTTTTATTAACGTTGCATTGGAGCAACACGAGTTATTGTCTCCAGGATCAAAACCCGGAAGGAAAGATCCGAGGATAACACCTCGTAATTTCAAAACATGGTCAGATTACGAAGCTAAAGTATAAATTTAAAGTGAGTGAAACAAATTTGTAGTAAAAATGATATAACTTACAATATGTACATTTTCAAAACTTAAAAAAAGGAAAGCCTAACTTGTAAATATATTGATAGTAGCACATTGAGCATTGGACACAAGCACATTGATTCAAATCCATAACTTAACTACCTAGCTGATATAAGTTGAATATCTTAGTATATTGTTAAATTTATATGTAAGCATTTAATATATTTTCTTACTCAATTATTTATGTTCAACTTTTTTAGGTTTGCGATGTTAATATGAAAATTTTGGATGTGGTGGCAAGATGGTTAGGGAACACACGGTTCCTTCATTTAGAATGAGTGGCTTGAGGCAGAAAGAGAACTTTCTCCTTGGTGACAGCAGAGATACCCACTGGAACCATGGCTCATGATGCCATTTATGGATGCTACACCTTCAGAAGAGTAATTTAATGTTCAATTGTATTTGAGAGGTGCAATGGACTCTTAAAATCTAGATTCCTTTGCCTTCATGAATCGGGAGGTGTTTTAAGTGTACAGGCCTGAAAAGGTCTGTTGCATAGTATTGGCAACTGCAGTGCAGCACAATATTTGTATGCTCTGCAATGTACAGTTGCCTGATGAAGTTCTGGAAGACCTAGAAAAGCAAACTCCTTACGTATATGATTCTTCAGCCACACAAATGAGGTTGCGAATCCAGGCATCGCAAATTAGAGATCGTCTGGCTCGAAATTTATATTTGAACCGTTAATAAAATTAAATTGTTTTTGACTTCAAAAGTTGAATTGTGTAATTTAAATTCTATTTACATGATACTTGTGAAACATGCAAGTGACAGCAGTTTGTAGGTAGAAAGAATTGCTGCTTCTAATAAGAATCAAGACAATAAAGTTCAGAATTTGTACATAATTTATTCTAATATTTTAACTAATGCATTAATTGCTTCAGTTAGTTTCTTGTTCTGCTCCAGATGTTCGTAAAATTTCTTTTTCATTTCTAATGATTCTCTTTAAATTAATTAAAACTTGAATGTTATCATTTTCTAACTTTCTCTTCCTTCGGTGTCGCATGACCCTTGGTGTCGATGTTTCTAAAAATACGAAAAACTAGTTTAGAAATAATTAAGTAAAGTTACATGCAATTTCTTCATTGTTTGGGAACAATTCCTGAAAGCATAAAGTTCTAATTTTTTAAAAATTTGGATTCAAATTTCAGTAAAACAAATTTACAAATAATTAAATTCTAAACCTGCATTATAGAGTACAAAAGTAAAAGCACAAATAAGATAAAAAAAAAGGCCCATGAATGATGGATAAACAAAACATTGGAATAAGAATCAACACCAGTAAGAATACATTTGAAAAATGTAAAATAAAATGTAGTTTTATAATTTTCTTTCATTTGGATGTATGAAATGTGCATATTGATGCTTATGTCTATAAAGCAGAGAACTGATTTTTTATTCATTGCCATAATATAAACAATTTATAAATATTTGATGAAAAGAAGGATATTTAATTTTACATAACTTATATTTTGTAATAACACAAAAAGCCCAAGGGAAAAACTCATTGATCATAAAAGCGTAATTCTGCTATTCGGTATCTAGCAATGTCAGAATTAATGTTTTATTTTATAAATTTGATATAGAATTCAGAATTTGAGTTAAGACAGCAGTCATATTTGAGAATTTCAAAGTTTTATAAATTTGTTCTTTTTTGTAAATAAATCAGCAATATTTTCCCAATGTCTTTTTTCGAATTGCTCTTTCAGAATATACTCAGGAAATTGAAATTCATCACGCTTGCTCATATCTTTCATTTTTCAGAATTCTTCGTTTTCGTTATTCATACATTGTAGTTCAAAGATGTTTTTAAATTTTGACAGATTTTCATTACAAGACGATTAAAACCAATTCAATTTGTTTTCATGTTTCATGGGTATTGCAAGCCGTTCTCCAGTCGAGTAATGACATCTATCATTCTAAATAGGTACGTGGTTTCCATTTAGAAACTGAATCTCTGAATTAAAAAAGTGCCATGGTGCAAGAGTGCCACAAGTAAAAAAATATTGATAAGGAAACTAAGTGCAAGACTACGACTGCAGTTTGTCGTTTTTACTAAAAATGAACTTATGGGGCATTCGGAAAAACTCAAAATCGACTTCTATAGTAGTCACAGTAGTATAAACTTGTAGTTTGTCTTACAGTAGGAGTGCGATGAATGTGAAATAGATTATATGGATGTATATATATCAAGTATGGTCATATTTGCATCCAAAGTAAATTGTAGATGCTATGTAACAGTGAAAAAGATGTTAAAAAGTATTTTCCGTACACTTAACAGATGTTAGTATTTTCTGTGAAAGAGAAGTGGTTATATGATTTTTAAATCAACATTTAACCAATTCAACCGGAACAATGCAGGGTAATTCTGCTAGTTCATTATAAATAGATTTCAATAAAGTATGGAATGTCAGATGTGTGCTGCCATCAATAGATATTAGCAAGTAAAACACTTTAATGCAGATGCTATTCTAGTTCTGTTACTTTTACCAGTTAATAAAGCAAAGGCACTTACTACATGAAGATGTAGCAGCTACGCTTTTTACAGGCATTTCTGACATACCTAGAAAAGAAATTTCAATTTAAGTACAGGTTAAACATAATTGTTAGGCAAATAAGTATTAATGTTTAGCCCAGCAAAATATTGACTATGATTTAAAAACAAAACCAATTTATAAAAATACTATATGTTTGTATTAAAAGTATTCAATTTAAAAGTTAATAAGTTTAAAATTTCATTTTCAAATTGTTACTATATATAGGTAGTTTAAATTCTTGAGAAAATTTTAGTTAGAATGTTTTTAGGTAGATAGGAATTTAACGTCGCACTAGAGCAACACAACGGGCTGGGATCAACACCCAAAGGGAAAGATCCAAGAACAATACCATGTAATTTTAAATCACGGTCAGATGATGAGATCCCATCTGAGCTGGCACCCCACTTTCCAAACTTCCACACCAAGCCAACGTACAGATATTTGAGCGCATGACAGATTTAACGTCCACCAGACCTACCGTGGCCCTTTGAATGTTTTTAAATTGAAGCAAGTACGTACTATCTGAAAGGGTTTCTTCGTGAAGAGAATGTTTCATTTGCATGTTATTGCCCTCCTTTACTGGAGGTTGAGAGGGGAATGGAGCCTATAAAAGAAATTAAAAAGGGATTACTTATAAATACACATTTCATAAAGTTTAAGTTGAAAAATTAAATTTAATGAAATGCAAAAAACTTACCGTAATCTGGACATATGTTGTGTCAAATGTGATAGACCCACAGCGCCTGCAAAGCAACTGGGCCCTATCAAATTAAGGACTCTCTTCCAAGAGAGTCAATGAATCATTGAGCGCCTCTCCTCCAGTCATCACCCGCTACTTTGACAGCAGTGCAGCCTTTTTCTTGATTTTGTATTTAAGATCCGTCCATTCCTTCTTTGCATCAGTGCCCTCCCTTTCAATCCGGCCAGACCCGCAAGCATTTAACTCGATGGCTACTTAATGCCACAATTGCCGCTGTTCTGCCAAAGTGGCGTATGCACCGCCGAGTTTTCCGCTTACGAGATCCGGCCGGACTTCCAAGGCGGCAACCAAAACTTCGCTTTCTTTACTCATTCTATAATTGTTAAAGGAAATTAGGAGGTTGTAAAGATTTAAAATTGAGAGAGTGAAAATAAGGAATTGGTTTTTAGCAACTTACGTAATGGTGGTCGTAGAACTTGACAGAAGTACCGAGGTGGTCAAACTGAAGCGGCAAAAAAGTAAACAAACATGACGCAACTTCACGTTCTCTTATTGGTCAATTGACGATCAGGTGACGTCACAACCATTTGAGCAATCATCTTACTGCTGTGGTAACCCTAACAGCCTCGATCGTATTTAGACCTGAAATGAATTCCGAAATAAGACTCGATCGCAGTGCTTTCAGTCGATCGAAGGGTTCGATCACGTTTCAGTAGAATCTGGCCCTAAATCGCACATGGCCAATTTTTTAAACTATTCATCATGTCATGAGTGAAAAGATGCTCAAAATACATTCACTCAAATTATTAAAATATGGTAACTTGCTTTTTTCAAATACACTGCTGGCCACCGTAAATGCAACACCCTGAAGGAAGCATGCAAATAATATGAAATTTACAACATGCATTAGCGGAGGTGAGATATGCAAATGATTAGAATTTCAGCGCAGACGCACATCACGCGCGCCTGTGGCGCCACTTCAAAGCGCTATTTAAGGCTTGGAGATTTCGACGATTTCAAGTACGGCAATTGTGTTTTTCTTGTGGTTTTTTCAATAAAAAACTATCAATTATGCCTCGTAGAAAACAGCGATCGTCTTTTGATCAAGTATCCGAGTTCGACAGAGGAAGGATAGTGGCCTACCGAGATTGTGGATTATCTTTCAGGGAAATCGGTAGTCGTGTTGGACGAAACCAAACAACTGTAATGCGGATATGTGATCGTTGGATGCAGGAGGGTACGACGGACCGACGTGTTCGATCGCATCCACCTCAGTGCACCACTTCACGTGATGACAGGCATATTGTGCGTATGGCAGTGACGGATCGCTCAGCCACATCACGAACCATAGCACAGCACATTCAGTCTGTACCGCATCATCCAGTGTCTGCGCGTACCATTCGACGCCGTTTACAGCAGAGTGGTCTGTCCGCAAGACGTCCATTGCTTCGTTTACCCTTGACGCAGAACCACAGACGTTTCCGCCGCCAATGGTGCGATGAAAGAAGGATGTGGACGGCAGAATGGAATGAAATTGTCTTTACTGACGAGTCACGCTTCTGTCTGCAACACCACGATGGTCGGATTCGAGTCTGGAGACACCGTGGAGAGAGGATGCTGAACAGCTGCGTTATGCACCGCCACACTGGTCCTGCACCGGGTATTATGGTATGGGGCGGTATTGGATATCACTCTCGCACTCCTCTAGTACGCATTACCGGTATTTAAACAGCCAACGCTACATCTCCGAGGTGTTGGAGCCAGTTGTCCTTCCTTACCTTCAGGGCTTGCCCATAGCCATATTTCAACAGGATAATACGCGACCACACGTGGCACGCATTGTCCAAGGGTTCTTCGTCAATCGCCAGATTGAATTGCTTCCCTGGCCAGCTCGCTCTCCGGATCTTTCGCCGATAGAAAACATGTGGTCCATGGTTGCTCAACGATTGACCCAGAATACATCCCCAGCTGCCACACCAGATCAACTTTGGCAACGTGTGGAAGCTGCTTGGTCTGCTGTACCCCAAGAACACATCCAAAGTCTCTTTGAATCAATGCCGAGGCGTGTGGCAGCGGTGATCTCCAACAATGGCGGCTACTCTGGCTACTGATTTTGGCAGGAACCACACTTCACAGAAGTCTATAAATTTAATCATTTGATACTTGGTCAACATGTTATCTACAAAATAAATTTTGTTGTGATATCTCTTGTCTTTCTTGGTGTTGCAATTTGGGTGGCCAGCAGTGTATGTTGTAGTTATTTATTTAGTATTGCAGTCTATGCATAAAAAATATAGACACAATGAAAATATTTTCTGTAGTATCACAAAAGCATTCCAATTTTGCAAATAAATCTTTATAATTGGCAATTTTAATAGTTTTATTTTGTTTTGCGTAATTTATTAATTAATTTTATTTCAATTTAAAGGAAATTTTTTATGCATTGATCCCTTAGAATTCTTTACACTGCTAGAATAACTTCAATATTTATGGAATTGAAATTTGGAAAGTAAGAGTTAATTTACTCATCTGATAATTGTGTGAGTATGCTCATAAGAATATGGGTTGAAACAGGTTTGTTGTATTTGTATTTCAATTAACGTCACACTGGAGCAACACAACGGGCTATTGGTGACGGTCCGGGATCAATTCCAAAGGGAAAGATCCGAGGACAACACCACGTAATTTTGAACCATGGTCAGATGACGAGGCAACACCTGAGCTGGCACCCCACTCTCCAAACTTCCACACCACGCCAACGTGAGGACATTTGAGGCCACGACAGATTTAACGTGCACCAGCCCCCTTTGTACACGACGGTGTTTGGCTGGATTCGAACTCGCAACCCTTCGGTTGCTAGTTCGTTACTCTTCCAACCGGGCCACCGCGGCCCGGTTGAAACAGGAAGCTATTGGAATTTATAATCTTTTTATTGCAAGCTCAAAATTCCACTGAATTTTCATGTTCTGGGGATGCTATTACACTTGTTCTATGCTGTTCATAGAGAAACGCTTCATTTTTTTGTTTTATATATAAACCCTTTTCGTGTGTTTCGAATATACCTATGAAATACTTGTCAATGCTAAAAGAATTTGAAAATAGACATTTGATTTCGAATTGGTGTATTTTCATGACGTCTCATTTTTTACTATTTACTTACAAATAAAATTTTTTTACAAATCAGTACTTTTTGCAAGCAAAAATTTAATGAGAAGTGGGAATTTTTTTATAAATTTTATTGCAAGTTCCTTTTATTTTATTTTCTATTGGTGATAAAGTAATTCAAAACATTTTATTCATATATGATAAATATATAATGCAAAAAAAATTCTAAAATTTGTATGATTGACGAAATTCATAATATGGTGTCTGGGATCCGGCTACTTCATTTTTCTGGGTCCAAAAAATTCATGTCACTGGTTATAAGTTAATCTCTAAGTAATCTAAGCCGCTTGAGAACCAGGTGGAAAAACATTGTCCATGCTTGGGGCACTATTTTATTTACTCTGTCAAGTGATTTACTTCACTAATTCCTCTGCGCTTTTTCATATTTCAAAAATTTACCCTGCTATATTTCCTAATACTAATGTTTTACATAAAATATTAATGTTTAAATAAATCAGAAGTATGTAGAAACTACACTGTAATTTGCTTGTTTCATGTTCAACAAATTTAAACTTGTATGGGCAAGGAATTAATTAAAATCATAAAAATCCTATTTAAATTTTAAAAAATCTGATTTAAATAAAATAAATCCAATGTTTTTTATTTTTAAAAAATCATGATTTTTTCATACTCTGTTTCACCACCTGACATTAAATGGGTGCACCGCACCGGGCCCTCCGAAGACAGGGGGCCCCGCCGACCCCCAATAAAGGTGGGATTCCTGTTCAAAAAGATTTTGAAGGTATCCCGTGGTAAAAAATTCTGCAACAAATTAACACGTCAACCGAATATTTAATTAAGGTTATTCCTTATTATTGTTGCAATTGCATGTGAGAGAATTATTTCGAAAAAAACAAACAAAAGAATAAACTGGCGGGACAGTGGTTGATGAGGGGGATTCACAGAGCTTATGTTTACGCACTTGGCAGTTAGCTGAGTGACTTGTCCAACCACGATGCGCATGCGCCGCAGCTGGCTCTAGCTTCCATTCCTACCGTCCTCATAGAGGCACTGCGCCACTACTCTGTTCAAGTCCATACAAGTCTGTCAATAGTTTCAGTTAATATTTGTTGATGCTGATGCCTATGACTGAACTGTTAACTTGCCGTTGGTAAATTGTTTGTTATTGACTGTAACTGCCTTTTAAATATATTTATAATAAAGCGTACATATCAAAGTGGTTTTAAAAAAAGGCAAGAAAAGAAAAGATGAACAAGCAGGTAAAAATATTCTGCTTCTCTTTCGGCGTTGTTGACCCAATTTACTGCTACAACTTCTAGCGACATCGCGGAAACTAATGACAATTTAACCGGTAAAAATTAACACTCATATAAATACGGGATTATAAAAAACCCTTTTTCTCAGGGTATGCTGGGCAGGAAGGTACGATGCTGTGCATGCTCTTAAAGAAAGATTCACTAACATTCTGAAAACTTTATCTCTTATAATATCGAACAGCAAAAATTTGAAGGAAAGAAATGAAGCTATTGGCCTGAAGAAAGCAATCGAATCCTTCAGATTTGTTTTACTGTTGGTAATTCAGTATAAAATTTTAGAAAACAAATATTGCCTCAAAATCACTACAAGCAGAATCTCTAGATATAAATGCCGCCTATGACCTTTTGGGCAATACTCTTTTAAAGATAAATGACCTTCGAGGATCTTTCGATTTATTAGTTGAAGAGGCAGCAAAAATCTGCTCAAAATGGAGAATATCAACTCAGTTTCAAACAAGAGGGTCACTAAGGTGAAAAATCACTTTGATGAGCTTTGTGAGACTCACTGACCCAAAATCAAGTTTGAAGGTGACAATATATTATCCCATGATTGATACTATATGCTCACAACTTGACAACCGGTTCAAGGGCATGAAGTCAGTAGTAGACGCATAAAGGGTAATTCAACCCTTTTTGGCTTCTTCTATTGATGATCAACTGGAAAAGAAGCTGAAAAATTTGCAGAAACCTTTTCTGACCACTTAACACCTTTGTTTAGATCACAAATATTATCAGTTAGAAGCTCCTTCAGATCTAAGATTAAAAACATGACTGATGTGAAACAGCTTGCTAATCTACTGTTGATTGAACATAGTTCTTTGACTTCCGCCTATCCTGATATATGTACTGCTTGCTGTATGTACTTAACTGTTCCTGTTACAGTGGCCAAAGCTGAAAGATCATTTTCTAAATTAAAACTGATCAAAAACTACCTTAGAAGTTCTGACTCAAGAACACCTAAGTGGTTTGGCTCTATCGTCAATAGAAAATGAAAGGCACGACAGATTAACGTTTATAAAGTCGTTGATATCTTTGCCGATATGAAATCAAGAAAGAAAATCTTCAATTCTTTAGTTTAATCAATGTTTTTACTGTTGAATAAATAATTTACTTTCCTGATAAAATTGTTTTACGTTTGGTACATAATGCTTACTAGTAACGTAGTTAAATAATATTTAGCTATTTTAATTTTCATAAAAAGTTCAATTAATTATCCATGCAAGATCAAGTTATTTTTATTTTGAAAAGCCTATTTTACACTGCTGGCCACCCAAATTGCAACACCAAGAAAGACAAGAGATATCACAACAAAATTTATTTTGTAGATAACATGTTGACCAAGTATCAAATGATTAAATTTATAGACTTCTGTGAAGTGTGGTTCCTGCCAAAATCAGTAGCCAGAGTAGCCGCCATTGTTGGAGATCACCGCTGCCACACGCCTCGGCATTGATTCAAAGAGACTTTGGATGTGTTCTTGGGGTACAGCAGACCAAGCAGCTTCCACACGTTGCCAAAGTTGATCTGGTGTGGCAGCTGGGGATGTATTCTGGGTCAATCGTTGAGCAACCATGGACCACATGTTTTCTATCGGCGAAAGATCCGGAGAGCGAGCTGGCCAGGGAAGCAATTCAATCTGGCGATTGACGAAGAACCCTTGCAATGCGTGCCACGTGTGGTCGCGCATTATCCTGTTGAAATATGGCTGTGGGCAAGCCCTGAAGGTAAGGAAGGACAACTGGCTCCAACACCTCGGAGATGTAGCGCTGGCTGTTTAAAGTACCGGCAATGCGTAGTAGAGGAGTGCGAGAGTGATATCCAATACCGCCCCATACCATAATACCCGGTGCAGGACCAGTGTGGCGGTGCATAACGCAGCTGTTCAGCATCCTCTCTCCACGGTGTCTCCAGACTCGAATCCGACCATCGTGGTGTTGCAGACAGAAGCGTGACTCGTCAGTAAAGACAATTTCATTCCATTCTGCCGTCCACATCCTTCTTTCATCGCACCATTGGCGGCGGAAACGTCTGTGGTTCTGCGTCAAGGGTAGACGAAGCAATGGACGTCTTGCGGACAGACCACTCTGCTGTAAACGGCGTCGAATGGTACGCGCAGACACTGGATGATGCGGTACAGACTGAATGTGCTGTGCTATGGTTCGTGATGTGGCTGAGCGATCCGTCACTGCCATACGCACAATATGCCTGTCATCACGTGAAGTGGTGCACTGAGGTGGATGCGATCGAACACGTCGGTCCGTCGTACCCTCCTGCATCCAACGATCACATATCCGCATTACAGTTGTTTGGTTTCGTCCAACACGACTACCGATTTCCCTGAAAGATAATCCACAATCTCGGTAGGCCAGTATCCTTCCTCTGTCGAACTCGGATACTTGATCAAAAGATGATCGCTGTTTTCTACGAGGCATAATTGATCGTTTTTTTTTTTGAAAAACCACAAGAAAAACACAATTGCCGTACTTGAAATCGTCGAAATCTCCAAGCCTTAAATAGCGCTTTGAAGTGGCGCCACAGGCGCGCGTGATGTGCGTCTGCGCTGAAATTCTAATCATTTGCATATCTCACCTCCGCTAATGCATGTTGTAAATTTCATATTATTTGCATGCTTCCTTCAGGGTGTTGCATTTACGGTGGCCAGTAGTGTAGCTTGGTAAGACGTTAACCTTAAGTCCTAAATAACACGTTCTGATCCTGTTGATTTTATTGTAACGATAAGTGAGTGACTTACGTTTTAGACAAATAAGCTAAATCAAACAATTAACATCATTATTTGATACCATTGTTCTTTAAATTTGTAAAACCAAATATTACGTATGCATAATTGTTTATGTATGGTTAAATCTGATTTATAATATAATGCGTACCTATATAAATTAGATTTAAAACTCTTGAAGTCACGTTTGGCAATCACAGTTAGGGGCTCCATTTGGACCTTTTGCATCGGAGCCTCCAAGAACCTAGCTACGCCACTGCCTGAACCGCCATTGTGTTTTAATTGAAAGAGCTGCATGTTTGTGTGGACGATATGGATGCACATGAAGATCCTGATCCTAATATTTAGATGAGCCCCACTTGACTGAGACAAATGAAGTGAATGAGATCTCATTTGAAATGTAGGTCTTTCAAAAAGTTGGAATTTTTAGGTCGCAGACTTCAAGAGTGGAATCTTCTAGCTCTGAGTACATATATTTCTATGTTCAGAAATAGAAATTTGATTTTGATCTTCCTATATGAAATGTCGGATGGTATGTGCTTTTGTTCAGATATTCCAGGGATGATGACAGATTTGGGAATATGTCACCACTATAAGGAATCGACTCATTCAAGATTAGTTTAAAGCCGACCCTTTGTACAATGGAAACCCAAAGTCTTCCATTCCAGTAACACATGTTGAAGAAATGAAGATTTATGAAAGCATGGTAAAATTTCTCGTTGTAATAAAACATCACCACTTTAAGTGGTTAATGAGATAATCTGAAAGTGAGAGATATCAATTGTTCAACTTATCTCTCAAAGTGGCTTCATTAAATTTTATTGTTTTCTTTCCGTGCGGAATAGTAGGGTCACAGAGAGCTGGACACTGAAAGGTAAGACTGGCCTAAACAAGATGTTTTCATACATAGAGTATAACATTTGCAACAAGCCTCTAGTTAATCCCTCTGATTAAATTAGAGGCTGATGTTTTACTTTCACTACTTCATATCAAACTGGGTTTAATGAAAAACTGCGAAGGCTATGATCAAATTTGGTTAATGCACTAAATGGTTAATAAAGGTTTGGTTAATGCACCTTTAATGCACTAAAAGGGAAAATATCAAATTAAGTGAGGGCCGCGGAAGCCCGGTTTGAAGAGTAACATATTAGCAACCGGAGCGTTACGAATTCGAATCCAACCAAAGACCGTCGAGTACAACGGGGGCTGTGCACGTTAATCTACCATGGCCTCAAATGTTCTCACGTTGGCGTGGTGTAGAAGTTTGAAGAGTGGGGTGCCAGCTCAGGTGTGACCTAGTCATCTGACTGGGATTCCAAATTACGTGGGGTCCTCGGATCTTTCCCTTCGGGATTGATCCTGGACCGTCATCAATAGCCGGTTGTGTTGCCCTAGTGATACGACCATTATCCGGACCGTCACCAATAGCCCGTTGTGTTGCTCCAGTGTGGTATGGTATATTTACGTGCTTCGTTAACAGTGAATATATTCAATCATAATTCAACTCCATTCATTGTAAGATAAACCAATTTCTTTATTTCCATCCTTTACATTAATTCATAAGCGCGCACTCTTCTCTCCGTACTTTCTTGCAACCCCACTACACATACCAGGGTTGCTATATTTTTAAAGGCGCGTACATTCTCGCTCTCTTGGCGATTCACTACAGAGTATCCCCCCAGTGACAGAGGGTACGATGGAACGAACAATATAACTTAAATATATATATAAATATAAGGTAACACATGTAATTTGACATACAGACAATAGAAAGAAATATGATGTAAATTAACAGTTAAATATAGTCAGTATATCTCTGTGGAAAATGTACACGACGACCAGTTCGTGTCGTGGTTGTTGGTTTCTTAATAGTTTCTTTGGAAACAGATGGTTTTGCAAGAGATATTGACTTTGTAGGAAGTGTCTCTGTAACAGTGGATTGACGTTTGATAGGAACATTATCCTCTCCAAGAAGAAAAGCGGTGTTTAACTCGATCCAAAGAGACAGTCGATTTCTTTCCTTTCAGTTCAATGTTAATTGTTTTATTGGTTCTGTTTATTACCTTGTGAGGTCCGGTGTAAGGCTGACTCAAGGGTGGTTTGTTTGAATCAACCCGTAAGAAAATGTGCGTGCATGCTGTGAGAGATGGATGCACAAAAACTGGACTTTCACCATGTCGTGAAGTAGCAATGGGATTAAGAGTCCGCATCCGCTCTTTGAGTTGAGTCACAAAGGAGGTATCAACGATTTGTTTGTGGTCTGGGATTTCTAACATGTCTGCAGGCAATGTTAATGTTTTGCCATAGACAAGTTCAGCACAAGTTGCTTTGATATCTTCCTTAACCGCGGTACGGATACCTAAAAGTACGATGGGAATGATATCAGTCCATCTATCGTTTTCATGTGCTTTGATAGATGCTTTAAGATGTCTATGAAAACGTTCGATGAGGCAGTTTGCAATTGGGTGGTATGTAGTCGTTTTTATTCTATTCGTGCCTAACATGTTTGCAAATTCTTGATACAAATTTGATCTCATTTGAGATCCTTGATCTGTGGTTATAAAGAATGGGCATCCAAAGCGACTAATCCAAGTGGTGAATATTGCTTTGCAAATGGTAGTAGTTGTCGTATCAGGTATGGGTATGGCCTCAGGCCATCTGGTAAATCTGTCGATGAGTGTCAGAAGATAGACGTGACCATCAGATGGGGGTAAAGGACCTACAATGTCTAAGTGAATTTGCGAGAAACGTGCATCAGGAAGTGCGAAAGTTCCTAGTGGTGCTTTCGTGTGGCGTTGGACTTTTGATCTCTGACAGGGTTCGCAGGAGCGTACCCAGCACTTGATTTGACGTTTCATATTGGGCCACACATATCGGGAGGATTTCAGCTTTGTGGTAGCTGCAATTCCTGGATGAGAAATATTGTGTAGATGCTCAAATATGAGCTTTCGAAAGCATTCAGGTACGAAAGGTCGAGGTGAACTAGTTGATGTATCACAAAGTAAATCACAGTCAGATGAATGGCATGGTTTATATTCCAAAGTCAGAGATGAGTCATTGTTTTGAAGATACTTCTGTACCTCTGAATCACTTTTCTGCTTTTCTGCAAAATCTTTAAAATTCAAATTTGGAGATTTTGTAATAGAATCAATTTCGATTCTTGAAAGTGCATCTGCGACAGAATTTTTAGAACCTTGCACATGCCTGATGTCTGTGGAATATTGTGAAATTAAGTCTAAATGGCGTAATTGCCGAGGTGAACATTTATCAGATTTTTGCTTAAAGGCGTAAATTAATGGTTTTTGGTCTGTGTAAATTTGAAAACTTCTGCCTTCTAGCATGTGTTTAAATTTCTTTATTGCGGAATAAATTGCAAATAGTTCACGGTCATATGTTGACCACTTTTGTTGACTTCTGTTCAGTTTCATAGAGAAAAATGCAATGGGTTCCCACTGATTGTGAGAAAGTTGCTGCAAAGTGCCTCCGACGGCAAAGTCTGAAGCGTCTACCCAAACGCTAAGTTGTGGGTTGGGGAAATTCCATTATGCATCGGACTCTATCGGGAAGAGGTTCTATTCCCTTTTCGGAAAGTTTAAATCCCAAAAACTCTATACTAGGTCTACCGAAAGTACATTTTGAAACATTGATACAAAGACCGTACTCCTGAAATTTTGAAAATAAAGCTTCAAGTTGTTCTAAGTGTTCTTTATCATCTTTTGATGCAATCAATATGTCGTCGACAAAAGCATAAACACCGGTTAAATCGCGAGTAACTTCATCAATAAATCTTTGGAAAGAGTTGCAGAGGCATTACACAATCCAAATTGCATTCTCGTACTTTCGAATAATCCAAACGGGCTACATATTGCTGTTTTGTGAATATCGTCAGGGTGTATTGGAATTTGATGATAAGCTTTAATAAGGTCGACATGGCTAAAAATTTTGGAACCGTGCAATTCTGAAGTAAAATCAGCAATATGTGGGATTGGGTATTTTTCTTTAACAGTTTGTGCATTTAATGCCCTATAATCGCCCACAGGCCTCCATTCCAATGTTCCTTTTTTAGGAACCATATGAAGTGGTGATGCATAATTGCTTTTTGAAGGTCGTAAATGACCAAGCATCATCATATTTTGGAATTCAGTTTTGGCGATTTTCAAGCGATCTGGTGCTAATCTTCTAGGTTTTGCAACAACAGGTGAACCTACAGTTGTGATGTAATGGACAGTATTATGCTTAACCGGTTGATTAGGATCCGGCAATTTAGAAATCGATGGAAATTTATTTAAAAGGTTGTGATAAACAGAATCTCCAGTTATTGTTTTTACTGAATGAATATCAGCATTTTTCATTTGCCCAATTGTCTGAAATTTTGTTTTTAAATCTCTTATACATTTATTTCGGAGATCGGGTACCAATTCAAAATAATGGAGGAAATCTGCTCCGAGAATTGGTGTGTTTACATTTGCAATTAAAAATGTCCAAGTAAAAATTCTCCGTAATTTAAAGTTTAAAGAAAGGGTTTTTTGTCCATATACCTTAATAATTGAAGAGTTAGCAGCTGAAAGTGTCTGTTGACAAGAATTTCGTTTTTGAAAATTATTTGCAGGAAGCAAAGATACGTCGCTACCCGTATCGACCAGGAAGGATACGTTAGTTGTCTGGTCTCGAATGAACAGGCGACGCGAGATTTGTGGCAAAGAATAGGTCGCCTCTATTCTTCGCGATTCTCGTTTCCCTGATAAAAACAGGGTTGGACACATTTGTCGGCCCTACATTTATCACCAAAACGACGGTGATACCAACAAACCGATGAACGCCTGGAATTACTCCTAGTTCTGTTTCCTCGGGGAGCGACCTCGCGGAAACGAAAGTTGATCGATTCTTTTGTTCAACTTCTCAATTTCACGGAAAAAATTTTTCCTCATTTGAATTACGCTCTTCACGTGAAACAGCACAATTCTCCATTGGAGAAGGAGTAGCTTCCAGAATGCGATCAGAAATTTCAGCAGCCTTATCTAATTTTAGGTCAGTAACGGCGGCTAATATAGACTGAACAGAAATCGGCAAACGTTGTAAGAATAGTTCCAACATTAAATTTTCTGGGACGTTATGAGATTCAGCGCGACGTTTCATATTTCGCAACAACTCGGAGGGTTTCCTAGATCCTAATTCCTCTCCTGACAAAAGTTGTCTGATTTCCTGTTGCGAAGATTCGCCGGAACGAGCTATCAGTTCTGTTTTCAATTTAGTGTACGGATCAACAGAGTCGGGTTTTACAAGTACATCACGAATAAGTGAGGCAATTTCAGGTGGTATATGAGAAACAATATAATTATATTTTGTCATAGACTCTGTAATAGGTTTAGGAGCCGCCAAAGCGAAAGTACTTTCGCACATGATAAACCATAAGGCGGGATCCGATCTATTAAAAACAGGAATTTGAACTGCACTGACCTCAGACATAGTGCAAGGGAATATTCAAGATATCCAAATTGCAAGTAAAAACAAAACAGAAAAGTAACCCAGAGATAAAAAAGTTCGATCTTACCCCGTTCGCCTTTCTTCTAATAGCCGGCGTGTCTTAATCCGAGAGATATTCCGTTATTGCGTAACGCGTATCTAATCCTCGGCGCTAGAGAAAGTTGAAAATGAGCTGTCCAAACGAAACTACTTCACAAATCTATGTAGCTCTCACGCATTGAAATTCTTCATAAGAATCACTGTATAATCACGTCCGGGTCACCATTATGGTATATTTACGTGCTTCGTTAACAGTGAATATATTCAATCATAATTCAACTCCATTCATTGTAAGATAAACCAATTTTTTTATTTCCATCCTTTACATTAATTCATAAGCGCGCACTCTTCTCTCCGTACTTTCTTGCAACCCCACTACACATACCAGGGTTGCTATATTTTTAAAGGCGCGTACATTCTCGCTCTCTTGGCGATTCACTACAGTGGCTTTAATTAAATACCTACCTCTAAAATTAAGTGATGCAAAACTCAAGGTGGGTACTTAATTAATTAACGTCCCACTGTGTGGTAACACAACGGGCTATTGTCGGCGGTCCGGGATCACCCTCGAAGGGAAAGATCGAGGGCATCTCGTAATTGTGAATCAAGGTCAGATGAACAAAACTCAAAGAAGAAATCTGTTAGTCCCCAGATGTGAGTGATTCTTTTTTCACAGAAAAGCTAAACAGCGAAGAGCACGCCGTATGGCTCATATCCGGTCGGGGCCGTCCTGGCTTAGAGGGTAGCAACCACTGCTCTAGCAACATTCGAGTTGTAGGTGGCGCAGCTTCGATTTCTGTCAGGTGCATTTCTCCCTGTGTGTATTTATCTTTTCTGTGTCAAAAAAGCTTTTATTGTGTGTCTGTCTATTACTTGATATTGTTGTGTCTCGCGCAGCATGGCCAAATATGGCACTTGCGCCACAAACCCGAACAAACCAACCAATCATATTTGGTCAATTGATTTTTGGGGAACCACAAAGAGGAAAATTATCAGCAGCTCATTCAAGACCTCAAAACTAAAAATCATAAAAATACATTTCATAGATTCTCATATGGATTTCTTTCCTGACAACCTAGGAGCAGTTAGGGACGAACAAGGAGAAAGGTTCCACAGAGATATCCGAACTATGACGGAGGACACATGCGATCCCTAAATGATGATTAATTTTTTATTTATACATCTTTATTTTATTTTTCTAATGCGAATTTGCTATTTAGAATAAATTTTGTCTCTATAATTTGAAAGCTAACAAGAAAAACAAATGCTGTAATAACTTCAATTTAAAGTTCAGCTCAACTTGATAGGTAGGTATTTGAATTAACGTTACACTGGAGCAACGCAACGGGCTATTGGTAACGTGACGGTCCGGGATCAATCCCAAAGGGAAAGATCGAGGACAACACCACTTAATTTTGAACCAAGATCAGATGACGAGCAACACCTCAGCTGGCACCCCACTCTCCAAACTTCCACACAACGTCAACGTGAGGTGTCCTCGGATATTTCCCTTAAAGTTTGATTCCGGACCGTCGCCAATAGCCTGTTGTATTTTTCCAGTGGAACGTGAATTAAAATAACCACCTACCCAGTACGACGTTAATTAAAATACCTACCTGCCAGAAATCAAGCGCAGCAAGACGTTTAATTACGCATACAAATTTGCAGTCATAAACCTCTATTCCTAACAAATCCAAAATAAACAAGTCTAGGTTTGTTGTTGGTTATGTAAAGAATTTTGTCATTTCCCAAAGAAAGTTTGAAACCTTGGAAGCACTGTTTTCTTGTATGATCTCATGAAACACACATTTGTTATCGAATATCGTTTGTTACGAGTCAGGAATTTTCGTGTTTATAAAATATTGCTTAATTTGATGAAGCCGAGGTGGTTCGATCCTTTTTATTTGGGCGGCCCCCGAATTTTTAATGAGTTTTTAAATTTTTTAATCAAATTACAGCTGTACAAATGTTGTGATTTTTGGATTTTTGTACAAATTCATGATGTTTTGAGATCGAAAATTTCGTAAGATCTAGCAAAAAATCAGCATAGAAAAATATTGTATACAAAACTTATATATGTATTTTTCGAGGTTAATGTAATATTTGTGAAGAGAAAAACTTGAAAATTTATATTCAGAACAATTTCGACAGACTTAATTTGTTCTGAATTTTTTTACCTGAGTATAAACTCAAGATATTGTAAATAACTTCAAAATGTCTGATATTGTTCCAATTGAAGACACTACATCACCAAAACGAGTCAACAAAGGGGATGGTCATTGTACAGCTGGGACCAAGAAGTGTCATGAAAAGCAAGTAAAGGTGAAACATACTTGTCACCTGTGCAGTAAGAGGTTTCCAAACAGTAGCAAACTGAAGTTGCATTCCTTTGCACATACAGAAGACAGACCCTTTCACTGCAATATATGCGGCAAGGGTTTCACCGAAAACCACCGCCTTAATCGACACATTGTGATTCATGAGAAAAAAAAACCTCATGCTTGTTCTATGTGCAGCAATGGTGATTCTCATGAAAATGCACTAAAAGATCATTTAATTCACAAAAAAGAAAGGAGATTCACATGTGATATCTGTAACAAAGGTTTTGCATTGAAGACCAATCTTACTAGACATTATAATTCACACAACAAAGTAAAAACTCATACTTGTGATTTGTGTAAAGTAAAATTCAGTAGCAAAGCTGCAGTGCTACGGCATCAACTAACTCATACTAAAGAAAAACCTCATGTTTGCCATATTTGTGGTAAAAGCTACCCTCTGAAAGAAACACTCAGGACTCATTTTCGAATACACACAAATGAGAAGCCATATTCATGTGATATTTGCTCAAAATCTTTCATTCAGTTATCACACTTAAAAAATCATCAGATAACGCACATGACTGAAAAGCCTTTTGTATGCCCTGTATGTAATATGAGTTTTAGTTCGAAAAGATCTCTTGATAAACATCATTTGCTTCTTCATACGAATAAGAGACCTTATAAGTGTGAAGTGTGTGATAAAACTTTTGTCATGGTGTGTCAGTTGAAAAGACATTCTCGCATTCACGAAAAAAAAGTTAAACAAGATCCATGTTTAGTAACTGACTACAGCACAGTGAAGACTGAACTTTGAAAGAAATTGCTTTAAGTTTTAATATACTCTATTTCAAAATTTTTCATCTAACATCACACATGAACTAATCAGAATTCTGCAACACACCAAATGTTTTGCAGATCTGACAAAAATAGGTATAATTTTGCTCAATTTACAAAGAAATAGTAATTACCTGTAAAGTTTGGACAAGATGACGTCATGCTGTCATTTTGGCGCAGGACAGTTTTTCTCCCCCTAGAACCTAGAGAAGGCGGAGGAAAAGGATAGCGTGAGTAGGCTAAGGATGAAATGGCAGCGGCAAGTTGTTCGCTGAACTTTTGAATAAGTTATCTATGTTTCATTAAATTGTATACATAAAGTGTAAATGTTAAATTTTGACCAAAATAAACCTTATCAAATGATTCTTTCTTAAAAATTGAGTGGAAAGAACTTTACTGGCGCAGTCTTTAAAGATGAATCTATCCTTTCCAAGAATGAGAGTTTTGATTAATGTGGCTCTTTTTTTAATTTTTTCTTTAAGTGATATTGTAAATGAGAGAAAGGTAGGGTTTTCGTGTTTCCGTAACAGTTATATTTAGTGATAAATGTTTGGAAATACCAGTTTCTCTTTTGGTATCGTGATTGTTTACAGAATACACACTCTTTGCATCATTGCAAGTAGAAAGGAGTGCATTTTGAATCAATGCTAAATCTTCCATTTTCAGGAGCATCATTGTTCTGGTATATTATTAAAATTCAATATTTAGAGCATCATTGCTCTGGTTTATGAGAAAACTGAATTGAGCATCATTGTTCAGGTTTTGCAATAAAATTGAATAAAGCATCATTGCTCCTTCGTAGTATTGTTATATAGTGGCATCATTGCTCAGTGTTGAATATTTTAAAATTTTGTGTGCATTATAAACAAAGCAACCATTGATTATCCATTAATCTTTCAAACTTCCATTTAATTTCGAAGAACGAATGTTGTGTATGTAGTGTGTAAGTCATTGCACAGTCTGTAAAAAGCATCATTGCTTACTAAAAGTGAAATTCACTAAATTTTCAGTAGGGAGCATCATTGCTCTGTTATTCAAATCTTCGATATGTATGGAAGTTGCTAAAAAATTGATTACTTTGAAATTGATTTGGAAGATTAGAAAGTAAAGAAGTGTTTGTGCTTGTGTTGAAATCTGTACCTCAAAGAAATTGTTGTGTGTCTTAGAATATAAGTGCGAGAACATCATTGTTCTGCATGACAAATATTCAAGGTATTTGAGTTAATTTTGTGAGCGTGAGATATTTTTTTGAAGCATCATTGCTTGTGATTCTTGTGTCATTAATTCTAAATATTGACAATTATTGCTTGATTTTTGGAGCATTAATTCAAAAGAGCATTAATTCGTTCATTGTGAAGCATCATTGCATGTGATTCTTGTGTCATTAATTCTTAGCATTGAAAATCACTGCTTGATTTTTAAGTATTATTTTGAAGGAGTATTGATTCGTTCATTGTGAAGCATCATTGCTCGTGTTTAGAGTACTACACTATAAAAAGTTATTGATTGATATTTGTAGTAATGAGTTGATTAGTTAGTATTATTTTGTGAGACAATTTTTTTCCTTATATCTAAATGTAAGAATTGCCAGTTAGACATTTTACTATTATTACATCTACCAAGGTATATAGGTGTAGTGATTCTTTTAATTGTTTCGAAGATAGGAAAGAGGTATAGGATATATTTTTATTTTTGAGCTTGTTCAGTTAAATTTGACAAACATGGCTTTTAATCAGGCTAAAAAGGAAGATTTGAGGTTTTGGCTGAGGAATTGGGTTAAATGGTCACGGATGGGATGAAAAGTCAATATATCTGATTAGATTAATTAAGGCTAGCGATGATTACGGCGAGGATTTTGCTGAAGGGCAATTATCAATTATTACGGAGGAACCAAAGGCTGAGGAGGAATGGAAAGTGAAGGAAGAACACAAATTTATGTTAGAAATTGCAACTAGAAGTAGCAGAAGTGAGGTAGAAAGCAGCTCAAGTAGAATCTGAATGAACGTATGATTACGAAGTAAAATTGCAGGATTTAGAAATACAAAATGGAAAAAGAGTAGAAGTGAGGACAGGCGAAACCAAAATTGTAGTTCCCAGAGAAGATAAGGGAAGGAGAGATCTCGCTCCAGAGGGAAGGAAAACAGAACTGACCCTACCTCAACTGAATATCATATCCGTTTGGGTGAGTAGGAGGGTCTGTATCTGTAACTGAATATCATAGTACCCCTATTAAGGATGAAGTGAAAATTTCGCAAGACGCGGAAGAAAGAACGAAATACTTGGGCGAAGAAACTGAGAGGGAGGAATTTAAGGGGTAAATGGAGAGAACTGCTCTTGTGATCCAGGGAACGGAGGTTGAAGGTCACCAAAAGGAGTAGGACAAGGTGGATGACCCGTCTGACTCTTCGGGTGATGGTACGGTCCGAGTGAATATTCCAGAGGGTCAAGTTACTCCCAAGAAAGGGGAGAATCGCAGAGTCCACGAGAACGGGGACGGAAAACACTAATTTTCTGTTACCCCAAAGTTGCAAAGGAGAAACATGAATGTGAGATTCTGCCTAGGGCGTTCTTGGTCACTGTTCCTTTGAATCACAGAAAATTGAGAATAGCTCCTGAGACTGATAATTAAGTGGAATTAGAACATGTTGTTTGGATGGTATTGCCACTGTGTAATCAAAACTTAGATAAAGTTTGACATCTAGATAAGAGGGGCCAGGGATGAGATGATATTCGACCACAATCCGTTGACCTATGAGTCTGTTCCTCAAGGGGCCAAACTGACTCATTGGGATCAACGATACAGTATCAAAAGTAGCTTTTTATTTCTTGTGTCTGAATTTGTTTTTTGCTTATATTTTTGTGATTATGTTCAGAGCCACTTTGGTCAATACTCTTATTTTTTTCTCTCGTACATTGTATTTGTTGTTTTATTCTCTTTTCAGCTGCATCGTCTCTAAGGTGACGATGAGCTTTCCAAGGGGGAACGTGTAAGGTTTGGACAAGATGGCACCATGCCGTCAGTGTAGAGCTGTCATTTTGGTGCAGGACAGTTTTTCTCCCCTAGAACCTAGAGAAGACGGGAAACGGATAGCGTGGGTAGATTAAGGGTGAAATGGCAGCGGCATATTGTTTGCGGCGTTGCTCTTTAGAATAAGTTATCTGTGTTTCATTAAACCATGTACATAAAGTGTAAATATTAAATTTTGACCAAAATAAAAGGTTTGAACCTTATCAAATGATTCTTTCTTAAAAATTGAATGGAAAGAACTTTACCCACCCTTTTTGCTTCGAAGTGGCTAAAAAAATCTATTTGAAACAATTTATTTGATATATTTTGTTATAAAAAATAATACTCAAAATCACTTATACAAGTATTACTTGAAATTATTTACGAGTGTACTTGTCAAAACAAAACTGTTAAAATGAAATACATATTACACAATATTCTTTCTGTACGTTACTTAATTATCTAAAATATTTTCTTAGTAATTACCACAACTGTGCTTAGCATCTTAATTGCTTACATATATTAATGATAAAGTGTCATTGCTCACATTTCATACATTATTCCAATCTAGTATTTATATTGAATATAGCATCCAAATTACTAAATAAACTTCATACCTCTAAATGAAATAAAAATATATAACAGCATTTCATTTACTGATGTTAATTCTTATTTCCAATAAAATGCATGGCAAAACACACCTCAGGCATGTTACAATAAGATTCTGAATGTCTACTTCAATTTCATACCATTTCCTTGTTCAAAGGGGATTTGTCATTTTTTAAGGCTAAACGTATTTTTGATCTCCCAGATTTCTCATTGCTTTCTATAATCAAACTGCTAAAAAATTTGTTAAGAGAGGCAAGCTGTTCTGTGTAGTTTTAGCAATATTATGCAGCTCCATAGCTCTAACCAAGTATAGTTTAACTGAGTGGCAAAAAATCCATTTAGTTAATTTTATATTGTTTACTAGCTGAATTTACCCGGCCTTGCTTGGGTTTAATTGGTTAAACATCGATTAAAAGTGATCCAAAAAATCACTTTTCTGTCAGAAAATGCAAATATAGAGAAAAAATAAGCGAGCGCAAAATAATTTTTAAAACAGATTTTTATGGCTTTTACAATTTACTTTAGATCCATTTCACATACTATAGGTAAGACAAACCTACAAAAATTGATACTGAGATGACTATACAAAAGTCGATTTTGAGTGATTGTGAATGCCCTTTAAGTTCATTTTCTTAAATCGTATTATTGCAGTCAGTTTTTTCTTATCAATATTTTTTATTTGTAGCAACTTGCACCAGGAATGTGAATTTCAGAATTCCACCAACATTATGAAAAGCTGGCAAATCATATTGATATATCATGATCAACGTTCCAAGCAATTACACTTTATGCTTGAAAATTCCATCCCACATTTTAGACAGGATACATAAACGATGTGATACTGTGATTTTCAATGCAACTGACCCATCTGCGATTGCATCATACTAAGATTCTAAAAAAATACAAAGTCATCTTGAGGCCACTCCGTTAGATGTTAACTCTGACGTCATCTGCCCAGCCAGATCGGGAGAGCGCCCCCTAGCAATATTCAATGTTATTCTATGGGATTTCAAATCGTTTTTAGCCCCCCTACGACAAAAAGAAAGGGTTAATATGTAGCCTGCGTTACCAACAGGGTTCTAAAGTATAAGTGTACCAAATTTGGTATAGATTGGTCAAATGGTGTAGATTTGTAGACAGATGCCAACTCTGCTTTATATGTATAGATATCCATTGGCATTTGACAATAAACAAATAACATCTATTTCTGAGCCAAATAATATTAGTGAAATATATTATATATGTTGATACTTGGCAGCTGCTTAACTTTATTTTGCATAAATGTTTATAAGTAAACTGGCAAAACTCAGAAACAATGTAGAGAAGTATCTTGTTTTATATTAGAATAAGTGTTTTCCAAAACTTTTTGAACTGCTACCTTTTAGAACATATTTTATCAGTGGTCCCCTTAGTCAGTTAAATGATACACTAAAAATTAAATTTATTTTAAACCGTTATTTTATATACATAAATGAAATAATACAAAAGGATCTAAAGTGATTAATTATGTGCAACAATTTTTTAAATGTGAATAGATCTGAAGATGGATTTAATTTTCTACATCTGGCTCCTAATGAGCAACACACATAAAATTCTCCTATTTGACTCAGTTGATCAAAAATTGAAATTAATTTTCACGTCACTACCATTTTAAAATTTCAATCTTAGCTTTTTAAGGTTTTTCAAAGGTTAAGTCACTATAAATATAGATGTAATCAACCTCCTATTGACACCCTGAATATTTTACTTCACCCTCGCTGTCTCTTACCGGTTGGTTGGTTTTTGAGGTTTTACAGCACAAGGGTCATATTTGGCCAAGATATGCCAAATGTCAAATAAACAGATATACACACAAGGAAAATTTTTACTGACACAGAACAGAGAAATACACCCAGACTGTCCATCTTTACAGAACCATATCCAAGTTCAATCATCCTTAGACACTGTCAACCTAACTTGCCCATATTACTTTCTAGACCTTCCACTCTCGTGCAGGCATTGTTGGACATTCTGAGGAGGCTATTGAATAGATGACATGCGCGTCTGATGTCCTCTGGTCCATTGTTCTTTCAGTATGACGTATTCACTTGGAGATAAAATAATCCTGAAATATATTTTAAGTATCAGTCTGCTGTACTGTGTTCAGTTATGTTCTGAAAAATGTGACATTTTTCCGTTTTGTGACCTTTCCACACCAGTCATCTTAGGCACATGTCTACTGTGCTTAGTGGGTGATCTGCCACTAGCATCAAAATAAAAACTTTACTAGTCCAGCTCCCACAAAGATGCAGTCGTTATGTGATTTTGGATGAGTTTTCTTTAAATAAGATAGGCTGGAAAGTAAAACAAAGCGGTTCCACAACTGGCATCTTTAGTGCGGATTCTGGTTCTAAGTTTATCGTTTGGTACCATAAGCAATAGCAGAGATAATGAATTGGTGGGGGAACAACTCACAGCGATCCTTACATACTTTAGTGGATGGCAGTCCTCATCCTAATGATCTTTTACACATTCAAACATCGACTGCCTTCTTGTCAGATACACTATATTTTCTGCCCAGTAATATTCTCACAAATGCGTGTTTAACAATATTTTTCTGATTTAGGCCCTTCATACCAATACCATCTTAGACAATTGTCTACTGCACCTATATAGTGGGTGATCTGCCACTAGAATCAAAATAAAAAAATTCAGTGATTAATAACAAATATAATTTTCCATCAGTTGCAAATGTCTAGTCTAACCTTCAGCTAGTTGTAGGCACTCAAAAAAATCAGTTTAACCACTTTTTAACTAGAAAAAAATAAGACCATAGTCACAAGTGCAACCTAAAAAAACACTCCCTCATTTCCATTGATCATAATACAATTTGTCCAACTTAGTGTTTATAAATTTGTAGAATCTAAGACCTGAATAAATTGCATTTAACTCTTAATTGAAGCTAAAAGTTTTCAATCTAATAATTCTAGCAACTTTTAATCAGATATAAATTTAGAATTCAGTAGGATTACTTATAATACAGTATAGGTCTTGATACAAAATAAAAGATGGTACCTGAAGTTTCTAATTTGGAACAATCGGTTGACTTTCAATTCAATCCTTTTGCACTTTTTCTCAAGATTTGAAAATGAGTGTAAAATACAATCTAGAATTCTCATAGCAAAAACATCAATCTTCTTCTCATGCAATTGTTTTCTTTAAATGTAGACTTTGAGACAAATTTTGCAATACCTGTAATTGTATTTGAACATAACCACATTTTAGACAAATATATTAGGTATAAAACCATCACTTAATTAAGTTAATTTCTACAGCTGCAAATTCATTTCAATAAACTTGAGGTATGGATCTAACATAAGCTCTATGAATCTTGAACTTTTTGAAAAATCACACAGGAAATCATTTTTGCTTTCAAAAAATAAAAAAAAACACAAAAAATGTATAGTAACCCCTTGCTATATTCCTCATTCAATATTGCTTATTTTTAAGCCCTGATGAGTTTTTAAATAGCAATCTGTTTCTTTAGGAATTGGGAGTTCTAAGGTCACCTGCTTTAACCAATAATCTTAGTCTTTTCACATGGGCCCTTTAATCACATTCTGAAATCTCATAGGGACATCTAGACATTGTCAGCTAAAATGGTTGAGATTGTAACGTCATGGTTTTCTCCCTTCTTTGGGGGCCTGAAATTCTTCCCCATCGTGAACTGACCATCAATGATAAATCCTCTCAAGCAGAAGTGTCGAGAGTTTACGATCAGATGGAATTAAGGTGTCCAGCAGCCCCTCTTTTAATAAGTCTCTTCATTAATGTGGAACTGGAGGAGTGACCTTCATTCCAAACTCCTCAACAGAGATCCTTTGAAGTTTTGAAAGTGAACGGAGGACGCAGAGCTGTTCTGATGGAACAGCAGGACTGAAACCATTGTTTCATAATTTTCATTTAGCCTTGAGTTGTTCAACCTATGTAAATACTGTAAATTCAAATCTAATTAAAAGTGCTGTTTGTTTCTATGCCTAAATCCACTCACCACAACTCGCCCAATGTAAGTTCATTATATTAACAAAGCTGTTTGATAAATGTTATTGAGAATTTCTTGCTTTGTTAATTTCTATAATGAAATGTTCTGATATGTTAATTGAGTCTAATTAATTTTTGTTTAAATCATGAAACTATGACCCACCTTTGATAGTTGTTTTTTTGGCACAAGGGCCATGTTGCACCAGATACAAGACATACAATATCAAGTAATAGACATACACACAATGAAAGTTTTAGACACAGAAGATAGAAATACACCCAGGGAGGAATGCACCTGACAGGAATTGAACCTGCACTGCCTTCAACTTGAGGGTTGCTAGCATATTGGACATACCCACTGAATCATGACTGCTCCCTCCTTTGGACTTCTGTCAAATGCTGCTGACATTCATAAAAGGAATCCCTTTTCCTCGAGCTCATACATAGAAATATTGGGTAAAACTGAAAAACACAGTATAGACCCATCGCCAAATGGCTATACATATACAGGGTTTCCATATTCCAAAATTATCCCCAATTGGAGATATAAAATTACTGCCACTTGGCAATGGTAGTGTTCTTGAGTTAATCAAATATTACTTGCAGAGTATAACAGAAAATCAGAAAATAAGTTAACCTATTTTGTTGTATTTATACAAGATTGTCTGGGTTGTGTTTCATGGCATAAGAGCCACGTTATGCCACACAATGTATGTATGTAAAAATAAAATAAAATTGTGGATTTTCTAAAGCAAAGTTAAGAACACTACAAATGTTACTTATGTTTTTTTAACAATTAGTGCATTAATGATTTTATTCAAATTAGTGGAAAGGGTAAATACTAAATATCTGAAGAAATTAAAACAGCACACTACAAGTTCAAAAATTGCCATTGTAACATACATTGTTCTCAACAAATGAGCTATATTTTAAAGATTAAAATATCAAATGATAGGCACCATTTAAAGAATAAAAATGAGAAACTAAATAAATACAAAAATGTTAAACTAACAATTTTTATTCAAATATTTAAAATGCAAACATTAGAACCCTTGTTTTATAAACAGGATGAATGTTTTTAACAATGGTGTAAAGTCGATTTTTTGACTAGTTGTTTGTGAATACTTAACTTTAAAAATAATCAATTTATGAAACAATATAAAAATCAAAATACTTCAGTTAACATGCAATAAAATAAAATGTATACTACAACATAAAATGTATAAACTTCATTTTTGAAAAATATATTTTTCTTCAGCAGTCATCTTTATCTTTGGCAGGTGTATATATTTCCATAAAAAATAAAAAAAGTTTAATAACTTTTTCTCAACATCTTTTTCCCAAGATCTGTGGTGTATAACTCTTTTGTAGGCATCACTGCATGCTTGTTTCCTTTAAGATATGTAAGGCAGCCAGGTAAATATCAGTAATGTGACTTTTTGGACTCTTGAAAACCTAATAAATAAAACAAAAATTACATTAGCTACTAGTCAAGAAAATGTATATGAAATTTTTTTTCTACTTTATGTTTGTCTGCATATACAAAAATCAAGTAAAAACATTGTACACTACTGTTTGTGAAAATTGCATCACCAAGGAATCATGCAAATTAAACAAAACTTGCAGGAAATGCAAACAGGTTAGGATATGCAAATGATTAGAATTACAAAGCGATCACACATGTGTGGGCCGAGAAACACCCTCTAAACTTCTAAGTGAGCAGTGTATAAAAAGCACTGTAAAGGTGGTAAAATGTGTGTATTGTCGTTTAACTGCTGTAAATGATTGATTACAAGTCTATATGCAGCGCCAAAAACGCAGAGTGCCATACGAGCAACTAACAGAGTTCGAACGGGGCTGCATGATCGGCCTCTGTGAGGGCAGACTTTTGTATCATGAAATTGCCACTCGCACGGGGCGTAATGCCACAACAGTGATGCGTGTGGAAGAGATGGGCCATGGAGAACCAGACAAGTCGAAACCCCGGCAGTGGGCCACGCAATATGACGTCACCACGGGACGACAGACACCTCATCCGTACAGATAGAGGCCATCTGGAATGCTATTCCTCAGCATATCCAGAATCTGTATGATTCAATGCCATGACGTGTACAAGCTCTCATCGCTGTGCATGGCGGCTGCACAAGATATTGATTTCTGCATTATTTTTGTTTTATTGCTCTGTAAATTTGATCATTTATTTAACCACCATAAGTAATACGTGGAATAAATTTCATTTATTTCTGATGATTCTTTCAGTGTTGCAATTTTCACAAACAGTGTATATAAGCAGGGTATGAAAAAAGCATAAAAATCGGATTTATTTGATTAAAATCGGATTTTTTAAAATTTAAATAAGATTTTTATTTAAATTAAACCCTTGCCTGCATACAAGTTAAACTTGCTGGACATGAGACACTCAAATCAGTGTAGTTTCTAGATAGTTTTAATTTTTGTTAAACATTAATATTTATAATGAATAACATTAACACATTAGGAAATATAGCAGGGCAAATTTTTGAAAGATTAAAACACAATTTAAGAAGTTAATCACATCATGGAGTAAACAGAACAGCACAACAAATGACATGCAAAAGTAATGTTTTCCCATCTGGTTCTCAAGCAGTTTAGATTAATTTTATTTTCATTTATAACCTGAGGCATGAAATTTTTTGGACCTAGATAAATAAGATTGTGGGATCCCACTAATACTACATAATTATAAATTTTTGTGTAAAATTAATCGAAAATCAGACAAATTTCAGAATTTCTTTGTATTATATATTTATCATATATGAATAAAATGTATAGAATTTCTTGTTATTTTTATATAGTAATTTGTTAAAGACTTATTGAGAAAAAATCATGTCACCAGTAGAAAATAAAATGAACTTGAAACAAAATTTATGAAAAAATTCCTACTTTTCTTTAATATTTAGCTTGCAGAAAGTACTTATTTCTGAAAAATGTTATTCGTAAGTGAATAGTAAAAATGAGACATGAAAATATACAAAAATTAAAATCTAATATGGCTATTTTTCAAATTTTCTGAGCACTGGTAAGTATTTCAAAGCTATATTCCAAGCACACGAAAAGGATTCATACATGACATACAAGAAAATGAAGCCTCCTCTATGAATAACATAGAATAAGTGTAATACTATTCTTAGAACATGGCAATTGAGTGGAATTTTGAACTTGCAATAAAAATTCATAATCATTAAAGTAGCTTTCCACTTCAATCTGTAGTCTATTTTGTCGATATAATCAATCAATAGATGAGCGAATTAACTTTTACATTCCGAATTTCAATTCCATAAATACAGAATAGTTACACTAGCAGTTTAAAAATTCCTAGGTATCTATAAAATTTCCCAATTAAATTTCAATAAAAATTACCAACATTACACAAAACAACTTATTCAAATAAAATAACAGGCATCTTGTTCATAGTTATTTCATTTTCAATTTTCATAAACTTAATACAGAAAGTAGAATGAAATTTAAAATTTTGATTTAAATCAATGATTAAAAAATCACTTGATTTAAATCAAGTGTCCTGCTTGACCAAATATGACCCTTCTGCCATAAAATCCGAAAACAACCAACTAACTAGACAGTAAAACCCCGTAAGAAAATACATCACTTGGGTACCTCGGGTTCGTGAAGCCTGTACGTACAAAGATTAAGTGCACGCCATTTTTCCAATCACTGGTTAATAGACAGAGAATTGCAGTAAAACTGCCAATTAATAAAATCAATATTGCTGCTCATAAAAAAATTAGTGACAAAATCGAGCAACATTGCACCAGAGGAAAAAGAATCAAGGTCAAAAGTATTATTCATTCCATTGTGGCAATCCTGTTAAAAAGTATATTTGTTTAGGTTGATTTTGGGTTTGATGGCTTGTTACAACTTCTATAGATAGTGATTAGAAAAGATAGTTTATCACTTCAGACCTCTATTGGGCTGCTCATCGAGAAGACCAGAAACGAACGTAGGATAAAAAACACGAAAGGTATATTTGACTTTAATAATATACTCACATTGAAAGACTTCTTTAAAAAGAAACCCAACTGCTTATGTTACATTCAAAACTATTAAAGTGTCAGGAGGAATCTGTTGATTTTTCAAAGGATCAGCTGCAAAACGAAAAATATACATTTGTAGAAGTGATTAATTGATGTTTTAATATAGAGGTAAAATATGGATTACATTTAATTGCATTTTACAGACAAAAATAGACAAACTGCATTGTATACTCTGCATATAAAACTGTCAGAAGCAATTTCCCCAAACGTACAATATTCATACTGACTACAACAGCACTCGAGAAACAACAGTCTCTCCAATATCGATAGCTTAGTACAGAATAATTAGGATTTTTCAGTAGTGCTTTTAAAGTGCACTATTCGTATTTCAATTCACTTAGCACAAGTGTAAATGATGAAAAAATCCTTTCCTGCCTAGCATATCACTTACTGCAAGTGTGCCCTACAAATCTGAAACTCGATCCAAAAAATGCAGTTAACTCATTTTAGTAAAAAAAATCACTTAACAAAATTGTGCACAAAGACATCGTGCCACTTCTGCTATTGAAAACGAAATAAACATGAAATCCTTTGTATGGATATAAAGATGGGCAGATGGATGGAATCTATCAGACATTAAAACGGGTTTTCATAATTTATAATACATATTTCTACTGTGTTTATGGTTTTCGGGGTGCATGGAGAACCTGGGCTTATGGACCCTCTATCTCCTGTGAAAGTTGTAGCTTGAACTGAACAACAGCGAGTTTTCCTGAACCTTTATAGGGACTTTCTAGGTGAATGTAGCGGTTGAGGCACCAATCAGGAAGCTTGCTTCTCTTTTGGCAGGTGGAGCTTGGTGTTGCAATGGGTAGAAAGTTGCAACTCATAAGTAAAAATATGAACCGTAAAGGAGAATACTGTCAAGCAAGTACAGTACTAATTACTCCGTTTGGAGCTAAATCAAATACCTTACAGCTGTTTCAAGGTATTGAATGCGGTTCCACTGATCCGGCAAGTTTATCATCACAGAAAATTACTTTATAATCATATTACATCGGCACCTCATAGGATTCTCACACCACTTGAAAAAGTAGTACCTCAACTGTCTCATTAAGAGGTCAGGGATTCTTACTTTTTTTTAATTCTATTCAGTCAGTTTCAAATATGTTACCATGTTTTTATGAATAGGGAACTCTCGAATAAAATATGCAAATTTTATAACACCTAAAAATGCCCAATTTGGAGGTTTTTACCTATGAAACCCTACAACGGTTTTAGAGCCTATAAATGACTTAAAATCTAAGATACACCATTTTGAAAAATTTTGGTCAGTGCCAATATCCTAGATCTTACTATTATGAATGACGATATGTCTAAGCTCCACCTAAATGGAAAAAGTTTGCTTTTTATTTTATATTGTTACCCAACCAAAAACCATAAAAAAGATGGGTTAAATTGTGTAGAAATACTTTTAGGAAATACTTTTTCCATACACCTCTATAAAGTACCATATTTTGCAATATTCCTTACGAAAATAAGATTGATGATGGTGTGTGGAGGTATTTCTATTATGTTTAAATATTGTTGTATAAAATAGATCATAATCTTCTGCATTTTACTAATTAGAAACATTTTCTAAAATTAAATTTTTAAAATGCATTTCGAAGGTAAAGTTGCTTACAATGAATACAAATGTTTATTTATTGGTGCAAAAAATTAATAAAGTACTAAATATGATAACAATCTTATTGTTTTAAGAAATAATTTTATTTCAATCAATCATCCAAAAAAAGAGGGGTACTTACATATTATCCGTGCCAGGGAGATAAACTGCCAGTAATAGTACCAGCGACAATGTGAATTATAGCAATCCTTTTTCTGTGGGAAAACCATAATAACCATGTAGTTAATCGTGTGGTGCATTCGAATTTTTTCTTTATATATCTGCTAGATTTGCCAAGAACTGAAGATGCTATCTATTTTTCCAAGAATATGGTATTTTGCCTAAAATGCGCGAGTGTTCCAATTCACATGCAAAGGAAAACAATTATTTTGATGCCATATTGAAGGCAATTTCAAAGCAGTTCCTGCCGGAAATCAAAATATCGTCATAAATATTTTTTGTCGCCAAAAAACGCCAACCTGGCATGAATACGTAAGTACCAGAAGAGCTTATGAAATTTAGGTAGCCTCCAGAATATAATTCTGGATTTGCCCCTGAACCTGAAACAGTGTACAAATGTCGTGCCACTAAATGCTGTTTTAGATATAAAAACCAAGTGAGAAAAAATAACACATTTTATGTAAGATATTAATCAATTGATACTGTTTTAATTTTAGACATAAAATAAGCGATATCACAAAAAAAAAGAACAGAAATAATTTGACTAACATTACATTTTTTACCAAACATTGAGTAAAGTAGGTAACTAGAAACCAGCTTTATGCGAAAATGCGACATGATAGAAATATATGAAAAACATTTTTTAAATTTTGTTTATATGTAAAAATATTCAAGGAATTTTCAAACCACTTTTCTGAAGCTAAATTTCGCAGACCTGTTATTGAATCGTAATTTTGTCCAATTTAAAAAATTGGAACAATTCTAGAGCTTAGTGCTGGTTTCAATCCAAACTGCCATTTGGATAGATTTATGAAAGTTTTTTATATTCCATAATTGACTATGGTACATGTTCTAGAGTTGATTAAAAAATTATCTTTAGCAATAATTATTTGAAAGTACTTTATAAATTAGATTTTTTTAAAAACTTGAAGCATCTCTTAAAGCATTGCTGATAAAATGCCATCTACCAACTTTGGTGACTATTGTTATCTAGATTTTACAAATGGATTACATAAGCATGAGTTTTCTTTCAATAAAATTAATTAGTCTGCTTAACCTTAAAAAAAAGCTGAAAATCTTATTCATTTCAGTAAATGTATCTAGTGCTTCATCTGGTGGCAATACACTTGGCATGTTTTTTAGCGCACTCTTTGTCGCCAAGGAAAGAAATCTTAGAGAAAAATCTTTTTTGTCTATAAATCTTTCTGCTTGCCGAAGTTGCCATGAAAACGCAATAACCCTAACAAAGATGGGTTACCTTCACCTGCCATAACTCCTTACTAAAAGTGTGCCAAGAGTGTTGCCACCAGATGAGGCTCTGGATACATCTATACCCACATTTCAAATGCTAAATAAATTGAACAAACCCAATCTTACCACTTTGAACAGATGCATGACTAATGGAATGTTTCGTTAGGCTTTTTTTGAGGCAAAATCCTTTACCACATGTATCACAGATATAGGGCTTTTCTCCTGTATGTTTCATATGGTGTTCATCAAGATCTCTTTTGCACACATAGCTTTTCTCACATTTGTCACAACTGTACGGTCTGTCACCTGTATGGTAACGGCAATGCACCTTCAAGCCCGACATCAATAAGAAGCCTTTTCCACACACATTACAAAAGTGTCGCTTCTCCCCTGTGTGTGTGAAGTTATGCCTTTTGAGATCATATTTCTTGGCAAAGCACCTACCACAAACTTCACAAGAATGTGGCTTTAATATTTGGCTGTCTCCAGACCATCGTCTGGGTTTATGTAGATTATCCTGTTTGTGCACCAGCATGTGTGTCATCAGATTACTTCTTTGAAAGAAACTTTTACTGCATATATCACAGATATATCTTTTGACACCTGAGTGAATAAAGCGATGCTTCCGAAGGCTGTCTTTGAGGCGGAAAGCTTTG
This sequence comes from Meta bourneti, assembly GCA_933210815.1. Lineage (NCBI taxonomy): Eukaryota > Metazoa > Arthropoda > Arachnida > Araneae > Tetragnathidae > Meta > Meta bourneti. The sequence goes on from OW119928.1 coordinate 81,380,901, forward strand.
TTACACACATCACAGAAAAATGGCCGTTCCCCACTGTGTAGAGCACAGTGCTCTTGATATTTATATTCTGCTTTGAAAACTTCGTTGCAAATATCACAGATAAATAACTTTTCATTAAGCTTGTCACACACATGAGACGTGAAGTCAGTCTCCTTCATAAAGGTCTGATTGCAGGCTTGGCATATGAAATCTATCAGAGGTGTATGAGCATATGAATGTGCTTGGAGATCTTTCTTTAGTCTAAAACATCGCCCACAAATATCACAGGAATGAGGTTTTGATTCTTTTACAGGATAGACATGTTTTACTACAGGAACATGGATAGAGTAATGTTGTGTGAGATCTTTCTCCATTTTGAAGCGCTTGAAGCAAAGCTCACAGGAAAATGGATTATCTATTTCATCTGTTGGTATAACTTCCTTGGAGGAGCAATCAGTTGTGTAATTTTCAGCATCTTGAGGTTTAGTATCACTATCTGTTTGCTCCAACTTCGGAATTTCAGTATACACTTTACTGTCATTGAATTCAGCTATCTTTGCACTTTTAGGTTCAGATTGTGAAGTTTCTTTTACTTTAACACAGGTGCGCATGCGAATATGTCTTTCTAAGCTCTTTTGGTGGCAAAACCGGGTCTTGCACTCACCACAGCTATAAGGTTTTGAACCTGTATGGTTATAATAGTGCGTAATGAGCTCTGCTTTCCGAAGGAATGCTTTTGGACACATATCACAAGCATGTGGTCGTTCACCACTATGAAAACGACGGCAGTGTACTAATAAAGTTGATCGATTAGTATAGCTCTTTCCACAAGCACTACATTTGAATGCTTTTTCACCAGTATGTATGGGAAAGTGCCTCTGAAGATCATTCTTTTTTCCAAAACCTTTCCCACACACTTCACAAATATGAGGTTTTTCTCTCTCAAGGCTCTCTTTTTTCTGTGCCTTAGATTTTGTTTCAGAATGAGTTTTATAATGTTCGCCCAGACTGCTCATCTGGGAAAAATTACTGTCACAAACAGAACAGGTGAAAGCAGTTTTGCACTTGCTCTTTTTGAAATGTCGCTTAAGACTGTATTTCCACGTGAATCTAATATTGCACACTTCACAAACAAACAGCTTTCCGTCTTCATGTCGTGCATAATGAATTTGTAAAGTGCTTTCATCATCAAAAGTTTTTTGACAAACATCACAAACAAATGGATATTTATCGGAAGTGCAACGGTGAAATGTCAAAGCCGATTCCCGCATAAAACTAACACCGCACAATTTACAGAGGAACGGCTTACCAACAATATGAGCTGAATAATGCTTTTGTAGTTCAGTCTTTTGGGTGAACTCCTTGTTACATACTTCACAGGAGTAGGTTGTCTCGGCGTTAGTACATTTTTCATCCTCAATGCCAGGAAATTGTTCACTGGAGTTTGTATTTTTTTCAGTGCTTTCTGTTACTACGAATCCATTTGTTTTCTCAAAGTTAGTTACTTCTCCGCGCAGATAAATAACCAACATTTCCTGTATCAGCAGAAGTGATTGATACTTTGCGGCTTCACCTAGAAACTTCACAGAAATTCAAAAACGACTTCTTGTTCCATTTTTTCCATTCACTTCATATCATCATAAAAGTTGCGCACACAGAGGCGTCACTATCATTCCTCCTAATGGGAAATCGGAAAAATATAAACAATTCAAATGGACCAAAGGGACACCAAAGGCGGAATAAGTAAACATTACTATAACCAACAATCACTCCCACTAATTTCCCATGTCAAATAAAGATATGTAAGTAGGTATTTTAATTAACGTCACACTGGAGCAACTCAACGGGCTATTGGCGATGGTCCGGGGTCACACCCGAAGGGAAAGATCCAAGAACAAGTAATTTTGAACCACGGTCAGATGACATCAACTGAAGAAGTTGTAAGGTTGTGTACATGGTTGGTTAGTAGTCGAATTTAAGTCGCACTGGAACAACAGAAAGGGCTATTGACGACGGTCCGGAATCAATCTCAAAGGGAAAGGAGAACAATACGTAATTTTGTACCACGGTCAGATGACGAGGCAACACCTGAGCTGGCATACCACGCCAACGTGAGGGCTTTTGAGGTCACGACAGATGTAGCGTGCCCCAGCCCTCTTTGTACACGAAGGTCTTTGGTTGGATTCGAATTCGCAACCCTCATGTTGCTAATCCGTTACTCTTCCAACAAGGTTACTGCGGCCGCTTGATCACATGGGATCCTGGAAACATAAAAAGGAAACGATTGCTTACTCTACTTTTATATTTTCGTATGATTTCAGTAATCTGACCGTGGTTCAAAATTACGCGGTGTTGTCCTCGGATCTTTCCCATTGGGATTGATCCCGGACCGTCACCAATAGCCCATTGTGTAGCTCCAGTGTGACGTTAATTGAAATACCCCCACCCCACCCCCCGGATAGTCATCAATATCCCGTTGTGTTGCTCCAGTGTGACGTTAATCAAAATACCTACAACCTTATGATTTCAAGTGGACCGCAATGGCCCGGTTGGAAGAGTAATGGATTAGCAACCTGAGGGTTGCAAATTCGAATCCAACCAAACACCGTCGTGTGCAATCGGGGCTGGTGCACGTTAAATCTATCGTGGCATCAAAAGTCCTCACGTTGGCGCGGTTTGGAAGTTTGGAAAGTGGGATAACAGCTCAGATGTTACCTCGTTATCTGACCGTGGTTCAAAATTACGCGGTTTTTTCTGCGGATCTTCCCCTTTAGGATTGATTCCGGACCTTCACCAACAGCCCGTTGCGTTGCTCTAGTGTGACGTTAATTAAAATACCTACCTACCATCCAAAAAATGAATCCGGGGGTGGTGGTAGCTAAGTTAGTAGAGTAGCGGATTAGCAACCGGGGCGTTGCGAGTTCGAAACTCGATTCAACCAAAGACCGTTGTATAAGTGGGGACAAGTGCACGTTAAATCTGTCGTGGCCTCAAATGTCCTCTTATTGGCATGTTGTGAAAGTTTGGAGAGAGGGGGGCTCGCAAGGTGTTGTTCTCGTCATCTTAGTTCAAAATTACGAGGCGTTATCCTTGGATCTTTCCGCCATCTGACCGCGGTTTAAAATTACGTGATGTTGTCCTCGGACTTTCCCTTTGAGATTGATCCAGTGCGATGTTAATTAAAATATCTACCTATATGGGTTGCTCCAGTGTGACGTTAATTAAAATGCCTAATTACGTACATACCCACCTTATGGATCAAAGGTCATATTTGGCCTTGCTGGGCCAGATACAAGACAACTTATGGACATACACACACAAAGAAAGTTTTTTTGAGAAAAAGGTACTAGGAGAAAAGGTATTGGTATTTTAATTAATGTCATACAGACAGAATACAGAACAGAATACGTCATACAGAATTAACGCAACAGAATGGGCTAATGGAGAAAGAAAAAATAAATGCACTCAGGGAGGAAATGAACCTGACACCTCCTGTTCTGCCTACAGCTCGCAGATTTCTAGCGCAGTGGGCATACCCACTAAATTACGACGGCCCTTGGTTTATTTGGTAATGAGATTTTTCTGGTAAAGGTCGGATCATTCCCTGTGGGGGTTGATCCCTGACAGTCGTCAATAGACCGTTGTGTTGCTCTAGTGCGACGTTAATTAATTAAGATTAGCTTCACCCTGACCGCCGTCAATAGCCCAGCTAAAGGTCGTCGAGTACACGGGGCTAGTACACGTTAAATCTGCCATGGCCTCCAATGTCCTCACGTTGCCGTGGTGTGGAAGTTTGGAGAGTGGGGTGCCAACTTAGGTTTTGACCTCGTCATCTGACCGTGGTTCAAAATGACGAGGTGTCTTTCCCCTCAGAATTGATCTCAGTCCGTCGTCAATAGCCGTTGTGTTGCTCCAGTACGACGTTAGTTAACCACCTACCTCAAATGCGACGCTTAAAAACCAAGGCACAACCTTCAAATAGGAAGCGCAAAGTGCAAAGGGACAAGCGCAGACCAATCAGAGGTGCCGGCGCGATTGACGAAAACGCTTAGATTGGTCTGGGCGTGTCGCTTTGCGCCTCGCGCTATTTATCCACTCCTTCAGTGTAGCACACAACAATCGTATTACTATTCAGAAAAGAGAGTAAGGTAGGTAGTTAATTAATGTCGCACTGGAGTAACATAACGGGCTATTGGAGACGGTCCGGGATCCATCCCGAAGGGGACGAGGAGAACACCACGTAATTTGGAACTACGGTAAGATGACGAGGTGAACACCTGAGATGGAACCCCACTCTCCAAACTTCTACACCACTCTAACGTGAGGGCATTTGAGGCCACGACAGATTTAACGTACACCCCGTGTACACGACGTTCTTTGGCTGGACCAAGTTTCAAACTCGCAACCCTCCGGTTGATAATCCGTTATCTTCCAATCGGACTACCGTGACCCATTAAATATCTAAAAGCTGCCCTACCATCTTTCTGAAACTTAAATTGTACTTTTTTAGCAAAGAAAAAGAAACTGATTACGTATTTCGATCTACAGGATCCGCCGGAATCTCGGCAAACCCTGATTCTTTCCGCACCCCACGGGGAAGCTATTTTCCCAACAACGCAAAGAATTCCCGTGCTGCGAAAAATAAACACTTCCAAAAAATAGTTCGAAATAAGGCGAAAGAATAAAACCTCGAACCGCAGAACCGCTTCTCAGACAAGTTTCAGCTTTCTTTAGGATGTCAGAAAAGCTTCAGAACGGGCTGATAGGAATGCATTTCTTTCGAGTTCTGCCGGTATTCAGATTGCTTCGGCCCCTCCAATATATTCGACCGTTGCCATGGCGACGAAGTAGAGGGACTCTGGAAAAGACTTGTCTATTCACATGATAACTCAATCTGCCCTACATTGCTGCTTTAGAAGGAGTGTGGACAGGGACGTTTCACACAGGCTGATGAACATATGTGCGGCAATGTCACAACTTACAGGAAAGTCTGGTTATTTTTTCTGGGGTTACTAATTTCGTAGAATTGCCGTGTCTATTATAACTAATAGTATTGTGACATGAATTTTTTAAATAAATTTAATGTTTCGTTCAACCCTCCAAGTGGTTTCGAGGAGATATCTCGTCTGTCAAGCTCTGATTAATTTTGCAAATGATATCTCATCAAGATCTGGTGAGTTTTGTCAGTTTGGCGAGATACCTCGTCGAGACAACCACCAGAAGGGTTTCTGTATATAATTAATGGTATTATTCTATACATAACTAATGGTATATTTCTATATTATAATTAATGATATTGTGACATGAATTTTTTAAAATAAATGTAATGTTTCTTTCAAACCTCCAAATAGTTTCGAGGAGATATCTCGTCTGTCAAGATCTGATCAATTTTGCAAATGATATCTCATTGATCTGGTGAGTTTTGTCAGTTTGGCGAGATACCTCGTCGAGACAACCACCAGGAGGGTTTCTGTGTATAACTAATGGTATTATTCTATACATAACTAATGGTATATTTCTATATTATAACTAATGGTATTGTGACATGAATTTTTAAAAATAAATTTAATGTTTCTTTCAACCCTCCAAGTGGTTTCGAGGAGATATTTCCTCCGTCAAGATCTAATCAATCTTGCAAAATGTTATCTCGTCATCAAGATCAGGTGCGTTTTGTCAGTATGACGAGACAACCACCAAGTTAAGATTGTTGTTACTAATCCTCTTGGTCAAGATATAAACCTAGATCAAGCTCAAAAGGCCCTGTCACACAGCGACCAACTCTTGATCACCCAGGGGGCCACCGTGACTCAATGAGTACGCCACTACCCAAGCATCTTGCGAGTGGTCGGCGGCATAGTTACGATTCCTGTAACTTATACCCTGTGTATATTTCTCTCTTGTGTCAGTAAAACTTTCCTTGTAAGTGTATGTCCAATACTTAATGTTATCTGTCTTGCGTTTGGCACAACTTATCCAAATATGGCTCTTGAGCCATAAAACGAAACTCAACCAATCTTATACAGGAGCTGTCCCACGGAGACACCAATACATCCTAGAATATGGGAGAGTAGCTCGGGTTGTGGAGCAAAGGCAAGTTGAATAGTTCTTAATTTCCCTCACAAAAGTCATGTACGGGACCCACAGCCAAAGCACTGTGTGAAACAGTAGTATAAATTCTTAAAAATAGTAGCAAAAAAGTTTCCTCTTATATTAATAGCAATTTTAGTTACTCAGATACAAATTGAATCGACTAAAGCACAAAATGTGCTAATTAAGTATGAAACACAGACGTTGAAGACCTCACCAAGAAATATAAATTTTAAAATTAAAAACTACATATTTTTTTAAGGTTTTCTTGACAATCTAATAACAGATTCCGATGTGGCTTGACGCCTAAACTTCGATATTGGCGTCCTTGGAAAATTTTCTCCCCAAGAAAAATCCGAATTTTTTTCCAGTCAGCTATTAGTTGAAAAAAGGGACTTAATTTTCGTTGACCTTTGGTGAATTTTCAAAAACATCACCAAAATTGTGAAAATAGAAGATTCTGAAACGATATTGCTTGAAAAGAAGAGGAAATGAACATGTTTGTGCAACTTATACTTTGAGTATATGAGATTCATATATTTATTTCATGCGGAAGGTTGAAAAGCAAAAAGTCGCCTTTCAGTCATCTATGGCAGCCCTGCATGTGTCTTGAGAGCCTTCTAAGTCTTACCAGAGCAGTCTGGTCCTCGTTTCAGACCAACACATTAGTTTCACACTAATTATTAATTATTATACACACATATAAATAACGATTTTAACATTTGCATCTAACATCTGGCTATTTTCTAAGCAACAACTTCCATAGAATTATCGCATGGATTAACATAGCATATATACACGCTCGAGTAACAAGCAAATCGTTGAAAATGGAGTCATTGAAATTGTTTTCTGGACACTTATATCTGCACCTTGGTTGAAAATGCGTCCAACGGTTTTGAGTCATGCCCACAAATCACTTCAAGGTTATAAAAGTTAATATAGAAAAAGTGCTAATATCCTCTAGTCAATACATTATGAAGCAATCAAAACAGAAAGAATTTTTAAGAAAAAATATAAAAATTGATTAATCAAGCATTATCAAAAACTTGCAATTAAGGTACAGATATAATGGCTTTATTTTTAAAAATTATTCGAATCCCTTTTCAATCTACATTTCATTAATTTAAACCGGGTAATTCCTAGTAATTCCCAAAATAATACAAATAGAATTAAAATTAAAAATATAAATAATGTAAATAGAATTAAAATTAAAAATATAAATAATGAAAATAAAAAGGTACAATTGAAATTATAAATAATGCAAATAAAAGGAAAGTACTGAATAATGTAAATAAATGTAAAATTGAAATTATAATAATGTAAAAAAAATATCATGATAAACATGCCTTATCTAAATAGGATTGCGCATGCATAAAACAAGCCATCATCATAAGATCTAAGGATCGCAGAGCCGACAAACCAAACCAAGCGTACATAGATCTGAAATATTAAGCTAAATAATACAATGTATGCCTTCTCGCCATTCAAAAGAATGATGGTATCTCTCAAAAGAAGCGTCCCACAATTCAAAAATGACGCAAAATAATTTAACACATAATTTGACATTCAAACTGTTGAAATAACAAATAGGCGTATTTTATTCATCCATCATTTTAGATGTATCATCAATCTGGTTTTAATTTCCACATCAATCATTTCTTTTTCAAAAACCATTCTCCCTTTTCCGTCTGGAGGAAGAATCTCTCCACGAATCAAAAATAAGCGTTCGCATGAATTTAAATCGTTTCCTCATTTTTTCCCGTGCGCTTGGAAGAAAAATGGCAACACTTTGCGTCGGCCGATGCCCTCCCCTCCAAAAAGAACAGAATTCCGCAATTTTTATCGCAAAGAATAATCGTTGTTCTCATTCGAACCTACCGTAACCCAAAAATTATTCCCTTAAATTCCCGCGAATTCGGAAAGAGTTTGGTAAAAAAAAATGGCACAACAGAATTGGAGAGAAATTCGGTTCAATAGTCATTCCCTCTATTCCTTCCTGCTTAATGCATTCAATTGTCTTAAATACACCGCGATACAGAAACAAAAGCACGTGCGCAAACCCAATTACTATATAAAAAAGAAGTTGAGAAAGATAAAAAAGTTCTTTGTTTCCGAATATTCTCTGCCTGGGTCTGTACGTTGCTTCGTTAGAGGATATCGTCTGCACAAAAAGAATTAAGCTCATACAACAGAGCAGATGTAGTCAAGAACAAAACAATTCTATTTTTTGGTTCGTTTGTTTTTTGAATGAGAAGATTAGAACGGGACCTATGGTAATTACTTTTCGTCTTCTTTTTCGGTAATTTAACTACAAGAACAAAGTCGGTTTATTTTTATCTGCTTTATCCCTGTAATTTATTGGAGGTTAAAATTCAATGATAATTTTTTTTATCCCCATTATGTCGCTATGAAGTTAAAGCTCTCTTGTATCGGATGATTATTAATAATTTTGGTTTTGGAAAAGATCATTGTGTGTGTGTGTGTATTTTAAAAAAAGTCGGAATAAATTTTCATCCCATGAATTCCATTATGAATTGCTTTTTTTTTCCAAAAAGAAAATTGCCAGAATTCTTAAATTTAAATTAAACACGGTAAGACATTTGGGCGACATATATAGACTGTTTTAAAAGCTCCCTACTTTAAAGGGATGTAAGGTACACAAAATTAAACTGTATTTATTTATAATGGGATGTATGTCCGCAAAGTTTCGTAGAGTTCGTGATTAATGGAACACTAAAGGGAGGAATTTAAGACAGCCAAGTGTGCCAACAACATTTTTAATAGCCTTAATTTTACAGTAGTTGTACATTTACAATTTCAAGGTGGTACTCAAAGGTACGACCGTCAAAAGTTATGCATGCCTGACAGTGTCGGTGCATGAGAGGAGTGCACGTCGATCATCGTCAACCAGTATCATGCCTTCTTCCTTGCAATGATCCGCTTTTACCCAAAGACTGATGGAGACGTGTAAACGCCTGGTGATTCGACACACGTCTGTTGGGGTACAATCTCACGACGACTCGTCCGTTTTGCGTAAGTGCTCTTTATGATTAATGGTACGTCAGCCAACTCAGTATTAGTGAAATTATATGTTAGCGTATGTAGTCAGCTGTATGTAGTCAGCGTCTAAAAAGTCGATGGTCCAAACTGACTAACAGTCTCTGCAGCAAATTTAAGTAATACTTGAGGATATAGATTCCATGTGAAAATGGCTTAATTTTTAGCTACCTACTACCCCTTAACTCTCCTGATTTTTGTCTTGACGAGATATCTCGTCATTAGCAGATCTTGATGGACGAGATACCTCGTCATTTAGCTTCATTAGATTCTGAAAAAACCCTGAAGTTAAGAATTTCCAAGCATGGTACAAAATTCAATTTTATTGATCAGTCAAGTGCATTTGAAAATAGCACCCCCCCCCAAAAAAAATTGAAAAAGTAAACAAACTCTTTCCCAAAACAAAAGCTTCTAACCCCAAAACTCTTTTCAACTGAAGTTCGCTTTCTATTTGTGAATAACAACCGTCTAAAATAGTTGAAAAAGGAAGCAAACGCTTTCCCAAGACAAAAGCTTTCAATTAAGTAATACTTTTCAACTGAAATTAGCTTTCTGTTTGAGAATAACAACAGTCCAAAATAGTTGAAAAAGTAAACAAACACGCTTTCCCAAAACAAAAGCTTCTAACCCCAAAACTCTTTTTAAATAGAGTTCGCTTCCTGTTTGTGAATAACAACCGTCCAAAATAATTGAAAAAGTAAACAAACGCTTTCCCAAAACAAAAGCTTCTTTTGAAGCTGTGCCATTTATTACAAACATTTTCCCACTCCAGAGAGATTATCAGCATTACAAATTTAACGGAGGATATAACAAAAATTAAGATAGCGTGTGGGGAAATAAATGTCTTCTCCCAGAGACAGATAAACTTATCCCACAATCAGAGAAGAGAAAGATATCTTCCAGAGGGTTAGCCCCAGTATAATCCTCGCTATGGAGAGATATAAATAAAACGTTAGAGGATTGTCCTCGCAGTCTGTCACGGCGGACAGGATGTCGAATGGGTGAGATAGCAATCCTCCATTATTCTTTTCATTCCTATACTTCATTTACTCTCTTTCAAATGGTATATACGTTACATTTCAACGTCGCCTTTTCTTGCTTTTACTGTTCCCTTATATTATGTTATCTTACAGTTTTATATCATATTAGAGCAGTGGCTTTAAAGTATGGACTGTGGGACCCCAGGGGTTTGCGACAAGGTTCCATGGGATCGGCAATAAATAGGTAATATTGCACTAACCTAAATATAAAACTTCCAAGAAAATATAGAATATTCCGTTATTACAGTGTTTCTACACTTAACTCTCCTGGTAGTTGCTCTCTACCAGGTATCTCGTAATTAGCAGATCAGACTAGATCTTGATGGACAAGATATTCCGTCTTGGACAGACCAGATCTTAATCTCGTGCTCATAAAAAAATCGGCAATATCTTGATGACGAGATATCTCGTCCTAAGCAAAGTTGGTCAGATCTTTATTACTGAGATATCTCGGTCGAAATCACTTGAAGGGTTAAAACTAGAAATTTATTTCTTCTAGTTATGGCAGTATTGCAGCCGGGATGCGATATTTGGATAATGAATCTATTTGCTGATGGAATATCACACTTCCTTATGCTACAAGACTCTTTGGCAGATCTTTCAACTGACACTTCATTAAAAATAGAGTTTTCCCAAGAAAAACTAACCATCCATACGGAACCCATCGGATTACGTCGGTGTTAAACTAGTTTTTGAGCAGAGAGAAAACCGCACAACCAACTTTGGTTATCTGCAATGACCGACTATCCTGAACTCAAAAGAACTCTAGTTTCGACAAGATATCTTGTCTTTCAAGATCTGACCAATTTTGTTAATGACGATGTATCTCGTCACCAAGACATTGTCGATTTTTTGATGACGTCGAGATCAAGATCTGGTCAGTTTTCTAATGACGAGGTATCTCGTCCATCAAGATCTGGTCAATTTTGCTAATGAAGATACCTCGTCCGGACAACCGCGCGGAGGGTTAAGACTGCATTTGGCATATGATAAAAAGCATTAGCGGAATGCTGTGACACTGATACTGTTTCGATTGTGGCTAGGGACCACTGCAGTTCACTGAGTTTCCCAACTGCTCTAGTAACCTGAGAGTTGTAGGTGGCACAGGATCGATCCCTGGAAATTAAACCGGGTGTATTTCTCTCTTCTAGGTCAGTAAAATTTCCTTGTGTGTGACTGTCCTTTACTTGATGTCTAGTCTTTATGCTAGTCTTTATGTGACTAGTCTTTATGTGACATACTCTCAAACTAGTCACTTAGTAAAGCACTCTAAAATTAGTCTTTATGTGACATATTCTCGAACTAGTCACTTAGTAACACACTCTAAAACTAGTCTTTATGTGACATGCACTCAAACTAGTCACTTAGTAACACACTCTAAAACTAGCTTTTATGTGACATACTCTCAAACTAGTCACTTAGTAACACACTCTAAAACTAATCCAAAGAAATTTTAAAATCACTTAATAAATAAAGAACTTACAATAAAAATATAGCCCCTTCCAGATTGATATCCTGGGTACGTCCCAGGATAAACTAACCTGAAAACCAAATCGGCAGAATATCTCTTCCAAAGAGTTAGCCTCAGTGCAATCCCCGCAACGAAAAGGTTATAAATAAAACGCAAAATGTGCATAACGATTGTCCTCACATTTCCCCCTTCCCTGTCACAGCCCATAGCGGACAGGTTGTCAAATGAGTGAAATAGTAACCCTCCATTATTCTTTTCGCCCCCCACTCTCTTTCCAGTCGAGTGGCCACCCCCTCTTCAAAGGTAGCCCCGCTATCGAATTCATCGGAACGTCCCTGCCCACCGGATCCATAGAAACGTCACGTCTGATGCGGGCTTCCGAAAAAGATAATTCTGTTAGCCATCCCGGAATATCTCAAACTTTCCAACTTCGAAAATCCCGAGCTCGGTTTCCCTGCTTCGGTTATCGGAATTTCATAAGGTGGGACCTGTCATAAGGGGAATTTGAAACGGAGGGTCGTCTTGAAGAGGTTTCCGTTTCATATGTAGGTTTGGTTCGCCGTATTCCTGTTATAGTAAACTAGCAGAATTGCTCGACCTTACTGGCGTTGGAAAAATAACTGCTTTCTCAGCAGTACTGGTAAAATGATCCAAGTAATCGATCAATATACTTTCCAGCTTCTCCTAAACTACCAAGGGTCACCAACCAAAGACCGTTGTGTACACGTTAAATCTCTCGCGGCCTCAAATGTCCTCATGTTGGCGTGGTGTGGAAGTTTGGATAGTGGGGTGCCAGCTCAGGTGTTGTTCTCGTTACCTGAGCGTGGTTCAAAATTACGAGGCGTTGTCCTCTGATCGTCATCAGTAGCCTTTTGTATTACTCCAGTGCGACGCTAAATAACTGCCCACCTATCTTTCCTCATTTGAAATTGCTTGGAGGATATGTAATTGAATTGACTTCGCACTGTAACAACACAACGGGCTATTGGAGACGGATCGGGATCGATCCCGAGGACAACGCCTCGTAATTTTGAACCGTTGTCAGATGACGAGGTCAACACCTGAGCCGGTGCCCCACTCTCCAAACTTCCACACCAACGAGAGAACATGTGAGGCCACGATGGATTTAACGTGCATCAGCCTCAACGCACCCGACGGTCTTACGTTGGATCTAGTTTCGAACTCGCAACCCTCCCGGTGTGAATCCGTGATTCTACCAACTGGGCTACCGCTGCCCCGGTTGATGTACGTAGTTAATTAACATCGCTCTAGAGCAACACAACGGGCTATTTGCGGCGATCCGGGAACAATCCCAAAAGGAAAGATCCAAGGGCAACGCCTCGTAATCTCGAATCATGGTCAGATGGCCAGAACAACACCTGAGGTGGCACCCCACTCTCCAAACATCCACACCAAGCCAACCTGAGGACATTTGAGGCCACGACAGATTTAAAGTGCACCAGCCCCCGTGTATACGAAAGTCTTTGGCTGGGCCGAGTTTTGAACTTGCAACTTTCTGGTTGCTAATCTTTTCAACTGAGCTACCGCTGCCCTTAAAACTATAAGAACGACTGATTATATGTTCTAATTCAACTAACATTTTAACTGTCTCACCATATAAAAGCATGCTGCGCTACTCGGAAAAAGAAGCTGCTTGTTGAAACATTGTCTAGGTGACCACAACAGTTCCGTGACAGAAGAGAACCCAGCACCACATGTCAGCCGAAACACCCCATAATAAATACATTTGTAATGCTTTTCCCTCACAAAAGTACAACACGTGTCCAAATTGGCTTAACCTTCCTCTTCGTGATTGAGCCAGCGGTGCAGAAAATAGGCGGACACAGAAAGAAAAAAGACCAAAGATTCTAATGGGCGTTGGTTATAAACTCGCAGCCTCAAAAAGGCCGTGTCTTGCTGTCGGATGTGCGTGGTTGCAAGGCTTCCTTTCGAAATTAGGGAAGATGGCGTGTGGGATTGTAATACATGGAATGAAAAAGAGAGGAAAAGTCCCCAACCCAGCGCGCGAATTCATTGACTTAAAGCTCGACCTCACGTACTTCATTTTCCACGAGGGAATTTATGGCATTGCTTTTTGCAGTGAGGAATGTTTCGTTTGATTTCTCCAGATTTTGCTCCCACTTCCGTACTCTGATGTATAATAGCAATATTAATAGGACCAACTCCTCCTCCTATAAGGTTTATAGCGATACGTTTATGTGGCATGGGAAATTAATGGCCCGTATTAATTTTATAGCGAGCGCAGGCTATCCATTCAAGACGTGGAAGTGTTTTGAATGTGACGATGGAATTTTTCTCTTCTATTCTGTGCTTTTTGTTCCAGTTTTTTAGTTGTTAAATTTTCGTGTGAAGGTTTGAATTATGAATGTCTTTAGAACCATTTACGCACAAATTAGAAAACAATCTAAGTATACTGAAGTGACAGAAAAACTGGTACAGATGAGCCTATGGAAATACATAGCAATGCCTCCTATGTACGACATTGGTTGCGTCTGACTGCATCCATAAAACGATAGACATCTGTGGAAGCACCTAGAGCTGATTATGCCATGAGAATGGAAAGTTATCACGATTTGAGTGCGTGAATTCATTGACGAAACTTGACGTCATTCCGTACTCCATTTTCCATAAGGATATTTATGGCATTTTTTTCTCAGTGAGGAATAATTTGCTTGATTTCTCCAGATTTTGCTTCCACTTCCGCATTCTGATATATAATAGCTATATTAATAAGGGCCAACTCCTCCTCCTTATAGCGATACGTTAATGTGGTATGAAAAATTAATGGCCCGTATTAATTTTATAGCGAGGCACAGGCTATCCATTCAAGACGTGGAAGTGGTTTGAATGTGACGTTGGTATTTTTTATCTTTTATTCAGTGGTTTTTGTTCTAGTTTTTTGGTAGTCCGATTCTTGTGTGCAGGTTTGGATCATGAAAGTTCTTAGAAGCATTTGCGCATAAATAATACGATAACTTGAGAGAGCAATCGATATACACCGAAGTGCCAGAAAAACTGGTGCATATCTATAGAGGAAATATAAAAGTAGAGTGAGCAATGGTAACCTTTTTGTGTCCAGGATCACGTGATCAAAACTAATAGCAACGTGACCCTTAGAAAAAACACCTATCATCTGATTGGTCCACTGGACGGGAGAAGACGCCCATCCATTGATTCATCCTCTGATTGGTTCAAGCGATATGGTATTAGAATGCCGATTTCACAATTTTTGAAACCACTATAAAAATGTGAATTCACACATCTACCCTGTCATAAGATGTTATATTGCCAAAGGAGGAGATAAGATGCCAAAACGGCCAACCAAGTTAATTTTTCACAGAGTAGTCACATGACTACTAGTCGATATGTTGGTCACACTTTTTGAAGCCCCACTTAATCGAAATGCTCAGTCTACTTATATATTATGTCTATGGTCTAGTATATACAAAATATATAGTAACGCTACCTATGGACGTCATTGATTTCGTCTCCCAGTGCATATATATAAAGCGATAGACATCTGTAGACGTATCTAGAGCAGTTTCTTCTATTAGAATGGCAAGTTATCACGATTTAAGCGATTTTCAGCGCGGTTTAATAGTTGGAGTTCGTGAAATGGGCCACAGCATTTCGTAGGTAGAAGAGAAATTTCAATTTTCCCATACTACCATTTGAAGGTTGTACCGTGACTATAAGAATTCTGGCAAAACCTGTATCTTACGAAAGTAATATAGCCTTAAGAAGAATCTGAGTGAACGTGACCAGATGACAAGAATCGTTTCCTAGCGATAGACGTGCAACACTGCATCAAATAACATCGGAATAAAATGCTGGACCCTCAACAAATATCAGCCTGAGGACTATGCAACGTTCCCTCAATGGGCTTTAAGAGCCGACGTTAAACTCGAATACCCTTGATGAATACTCAATATACGGCTATGCGCTCGCCTGAGCTTGGGAACATCATCACTGGACACTTGATGACTGGGAACGAGTAGTCAGGTTTGACGAGTCGCGTTTCGAACTGTTATGGGCAAATGGAAAGATTCGTGTGTGGAAGAAACTCCCATGAAGCCATGGATCCTGCATGTCAACAAGGGATTGTACAGGCTGGCGGTTTCTCCGTAATGGTATGAAGTTTGTTTAACTGGCATTCAATGGGACACCTGGTACGTCTAAAAATGTCTCTGACAGGTGAACGCTATGTGGGCATACTTTCTGATGTGTTACACCAGTTTATATCTTGTGTTCATTCAGATAGGTTTGGCCACTTCCAACAGGACAATGCGCCTCCACACAAGTCTAGACACTCCAAATTATTGGTTAGAGGAAAGCTCATATGAGCTTGGGGTCTTGCCATTCTCACCTAAGTCATCAGATCTCAACTTTATCGAACACATCTGGGATGCCATGTTGTGGAACACAAATATCCTACACCTCGGAATACAACAAAATTGCGAACCGCTTCTGTTGTATTCTGCAGGAAATATGGGGTACAATTCCTACAGAATACTTTCGCAAGCTCGTGGAATTAATACCCAGTCATATTTTTGTTGTTCTACACTCCCGTGGAAAGAAAGCCTACCAAGTGTTACACCTGTGTTCCAGTTTTTCTTGCATTTCAATGTATATGAGAGGAATTTTCATCGTAAACAAACCAGAAAGAATACGAAGATTGTACTTTCGCTACTTAAATTATTTCACATGATACATATATGCGTTACCTTTAAAGGTAGTTTATCACCGTTTTGGCGACATTTGCAGTTTCATCTAATAATTCCATTGTCCATTCAATTATCATATATCAATTCTTGATTCCTTCTTTCTAGACCTCTAGACCCACCGCCTCCCAGCTCGCCAAAATAAGGCTTAAAGCTTTTGTGTGGGAAGCGGGGGGAGACGACCACCGTGACCACGAAAGAGGGCAGCGAGTCAACCAGCCCCCCCGGTGGAAAGCACCGCCGACTTCTCACGTGCGGCCCCAAGCACCAAGAGCACCACCATTTATTAAAACCAAAAAAGTAACAAAACGGGCCAACAGGGCCAACATAAAATATGACGACCGGCGACAATTCGCCGGTTTACAAGGACGATATATATTAATACAAATAATATATAGTACAAACATAAAACCAGCAATAATAATAATAATAATGCAATTTGAAAAAAGGACGACCGGTGTACAAACCACCGGTTTACATGGACAAGACTAAAAATAAAATTACAAACGACAGCAACAAAGAAAAATATATAATTAAAATGAACTCTTTATTTAAAAATATAAAATAATGGATGACAATGGTTTAAATATGATGAAGTGAAAGATGATAGTATTTACATAAGAATTTAAATGAGACGAAGTTAAATGGATATAATTAAAATTTTAAAACATTAAAATTCAAAATGCAGAGAGGGGAACAAATAATTGATTCCTTCTTTGAAATTTTCATTGGCGTTGTGCTGAAATCGTTCGGAAAACAAACCAAGTGACGTCACGTTTGGAATACGTATTGCAAATACGTCCGCCTCAGAAACACTACCGATATCAACATTTTGTTTGACAGAAAGACCAGCAAATCTATCATTGCTTTCAAAAACGGTTCCATTCAACATGCTTTGAACTGTTTAAAAGTTAATTGGTATGCCAGGATTAGGGCTGGTATTACTGAAATTGAAATGGGTAGGTAGCTAATTAACGTCACACTGGAACAACACAACGGGCTACTGACAACGTCCGTGATCAATTCCGAAGGACAACACCTCGTAATTTTGAATCACGGCCAGATGATGTGTTCCACACCTGAACCGGCACCCCACTCTCCAAATTCCCACACCATTCCAACGTGAGGACATTTGATGCCACGACATATTTGACATGCACCAGCCCTCCACGTACACAACGGTCTTTTGTTGGAGTTTTGAACTCGCAACCCTCCGGCTGTTAATCCGTTGCTCTTCCAACTGGGCTACCGCTACCCCAAAATTGAAATAATCCTATCAACTAAGATCAAAACAGATGGAAATGATAAAATGCATAAGCGATTACAACATTAAAAAAGGATGAAAACATAACCACTATATATTTTAATGCGAGACAACCAAGATAATTACCATGACTTGTCCTCAATTAACCTAGAATCCAACGACTTTATGCAGCTATAAGTAAATGGATTCTGAGAGGAAATATTTATTATTTGGAACTCCCTGAATTAAAAGAATTTTTCTAAAACTATACGTTCTACCTTAATGAGAAAGTACGAATATAACTGGATGCTTCTGCCGTTTCAATACATTGTTTTTAACTGATCGGAAAATTATAGGTAGATAGGTAGTTAATCAACATGGCGCTGGAGCAACATAACGGGTTATTAGCGACGGTCTGGGATCAATCTGAGAAGGGAAAGATACAAGGACCACGCCTCGTTATTTTGAACCACAGTCAGATGTCGAGAACAACACCTGTCGGAAAATTAGAATCGATATTAAAACATTTAAGAGTAACATGCTTTGAGACAGAATGTTCCTAAAGTTTTTTCCCCAGTGGGTTATTTAGCCACCACTGCAAAAACTAATTTACAATACATTCATAAATATAAAAGAGCTATCTGTCTTCACAATGAAGTAGGCTCAGCTTGTATGTTATTGCTTTGTCCGTTGTCCGACCTTGCGCCATAAAACCCCAACCAACCAACAACTACCATGAAATACGTTTTGGAGGACAAAGTTGGAGGCTCTGTCTTTTACACATCTTGCTAAATTTGTGACTGACGGATGTATTCACGGGTGCACTTTCAAAAACAGGACTGATGACTCTTTTGATACGCACCTGATGACGCTCGCAACAATCGGTACGCTTATTCCATCGCATCAATTAAACCCTCACTAAAGATGGAATTTTGAAATAATTTTTTGTAAAAGTGCAAGTAATTAGGTAAGTAGGTAGTTGAATTTAATTCTCCTGACTATTGTCTCGACGAGTCATTAGGTCAACTGACCAGTTCTTGTTGGATGACACATCTCGTCCATCAAATTCTCTCCGTTTCTCGTAATTACAAAACTGACCAGATCTTGATGGATGATACATCTCGTCCATCAAATTCTCTCCGTCTCTCGTAATTAGAAGAAAACTTACCAGATCTTGATGGATGATACATCTCGCCCATCAAATTCTCTCCGTCTCTCGTAATTAGAAGAAAACTGATCAGATCTTGATGGATGATACCATCTCGTCCATCAAATTCTCTCCGTTTCTCGTAATTAGAAGAAAACTGATCAGATCTTGATGGATGATACCATCTCGTCCATCAAATTCTCTCCGTCTCTCGTAATTAGAAGAAAACTGACCAGATCTTGATGGATGATACCATCTCGTCCATCAAATTCTCTCCGTCTCTCGTAATTAGAAGAAAACTGATCAGATCTTGATGGATGATACCATCTCGTCCATCAAATTCTCTCCGTCTCTCGTAATTAGAAGAAAACTGACCAGATCTTGATGGATGATACATCTCGCCCATCAAATTCTCTCCGTCTCTCGTAATTAGAAGAAAACTGATCAGATCTTGATGGATGATACCATCTCGTCCATCAAATTCTCTCCGTTTCTCGTAATTAGAAGAAAACTGACCAGATTTTGATGGATGATACATCTCGTCCATCAAATTCTCTCCGTCTCTCGTAATTAGAAGAAAACTGACCAGATCTTGATGGATGATACCATCTCGTCCATCAAATTCTCTCCGTCTCTCGTAATTAGAAGAAAACTGATCAGATCTTGATGGATGATACCATTTCGTCCATCAAATTCTCTCCGTTTCTCGTAATTACAAAACTGACCAGATCTTGATGGATGATACATCTCGTCCATCAAATTCTCTCCGTCTCTCGTAATTAGAAGAAAACTGACCAGATCTTGATGGATGATACCATCTCGTCCATCAAATTCTCTCCGTCTCTCGTAATTAGAAGAAAACTGACCAGATTTTGATGGATGATACATCTCGTCCATCAAATTCTCTCCGTCTCTCGTAATTAGAAAACTGATCAGATCTTGATGGATGATACCATCTCGTCCATCAAATTCTCTCCGTTTCTCGTAATTAGAAGAAAACTGACCAGATTTTGATGGATGATACATCTCGTCCATCAAATTCTCTCCGTCTCTCGTAATTAGAAGAAAACTGACCAGATCTTGATGGATGATACATCTCATCCACCAAATTCTCTCCGTCTCTCGAAATTAGAACAAAACTGTCCAGATCTTGATCTCGTCATCATTAAAAAAATCGGCAATATCTTGATGACGAGATGTCTCTTCAGTAGAAAAATTGGTCACATCTTGATGGACGAGATATCTCGTTGAAACCCCTCGGAGGGTTAAGCTGATACTGTCTCACGAAACACTAGGCATGGAACTGTGTAAATTAATAATAGTACTACCGCAACCTTGTACATTTGCACTTAAAAAGTACAGTACCTGTAGTGTACAATATCATGCAAAGGGATACTGAAAAACTTTGTAGATTAAATAATTACCAGTTTAAATTTGATTCAAAAGCACGGTACAGAAAAATTGATTCAGTTTTTAACATTAGAATAATTTACTATGTGTTTCAGGAGAAACCTTTTTTTCAAATGCCTAATTTATTGTTTATGTGAAGAAATATCTTTTAGAATGTTTAAGGGTTTTTATAAGTTGATTTCTTCTTAAGGAAAAAGTCAAATTAAAACGACGGATTCAAACATAATTAAAACTTGGTCTGTAGCTTTATTGAATTATGTTAACAAGAAAGAGATGAGTGAAGATAAGGTTCGAGAATTTTTCTGTTGATTATTTTTAAATCCCATCTTTTTTCCTCTTATTCAAATACATTTTTCTGAATAAAAAGCTTTGAGAACTTCTCAATTATTTTTAATTAAGTTTTTATATTTATCGGGGAAGCTTACTTATTATACACAGCATATAATGCCGGTCATTTTTCCTATTGATTGGTACTTTTGTGCATCAAAGGAAAAGAATATTTTTTGAAGTAACAAACGTGCACAACATCTATGCTAAAGTTTCTTATTAACTTATATTTATTGATGGAAGTGACATTGCGTCAATTCTTATTTAACCCTCCTGGTGGTTGTAGCGACGAGGTATCTCGTCATTATCAGAACTGACCAGATATTGATGGACGAGCTATCTTATTCATCAAGATCTCGTCGTCTCTCGTCATTAGAAAAACTGACCAGATCTTTACCTCGTCATCATAAAAAAAATCGACAATATCTTCATAATGAGATATCTCGCCATTAGCAAAATCGGTCGGATCTTCATGAACGAGATACTTCGTGGAAACTACTTGGAGGACTGAATCAATTTATAATGGATAGAAGCATCGATATGAACATCTCATACCAATATATGTACATTTCATACCAAATGAAATAATTATCAAAAATATAAATCAGTACCTGAATAGTTTCAAAAGCAACCGTTTACGAATAGCATTGGAAATAGTTAATTAATTTGACCCTTTTGCCACGCATTTTAATAGAAATAAGAGCTTAGTGATGGTAGATCTTATTTCTATTAAAGTGCACGGAAAAGCTCACACCCCAGTCATGTTATACAAGTATATCATGAACGTTCATTTAAATTGCATCCCACTCTTTGGTAAAGTCGTCTTCGGTATTTTTTGACGTTTGAACCATAGAAGTGAAATGTAAGTAGACTGAGCATTGCTATTGAGAGGAGCTTCAAAACATATGGATAAAATGTCGACTAGTAGTCCCGTGACAGCTCTGTGAAAAATCGACTTGGTTGGCTGATTTGGCCTCTTATCGCCTGGTTTGGCAGTATGACATTTAATGTAGGTGTTTAAATGCGCATTTCTAGAGGGGCGTCACAATTGGTGAAATTGCCAGTCTACTCTACGTCTCGCGGACCGATCAGATGATGAATCAATAAATGCGTGTCTTCTCCCATCCCGTGGACCAATCAGATGATTAATGTTCTATTCCACCCAACTGACGAGAGCAGTCTTTGGGTCACGTTACTACTAGTTTTGGTCACATGATCCTAGGCACATAAAAGGGTTGCCATTGCTCGCAATTTATATTTCCTCTATGGTTTGAACCTATTTCAATGTGGGATTGATCCCGGACCGTCGTTAATACACCATTGTGTTGTTTCAGTGCGATGTTAATTAAAATAAGTACCTACCTATTTTAATATTCTATCCCATTTTCTGTTCTGCTCTAATTTCTATCTTCCAGATATCTCCCATTTCTCTCTGTTACTAGACTGCTGATTACAGCTACGAGAGCTCTTCCGGGTTCGTTCATCTACATAGCTCCAATCAAGCATATTTTAACTCTGCGGAAAAATAGGATTAATCTTGTCGCAGTTGACTTTATGTTGTTTAATTCCGTAATTCCATCCGTTTTATCCATTTGTTACCATTCGTCAACATACAAATGATTTTGATTTCTATGCCACGTGTGTTAGTGAAATACAGATTATGCAGATCCATAGTTCAAATTAAACATATTTAAACTTAGAACCAAAATTGGCAAATGAATACCATAGCAGTTGATTTTACGTTGTTTAAATCCTTTTGTTGCCAATCGACAACATACAAATAAAGTTGATTTCTGAGCCACGCACGTTAGTGAAATACATATATACAGCTTAGTATTCAAATCAAGCATGTTTAAACTAAGCACTAAAGTTGGCGAATGAATCCCGTAGAGATCGATCGATTTTGCATTATAAAATCTGGAAATGGATGGATTTTTCTGCATGACAATATAAAACAAATAAATATTTATTTTATCCATTTGTTGCCATTTCCCAACATACAAATAATGTGCTAAGTACGTTAATGAAATACGGATATAGATTTCATTCTACTATTTTGTTGTGTTAGGTTCAGATTAATTAACTATCTGAGATGTTATTGGTAAAAAGTTTGCTGTCAGAATGTTTAAGGGTACTGAATTATAGAGGGAAATTAATGGACGCCACTTCTTCCAACCATTTAAAAATTATTCCAATTACTAACATACAGAAATCTCCAGAATAGTTTGACTTATTAAAAATTTGATTGCATGTTTCTTTAATATTCCACTTGACTATTTCCTTTACTTCTCAAATAAATAAAAATTTAAAATAAAAAGTTATACTAAGTAGAAAATTATTAGCTGAATCTTAGTTTCTGAGAGAAATCTTTGGCAGAAATTTAAAATGCCTCTTAAGGGATAATTAACATAAATTAAAGCGTGAAAAAAAGAATCGGGATCTTGCTTTAAAATTGCAACTTAAAACACTTGAAAGAAAAAAATCGATACTGAGCAAAAAATCGATTTGCTGTAAGCACGTTCAGATGAGAAAGTTTTGCAATTCGACGCTAAAGGCTTAAAGCTCCAGTCTAATAAAGGTTCCAAATTAATCCTTCGACACCATGTGTTGCCATTCCAAGAAAAGAAGAGATAAATATGCAGGGGAGGGATGGTCTTACGGATTTATTCAGTGTACGCGGAAGCTACTGCGAGTGACAGAATTTCTTTCCCATTTAATCCCCTGAAAAATCTTTCTAGGAAATCCTTTCAAAATAGATTTCTTATAGAAATACAACGCAGAGATTACCTAGCATGCAAGGCAAACAGAAACACAGAATTATTTTTCTTTAGATTTTTTTGTTACGGCTACTGCAGATGTTTTTTCATCTGCGTCGGAAACACGTTAGATTTGTACTTTTTGAATGGAAAAAGATTTTATATAGTTTCTCTTGGAACTTCCACTGAAGTTGGAATTTTTATAAAACGTTTTGAAAAATATCTTCTAATGTTAGTTTAGTCTCAATTGAGTAACTAAGTATTAATTCTACAGTACTTTAATTAACTAATAACATTTATAGAGTAAAAAATTATCCTCTTCATTACATAACTTAAAAAAGAAGCGATTAGCATAATTATGCGAAAACATCTTTTCTGAGAGAATCTTCGCAGACAGTGAGCGGATAAGTGAGAAATATGTTTGGATTAAGTTATATTGAGAGATCGCAGACTCTCTATGTATTTTAAATTTTTATTTACTCTTTTGCGTTTCCATGGAAACTTAATTCACATATCTACTAATTCATGTCTTTTGATATCGTCATTTGTCATTTATTCGACCAGGTCACATTTGAAATTAGAGGGATTCTCAGTAGAAACAAAACAAATGACATGCAAAGATTTTATACTTCTGCTATCCAAAAACTCTTGCCTCATATATTGGGGTTTCGCCGTTTTAACAATTTATATGTTTAATCTAATCGGTGTTGACCAATTAGCTATCATATATCAATTCAGGACTCATTCGTTGGAAATTTTATAAGCGAAATGTTGAATTCGAAAAACAAGCCAAGTGATGTCACGTTCAGAATACCATCGACATTAAAATGAAATAGACGGAACATGTGCCATCAGCTTCATGCTATTTCTTCCAGTTGCACCGTTTGAAGATCTGTCACGTGGTTGTGGGTAAAAGCAAGAATCCTAAATTACTGAGTGGTTAAAGTTATTATCCACTGTTATCAAAAACACTAGTCTGCGATTCAACAGCCAATCGGCGAAGGCGATTCGTAAGTCCACGTGATTTATCCTTCAGAGATCTTACGACAACGACTCCGCCCACATGGTCCGTCTATTTCATTAGAGGGTTGATGTAGAATACGTGCTTGCAGAGGAAACACATTCTGCCACAGGAACACTACCGCCGCCTACCCATTTAGCTTGACAGAAAATACCTCTCACACAAATTTAGAGGATGTATCGTAATACCGGTTGTTTTGTGGCAACACTACTATCGCTTCGCGCGTGTGACAAGTATTACAACTTTAACCTTCAATTTTAAATTACTTTTGATTTATACGTCTGATACTTACTGCCTGTCGTAATCTGTTCATCCGTAGCAACATTTAATTATGATGTCAATTTATGCAGTATGTAAAAAAAATCTGAATAACGATCAATATGGATGCTTGTTAACCAAAACATCCATAGTTTAGACCATAGTCCTTCAAGAATCCATTTAGTCGTTAGGTTCGAGGCTAATTGAAGTCATTTGGTCATGGTAATTGCCTTGGCTGTCTCGCATTGAATTACAGAGTGGTTATGCTTTCATCCTTGTACTTTCAATAATGCTGCAATCTCTTACGCATTTCATCATTTTGATTGATAGGATTCTTTTCCATTTCTATTTCAGGACCACCCAGTTGAAAGAATAACGGATCAACAACCGGAGGGTTGCGAGTTCGAGACTAGATCCAGCCAAAGACCGTCGTGCACATGGGAGCTGGTACACGTTATGGCATCAAACTTGTCTGTCATGGCATCAAATGTCCTCACCTTAGAGTGATGTGGAAGTTTGGAGAGTGGGGTGGCCAGCTCAAGTGTGAGACTCCTCATCTGACGGTGGTTCAAAATAACGAGGTATTGTCTTCGGATCTTTCTCTTGTGGATTGATCCCGGATCCTTGCCAATAGCCCGTTGTGTTGCTCCAGTGTGACGTTAAGTAACTATCTATTTACTTTTATGAGAGGCTTTTTTAGTCAAACTAAATTTAGGTGATGGCAGTTTTCTGTGGCGGAACGTGTTTCCTGTACTCATTCTGAAAGTACCGTCCAACCTATTTTTCGAATACGATTTCAGCACGCCGCTTAATAAAATTTGCAAAGAATGCATTCCGAATTGATATATGATATTGGTTGACGCAAATTAGATTAAAAGCCAAACTTCACCTAAATGACGATAAACTACATTTTTAGGTAACCCCGAACACCTCAGCAATCGTGAAATGACACATGTTACCCGTACGAAGTTCACATTAAAAAAAGGACGATAGTCCAAACTGTCCAATTGTCAAACAGCGCCCTCTGGCATATCCAGGACAAATCCCATGTGAATAGGGGCAATCGTGGCTCAGTGGGTATGCCCACTGCTCTAGCAGCATTCGAGTTGTAGGTGTTGCAGGATCAATTCCTGTCAGGTGATTTCCTCCTTGGCTGTATCTCTCTTTTCTATGTCAGTAAAATGTCCATTGTATGTGTGTCTATTGATATTGTATGTCTTGCGTTTGGTGCAGCATGGCCACATATGGCCCTTGCGCCATAAAACCCCAAAACCAATCCAAGTGAATAAGGTTTATTTTCTTGTTCTCACCACACCTTTAAGTTTATATAGAAGAGAGAGAAGTTTTGAAATATTTTCTATACCAGCAAATAACGACCATCAGACAAAACGATTGATTCATATAGAGGAATGCATCTGGCGAATAGCTTCTCAGGACATCAGACAACTAAATCTGAATAACTAATACTTGTTTTAAGCCTCCAAGTGGTTTCTACGAGATATGTCATTCATCAAGACTTGACCAAATTTGCTAATGACAAGATACCTCGTCAGGGCAACTACCAGGAGGGTTAAATGTTTTGCTTTTATATTTCTCATGTATTGATTCCCATATACAGAGTTTTTATTGATCTTCAAATTCATATCGTAACACATTATATGTACTAATGTTACTTCCTCAAAATGTGATAATTTAATACTTGGAAAGGTTATTCATCACTTAAACCTCTTCTATTAGCATCTTAAAAATCAAGTATGAATAATATATCATTCACATTATTCATACTATATAATTAAGTATGAATAATGAAGGTTCATTGAAAATTAGTCTAGTTTTAAGAGATATGATAAATTTCGTATTGGACAGTCACCATATTTGATGCCATCGCAAAATATATCGAATGACCACTGCCTACACAAGTAAAAAATGCTTAACGAGATTCCTATTGAGCATTTCTGAAAAGTTTCTTGAAATTATTAGCTGAGATATGAACTGTTTAGTGATCGAGCGGCCGCCATCTTGTATGACGTCATATCCGGAAAACGATTAGGTTGGGGATGTCCACCCAAGTAGAAAATGCTTACCAAGGCACCTTCTAAGTATTTCTGAGTAAAAAAATTCTCCCTACTCGGACCTTCCTATAGAACCATAGTCAGATCCTGGATTATAAGGGCACTATGTAGACCACCCCTTAGAAAAACCAAATTGAATTCTTTAAAATGTCATCTGCTCAAAATGAGGTCAAATGTTCTATTTCAGCAATTCCCTAATTTGCCATACTCTTTTTCTCTCGAGTATTAAATTCATACAGAAAAATATTTCTTACTTTTAGGAAAAGGCTTTGAATCCTTTTAAGTAACAACAGTTTAAGGCGTCTTTCGTCGTCGTTAATATCGTCTTTCATAAACTGAGCAGAGAAATGTTTTGATATCTTGTGTTCGCGTTTTTTGGTTCGCAATTGTCCTATTAGAAGATAACATTCGAAATCTTTACCGATGTGCACTTTTACCCAGCATAGTAACAATGCAAATTCTGTAACGTAATACGCTTAGTTAATTTTGCTTCCTTATGGTATTTCGGATCAGAATTAATTTTCTTTGGTAATTTTTTAAAGTATAGTTCCCAAAGTGGATACTGAAGCAATTTTGGGTGGGGCAATGCTGGTCCCAGGGGAATTAGGGGACTAGGGCTTTGAGGAGCAATATATCATAATCGAACTATCAAAAAACGAAAAGTTAAAAAGTTCAAATTCAAAAAAGATATCGAGAGTCCTGGTTGCGAAAGCAGATGTCTAGATTTTATCCTGTGGGTTGTGGCAAGAAAATTCGTGATTACATTTATGTCATCCTATTTAGTGGAACATGGATTTATTAGGTGATTATTTAGTGCGATTTTAATTATAAAATAAAGGAACCGACTGCAAATAGTTGAAGGTGGAGATTTAAGGATGCTGATGATGAAAATAGAACATAATCTAGACCAATTGGTAGCAAATACTAAGCTAATTCTTCTCATCAGTGATTATTTTTAATTTTGCATCAATATATCATAATTGAAATATACGAAGAGTTAAAATTCAAATTCAAATACGGATATCAAGAGTTCTGGTTGTGAAAGCAGATATCCAGACTTAGTCCTGTATTGTGAGCTGTGGCAAGAAAAGTTTTGATTACATTTCTGTCATCCTCCTTAGTTAAACATGGATTTAGTGTGGTTCTAAACTGAAAAAGGAACCGAGTACAAATAGTTAACGGTGGGGATTTAAGGAGGCTGATGATGAAAATAGAACCTAATATAGACAATTGGTAGCAAACCCTGCATTCATTCTTCTCATTAGTGATTATTTTTTATTTTACTGATTGCAAATAACGGAGAGCTATCCAGTGGTGCTTATGTACAATTTATTTTTGCTATTTCAGTTTAATAAATGGCTTTATAATTTCAGTTCCAAGTTGTTTTATTTTCAAACTACACTGCTGGCCACCCAAATTGCAACACCAAGAAAGACAAGAGATATCACAACAAAATTTATTTTGTAGATAACATGTTGACCAAGTATCAAATGATTAAATTTATAGACTTCTGTGAAGTGTGGTTCCTGCCAAAATCAGTAGCCAGAGTAGCCGCCATTGTTGGAGATCACCGCTGCCACACGCGTCGGCATTGATTCAAAGAGACTTTGGATGTGTTCTTGGGGTACAGCAGACCAAGCAGCTTCCACACGTTGCCAAAGTTGATCTGGTGTGGCAGCTGGGGATGTATTCTGGGTCAATCGTTGAGCAACCATGGACCACATGTTTTCTATCGGCGAAAGATCCGGAGAGCGAGATGGCCAGGGAAGCAATTCAATCTGGCGATTGACGAAGAACCCTTGGACAGTGCGTGCCACGTGTGGTCGCGCATTATCCTGTTGAAATATGGCTGTGGGCAAGCCCTGAAGGTAAGGAAGGACAACTGGCTCCAACACCTCGGAGATGTAGCGCTGGCTGTTTAAAGTACCGGCAATGCGTACTAGAGGAGTGCGAGAGTGATATCCAATACCGCCCCATACCATAATACCCGGTGCAGGACCAGTGTGGTGGTGCATAACGCAGCTGTTCAGCATCCTCTCTCCACGGTGTCTCCAGACTCGAATCCGACCATCGTGGTGTTGCAGACAGAAGCGTGACTCGTCAGTAAAGACAATTTCATTCCATTCTGCCGTCCACATCCTTCTTTCATCGCACCATTGGCGGCGGAAACGTCTGTGGTTCTGCGTCAAGGGTAGACAAAGCAATGGACGTCTTGCGGACAGACCACTCTGCTGTAAACGGCGTCGAATGGTACGCGCAGACACTGGATGATGCGGTACAGACTGAATGTGCTGTGCTATGGTTCGTGATGTGGCTGAGCGATCCGTCACTGCCATACGCACAATATGCCTGTCATCACGTGAAGTGGTGCACTGAGGTGGATGCGATCGAACACGTCGGTCCGTCGTACCCTCCTGCATCCAACGATCACATATCCGCATTACAGTTGTTTGGTTTCGTCCAACACGACTACCGATTTCCCTGAAAGATAATCCACAATCTCGGTAGGCCACTATCCTTCCTCTGTCGAACTCGGATACTTGATCAAAAGATGATCGCTGTTTTCTACGAGGCATAATTGATCGTTTTTTTGAAAAAACCACAAGAAAAACACAATTGCCGTACTTGAAATTGTCGAAATCTCCAAGCCTTAAATAGCGCTTTGAAGTGGCGCCACAGGCGCGCGTGATGTGCGTCTGCGCTGAAATTCTAATCATTTGCATATCTCACCTCCACTAATGCATGTTGTAAATTTCATATTATTTGCATGCTTCCTTCAGGGTGTTGCATTTACGGTGGCCAGCAGTGTAGCTTTTCGATATTTTAAAATTACACACACAGCTACATTAAATATTTTGGTGAAATTCATTAATTATAGGCACGGCTAAACTTTCAATCTATTATTGAGATACAGTTTTCCAGAGGGGGGTGAACAGACAAAAATTGTTTATGAAAAAGGGACGTTGAGCCAAAAAAGTTTTGAAAACTGCTTTTAAGAATCAATAAGAGGGAAAGACACACAAAGCATTCCTTAAAATGTTGTCACTTATCAGTTATTTACTTGAGATTATTTAATCAATAAGGGTCCCTTTTCCAAGACAGTTGGCATGATTATGTAACGTAACGGTGTTCGGAATTCACTTTCATCCCAGGTTCCTTCCTAATTAGCCATCGTTAGCAAAATAATAACCGTTGACAAATTACCATCGTGTTGCAAAATCATAGCCGTAGAACATCAAATCAAAGAAACAGTTATTAAAGTGAGCCACTTATAAATGACAATTACTTTTCAAAAAGTCCCTTATAGAAAACAGTCCCTTACCAAAGACAGAAACTTATCAAAGTCACATATCAAAACCAATTGATTACCTGAAATTCCAGGAAAAATTTAGGTACATCATTCTTGAGTGCTTCTTTTAATTCGAAAATAGAACTGTAAAGCGTGAAATTGATATTTTTATTTATACATTCTCAATTTTATATCGCATTATCATATTACAAAAAGTTTTGCCATACCAAGTTCGTGGAATTATCTTTTTCTATTCGTGTTACCATCATAGCAATCGAACATTAAAAAATTCACAAATGTAATTCAGAAACTTTTGAAATTACAACATTAATAAAAATAGTTTGCTGAAATGAATGCATATTGCAGGGATTTTCAATACAAACAAACAAAACACCGGAAAATGAGGATTTTATTTCTGATTTTACTCATAGACGTAAAGTTTTATTTCAATGTCGAATGCGTTTTTATCTCTGTTGAGCATATTTCTTGAATTGAAAAAACAATACCCCAAGACAAACGTTTTCACAAATTGCTCGAAGTTACCTAATTTTATACAGTTCATCACAAAGTTATCAAAACACAAGGAAGAAAAACAGAAATGATTTGGAATTGGTAAATAATTAGTTGTTATCGCTTGTTTTTATTTGTATTATGAGAAGCAAAATCAGGAGTGTCAAGCAGATGTTTTCGAAAAAAACTTTTTTAAGTTGCGCTGAATGTTTAGAAGTAGATCAAAGAAGTTCAATTTCGTTTTCTATTTTTATGCTATTCCATAAGCTGTATTGCAATTTTCTTTGTTGGTCACTCGCTAAGTTTTGTGTAAAAGAATACATCCTCAAAATAATAATCAGACAATGCTTATTCAATATTTTTCACCCAATGCTTTAGTGTTTTCCATTAAAAACGACATAGTTTTAAAACAAAATCAGTAACATTTTTATTAAGGAAAGAAGCTTTCACAACAAACACAATAGTTCCGTATAGTTGAAATAAAAGATTATACATATATTTAAAAACATCGCAAATTATCTAAAGAGCATATCAATATGTTTCCCATTTATATACGGTCTATGGGATCTTTTAACGATACGTTAAGTAATGAATTTCATGTTGTAAATACTTGAGTTTCAAACTTCATCTTTTATTTATTTATAGGTAGTTCTCATTCTTCTACAGATAGGCTGATACTAAACATTTTTGTTCAGCAAGAAATAAAATTTTAAATACGTATTTAAGTCTATTTTATCATTTACATAACATTATCGTATAACATACTACACAAAATAATGATCCTAGCCAGAGTAAAAAATCATCACCAAGATCGAAAACGATTCAAAACATTTTTTTAAAGTTCGATTTGCTATTTTTATTATTTCAAGCCTTTATTGACCCACAGTTTATAAAAGCAAACACCACCCGAATAAATTGTTTTATTTTAATATCATTATTTTAGATATAAATTGAATACAAAGAGTTTTGTACTAGGAAATGTTATTACAGAACGGGAAATGTTCTCAAATATATTAATTCCAAACTAGAAAATATACACCTATTATACCAGCAAATATTAAAAGACACTTTATTGTATATACAACGAAATACTTTTTCAAATAAATGTAAATGACTCACCTGTAAAACATAATGTTTCCACCTTTAATGAATTTAGAATTACATTCATATGCACAGCAGGATAGAATTATTTTGAGCTGTCACTTTCAATGTGTGTGTAGTATTTGTTATGGAAGAAGGTATGAGCAAACTACATGCACGTTAGAGAAATCCAAGGATCTACTACTAGTTTTGATCGCATGATCAAGATCACTTAAATAGGTTACCATAGCTCACTATTTTTATAAATTCTTTTGCGGATACCGAACATTTTGTTATGTATGTGACAGATATTTGTTTTTATTGAGGTCTAAAATAACATTTTACACTTTAGTGAGTAAAAACATTACCATAATTGACAAGTTTCAGGTATCCAGTAATCAGGTGTTCCCTTTCGATCGAAAAATAGTGACTAATGCATTATCAATCGTTGTTGACACTACCAGATATATTCTTTAAGCATGTTACGTAAGAAGTGTCAACTGGTGTAGAAAACTTTTCCTGAGGTCATGAACTATTTATGACATTCAACAAGAGTCCATGAATTTTTCAAGCGAAAGGAAAGACCAGATGAAAGTACTGCCGGAACAAAAGCTCTTATAAAACTTTCATGTTGTTCTTACCATATTTGTAAATGATATTTTCTTTTCCGAAAGTTATATTTTGTTCGCATAGACAAAATGTCGGAAAGAAAAATATTAAATAAAATATTTTAATCCATAGACTTGTCTTCACTGGATAGTTTTTAGAGTGAAGGCCCTAGCTATACGTTTTTGATCTTTTAATCCTCCAAATGGTTCAGTCGAGATATCTCGTCCATCTAAGGGACGTGGTAGAACGTTTCGAAGAGTAGCAGATCAACCGGTGGTTGTGAGCTCGGAGCTCGATCCAACCAAAGACCGCCGTGTACGCGGAGGCTGGTGCCCGTTAGATCTGTCGTGGCCTCAAATGCCTTCACTTTGGCGTGATATGGAAGGAGGGATACCAGCTCAGGCGCTTTCGTCATCTGACCATGATTCAAAATTACGAGGTGTTGTCCTCGAATCTTTCTCTTCGGGATGGATCTCCTACCATCGCCAATAGCGCTCCTGTGCGACGCTAATAAAACAACTTACCCACCTCGTCCATCAAGATCTGACAAGGTTCGTTACTGACGAGATATCTTGTCAAGATATTGCCGATTTTATTTATGACAACGAGATCAAGATCTAGTCAGTATTTGTCTAATAACGAAATATCTCGTCCATCAAGATTTGGTCGGTTTTGCTAATGTCGAGATGCCTCGTCGAGGTAACCACCAGGAGGTCTAAGGAAAATTTAGTTTGGAACTTTTAGGTAGAAGAAAACACGATGTAAGATGCAAATGATTGGAGCATTCCATTACGTAATGCTGTCTTTCTTATTGGTCAAAATGAATGATGCAATGTTTTACAGTTATTACGTAATAGTACAATATCTATGTTTTAGTAGAATTTGCAGTGTTTTACGTGATGCTATGCAGGTTCAATTTTCCATATGAAAGTTTAAGAGAGAAAAGATAAACGTTATCACAGCTATTAACCCTCCTGGTGGTTGTCACGACGAGGCATCCCGTCATTGGCAAAGCTGACCAGATATTTACGGACGAGATATCTCGTCATTAGAAGAAAACTAGATCTTGATCTCGTCATAAGAAAATCGGCAATATCTTGATGACGAAATGTCTCGTCATTAACAAAATTGTTCAGATCTTGGTGGACGTGATATCTAGCCTTAACCACCTTGAGGGTTAAATGTTGCCGATATTATGGGCTGCTTCCTGAAAATCAATCCATCACTGTATCGCTCACAAATAGAGCGGCTAAGGCAAGCTACTGATAAAAAAAAGAAAATGGTTGTTTCATCCCGACAAATACACGACCTCGCATGGCTCGAGAAACCCTACAGAAATTAAGACAATTCTAAAGGGAAATAATTACTCGTACACCACATTATCTTGATCTGGCATTCTCACATTATCATCTTTTTCAAAGCCATGAAAACCACCTTAATGGAAAATGTTTTGAATTTGGACTATGATGTTCGAAGAGAGCTCCATCCATTCGTTTAATTAAAGAGCAAGAGCTTCTATCGCTAGGGTATTGAAAATTTAAAATTAAGATGGGGGAAAAGTTGTAAGTAAGAATGGTTAATATATCTTAGATTAAAGTCGAATATGCTTTTTTTGTGTTATTTTAAAGCTTACTCTTACAAATTTATCTACTTTTGGGATGACTCAATAATTTTTCGATGTTGGAATTCAGACATTCAATGTACCTGAAGAAAGCAATAAATATTTAATAAGGCCATAAGGAAAAGCAAAATATTTAATAACATCTAAGAATTTCTAACTTCAGAGATTTAATAAGGCTAATTATGGGTTTTAATACCACTAAACGAAAGAATATTGAAAGGTCTAATAGAAATGAAGTAAAATGCAAGACTTAATTAACTCCAAGGAACATCAGAAGGTAATGCAAATTAAAGATTAATAATGTAAAAGACAACGTTAAAAAAGTTTTATTTTGATACAGAAGAGAAAAAGTTTAGAGATTTAAAAAAGTCTGGAAAAACTAAATAATAGAGCTTAAGAATTGAAGCTTATACAGTTTCAAATCTCTAAACCTTGAATTCTTAAGTACTTTATTGATAGGATAAAATTAAAATATTCCATATATTTTTTAATACCTAAGGATCCTAAAGAATTAATAACAGTTTCGATAACGTTTGAAGTTTAATCTAATTGACTTTGATCAATCAAATATCTGGCCGCGGTTGCTCGGTTGGAAGTGTAACGGATTAGCAGCCGGAGGGTTGGGAGTTCGAATCCAACCGAAGAACGTCGTGTACAAGGGGGCTTTTGCACGTTAAATCCTCAAATGTCCTCACGTTTTCGTGGTGTGGAAGTTGGAGAGGGGGTGCCAGCTCAGGTGTGACCTCGTCATCTGACCATGGTTCAAAATTCGGATCTTTCCCTTTGGGATTGATCCTGGACCGTCATCAATAGCGCGTTGTTTTGCTCCAGTGTGACGTTAATTAAAATACCTACCAATCAACTATTATACAAATAGGAATTAATTCTTTGAAACTTTTATTGGCTTGCTGGTAAGTAGGTAGTTGAGTTAATGTCGCACTGGAGCAACACATTGGGCTATTGGCGACGGTCCTCGATGAATCCCGAAGGGAAAGAGCGAAGGACAACACCTCGTAATTTTGAACCATGGTCAGATGGCGAGGTCCAACACTTATGCTGGGACCATACTCTCCAAACTTCCACATTACGCCAACGTGACGGCATTCGAGTCCACGAGGTTTAACGTGCACCAGCCCGCGCGAACAGGGGATCTGTGGTTGAATCAAATTACCCTCCAATTGCTTATCCGGTACTCTTCCAATCCTGCTACCGCGGCTCCAGGTGGCGTGCTGGAATCGTATTAAAAATAAGTGAAGTGACGTCACGTTCGGAATACGTACAAGTAACCTGTTCCGGAGCAGAAACAGTCCCGCCATCTGCATTTAGCATGACAGAAAAACCTCTCATATGATGGTTTAATGGACAGCGGCAATTAGATTAACGCCAAACGATTTAAAACGGTGATAATTGCATTTTAAGGTCAACCCTATTTGTATCATGCAAGTGCATTCGGTTAAAAGAAAGGTTGGTTGGTTTGGTTTTCATGGCTCAAGGGCCAGATCTGGCCAAGCTGCTCGAAACAATAGCAAAAGGAAGAAAAATCCCCGTCATTCGTCTGGTTTGTTTACACTGAAAAAATGCCTCTAATACTCAAAATTGGCGGTATTGGCCTTTATTGATTGAGTACACATATAATCCGACTTTTGCGTTTTATCTCAAGGATCCGCTTATAAATCGCCCTCAAGGAATGGACATACACACAAAGGAAGCTTCTACTGGCACAAAAGAGAGAAAAGTAGAACAGGGAGGGAATAGAAACCATTGTCCCAAACCCCTTATATGCTCAAATTTCGAGGTAGTCTTAAATTCATAGTTAGGAGATTTAGTTGATTCTGAAAGAGGTAATGACGTCTTTTACAGTGAATTTTCGTGGTATCCAATTTTAGCTAAGGCATTGTGCAATAACAATAGAGAAATTCAATAGAGTAGTTGTTCAACAACAGTGATTGTACAACGAATTGAATAATTCGTTGTACAATCATTGTTTTTGTTTGCAAACCTGAAAATGCTCTTGGAAGGACCCATATGAAACTCCACAGCAACCAAACCCCGCTCAAGTTGGCTTATTAAGTTTGAATGAAGCCACAGTAAACAATAAACACAGCGCAGTTTTGTCTCGTTTCATTTATTATTCATTCTTCCAAACAGGAGTGGTCTCTTAGTTGCATAAGTGGGCTCGGCAACTTCCCCGCCGTTTAAATAATTGAATAGAAACATCCGTCGTGGACAAATCGAGAAGAAATTACACCGATGGAGAAAATTGCTTTAATTTAATGATGTCGCTTTTGTTGTCAAATCGGAAAGAAGAGTTTGACGCTTTTGCCTCTTCCCATGAAATTTGCAATGTGAAGCCTCGGGTGATATGCAAATGCGCTCTTTGTGAAAGTCCGTTTTCTTTTTGGCGTAATTACCTGTCAATAACTTTAAGCCCTCAGGGGGAAGAATACGCGAGAAATGGTTTTTATTAAAAAGCACTGTCAAAAGTATTTCACTTACTGCGGTTGTTAGCAGTTCCAGGCCAGTGGTAAGGTTTGTTGTTCCAAGTGCAAGAAAGGCATCCAGGGAGGCTTAGATAAGAAAGTTTTCCAGACAAAGTTTTTCGTTTCATAAACTAGCTAGCATTTCAAGCTTTTTTCAGGGCTATGTTCAAATAATTAATGTGGTTGAGTTTTGCATTGGGAATGTTGGGTTTAGTGAAGCAATTGGAATTCAGAAGTGTACTGCAAGACTTTAACCAATAGCTTTGTCTAATGATCGGTGACACAAAGGAGAGTCATAATCTTGACAAATAAATAAGTAAACAAAACCTTTAGACCGGTAGTCAATTTTATTATTTAGAATTCCGTTGAGTTAAGAAATAATGGATTTTAAAATGGGGAAAAACATTAAAAAAATTCAACTACAAAATAAAATTCTATCAATTCAAACACTTGTAAATAAATTGTATAGGACCTCTAATAAACTTTCTCTGTTATCTTACACAGTTCCATGTTTTATATTTATTAAAAAGGACTGTCAAAAATGTTTTACTTATTGGGTTGTTGGCAGTTCCAGACAAGTGGTAACAGGCATGTTTTACTGTTCCAAGATCAAGGAAAGCTTCCACAGGCTTAAATATGAAAATTTTCCCAGACAAAATTTTTTCATTTTGTAAACAGGCTAGCATTTCATGCTTTTTAAGTGTATGTTAAATTAATTAATGTGCTTGAATTTTGCAGAAGGAATGTTCGATTTAGTGAAATATGCGGAATGGGGAAGCCTTTGGCCAAACCTGTCTAATGATCAGTGAAACAAAAGAAAGTCGAAAACTGAATAAATATAGGTCATTAAATAAACATAATCTTGACAAATAAATAAGTAAATAGGTAAAAACATTAACAAAATCCAACTAATAAAATTTTTTCAATTCAAACACGTTTAAATAAATTATATAGGATCACTAATACATTTCTCTGTATATCTTTCATATTTCAGTGTTTTATATTTATTA
Organism: Meta bourneti; assembly: GCA_933210815.1. Taxonomy (NCBI): domain Eukaryota; kingdom Metazoa; phylum Arthropoda; class Arachnida; order Araneae; family Tetragnathidae; genus Meta; species Meta bourneti. The sequence continues at coordinate 81,418,110 of OW119928.1, forward strand.
AAAAGCACTGTCAAAAGTGTTTTACTTACTGGGGTTGTTAACAGTTCCAAACAAGTGCCAACTGGCGGGGTTTGCTGTTCCAAGTTCAAGGAAAGCTTCCACAGGCTAAGATAAGAAAATTTTCCATACAAAATTTTTCATTTCATAAGCTAGCTAGCATTTCAAGCTTTTTTCAGTGTCATGTTTAAATAATTAATGTGCTTGAATTTAAATTAAGAATGTTAGGTTTAGTGAAATATGCAGTACTCGAAGTAGTACTGGAAGCCTTTCGCCAATTCTGTTTAATGATCAGTGACTCAAAAAAAAAGTCGAAAACTGAATATAGTCTATTGAATAAACATAATCTCGACAAATAAATTCGTAGACAAAATCTTTAGACCGGTAATCAAGTATAGATTCATTATTTAGTATTTCGTGAATTAAGAAATGAGATTTTAAATTAGGGAAAAACATTGAAAAATTTAACTAATAAAATTCTTCCATTTCAAACGTTTTTAAATAAACTGTATAGGACCACTTAATAAATTGTTCTTTGTATATCCTACACAGCGTCCTATGTTTTATATTTATTAACCTTCCTGATGTTATATAAATTGGGTCATGTAAGAATGAATAAGTCAGGTTGGTTGGGTTTATTGCCACAAGGACCATATTTAACCAATCTTCACCGAACACAAGACATCAAGTAAAGGACAGTCGCACACAAGGAAATTTTACTGACCTAGAAGAGAGAAATACACCTTTTTTAATTTCCAGGGATCGATCCTGCGCCACCTACAAGTCTCAGGTTACTAGAGCAGTGGGGAAACTCAGTGAACAGTAGTGGTCCCTAGCCACAATCGGAACCGTATCAGTGTCACAGCATTCTACTAATACTTTTTATGATGTGTCAAATGCAGTCTTAACCCTCCGCGCGGTTGTCCGGACGAGGTATCTCGTCATTAGCAAAACTGACGCGATCTTGATGGACGAGATATCTTGTCATTAGAAGAAAAATGACCCTTGATCCTTTCATTATCAAAAACTGTAACAATCTCGTCATCATAAAAAAATCTGCAATATCTTGTTGACGAAATATCTCGTCATTAGCAAAATTGATCAGATCTTGATGGACGAGTTACCTCGTAGAAACCATTCGGAGGCTTAATAAGCACTGCAAAAAATGTTTTGCCTACTGGGGTCATTAGCAGTTCCACGCAAGTGGTAACAAGCGGGGTTTGTTTCAAGTGCAAGGAAAGCTTCCACAGACTTGAATAAGAAAGCTTTTTGACAAAGTTTTTCTTTTCACAAGCTAGCCAGCATTTTAAGCTTTTTTCAGCAAATGGTTCAAATTATTGATGTGCTTAATTTTGTACAGCAGAACCTTGTTTATCCTAGGAAATATGGACCGAGACCATCTCGGATAACCAAAAACTAAGATAATACTGTCTTAGTAACACAAAAAGGACAATGCGAGATTACAAAAAAATTACTGTGCTACCTGTTAGTAATATTGCTACTAAACAGATTCATAAAGCAAGGATTTAGAATAATCTATACTCGGATATGTGTTGCTATATGCATTTATTATGGTAATTTTACAATAAACCTGGACGTAAGTTATGTATCTTAAAGTATCTTGAAAAGTCCTTAATGTGTTTCCCAGCATTTTCACGCAAATTGCATCATTTCATATTTCACAATGAATTTTGCTTTTTCATGTTGATGATGAGATGTTTTTAATGTACTTACCTTTTCCATACTATCCGAACCAAATCCGCTTAATTGAAACGTTCTAAACTGAAGTATTCTTATATAACTACAAAAAATATCAATATAGACTTACTCCCAGCTGAAAAGAAATGCTTCAATAACTTAGTTAATAAAAACCACCAGTATTGGTATATAATTACAAAAGTGATAGAAGACTTACAACTGAAAAGAAATGCTTCAAATAATTTAGTCACTAAAAAAGGAAACCTCCACTAAAAACCACCCTGCTGAAAAGAAATGTTTCAAATAATTTAGCCGCTAAAGAACCAAAAACTAAAAAAAGCACCACTAAAAATTATTCGTATATAATTACTAAAAAATTATCAGCAGACTTATTTCCAGCTGAAAAGAAATGCTTCAGATATAATTTAGTCTCTAAAAACCCATAAACGAATCACAAAAACAAACAAAGAATATAAAAATACTATTGAGAAACTTGTAAAGAGATTTGAAAATTCATCTTATTACTCAAAGTTAAAGCTCTTTTACAAAAAAAGTATTTGCTTTTATTTCAATTTCATCAAAGTTTAACAGCTAGTTCATTTCCTCGAACTTTTTTACTGGAACATTAATGAGATCCGGTGAAGAATTCGCTCAGATATATGGATTCGATTAATGTCATTTCTTACACATTATTATTTCTCAAGAGAAAATCAAGAATTTAAATACTTTCGGCTCTTTCCGAGACGCAATCATGAAATGGAATTTAGTAGCGCAAATAGAATATTGTCGAGAGGGTGATTTATTGAGATGTCTCTGAAAATGGCACATTAAATGTAGATAAAATGAATAAACTAATTTTTATTTGATTTCTTGTTTTTAATTCAAGATTGTTTCTTAAGACATATTTCTAGAGAATTACCACCCTTTAAAGATTTCATTTATTCAGGTTTAAAGATTGTACTCAAATCTGCGGAATGGCTCAGAAAGGATTTTTTGGTGATTTTTAACTGTCCAAGTGATTGCCACGAGATATCTCGTCCATTAAGCTCTGACAAATTTTGCTAATGACGAGATATCTCATCATCAAGATATTGCCATTTTTTATGATTGCGAGATCATGAACTAATCAGGTTTTGTATCTAATGACGAGATATCGCGTACAAGATCTGACCAGTTTTGCTAGTGACAAGATACCTCATCGACACAACCACCAGGAAGGTTAACCATTCGCAGTAGAAACATTCTTTCAACTGGAAAAAGGGCTCAAATGATGCATAGATGCTGAATAGATAATTTCTTCTACTGTACATTTTTATTCAACCCCTTACCAAGTCCCTGCATCTACTGTACTCTGGTACCAGTTAAAGCGACGGGGACCTAAAAGACCCAGTACTAGTTTAGATGACGGTCCCCGATATCTATTGAGATGACGGGTCCCTGCACCAGTTTATACACTGTTCATTGAAGATATGCAACACCAAGAAAGAGTTGTCGACCGGAAATATGACAAACAAGTAGTCTACCATGAAAAATGCAAATGATTAAAATTTCATCTGAGTATGCAAATAGGATGCGTGTGCAATGCAGGCTGATACGTGATTCGGAAGATACAAAAGACAAAAAGAAACAAATCTCAAACATTGTGCCGGTGAATTCCATTAGCTCTGTTAGTACGAAAACATGCCTAATCACAAAACGAGATAACATTATGAACAGTTGACGGAATTTGAGAGTAAAAGAATTATTGGTTGAGAGAGGACAGTTTGTCGTATTGTGATATTGCTGCTTGCTTTGTGCGAAACGCTGGCACAATTACTTAGAGAGAATGGACTGAAGAGAAATTTACGCTTAGAGATGGGATCTAGAGCACTTACGGCTACGTTAGAAAGGAAAGATCATAGAGTAAACAATGGTAACCCAGGATCATATGACTATAACTAGTAGTAACGTGACCCTTAAACTACTTTCTTCTGCCAGGTGGAGACGAATATTCATTATGTGATTGGTCGACTGGACGTGATCCATCCATTGACTCATCATCGGATTGGTCTGCGAGACATAGTAGTATACTTTGGCGATTATACCACTTTTGTTGCTACTCTAGAAATGCCGATTCACATACCTACCCTGTTATCAGATATTATATCACCAAACGAGGTGATAAGATTGGCCAACCAAGTCAGTTTTTCACAGAGCAGTTACGTGACTACTAGTCGACTCGACATGTTGGTCATACGTTTTAAAGCTCCTCTCAATAGCAATGCTCAGTCTACTTACATTTCACGTCTATGGGGAAGATATGAAGGTGATGAATCGTTCAACAACACGCAGAAAGTTAGCACAAAAATGGAGGAGGATGACACATTAGATGATGTCTGCCAGTACTCTTCACCGCCGATTGCTGCATCGAGGGCTCGTAGCTCGTCGTCCATAACTGTATCCTTTTTTTAAACCTATTCCATAGACGCCTGAGGATTCAATGCATCGACCTTCTAATGAAATAGACAGTGCACTTAGGTGGAGTCGTTGTCGTAAGATCTCTAAAAGGGTGAATTACGTGAGGTTTACCAACCAAATTAACCTATTGGCCATCCAAGGGCAGACTAGTGTGTTTGATCAAAGTGGATAATTATTTTAACTAATCAATAATTTGGGATTCATGTTTTTTTCCCACAACCACGTGACAGGTCTTCAAGCCGAACGACTGGAAGAAATAACATATAGCCGCTCGCACATGCTCCATCTATTTCATTAGAAGGTTGATGCTTCAATGTCGCTAAGAATGAAGGTACTAGAACACTGATAATTTTTTTGCTAGTCTAGATACAATCTCGTGACCCATGAAAACTGGATTTTTGTTTGCAGATACAGTCAAAAATGGCATCTGGGAGGGTGTACTGCATACCATCACAGTGGTGCTATCGTAGACCTGAAATATAAGTAGACTGAGCATTGCTATTAAGAAGAGCTTCAAAAAGTGTGACTAACATGTCGACTAATAGTCATGTGACTGCTTTGTGAAAAGTTGACTTGTTGGCCCATTTGGTACCTTATCGCCTCGTTTTGTGATGTAACATCTTATGGCAGGGTAGGTGTTTGAATGTGGATTTCTATATAGAGTGGCAATACAAGTGGTGGAATCGCCAGTCTACTACTATCAGATGATCAATCAATGGATCAATCAGATGATGAATCAATGAATGGGAGTCTTCTCCTATTCCGTGGACCAATCAGATGATGAATGTTAGGTTCTACCCAGAAGACGAAAGCAGTCTGAGGGTGACGTTACTTCCAATTTGCTTATAAAACGTGTGGGACAGGATTGCTCGAAAAGTGATCTGTATATCCTCACTCGTAGTCACAACTGACGAATTGTGGATGCGTGTTGAATCTGGTGGTACGACATTTTGCAGACAACCATCCAGAATCTTTGTTGATCAAAGTCACGTCTTGTGTAACCAGTTATAACTGCTAAAGGTGAACTCACAAATTACTGATTTTAGCATTTCCTTTTCACTTAAAGAGTTCTATAATTTCAATTATTTACACATTGTACAACGTAGCATCTCTTAATTGAATTTCATCGTTGTAACTCAAGTCTTTTTCAATGTTGCATTTCTAATGAGCAGTAATGTATTAGGGGATCCAGCACGAGTTTAGTTGTCAATCCCTAGTACTAGTTTAGATGACGAACCACAGAACCAGTTTAAATGACGGTTTTCAGTGCCAGTTTAAATAATGATGATAAATGATTTGTGGTACTGACATCTGTACCGAAACTGGAACTGACTGGTTCCAGTACCAGTTCTGGTCCCAGTGTCAGTTGAACGAATACATAGCTATTTCTAGCTACGTGGCGATATTTAAATTTCATAAAATTATTTTGTTTGGAAAAGAAGCATAAAGCACGAAAAATAGGGTCCCAGTCGAGACAGGAGTGACAACTGAATGATGCTGTTTGAACTGACTAAAAGCAGCAGATACGAGTGTCAGCAGTTTTAAATTACAACAAAGATCTGAATATTATATTTTAATAAAGCGTATTCAAAACTTACAGCCGCACCCCACCAAAGCAGCTTAACATAGGATCAAATACCCGAATTCGGAAGTCAGCACAAACTGTTTCTCCCTCGTTAAAATTGATGTTAATCTCCATCGCAATTTAAATGAACTCTCCACTACAACTCATGAATATACATAAAACTTTTATAATCACGCTGTCAATTATACCGCCGCCAAGTACCCTCAAAGAATGCCAAGTTCCATCGCCAACGGAGTCTTTCTGGGGAATGATAAAGGAATTTCAATTTAATTTGCACCTCTAATTCTATGCTAATTAATTCCGGAATCGAGAGTCAGCCCTGCAGCTGTGCTAATTACCGATCCGCGGTGCGTATGTGTGCTTGGGAAGAGATAAGATCTTTTCGGTTGCGTTTCTGTTTGGGATTAAAGTTTTGTGAGACCTCTTGTGGAAAATTTGTGGGATCCAGTATTTTTAGAATAAGGGCTTTTTAATGTCAGTTGGTAATTTGGTATAGGAACGTATTTGGATATTTCTACCATTTGGATCTATTTTGACAGAAAATTCTTTGGGAGTGTCTGGGACAGAGTTGCCAAGATCCTTGAAAGTTCTTGAATTTTATTTTCTGTTTCGATATAAGCTACATAAAATTCCAGAATTCAATATAAATATTTCCCCCTTATACATTGTAATACTTTTGGAATAAAATTTCATTTCATAATTCCATCATAAAACATTTGGAACAAAATTTCACTTCATAATTCCGTTATAGTGTTAAAGTTTTGTGGGACGTCTTGTGGAAAGTTTGTGGGATCCAGTGGAATAAGGGTTTTTAATGTCAGTTGGTAATTTGGTATCAGAATGTTTGGATCTATTTTGACAGGAAATTCTTCGGGCGTGTTTGGGACAGAGTTGCCAAGATCCTTGAAAGTTCTTCAATTTTATTTTCTGTTTCGATACATGCTACATAAAATTCTAGAATTCAATATAAATATTTTTCTCATATATTGTAATACTTTTGGAACAAAATTTCTTTTCATAATTCCATTATAAAACCTTTGGAACAAAATTACACTTCATAATTCCGGTATAGTGTTAAAGTTTTGTGGGACGTCTTGTGGGATCCAGTATTTGGAGAATAAGTGCTTTTTAATGTCAGTTGGTAATTTGGTATCGGAAAGTATTTGGGTATTTCTATGTTTGGATCTATTTTGACAGCAAATTCTTCGAGAGTGTTCCGTCTCATGGAATGCCCATAATGGAATTTTATTCCAAATGTAAAAGAAATGCCAATAGAATGAAATATTCCAAAAGAAATGCCAAGATCCTTGAAAGTTCTTCAATTTTATTTTCTGTTTCAATACATGCTGCATAAAATTCCAGAATTCAATATATCTATATAGTATATAATTTTCTCTTATACTTTGCAATACTTTTGGAAAAAATTTCATTTCATAATTCCATTATAAAACATTTGGTACAAAATTCCACTTCATAATTCCGTTATAGTGTTAGAATTTTGTGGGACGTCTTGTGGAAAGTTTGTGGGATCCAGTATTTGGAGAATAAGGGTTTTTAACGCCACTTGGTAATTTGGTATCAGAACCTTTCGATCTATTTTTTATTGAACAAAAGCAAACTCCTCGTGTACCACAGAAGTACAACAGGTTTTTTGGATATATTTTGTCAGCAAATTCTTCGGAAGTGTCTGGGACATAGAGTTCCCAAGATCCTTGAAAGTTCTTGAAGAATTTTATTTTCTATTTCGATATAAGCTACATAAAATTCAAGAATTTAATATAAATATTTTTTTAATAAAATTTCTTTTATACATTGGAATACTTTTGGAGTAAAATTTCATTTCATAATTCCGTTATAGTACATTTGGAATAAAATTCCATTATGGTGCATTCCATGAGACGGAACGGAACAAATACACAAGATTTCTATATCTATTCCTCTCTTATTCAACATTATCTTCCAAAATTCTTCAACCAACCAATCAACATCTTTCACCAAAGGATAAGGAAAGCTTAATCTCTGCGAATTGAATTCAATAAAAAATGCAGTTTCTTTCTTTATAGAATACCTGAATATATTATCTAACTAAATCCACAGATAGAATGGCATTAGGTGAAAAATATAATTTTCTATAATAAAAAGTGCTCCAGTGCTACGTTAATTAAAATACCTACCCACCTATCAGGTACCACTTTGGGTAGGTAGGTATTTTAATTAACGTCACACTGGAGCAACACTATGGGCTATTGGTGACGGTTCGGGATCAATTCCAAAGGGAAAGGCCCGAGAACACCACCACATAATTTTGAACCATGGTCAGATGACGAGGCAACGCCTGAGCTGGCACTCCACTCTCCGAACTTTCACACAACGCCAAGGTACCAGTTTGGAAAACTATGATCTGCATCACGATGCAAGCATTTTCGGCATAGCTGTATCTTAAGTAACTAACAGGGGGTGTTAATTTAAGCTGTATCCACTTATTTTATCTAGCCGATAGTACTGAATAAAATCGTACTTAAAAGAGGGAGCTTCAGTGTAAATAAATAAATAAACCTGACGGTCTACAAAAATTTTACTTCTGCTGTCCAAATACTCTAGCATGATACACAACGGAAGTACCTTAAAATGTAGCTTATCACCTTTTTTGGCATAGTTTAGAGTGCAATTCAATCTAACTATTATACAGGTGAGTCTAAATTGTTTTTACAAAATAAGAGGGGTGATAGTACCCATCCAGACGAGCAATAATTACTATGGAACACAGGGTCGTATTCCACTCTGAGAGGCAGAAAAGAGTAAAGTCGAAACGCGTCGAGCATGAACAAGTCATCGCCTCTGACGTCGTTTTGAACCTGCCTACGTAGAATATCTCCTAAGCAAGATGGCCTGGTCGGTAGCGCATTGGCGGACCTGTGGCTTGGCATTCTCGCTCACCGGACCTCAACCCACTGGACTTTTTCTTCTGGGGGCACATGAAATCTTTAGTGTACCAGACGCCTGTGGACTCGGCTGAAGATCTCGTAGCGAGAATCGGTGTTGCCGCAGACAAAATTAACACTACACCAGGAATTTTCGAGAGGGTGCGCCAGTCATTCCTTCGCCGGTGTGAACTGTGCAACGACACGCGTGGCCGCCACTTTGAGCACTTGCTGTGAGTTTTTCTCTGATCAATCAATCAGATCGTGCAACTTTTGGTATCGTTCATTCGCTTTCCCAACACTGTTGTAAGTTGATGTTGAAATTCTAATTTTACTCTTTTCTGCCTCTCAGAGTGGAATGCGACCCTATGTTCCATGGTAATTATTGCTCGTCTGGATGTGTACTATCACCCCTCTTATTTTGTAAAAACAATTTAGACTCACCCTGTATATCAATTCGGAATTCATTCTTTAGAATTTTTATTGACGAGATTAAATCGCATTCGAAAACCAAGTCGTCTTATCACGTTTAGAATACGAACAGGAAACACGTTCAGCAGTATTAACACTACCTCCAACTATATATCCTTCACAGAAAATGCGTGGTTATTAAACTTCAGCGCATATGCAATATGCAGGTCATAAGGTACAATTTAAAAGTAATGTCTTGAGGCTGCAGGAAATACTGAAAGGACCTCATCATATATCGTAATGTAAGTATATTTGGCATACTTGCACCTTAACAAGGGGCTTTAAACTACATAAATTTATGAGAGGGATTTTCAGTGTAAACAAACCAGACGGTCTGCGAAGAGTTTACGTCTACTATCCAAATGCTTTCGTTTGATACATATTGGGGTTGCCTTAAACTGTAATCTATCACTGTTTTGGCGACGTTTGGTATTTAAGCTAATGTGCGTTAACTATCATATGTATCGATTCGGAATTTATTCTTTGGAGTTTTCATTGGCGAAGATTTGAAAACGCAATAAAAAATAAGCCGATGCCACTTTCGTAATACGTACAGGAAAAAACATGTTCCGCCACAGATATACTACCGCCACCTATATTTAACTTCACACAAAATGCATCTCATATCGTAATGCAAGCGTCGTCGGCTTATTTCTACCTTGAGTTACTAACAGGGGTTCAATTTAACCCTCCAAGTGGTTTTGACGAGATATCTCTTCCATCAAGATCTAACCAATTTTGCTAATGAACAAGATATCTAGCCATCAAGATATTGTTAATTTTTTTTACCAGGACGAGATCAAGATCTGATCAGTTTTCTTCTAATGACAAGAGACGACGAGATCTTGATGGAAGATATATCTCGTCCATCAAGATCTGGTCAGTTTTGCTAATGACAAGCTACCTCATTGAGACAACCATCAGGAGGGTTAAACAACATCAACTTATTTTATTTCGCTTATAGTACTGAACAGAACCGTACATGTAAGGATTAAATAAGCAAAATAGAAGTTTGACCGTTGAATCATTTACAACTTCCATGAACTTGAAAGTCCAGTTAAAGCGAGGGGTAGTTTAGCGTGTGGACGTGGAGTTTCAGGCTAATTGTTAGTCTAATTTCCATTACATTCCCAGAGCAGACGATTTAGAATTCTAGCGAGGAGCAAAGTGTATTTCCGTGCAGCTGTTAGGGCAAGTCTGGAATGATTTTCCGATTACCCCCCAGAGTTGTTGCGGAAATTCGCTTTGCGCACACGATCCCTCTGAACAAAAGGCCTCGGAAGGCATCTGACTGCAGAGAATTTTTAGAAAATGGTAATTTATGCATTTGTATGTGGGTTGAGGCTTCCGATAACAGAACTTCGCAAATGGGTTCTGTTTTACTCGTTGTTTCCAACTATGCGTTATTTCCTGTTTTAGGAAATACGGCATTGTTGGGTTTGAAAGCGGTTATTAATTTGTTGAGAGCAAAGGGAGTTGAGTTGCATATCCTGATTATGTTAATTCACCTAACTTCTGTGCACAGTCGCGAAAAAAATCGAATCACTCCTCTTTATTTATGCATCGTTCATAGTAGAAATTGAAAAGTACTCCATAAGGAACAAGGTTTTCCATAAATTCACACGCATCAAATTTACTTAACCCTCCTGGTGGTTGTCTCGACGAGGTATCTGTATCTTGCCATTAGCAAAACTGGCCAGACCTAAATGGACGAGTAATCTCGCCATCAGAAAAACTGACCTGATCTTGACCTCATATCACCAAAGGACGGCAATAACTTCATTGTTCGGAATTCGATCGGCATTATTGATGACGAGATATCTTGTCATTAGCAAATTTGGTCATATCTTGCCATGAAGAGATGTCTCATCGAACTTGGAGATTTAAGGAGTCGTCTTTATATTTTTTGCGCATGAGCTTCGCAACTTCCAGTGACACGACAATCAATTCCGATGTTAAATTTAGAATCCACGTCGAAAACCATACATCCAGAAAACACAGTAAAGTTACATTTGATTATATTTATCGAACAACGATTTCGTAGATTCGCTGCATTGGTGCACTGAAGATGATTCCCCATTTCATTGGAAAAATATTTCCGTTAGAGGCATTTTCTAGGCTTTCTGAGGCGAAACATATTTCTAGTGAGTATTCTGAACGTAACGTCAGCTGGCTTGTTTTTCAAATGCTATTTAAACACCAATAAAAATTCCAAACTACGAAATATGAATTGGTATATCATAGTTAAATGGTCAACACTGATTAGATTAAGCTCCAAATGTTTCCAAAACGGCGATAAAGTACATTTTAAGGTAATCGAGATCATGCGAGAGAATTTGGACAGCTGAAGTAAAATCTTCGCAGACAGTTTGGTTTGTTTACACTGAAATTCTCTCTCGTACTTATCAAACAACGATTTTTCAGATTCGCTGATTTGGTGGGTTGCAGACGACACATTCTTCCATTACAGTGGCAAAATATTCTGTAGAATTTTTGCCGTAAAATGAAATCCCAGGAACGTACTTCGAAGCACCTTAAAGAACAAGCGTGGATAAACTAAATCAAAATTATTTGAAGTGTGTAAAATTGACGAGAGAATTCCTTCAAAAGAAAGAAAAAATGAGACTTCAACAGGATTTTTTTCCCACGCCTTAATGGCCACTTTGCGATTCAATTGGATTCAGCACCGTCATTAACTAATGACTATTAGGGTGACGTAATTAGGCTTGACTCTACGTCGCGACATGAACCTGGGAGAAAAAGAAGAGCCCCATTCATTCTTTCCGAGTGATTAAATTAGCTTCTGTTCTCGGCTTTCAAAAGTGGTTAAGAAAAATTCGTTCCCTCTTAACGCTATCCCGTTTAAAGAGCTTGCAGAAATCGTGGAGTGGCATTAAGCGTAGAAAACAGTCAAATTAATGCCAGGTTCTCTGAGAAGTGTGCGTTATTATTTAGTTCCAAAGGTGAAGGTATGGAACTGTGGTGATTTTGGGAAGCTATGGATGCATTTATTGAGTTAGGAATAATTTATTTTGGAGGTTTTTGTTTCTAAAATGAATTCAAATTATTACACTTACAATTATTCATTAGCCGGCACAATTTTTCTTCGGTAATCTTTTTTAATCAAAGATATAGTCCTAAGTTAATGTGGGGAAAATAAATTTTTAATAATAATTAATAATTTTTAACAAATAATTTTTTTTCGGCAATCTTTTTTAATCTAAGACAGATTTAGTCCTAAGTTAATGTGGGGAAGATAAATTTTTAATAATAATTAATAATTTTTTAACAAATAATTTTTTTTCGGCAATCTTTTTTTATCGAAGATAGATTTAGTCCTAAGTTAATATGGGGAAAATAAATTTTTTATGTATTTTATAAGTGAAAACTTTCTGTACATATGGAAACTTTTTAGCTGTGTAAATTATTACTGAAGTCAACCAGCTAGTAATTGACACGCTTAATGCTAATGTTTTAAGGTAGGTAGGTATTTTAATTAACGTCGCACTGGAGCAACACAATGGGTTATTGGCGACGGTCCGGGATCAAACCCGAAGGGAAAGATCGAGGACAACGCAACATAAATTTGAATCACGGTCAGATGACGATAACGTTTTAAGGAAAAATTTCCTTAGAGCTACACCGCGGCCTCTGGAATATGATGCTACTTTTGTTAAGCTCATTTTAGCGCTTACTGAATTTCACCAAACCATCTTTTTCAAGTTTTTGATTTATCGGAAAGTATATTGCGAAATATAAACAATCCATCTGTCGAAAGATTAAGATCAAACGTTTTTCCTTTGGGGCTGTGGGACCGCGGTAGCCCGGTTGGAAGAGCAACGGACTAGCATCCTTAGGGTTGCGAGTTCGAATCCAACCAAAGACCGTCTCATGAACAAGGGGGCTGGTGCACGTTAAATCTATCGTGACCTCAAATGTTCTCACGTTGGTGTTGGGTGGAAGTTTGGAGATTTGGGTGCCATCTCAGGGGTGACCTCGTTATCTGACCGTGGTTCAAAATTACGTGGTGTTGTCGTCAGATCTTTCCCTTGGGTACCGGACCGTCGATATTAGCCCTATGTGTCGCTTCAGTACGACGTTAATTAAAATACCTACCTACCTATCAGGTACCACTTTGGGGACTATGACCTGCATCATAATGCAAGCATTTTCAGTATAGTTGCGTTTTGGTATGGGACGTGATGTTGTCCTTGGATTTTTCTCTTCGGGTTTGATCCCATCACGGACCGTCGCCAATAACCCGTTGTGTTGCTCCAGTGCGACCTTAATTAAATACCTACCTACCTTGGGGTGTGTTGTCTCAGTAGCACTCTATTCTAGAATTAAATAAAAACGTTTAAAAAAATTGCCTAAAATATCACTTTTATATGTTTACGAATTCATAATGCATTCAAATTTAAAACCTTGTATTAAAAATCCTAACACAAATCTAAAAGAGTTCACAATACAATTCACCCTAAGTATTTGCATACATTTTATTATTATCAAAGGAAACAGCAAGTACAAGCAAAGCAGTACAGGAAAAAAGTTTCATTATTATTAAATATTGTTTGGAGTTAAATACTGTGTTATAACGCCGCGGAATGACTGTTAAAGATCGTTTGTTTTGTTAATTCAGAGTAGCTCCAATGGCAACACGTATTGTTGTTTTATGTTTCAGAGTGTTAACAAGTATGAATAAAAAGAATTCTGTGAACTCGCAATTATATGGATCGTTTAATAACCACGTTTTGTTTTATATTCTTTTTTATAATTCTTTATCGGACCTTGAGAAACCGATGAATCGCTCAATACAACAATAATAAAGGGAAAAAATAATTACAATTCATACAAAAAGTATTGAAATGTTTTCAAATCAAAATACCAGTTAGGAATTATATCAACAATCTCAGAAGTTTATTTTAATAAAATATTGGAAAATACACTGCTGGCCACCGTAAATGCAACACCCTGAAGGAAGCATGCAAATAATATGAAATTTACAACATGCATTAGCGGAGGTGAGATATGCAAATGATTAGAATTTCAGCGCAGACGCACATCACGCGCGCCTGTGGCGCCACTTCAAAGTGCTATTTAAGGCTTGGAGATTTCGACGATTTCAAGTACGGCAATTGTTTTTTTCTTGTGGTTTTTTCAAAAAAACGATTAATTATGCCTCGTAGAAAACAGCGATCATCTTTTGATCAAGTATCCGAGTTCGACAGAGGAAGGATAGTGGCCTACCGAGATTGTGGATTATCTTTCAGGGAAATCGGTAGTCGTGTTGGACGAAACCAAACAACTGTAATGCGGATATGTGATTGTTGGATGCAGGAGGGTACGACGGACCGACGTGTTCGATCGCATCCACCTCAGTGCACCACTTCACGTGATGACAGGCATATTGTGCGTATGGCAGTGACGGATCGCTCAGCCACATCACGAACCATAGCACAGCACATTCAGTCTGTACCGCATCATCCAGTGTCTGCGCGTACCATTCGACGCCGTTTACAGCAGAGTGGTCTGTCCGCAAGACGTCCATTGCTTCGTCTACCCTTGACGCAGAACCACAGACGTTTCCGCCGCCAATGGTGCGATGAAAGAAGGATGTGGACGGCAGAATGGAATGAAATTGTCTTTACTGACGAGTCACGCTTCTGTCTGCAACACCACGATGGTCGGATTCGAGTCTGGAGACACCGTGGAGAGAGGATGCTGAACAGCTGCGTTATGCACCGCCACACTGGTCCTGCACCGGGTATTATGGTATGGGGCGGTATTGGATATCACTCTCGCACTCCTCTAGTACGCATTGCCGGTACTTTAAACAGCCAGCGCTACATCTCCGAGGTGTTGGAGCCAGTTGTCCTTCCTTACCTTCAGGGCTTGCCCACAGCCATATTTCAACAGGATAATGCGCGACCACACGTGGCACGCATTGTCCAAGGGTTCTTCGTCAATCGCCAGATTGAATTGCTTCCCTGGCCAGCTCGCTCTCCGGATCTTTCGCCGATAGAAAACATGTGGTCCATGGTTGCTCAACGATTGACCCAGAATACATCCCCAGCTGCCGCACCAGATCAACTTTGGCAACGTGTGGAAGCTGCTTGGTCTGCTGTACCCCAAGAACACATCCAAAGTCTCTTTGAATCAATGCCGAGGCGTGTGGCAGCGGTGATCTCCAACAATGGCGGCTACTCCGGCTACTGATTTTGGCAGGAACCACACTTCACAGAAGTCTATAAATTTAATCATTTGATACTTGGTCAACATGTTATCTACAAAATAAATTTTGTTGTGATATCTCTTGTCTTTCTTGGTGTTGCAATTTGGGTGGCCAGCAGTGTATATTAAATGCTAAATAAAAAATTATTTAGAGCATTTGAAAGAAACTACAATTATTCTAAGTGAATTTACTTCATTCAGAAAACAGAAAAAATTATTTTTCCATTCGAAAATGTAGCTTAATCATTGTGTCTTCTTTCTACCTTAAACTCCTTTTACAAATAAGATTTTAAAAGCATACGATAAAGAATTCTATAAATTTGGGGATGAATTTTTTCGGTATCTCTAAAAGAAACTATGTTTAAACTACTGACTAAGAGAAAATGTAATGTCTCGAATTAAATGCTCTTTAGAAAGCTTAGAAAGAGGAATACTAGAAATTAATGAGTCAAACAGGGGGTTTGAAATGAGGACAGAGCGATTTTCCAAACGAATATAACGAGAAGGGTTTGGAATATTTACTCAATGCAATAAAACATAAAACCATTGGAAACTCAATTTCATTATTTTATGATGATATAAAACGAGATACAAAGAAGCTGGATTCAAAAATAAACATGGGTTTATCGAATTGCTGCATGATAAACGTTTGGGAAAATCGAATTAGGTTTCAAAGGGAGTAATGCAGTAAGCCATGCATGATTTATTTTATGCAGTACCAGAAAGGCGTGTTTTTACGATGATGCAAAATGATAATTTTTATTTTACTTTTTCAATTCTATTATCCTAAATAATTTGAAACAAATACGACTTTTATGAGACAGATTTTCAGAGTAAGCAAACAAACGAGACGGTCTTCGAAGATTTTACTTTTGTTGAACGCATGATGCATATCGAGGTTACCTTATTTACAAATGCCAGGGTTTGACAACTAAGCCATTTTAGCTTCTTGCTCTCCAAAACTGAGCAATACAATAAAAACAAAAGTACAGAACTTGTGTCTAAATGTTCACTATTCATTGGTCGTCCAGAATTGCATAAAGTACAATGAGGTGAATTATCAATAGTCCAATCGAGTTTACCTTAACATGTAGTTTATCGTCGTTTCGGTAACGTTTAGAATTTATTTTAATGATTATTGATCAATCAACTATCCTATATCAATTCGGAATTTATTCTTTGGAACTTCTATTGGCGACGTGCTTATTTGAAAATCAAGTCAAGTGACATCACGTCTGAAATTTGTACAGGACAAAACGTTCCGCCGCAGAAACCCTACCGCCATCTATATTTAGTTTAACAAAAAATGAATATCATAGTTCTTCTAGTTACGATGACAGTATTGTAAGGAGCCTTTCTGACAGTAACTATGGTTACAATTTATACTTTTATTTGCTTATTTTTGAAACTTTCTTTAAAGATCTTCTGGTAACCTTCCTTTACTGCCTATTCAAAGAAAAAGCCATCTGCTCATATTTCTATAATAACATGGGGCACTAAAAATAAACAAATTTTGGAAAGACAGTCCTTCTGCTAATAATGTTTTTGTAATTTTGAAGTTTTTCTTGTGAATTCGGGCGATTTAAAATTTTTGTTACATTTTGGTACCACAAAAATGCATGTGTTTAACTGAACCAGTGATTGAGAGGCTTTTTTATGAAGCTAAATGTAGGTGGCAGTAGTGTTTCTGGGCGAAACGTGCTTATTGTACGTATTCCAAACATGACGTAACTTGATTTACTTTTCGTAAACGATCGTGTCGATCGATCGTTCGACGTCACTTTCGTAATAGAAATTCCAAATATACTGAATTGATATGTATCATAGTTGATTGATCAACAGGAATTAGATTAAACTCCAAAACGTCACTAAAACGACGATAAACTGCATTTTAATGTGGCCAAGATATGTATCATACGAGAGTATTTGGGTAGCGGAAGTAAAATCTTTGCATTCTGTATGGTTTGTTTGTTCACACTAAAAATCACTCTCATAGAATGTGTGTCGTTAAATGAAATCTCAGGAACTTAATTAGACGTGTATAAAGGTAAGTAGTAAATTAACGCCGCACTGGAGGACGCAACGGGCTATTGGCGACGGCCCGGGATCCATCCCAACGGAAAGATCCGAGGACAATACCTCGTAATTTTGAACCAAGGTCAAATGACCTGCGCTGGAACTCCACTTTCCAAACTTCCACACCAGGCCAACGTGAGGACATTTGAGGCCACGACAGATTTAATGTACACCAGACCCCTTGTACACGACGGTCTTTGGTTGCATTCGAACTCGCAACCTTTTGGTTGGTAATCCTTTACTCTGCCAACTGGGCTACCACGACCAGTGTATTAAGAAACTAGGAAGAATAAACAAAAAATTATTTGAAATGTGTAAAATTGACCCTATTTTTGCAATATTCGCCATTTCATTGACAATATTTCTGAAGAATTTATGTAGCAAAATGAACTCTATATAATGTATTTCGTTGCACCTTCAAGAGCGTGGGACAATAAACTAAAACAAAATTCTTCGAGGTTCGTAAAATTGACTCAGTTTCTTTCAAAATATTTCGGTATTCTCCATTTCATTGGCAAAATATTTCTGTAGAATTTATGTCTTGAAATGAAATGTCAGGAGCGTACTTCGATGCTCCTTAAATAACAAGTGAGAATAAAACTAAAACAAAATGATTTTAAATGTCTTCGCCAATAAAAATTCTAAAGAACGAATTTCGAATTGACGTACGATAGTCGATTGATCAATCCCAATTAGATTAAACGTCAAATGTCTCTAAAAAGGCGATAAATTACATTTTAAGGTAGTCCCGATCTGTATCATGCGAGAGTATTTGAACAGGGGTAGTAAAATCTTTTCGTCGGGTTTGTTTACACTAAAAATCCTTCTCATACATAGATTTTCTTACAAATTTTTAAGAAAAAAAACAGAAGCCTTTTGTAATTTTCCACATAATTTTATATAAATATCAAAATAATTTTATGAGGGATGGTAATTACTCACTCCAGTATATCGTCGTTTTACTGTCAAAACCTCGTAAGTCTTGAAATCAAAATGCTTCAGGAACGATAAAAAGCAGATATCAAATTGTAGATCAGTTATGAGATACGAATTTAAAATTCGACGAAAGGGCTTTAAGACTGATGTAGACTTAGGAGCTTTGGAAATAAGTTTAGCAAGCATATTTGTAACCAAGTAATGTTAAAATTCCATGTATCGAAAAAATTGGACTTACGAGCTTTTGGTAGTAAAACGACGATATGAGAGGCTTTATCGATCAAGCTAAATGTAGATGGCGATACTATTTCTGCGGTGGAACGTGCTTTCCGGACGTATTCCGAACGTGACGTCACTTGGCTTGTTTTTCGAATACGATTTCAGTACATCGTCAAAGGAAAATCCAAAGAATAAATTCTGAACTGGTTTTTGGTAGTCAATTGGTCAACGTCAATTAAATTAAATAGCAAAGATCACCAAAACAGCGATACACTACATTTTAAAATAACCCTGGTATATAATGCGAGAAATCAGTTGGGTAACAGGAAGCAAAATGTCCGTCTTCCACCTGGTCTTCCACTTAAAGTACATCTCATAAATAAATATCTATTAATATACAAAAAAAAGATACCTCTTAATTATTTGGAGAAAAGGAACACAGAAATAAAGTAAATTAATATTGTCGATATCGGCCCTTTTGCATCCTTATACACATATATATGAAAATACTTAATATAATTCTTCACATATTGTACTATACTACGAGGAAGGTAAAGGCTTAGAATTTATCTTCCGCAAAGTTTCAAAATAACACGTTATTAGAGTTGTCAGTTTTCATTTTGTCTTTACTTAACATGCAATTTGATAAATTGCGTAAACTCTAGAGCCATGTGTTTCTTTTATCAATCTATTAATCTTGAGATAGGAAAGTGATCTTAAATAGGAACAATTTAGAAAACCACTTCCGAGAAAAGAACAGGGAAATCTAGTGGAGTGATCTTATTAAATTTAGGACTATATTTCTTAGCTATTGCAGTTGATTGAGGTCGAGATTTTTTTTATGGCTCAAGGGCCATATTTGGCCATGTTGATCCAAACACAATACAGAAAACGTCATATAACACAACGTAAAAGACATAAAAAAGACAACATAAAAGACATATAACACAAGGAAACTTATACTAACACATAATATTAGCTTTTGCCAGATACATAGTAAACTGCACATTTTGTTTTTACATAGGGAGTTCCAAAATTTCTGTACACACTTTAAAGAGAGGTAGGGAACGTAAAATTGAACCATAGTCTCCTAGGGATGTATGTCCACAAGGATGCTTTTCGGGCTCGATGGATTCAGCATGAACCTGTCTCAATCGCCATGATCATCAGATTTATCATGCATTGATTTTTACTTCCTCTTCTGGATACTTCCATAGTCCGTTGTGTTGCTTCAGTGCGGCGTAAATTCAACAACTTACTTATTTGGGGCCTGTACTAGACAAAAAAAAACTCCTAGCCCACCTTCAAGGGTTCAAATAATGGTCTAGGCATCAGAACCATGACAATACGTGTAGGTTCGCGTAAGTCGAATTTATGATGGTCACTGAAATAAGACATAGATGCCTATGTGGAAATTTCATCTAAGCCCTGCAAGCTTAAGCCCGAGCCAGGCTATAAATGGTAGGACGAATAAACAGTGATAAGGCTCTATTCGTCCCCACCCCCTTAAAAGACACTGATTAGGGTTCAAGTAAGGGTGAGCTGAAGGGCACCTACCTCAGGTCACATATGAACACATATGAAAAAACTTGAAAACCTAGAGTCAGCGAGCGATGCCTACATTTTCGGTTTCACACCCTATGAATAGTGATTCCCGTAAGAATTTGTCAAGACCTCTGCCATATTTTCCTCGGGGCCTTCCCTATATCTGTAGTCTTCTTTCTTATCCCATTTTTACATGAGCAGAACGCGCCTGCTATTCATCCTAAGATCTGCGAGTCATCTTTGAAGCAGTCCGACTTAGCCACCCGTTCAAGATATACAATATCGAGTAGTAGACACAAACACAATGAAAGTTTTTACTGACACAGAAGAGAGAAATACAACTAGGGAGGACAGGAATAGAACCTGCGCCGCCACCAACTCGAAGGTTGCTAGCGCAGTGGACATAGTGAGAAGAAAACCCATTGTCTTCGAATCAGACCTTATCGAAAAGATCCCTATCTTGGTTGCAAGTGTCCGTGAAAGGCCAAGAGGTTTTGAATGTGTACGGCTATCCATATGTCGATACAGTAGGGCGTGCATTACGTTGGTGCTGCAACAGTCGAGGGGTGTAATAAAAAGCGACGACGCAGCCGAAATACAAATAAAATAGCTATTTATTTAAATAGCAGAATGTACATTATATACACAACTAATCAGGAATTTGCATCCTTAGGTTGTGGGCGCTGTGAGAAGGGATAATCGGAATTACCTCAAAACGGGGCCGACGACCGAGTGCCAAAAAAATGAGTCTGCTCAGTTCGAGTTCTGGAGATCTTTTTCGTCCCTCCAGTTCCCTGGGGTCTGTTGAATAACAGGGGAGCGTCATGTACCCCTTAAAAACCATCTGGACAGGAAAATCTCCGTGATAGATAGTTCCAGATTCACGAACGGCGGTCAGTGGTGCAGGTTCTGACCTCTGATCCCAAGCCGTTCCTATGGACGTTACAGTCACCTATTGTGAAACTGCAAGTGAACATACAGAGGCTGTTCGGACATTTTTTTAACGATTTTGATGAGCTGTAAAAAATTGTATGCTACGAAAGAATTTTATTTTCGCAGCAGTTAAATAGTTAAAGTATAACTTATCGTCTGCTAACTCAGAGTTTTGTTTACTTTCAAAATGGCGCTTTTAAATAAGCAATGGATGGAAGGCTATGTTTCCGCTCTTTCCGAAGAGAATTATGCTTATTCAATTACTCAAAAACGCTGTAAAAGTCATGCTTTTTCTATAAGAAAAGGTATTATAAGTAATATTATTAATGAGAAAGGAAGAAAACGTAAAAGTGGAAAAATACTTCCAAAGAGTATCCAAAAAAGAAAAAAATATCTGAGAATATTTGTAAGGTAAGATCTTTAATTTTAAAAGAGAATTCGCCAAGTCAAAGGACTATAGCAAAGTGAACGTGAGAACTTTCTCTAAGAGATTTATGATTGTTGCCGGTTTTGAGAATATAATGGAAAATTAAAAGTAAAAAGAGGGAAAATGTAAAAATCAACTCCCATATATTATCAAGACCATATTTTATCCCCAATATTCAAAAAAGAAATACCATATCTTTACCCATAGTGCCAACAATCATTACAACTGCATCAGGGTAAAGCAAGCAGCCACACATCTATATCGACTATTAAATTCTTGGAAAAAATGGAACAAGAAACTGGGATCAAGTCAATACTTTTTACTGATATTCCTGCTAAATCTCCAGATTTTTCACCCATGGAATTTTGTGGTGCTTTTGAACTTTTAAAAAGGGCATTATCGTAACGTCGACCGAAAACCATTCAAGGACTGGAAAACAGTGGAACAAGAATGGGATAAAATACCACTGTCGATACTACAAAAGTCATTATTATCATGGAAATTAAGGTGTAGAAAGATAGTTAACAATAAGGGCTATCAAATGGAACATTTTAAACACAAAAATTTCATGTAAAAAATTGAGCTTCAGTCCATTATAATCGTTCAAAAAATGTCCGACCAGCCTCTGTATAAGTAAACTGTAAGTTACTGTCAAACTGGGTAAAAATAGGGTTAGTAAAATTGTTGTACACCTAGTTGTTGTCTTCCATTTGTGCACCTTAGTGTACCATTTAACACATTAAGGTGCAGAACTTGCGGACATACATCAATGTGAATAGGGTTCAATTTGGTGTTCCTTTCCACTCCTTAAAGTTTGTAAAGGTCTTTAAACACTGGACAGTCAAACTCACTCCGTAACTCTATGGGAAAGTGATCTGCACATACTAACTGCGCATGGAATGATCCATGTCTTGAATATACTTTTTGTACTTAAGTACATCACCAATACAAATTCCAAAGAATATATTCCGAATTAAACCAACGTTCATGTTACTCAAATGCTCTCGCACGATATTATTAAGGCTTACCCTTAAATGTAGTTTATCACCGTTTTGAGAAAACGTTTGGTGATTAATCTATTATCGCTTACCAATTAACTATAATATGAGAGACTTTTTCTGTCAAGCTAAATGTAGATGGTGGAAGAGTTTCTGTGGAGGAGCATGTTTCCTTCACGTATTCCGAAAATGGCGTCATTTTTCTTCTTTTTCGAATGCGATTACAACACGCCACCAATAAAAATTTCAAAGAGTGAATTCCAAATTGGTAAATGACCATTAATTGGTCAATCACAATAAGATTGAACACCAAATGTTGCTAAAATGTCGATAAACTACATTTTAAGATAACCCCGATATGTATGATGATAAATCGTTTGGACAGCAAATGTAAAATATTTGTAGACAGTCTGGTTTGTTGACACTAAAAATCCCTCTGAAATAAATAAATTTTCTAAAATAGAATAAAGGAATGTTATTTCATTATCTTTTTTATTCCGAAGCGTTTGTTTTCATTTCGAATCCCAATTTACGAAGATCTATATAAATGAAAAAGTAGTTGAAATGAATCCTCACAGAAGACACCTGTAATCTCAGAATTAACTAAGCTTGGCAACACCGTTCCACGGAGACCACCTGCGGATTACAGAATCGTTTGTTACCGTGATCATTTAATTATGCAAACGAGGAGAACGTTAAATATTCCATTATCCTCCAACACCTGTCGAATAATTCAAGTGAGAGGTGAAAGACTGAGTAATCTGTCAGCAAGAGATCGAGAGTTCTCCAAATTGCCAAGACTGAATTACCTGTTCGAGCGTTATTTACATCCTAATTATTTTCCCTTGCGACGTGGCAACAGCTAAGGCTCAGTAACGAGTGCTCCTAAATAATTAGGATTGATGCTTGAAGGTCTTTGATGTTGCCGTTAAACAATACAAAAACTAATTAGTACTGATGAAGTGTTGGAGGATGAAGCTTTGGAATTTATTTTGTTGTGCCCAGACTACGTATGTGAAAAAAGAGGGGCAGTAATTAGGAGCACGCAGGTTATTATTTACTACGTTTATGTGGTTATTTATTACCAGGGCCCAGATTTTGTAAACAAAAATGTGTAAAAATGATCTATAACCAGAGGCGTAGCTAATAGTTCAGAATCTAACTATGGTTCTGTAGAAAAGTTCGAGTTGGAAGAATTTTTTCAGAAACTTTTAGTAAGTGCCTTAGAAAGCATTTTTAGACAGGTGGACATTCGCCATCCTGGACATTTTCCGGATATGACGTAATTCAAGATGGCGGCCACTCGGTCACTAAAGAGATCACTCATTTCTGCTAATAATTTTCATCAAACCTTTCAGAAATGCTTTGTATGGATCGTATTAAGAACTTCTGACTTGTATTGACATTGGCCATTCGATATATTTTTCGACTGTGGCTTCATCAAAGATGGCAACTGCCTAATCAGAAATTTCCCTGTTAATAGCGGCCTGATTTCCATGGAAATAGGTTTATGGCTACGTGGATATTAATTTTCGCACCATATGAAGATGTCGACAGGTTCAATGAAAAACGAAGCAGTAAACAGGAACTTTAATAAAAATTTAAACATTAAATAAACATAATAAGCTGACTAGTCTGCCATCAAAGCGTCTTTTCTCAAAGTAAAAAGGCTTAATAATTTATTCTAATATCTCAATCTTCTTTAACCGCTGCATTCTAAAGGTATTCTAATTCGATTACTGAAAGAAAACGATAATATTATTTGATCCATTGCCAAAGCCACACGACTAATTTTCATGCGGTGGACTGATGCCACCACAGGTTAATATGTTGTAGTTATTATTTATAAGGGTAATACAATCTTTAATCAATGTTTTTGGGTTTATTTGCAATTATTGTTTTTATCGATTGGTTTTTCTATACAGCGAAAAAAGGGCTTCTAAACATTTGACAATGAATAAAGTGATATAATATTTGAAATGACTATTTGCAAAGTGCGATTGACTAATAAACATGTTGGAGTACATTAAAAAGAATTTCTGGAAACTGTCCGATCACTTTACATCCTTACATTGACAAAAAGGTAGACAGAGACTTCGGCCCCAAGAACCAATTTTTAAAGAGGCGGCATTTCAGAAATACTCATTTAAAAGTTTTGAAGAAAGTTTCTAGGCAAATGTTTTAACTTTAAGCACAATTTTGTCATGGTCCCAGAAGTATGAGTTTGAATGATTTCAATCCTTTCTTTCGTGCAACCTCCAGTAATCGTATAACTATTCAGAAAAAGATAAGACAAAGATAAGCAATAATGCTCACTTCTCACAAACATCTGGAGAGCACAAAACAAGACAGAAGAGGCCTTTTCTTCCCGGTCCTGAAGGAAAGCCACCAAAACTCAGACTTTTGCTAGTTTTTATGGATAGTCATTGAAAATTAAATCAAGAATTAATATTGCGAACAATAGGTACCAATTAGTTTACTTCAACCTAATCATTTAAATAACACCAACAGACACACGCCTAGCATCTGCTCTAAACTTTCTTAATTTCGTATATCCATTAATTTCAAAGTGTCGTTATTCAGAGTTCATATTTTATTTAAATCCATTTATACAATGAATATACCATTCCTATTTCATAAATTAATTTTACACTCAAAATGAAGAATTATCCAAATATATGTAGCATGGCATTTTGTTTACTGGTCTTCATTCTTATTTCCAGTAAAATGCATGGAAAAAAATGCACACCTCATTCAAGATACCACAATTAGTTTCTGAACGTGTACTTATCATCTCATTCAAAGGGGGTTTGACATTTTTTGATGCTAAACTTATTTTCACTCAGATTCTTTTCTGCTCTGATTTCTCATTGCCCTCTATGATAAGACTTCTTAAGAAGTTGTTTAGAGTGATGAGCTCTTCCCATGTAGCTTTAGCAATATTCTGCAGTTGCATCTCCCCCAATGGATTTAAAAATGACTCAATGCTTAGACGATTCAGAATTGACAAGCCAGCGGTTGGCGATAAATCATTGCCCGGGACAATTATCATTCGATACTATTGGAAATTTCTCAACCACTCACGAGGCCAGACGATTTTCACTTTGTTCCACGTTCCACGAGCTAGTAGCTCAGGGTTAAGTCTTTTGGATCTGGTCTTGCTCCTCAGACTAGGCAAAGTGGGATAAGTAAGAAGACTTACTGACCACAGAAGTGATCATCCAAAGAGGTATATCATTCATAGGATAAATACGGTGCATTCCCAATGCAAGATCACTGTATGCAATCTGGTTTGTTCTCGGACATTTTTCCGCAGGCATTTTCCAATACGTTAGGAGGAATGGTACTTTTGTGTCCTGAACCACAATTTGGAATGGATGGATGGATTGTTGATTATTATGGCGCAAGGTCCACATAAGAACAAGCTTCAAGCGCAGATAAAATAGTAAAATCAGTGTAAAACGTAAAAACATTAAAAGTTGTGGATAGGGCAAGAATCAAGTGGGATTTGATGCAGTAAGGGAGTTTTTGTCATCACGAAAAGTACTAGAGTGGTGCAGAAATTTTCAAAACTGATGGATTTACATAAAACATGCATAGGAAAAATTTGAAGAGAATTTCGCTGTCTCTAAGGGAAAGTCTGGAGCGTTCTCTGCAATGACATTTCAGTCGTCCCAAACTCTCCTCGACGGAAAGAGGTTGCCAAGTTTAGACTGTGTACTGGCCACGAATGTCTCCGGCACATCTCCAACGAATAAGATTGCTGATTTACCAGACTGTTATTTGTGCCACACAGTACAGCCTATGTCTGGCGAACATTTTGACGAGTGCTCTGTGCTAATGACTTTTAATTCTTTTGTGGGAATAATATTGCAGAGCATACCGGCATTTGCCAACAGCACAAGAATCAAGCTCAAAAAATTTATAGCAGAATAAAATGTATAAAAAGTAAATTCCAAAAGCATGGGGGCCGGGTTGGAAGAGTAACGGATTAGCAACCGGAGGGTTTCGAGTTCGAATCCAGCCAAACACCGTCGTGTACAAAGGGGGCTGGTACATGTTAAATATGTCGTGGCCTCAAATGTCCTCACGTTGGCGTGGTGTGGAAGTTTTGAGAGTGGGGTGCCAGCTCAGGTGTTGCCTCGTATCATGTGACCGTGGTTCAAAATTACGTGATATTGTCCTCGATCTTTCCCTTTGGGATTGATCCCGGACCGTCACCAATTGCGTTTGAATTGATCCAGTGTGAAGTTAATTAAAATACCTACCTACCTAAAAGCAGGGTGGTCAGCATCATGAATAGATCAAAATATAAAAGAAAATACTTGCAGATCGATAGCATCAAAAATTCAAACGAAAAAATGTAGTTTAAGAAACGGATGATTTAAAAGATATTGATCAACAACGTGGTGTATAGTAGGTAGGTAGTTGAATCAACGTCACACTGGAGCAACACAGCGTGCTATTGGTGACGATCCGAGGACAGCACCTCGTAATTTTGGACCACAGTCAGATGACGAGGTAAACACCTAAACCACTCTACAAACCTCTACACCACTCCAACGTGAGGACATTTCAGGCCACGACAGATTTAACGAGAACGAGCCACCACATACAAGATGGTCTTTGAATGGTTCGAGTTTCGAACTTGTAACTCTCTGGTTGCTAATACGCTACTCTTGCAACCGGAATACGACGACTCCACAAGGTGTGTGGTATAAAAATATTTGAGAATGGGGGTGCATACAAGTTATGAAAAAACAATAAAAAGCTTAAGAGAATGACATGACGCATGGAAAAATTATGATTTAAAATATGTTGGTCAACGTGATATATGTATAATATAAGTATAGTAGGTAGGTATTTTAATTAAAGTCGCACTGGAGCGACACAACGGGCTATGGGTGACAGTCAGGGATGAATCCCGATGGGAAAGATCCGAGGACAGCACCGTAATTTTGAACCACGGTCAGATGACGAATCATATAAGTATGAGCGATACATATAAAATTTAAGGCGGATACAAATATATGACAATTAAAAAGCCCATAGTATTTCAAAATGATTGGAATTTTTAAAAAATATCATTGGCTTTGCATGAAAAATTTTGGTGGGTTTTTCCTCCATCAGATATAGTTAAAATATAGCCATTAACACGTTGATTAAATTCAGGATAAGCAATCAAAATTTGATGAACGGTAAAAGGTGTACGGCAAGTATTGCATGAAAGAGCACATTCTGGAAGTAACAAAAGGCGATGAGTGATATAGGTGTTCCCCATACGAAGGCGAGTCAATTTGACCACAATGCCTCGCATTTCAGCCACTTGTCCCTGATGAATGAGAGGTTTAATGAGATGAAGTCTGTTGTCGACTGGCTGATTTCAGGACTCTTTCCACAAGGAGTGAATAAAATCCCTAATAGACATGAATAGGATACAGTTAGGGACAACGGGGCAGAACCTGTCTGCCGACTTACTGCCCACTATACCCACATGGATAGGAATCCAAGGAAAGAGAGTATCAAATCTCTTGTTTTTTTAATGCTTGGAGGATGTTATGTATATCTGACACGATCACAGTTGGAGAAACAATGTTTTAGATGGGTTTTCTCGCGGTATTAGATGGATCCTAACGGATGTTGCAGTAGCTGAAGATCCTGAGCGTTAGCTCTCTATCTAAAACGGGGTTATCTTGCGAGCTGAATTTCCGTGAGTTGCCAGAACGTTTTATCGTGCAGGACGTCTTGTTGGTATCCATTGAGAATGCAGGTCACTTGACGAAACTACTTATATGAGCTAAGGGAGTAGTAACAGATAAGGGGTATGAACTTAAAGGATGTAAACAGAAAATTAGGGCGGAGTTACGTTAAAAAGGTTTGAAAGTGAAAATTTAGAAGTTAAAATTTAACGATTAGGCATGGCTCTTGGCCTTTCGCGATTAATTCTTCCACGAAAGTCATATCTGGGGATTTGCTGTATCAGGGTATTATCAATTGCTTCCATATTGCATAAGAAATTAGATGGATTATATTTGCAGTTACAAAAATTTCTATAAACAACTTGAATATCCCAAAACACAAAATTATCGTGATTTCTCCAGTCGACATTGGAGACCCCACAAGTCCTCACCGTTTTCCCAAATTCACCCACCAATAGAAAAGAGTTGAGATGTTTCGTTTTGCGGTAATCATGGACATTTTAGGCTCCAGAAGCTGGTCGATGAGTCTTTTGTAATGTTTTGTAGTAAGATCTAGAGATGGGTTGTTATTCCAATATATATATATTAACCAATATAGTTATTAAATAAAGGTGCTATTACAAATTTACAGTTAGCAACTGTTGTCGAAAATATTAAGTAAAAGATAAATGTAAAAAAACAACTCAATTTAAAACTAACTAAACTTATAAATATTAACAAATTAAATTAAAAGTATTAAAATTTATTGAAAATTTGGTCACAATAAAACTTGAAATTAACAATATTTTTACAAATATTAGTGGTTTAAATTAACTGTTAATTCCAATTTAACTCAACTGTTAACGTTGGAAATTAATTTCTGTTACACAAATTAGCAACAACAATTAAAACTGTCACTGTAAAGTAACAGTTTAGTCTGTCTCTAGTACACGAAACAGCGAATGAAAGATTGTGTAACTTTAGAATATTTAAAATAATTGATTAAAACCCTGGAGAAAACCTAAGACGTCAAGCTATAATATCGAAGAATGACCAAAACCTGACAATTTTCAAAATACCAAAAAAAAAGATAAAACTGTACAAATCTGGAAACAAGATTGCAAACGGAATTTTTATCCATACGGGAAATGTCTACTGCAATATCTAACAAAAAGATGACTTATCAACAAAATCCTGCTCCTGTAAATTACGAGAGGAAACTTGTACTCATATTGCTTTACAGAACCATTCGGTAGGTATGCAGTTGAATTTGCGTCGGAATGGAACAACACAACGAGATATTTCAGAAACATTCGGTGTTTTTCAGATTGAGGTAGGTAGGTACGCATTTTAATTAACGTCATACTGGAGCAACACAACGTTTTTCAGATTTAAATTAATTTAATATAGAGTAGACGAATCGACAAAAAATTTTGGGAAGGCTAGTTTATATAAATAAATCATTAGTATAAAATTCTTTTATCAAATTTACAAATATTCCATGAACAGTTTGCACTGGTATTGCCTTACCAGTTTTAAGCCTTAATTAAGAGACACCAACAAAAGAGATTGTTTGCCAGTTCACGATCATACTGTGCAATTACTGTAAATATTTTTTCTAGAAATTTGTCGTGGCGAAGTTAAGTACAGAACATCAAACGAAATGTTTGCTCAGTTCTCAAATGTTCATATTTCTTTGATGCGCTATAATTCCTCTTAGTAACGACGCACTTCACCTTTGTCGCAAAGGAGGATGAATAGATTAAAGGAATAATTTATTGCCAACAAAAGTACGATCTCTTTGAGGTAAGTTTCGGGACGCTGAAAAGCACAGTGCTTTTGAAAGAGGTGTATGAGCGAGAATTCAAAATAAAAATAGACTTTGAAGGTTCTTTGTGCAGCTTATAAGTTTTATTTCAAAACGAATTTGTTAGTATACTGTGTATCAGGTAAGTGATTGAAAACTTTTAAAACTTCACTCAATTGTATATGATTTTTGGGTTTTATTTAATCTTTTTTGTTTTTAAAGTGAAGCTCTGTCATAGAGAGACATATTGAAGTTGAATTAAAAGGTGTATGTTATTCAATAGAAATCACGAAAATTGACTAGAATATTGATTTTGTTTCCATCGCTTCAAAATATTTCCCAATTTCTTAGCTTTTATACTATACCAAGATCTTGTAAATATTCAGAATACTTTTCTAGTTACAAGGGCTTTTCGTTAAGTACTCTTACAAACAAAACTTCCAAACTTTAAACTCAATTTCTGAAGAATTGTTTTTGCAATATGATGCTTTGTTCAAACAGTGATAACTCAACAATGAATTGATCTATTGTAACTATCTTTGTATCATTATAATCTACACCTGAACCTCAATCAGTTATTAGTTAAGAAATTAATTTTTAATTGGTTTTAAATGTTAAAATTCCTGAAAACATCTTGATTTTTTAGACTTCTTGGTGAAACAATTGAAAAAATAACTTATTTTATCTAGGAACTTGATTGAGGGTCGACACATGAAGAATAATATTAGGAATAATTTCCAAGAGGAATTGTCTTTCTGACAAAATAAAATTCGAGGTATCACTGTTAAAAAAACATGCTAATTAGCTGATTATATCTAAATTAGATAACTAATAATTAGCTTAATCTGTTTTTTTCTCACTGAAATGATTTTAAGTATAAGTCAATGACTTGTTGGACAAAAACTGGATTTTTAAAGTCAAAATTAAAAAAAATTCTTCTAGTGTATACATGCACCTTGGCTACAACATGGAATAAACTTTATTAATAAAACTCATATTTGATGTTTTTCAAATTATTTAGTGCAATAGGAGTAAAATCAGCCCCACTTCTGTAGCATAAACCTCAAATGTTGTTTTGAAGAGTAGTGAATTGGTAATTGCCGAGGGAATGTATTTCTTCAAAAACTAAAGAATATAACAAATAAAAAATGCTACAAAATTAAAAAAAATGCAAAATCCTGAATATTTCTGTTTTATGATTAGGTATACTTAATTAAACTGTATCTTTAAAAACGTAGAAAAAACGCTGCCGAAACGAACCAAAAATGTTTAATTTTTCAAGTTGCGTCAAGAACAGTAAATTTTCTTCAATCTCATCTACTTTAGGATCGTAACCTACATAGAATTATTTATTGATTGCTTTTTATGAATAGAAAGAGTTCTTATAATATTTAATCTGAACTCTGACCTATAAATAAACACATATTTCTTACGTCAAATGGTCTTTCAATGTAAGCCAAAGTTGAAATAAGAAAATATTAAGTTATAGAGCTGAATAACAAATGGTTCTGAGTTATTTAAAAGCAATTGAATAGAAAATTCGCTATAGAAATAGACTACTGGTTTTATAAACAGATTAAACTATATTTTTAAACGTAAAAAAGAATGGTCCAAACTTAACTGAAAATATTTAATTTTTTCAAGTTTGCATCAAGAGTTATCAGTTTTCTTCTAATTGCCTTGTATCAATGTAAACTAAAATAAAAATAATAAGCAATGATTAAGTGGAACTGAATAACAAATGATTATGAGTTGATTAAAAGCAATTGAATAAACAGAATAAAACGTTCTCTATAGAAACGACGGACTACAGGCTTTAGTATCCCAAGACTGAATATTTAATATGATCTAAAAATGAAGAACAGTGATTCAGAAAGATAAAGCGTCAGTTTCCAGTTATTATTCAAGATATCCTGTACTTTGAAAGGTCTTATTTCTTTTGATAAAAGACGAATAACCATTCTTTTGACAGCACAAGAGGAGTGTTTGAATATTTAATGAGAATCTTTTCAGAAACTGAAGTATTCTAAAAAAGAATTCTTTCAGGTACTCGTTTCTTCATTGAATCTTTCCTATCCTTTGTTCAAGGACGCATAAATGCAGGCCAAGTGAGAAATGATTGAGAGTGCAATTAAACTTTCGAGTTCAATTTTGTAGGACATCACTTAGAGCGCTCTTTGTTTCACAAGCACCATAAAACTTCAAGTGACATGTTAATGTCCGTATGCTTTGAAGAAATAATTTAAAAATATCTTCGATCAACGAGTTAGGCTCTTATGGGTAGTAGTAAGTAATCAACGAGTAGCCATCTCTCCTGGTGGTTATCGCGACTAGGTATCTCGTCATTAGAAAAACCATTAACAGATCTTGATGGACGAGATATCTCGTCTTTAGAAGAAAACTGACCAGATCTTGATCTCGTCATCATAAATAACGGCAATATCTTGACGAGATATTATGTCATCGGTAAAGTTGGTCTGATCTTGATGAACCAAATATCTCGTCGAAACCTCTTGGAGGGTTAATCTGTTTCAGAGAAATGTTAATTGTATTTTAACCAGAAATCAAGATTCTGAAAGTATTCTAAGGGTTATTTCTATTCTAAGGGAAATATTCTAAGGGAAAGTTTCTCTAGTGCACGAGACGTTTTTGTGATGGAACGTACTTCTTTTGAGTACCACACACACTATCGTTGTTTAAATATTTAAATAAGCTCTATCTTCATTCTAAATACGTATGGTTTTTTTTAGACTGGTAGCAGTATAGGTATTATCTTGCGCAGTTTTGCAAGGTCTACTCTATATTACTAAAAAGGAACCAACCTAACAAATAGCTTTTCTGACTGAGACAGGTTGCGTGAAAATAGTTGCCGATTAGCAATAAAAAAACCGTCTTTTCAATTACCAAATACTCGTGCCTTCAGGAGTACATGAATTTTAGGTGTGTACGGATTTCAAGTACCCGAGTTACTCTAGTGATCTTTTCATGGGAGTTACTGTCTTTAGTATACTCATGAGTCGTGCTCCCGGAATACCCACATGATCTTTTACTGCTTTCATCCCACTCTCTGTTCCCCAATCAACCTTTTCTACCGTTCATCATATTTTTTACTTCTCAATTCATTTTTCTTTTTGTTCGGTAACTTCTGTTTGTTTCTCTACCTTTCCAGAGTTGGCTTTCACTCCACGTGTTGCA
Organism: Meta bourneti; assembly: GCA_933210815.1. NCBI lineage: Eukaryota > Metazoa > Arthropoda > Arachnida > Araneae > Tetragnathidae > Meta > Meta bourneti. Next base: position 81,451,284 of record OW119928.1, read on the forward strand.
TTTGAATTTAAATGTACATGCATTTTTAATAAAATGTACACTTGGTTTCTATTTTCGTTAGTTTAAGCAGCGCCTGCATGCGCTCACGGTGACATGAACCTCATTTGCCCCGGCAGTATTGAGCGTAATCAACTAATTTTTTTCAATCGACTGATTAGTTAATTGAAATTTCAATCATTACAAGTTAACCGTGATTGCAAAATTCCTTACAACCATAAATGGATCAATTAGTCATTCAAGTATTAGTTATAGTCATAAACACCTTAACTAAATTCCCTTAGGCTAGCATAATTCGTCATCTGACAGTGGTTCAAAATTACGAGGTGTTGTCCTCAGATCGGGTTTGTATTACGTTTTGTTCTTGGATCATTCCCTTTTTGGATTGATCCCGGACCGTCGCAAATAGACCGTTGTGTTGCTTCAGTGTGACGTTAATTAAAATACCTACCTACCTTAGGCTTGCAGAAGAGACCTCGTGCTCTTCTGTCATCAACAATTTAATACCTTTCCACATCAATCGAAATGTCGATGCGGATGGAATGTTTCGTTAGGCCCTGAAGGACGGATTTCAATTCCGCTTAACTCTCCCCAGAAAATAACTAGCAGAGCTGACTAACATGCGTTTTTGGAACTGTGTTGTTACCAGTAACGTGGGAACAGACTAGGGCTGTTAATTGTATTACAACTTCCTAAGTTAGAAAACAATTAATATTAATTAAATATGATACTTAAACTCTTAAATTACCTAATAATTAAATCATAATCATTCGAACTTAAAAGTCACAGCGGAACTGGAGTTATCATCCAGCTCCAATTGGATCACAAAAAGTTAAGCATCATCAGTAGGGTGGGGTTCAACTGGGTACACTCAAGACCATCCAGAAGAATCAAAATCGACTGGAATCTAGATGGCTTTGGTAGGTAGATGTTTTAATTAACGTCGCACTGGACCAACACAAAGGGCTATTGGCGACGATTCGGGAGCAATCCCAAAAGGAAGGGAGAGCACCACGTAATTTTCAACCACGGTCAGATGATGAGGCAACATATAAGCTGGCAACCAACTCTCCAAACTTCCACACCACGCCAAGGTGAGGAGATTTGAGGCCACTACAGATTTAACGCGAACCAGCCCCCTTGTACACGACGATCTTTGGTTGGATTCGAACTCGCAACCCTCTAGTTGCTAATCCATTACTCTTCCGACCGGGCTACTGCGGTCCGAGGTGGCTTTGGTATGCCACGACTTGAAGACGTTCTTAAAAAATTTTGGGGCCTCCGTAGTGCAGTTGGAAGAGAAACGCAGGGTTGCGAGTTCGAAACTAGGTCCAACCAAAGACCGTCGTGTACACAGGGGCTGTTGTACGTTAAATCTGTCGTGGCCTCCTCAAATATCCTCTCATTGGCGTGGTGTGGAAGGTTGGAGATGGGGTGCCAGCTCAGGTGTGACCTCGTCATCTGATCGAGATTCAAAATTACGAAGTTTTATCCTCGGATCTTTCACTTCGGGATTGATCTCGGATCGTCGCCAATAGCCCCTTGTGTTGTTCCAGTGCGTCGTTAATTCATCAACCTAGCTACCTTCTGTTCTGATGATGGTGGACGTCTTGCTCCACCAAAATGGCCATTGACCTTTTATAAGCTTTAATCTTTATTAGTCGTTGTTTTGAGGTTTTTCATTTTCTTTACTGTCTGGCACACTGCTTTATGGAGTCTGTTAATCAGGAGAATACCTAATAAACACTGTAGAATTACTACTGTTCTTTTATAAACAAATCGTACATCCATAGATAGGTTCTGGATCGCTGTTTCGTTCCCTCGTTTCGAAGGAAGAGTAATTTTAAAGCAACCAGCAGTTTGTTAATCCAAGGATCGCTTCTCAAAATTGGGTTACAGAGTTTATCGCTGTGTCGCTGTGTCTTGTTCCCTTAGTTTAAAGAAGCATTAAGCCTTTCCAAACTAGTGATTCGGAAACGATGAAGGTCGTGACTTGAAATTGAATCTGAAAAGTTTTCGACGAATCTAGGCCTCTTTCTGTTGTCTTAACCCTACAATGGAAAACTCAATAACCTTTCATAAAATGTCTTAACCCCAAAAGAAACTTGCACAAGTTTTTTGCCTTAAAATACATGTTTCTAACTGATATACATAGCGCAGAAATAATGAAATGTACTAAAATAAGATTTAGCATCAGATGAATTGAACTATAAAAGTTTTCTCCAGAAAATTAATAATTAATTGAATCACGAGTCTTCGAATGATTACGGTTTCAATCCATTATCCTAACCCTGCAATACAAAACTCAATATAACCTCGCTCTCAAAAGATATCTTAACCCGATGATAAACCTGCATATGGTTTTATTATGAAAAAGACTGGTTTCTAGCTGATGTGCAGTAGTGGAAAAATAAACCCGAACCACTTCCTTTATTCCGAGCTCTATTCATAGTAAAACAAATTCAAAGGTACCATTCAATAGGGAATAACGTCCTCTACAAATTCATATGCAAAACAGTGCATTAAGTGCCGTCTTCATATCAAATTTTGCATAAACAACACAATTTTCAATGACAACACCATATTTTGATGCCTTAATCAGACTCTACATTGTCAAGTTGATTTAACCATGAAATTTCATGAATTTATTATCGTTATATCCAGATATATTCAACGTTAAAGATGTCCATTTCAAGCATCATGTCTACATTGAAATTTGCTATTTGCAGGTCGAGATTATTTGTAGGTAACATTCTTCTTTCTTATCCCAGTGTAAAAAACAAATTACACTAAGTCGTTGAATCTGTGCAAAAAAAGTTTTTGGGCAATGGCAGATGGGTCCTTAAAAATGTCTTCATGTATGGCTCCAATGCAATTCAGGATGTGTGAGGGAAAGGCTAGTAAATAAGTCGCACTTTATACAGGTGGGAAATGATTTCTGGCCATCAATGAAAATCATCTTTTTATATGGCCAGATCGGAGCCTGGCAAGCAGTCAATAGGGAATAAGCAGCTCTCCTGATGTTCCACTGAGGTACCGTGATAAAATGGTACTGGAGATGATCTGCGCAATTTCTTTTTAAGTACGGACAGGTGATCGTCCTTTGAGAGCATGACAGTACTTTCTCTTGTGCCAGGTTGTTTATTTGCTCCAGCTTTTGCCAATATGTCATCTCTCTCATTGCTCGGAATGCCAACATGGGATGGGATCGATTTAAAATTTATTTTAGAGTTTTATTGAAATTAATATTAGAAGGGCTATTTTTTCAAAAGAGGATCAAAACTGGTGAAGCAATTTTAATTGCTAGAATTGCCGCCTGCGAATCAATGTAAATATTTATTTTAAGGGGTTGACTTTTAGGGACTTCTTTTAGTGCTTCATATACGGGTATTAATTCTTCTTTAAAAACAGGGAGGTTTGAGTTATTCTTCATTTGAATTTCCTTTGAACCGAATTCATCTGTAATAAAGACGCCACTTCCGGATGAACCATCTTCAGAAAGGCTACCATCTGTAAAGATATTTACATCGTTTGGTTCTGTTTCTATTGTTTGCAAGCCTAAGGCTTTTAGAAGTTCGGGTTGATCCTCGATTTTGGAGCATTCAGATATTAGTTGCGTTCTAAATGTCACTGTGGGTCGTTGTTCATGCGGAGGGGTATGAGTGCTTGGATGAGAGTTATAGCGATATCAGTTAGCCTGTCAGTAATTGCTATATGGAGAGGCGAGGTTTTTTAATCTTACATGAAATTTTCATCCCTTGATAAATTCTCCTGTCCTGTGTCCTTCTGTCGCATTAATTCTTTTAAAGATAACTGTGCAAGAATTTTTCTACGGTTTTGGAGCGAATGCAGATTAGATTCGAATTCATATATATTTGCTGGGCAGGAGAAACGAGTTCCACAAATGATTTCGGGAGGCACTAGCCTGAATTCTGTTAATCTTTTGGTTTGGTTTTGCAGGTTGAGATCCAGGCAGGAAGAGCATATTTAAACAAAGGTCTTATTAAGGCTAAATAGGTAGTTCAAAGAGTCTTTGCGTCAGCGCCCCAATCTGGACCAGAAATTTTCTTTAGAATCGTGAGTATCTTTTTGGCTTTTATAACAATATTGTTTACACGGGGCCAAAAGTTAGGGATGGGTCAAGTGTGACTGCTGGAGAAAACTTAACAGGTTGATCATCAAAGTATACTTGTGGCACCCATTTACGGATATGGTTGTTGATAGTGAAAAAGCTCACTTCAGATTTTTCAGGATTAACTATGAGCTTTAGTTCTATTGCCAGCTTTTGTAAGACAACGAGGGCATTGTTCAAAGACTTCTGTGCTTCTTCTTTAACAGTGTTGGGTGACCACAAGATCAAATCATCTGCACAGAGTGCGACTTCAGAATGCTGTTTCAATTTGGTATTCTTTCTGTCGGAGTATATGTATAATAAATAACATTGGGCTGAGTATAGAACCCTGGGGAAGTCCTTCCATCAAACGGACAGTTCTGGATCTCGCATATTTCACCTGAATTGTTCTTCTTGCAGGGAAATTTCCTATCCAACTCAACATCTTCCCACTAACTCCCAGGTCATTCAGCATATAGATAAGTTTTTCTTTCCATACCCGGTCAAAGGCTTGACTTAAATTCATGAATTCTGCGTGTGTAGACTACATGGGCTTGATCTGAAAACCTTCAAATACTTTCTGTGTGAAGTAAAACACTTGATCTGTGGTATGGAATTTTTTGTAAGCTGACTAGTTAACATTTGATGAACATAACATTTGATTTTAGTTGTAACCAAGCGAAATTCATTTTATTCATGTGTAATAATTAGACCACAGATTTCGTTAACCTAAATACAAATTAAATTGATATACTTTCCAATTTGGAAAATGTTTTCTATTGCAGATAAACTATCTGTTAATTTATCTTTTTCCACACTAGCATACATATCTGTGTTCTAAAGGCAAACAATCGTTAAGTCCAATTTTGCTACTCTTCATATATATGTATGTATACAAATAAGTTTTTTGGTCGTAGTTTTAAAGGAGAATATTTTTTCATTGACAGCTAATCATTTTTCAGACAGGTAAAACTGTTACATTTACGAGATAATTATGTTAACTGTTATTACTAATTTGTGATACAGATATTATAAGCTGTTAATATGAATAGTTTTGATATCAGCAAGTGGCACAAACAGTTAGACACTAGTTAACGGTTGTTATTGACTTAGAAATCGACATAAACAGTTAATTTTAACAGTTACTAATTGTTTTAATCGATTTGCCTTACTAATATCGCAATAATAGTTATGGATAATGGTTAATATTTTTTTTATCACAGTTACTAACTGTAAATATTTTTGATAACAGATGGTAACTGTTATTTTGTAATAATGCTGTTTTGTTTAAACTGCTATCACAATAACAGTCCATATCTGAATTTTCAGTACTTGGAAATGAATATATCACAAATAAACCTTTCAATTAGTAAGGTTTTTGAGCGTTTTTCAGTCAACCATCAAGTGAAATGTTCCGGTAAACTACAAATAATCCTGATCTACGCATAAACGAACTGAAACTACAATAAACGGAGATGATCTCTGAAACGGATTCAACCTTAAATATCTCCGGATATGATAGCAAATCCAGGAAATTTCATATTTAGACTAATTTGACGATGTAAAGCTTATTAATGCGTCAAAAGTTGATATGTCTATTGGAAATTTTGTTGCTCATGCAAAATGTGATATAAAGAAATTTTATTTAGCATAATTTTATTATTTAATATAACTTTATTAGCCCTTTATGCAATTATTTTTCATAACTTGTAGAAGCATATTTTTCATAATTTGTAGAAGACGCTATTTCCTATTCAATGGTACCTTCGAATTTGCTCTACTATGAATAGTATCTGAAATAATAGGGGTGCTTTTTTCTGACTGTACATAAGTGTAGAAGCGATGCATTATAGATTAACATAAAATTGTACATTAGATGAATTAAATTAGAAGGATTTTCTCCAGGAAATCAATAATGAACTGAATCATAAAAGTTTGCGGCTGATTATGGTCTTGATCTGTTGTCTTATCCCTGCAAACCCAACTCAATATAATCCTTTCCCATAAGACGCCGTAATCAAATGATAATCCAGTATAAAGTTTTGTTTTTCTTTTAAAAAGACACACGTTTCTAACTATTGTTCACAGCGTACGAGAAATAATAAAACATATCAACATAAAATGTTGCATCAGATGAATTAGACCAGATAAGCTTTCTCCAAAAAGCTACTGAATACGATGATCCAAACAATCCAAAAAAAAGTTCGCTTTGTAAGAGTTAGCATTACTCTTATTAACAAGTTAAGCCGTGAGACGTTACCTTACATCAAAGTGTCTAATCGTCGCCCATTGTAAGGAAGTCATTACTGAAGAGGGATTTTTCTAGACTTTCTCCACCAAATAACTCCATGTCAAAAGATCATTAGGTTCGTCACGTTATTCTACTTCACTCAGGAGATGATTAAGAGGACATTTCTCTCCATCAAGTTATGACGCACAAGCTATACTCGTATCTTTCACCACTGGTTTTTCACCCAAAAAAAGAAACAGCATTAATAGACAGTTATAATATGTTTGGCTAATTTATTATTAGACATGAGTCTTATACACATTTTGAGAATTGTTCACTCTCCATAAGTAATTTGCTGGTTGAAGATTTTTTGAAGTGAATACGTCTTTAAAGTTACAACAGTACTGGGGACATGCAGGAAAAGTCTCGCGTTTCAAAAAGCGTTGAAACTGTTTTGTCTTATGATTTCAGAACTAGAAGTAACATCTAGAACAGTGATTCTCAACCACTGTGCCGCGGCACTTTTGTGTGCCGCCAAATTCTTAGAGTGTGCCGCCAAATTTTAGAAAATAAAAATTATGATTTTGTTCATTTGTTGGAAGATGAAATATGGTGTGCTAACTAGCTTACTTATCAGACATTTTTGTTATTTTTAATAACATAAATTCAAGTATGCAAGAGCCGAAAGAAAATATATTAAACTCAACAGATAAACTGGTGGGATTCCAAAAACAAATAACTTTATGGAAGAATAAAGGTCAGGAAGGCAATTTGGAAAAGTTTGAGTCAGTCCCAAAAGATTTTAATAAAACTATTCATAAAATTGTTATTGACCATTTGACAACATTAGAGGAGAGAATTATTCATTATTTCCCAAATTTAGATATAAAAAAATTTGATTGGGTTCGTAATCCATTTGTGATAACGAATACTTCTGTATTTAAATTAACTTTGAATGAAGAGGAAGAACTAATTTCGCTTTCTAATAATCGAGATTTAATTTTAAAATATTCGGAAGAATCAATTAATTCATTTTGGATTAACATTAGATGCGATTATCCCATGATAGCCAAAAAAGCTCTAAAAATATTATTACAATTTTATACATCTTATTTGTGTGAATTCGGATTTTTAGTATTAACCAACATAAAAACGATAAAAAGATCGAGACTGTTAAATGTAGAAGACGATATGAGAGTAGCATTGTCATTTTTACGACCAAATATAAATGAAATTATCAAAAAACATCAAGCTCAAATTTCTCATTAAAAGTATTCTTATTATTACCTCGTAATTAATCCCTTAATAAACGTACTGTTGTTTTTTTGTAGTACATATTATATTATTTTATTTTACATTCACAATTATTATCATAAACTATTTTACACAGTGTATTATAGGCAAGTAAACAACTTTTAAACTTATCTTTTTCTTTGTGTGCCGCCAAATTTTGAAATCGTTAAAAGTGTGCCGCGACAAAAAAAGGTTGAGAATCACTGATCTAGAAGATAAACACAGCGTCATGTATACAAAGGATTTTGGTACCTGACGTGACATTTGGACCGAGTGCGTAGGCGGACTGAGCGCCGGGAGGGGTTCGCGATATATCGAAATTCTATGGTACTCGGCGAGCTTTGGGCCAGTGTGACAATGGATTGTTTGGAGTGAGGACTGCGTAAGTGATGTCATTCGAAAGCTACCGAACTACGCTACAATTAATAATGGTCAACAGCAATTAATATCAAACTGCACTTCAATCTTTCAAACTATAAATTAACTGCTGAATATTCATAATAAGCAATCGTTCAAACTTCCTATGCCTACTTTATTCATTCCACAGTCCAACATGTCCTTAGTATTCACGTCAAAACTACGGTTTGTGTCCTCGTCACAACGTACCTATTTTTCATATTTCTTTTCGACAATATGACAAACAATCCAAAGAAAAAGCTCGCCTGCTGAAACGAGTTCCGTTAACAAAGATATCCATGAGACGTTGCCCTGCATCACAGTGCCTAATCGCTGCCCATTGTAATGAACTCATCAGTGAAAACTAATTGTCCAGGGCTTTCAACCAAATAACAGTCCTCGTCAAAAGATCATTAGGTTCAGAACCACACAGATACAAATTATTTTACTTCGCTCAAGGGATAATTAAGAGGACATCCATCCTGTCCTGACGTACGAGCTACATCTTTTGCCCCCGGTTTTCCACTCGTATGTGAAACAGCATTAATGGAGAGTTATGATCTGTTTGTTCTAGTTTATTATTATTATTATTATTAGGTTCCAGTGATTAATAGTGCTTCTTTGAAAGTTGAGGGAAATATCGATTTCTGTAATGCGGGCAGCGAGACGTAAAAAAACCGGAATTGACGTAAGGAAAGAGTTTCTTTTTAAATGCTTCGATGAAATATCTTTGATACAGAATCTTAAAAATCGTGTTCGGAATTTTAGAAAGTGGAAGTTGGGGGAAGTTTGATGTTTTCTTTGAAGGAGGATGGTATGATGTTATTTCTTTATGTTCGTGGTGATTTAGTTCTTACGCTAGGTTTTTTTAAACTGCATTTGGATTAGACATGTAGATCCAGTGCATTAGCTATTCAGACTAAAATCTTAGCATGTTTGTAAAGCGGAAATCTACTTGACTGAAGTGGCAAAAGCTCTCAGTCTGGTTGAGCTCTGGTATAGTGAAACTTTCGCAGTTTATTCTGTCTGGGATTTATAGGTCAACGAAAATATTTTATATTCGCTACGTCGTTCCGTTGGAACCATAGAAGTAAAAGAGACTGATTGAAGAGATCAATTTTTAATCAAACTCGAATCAACACTTTACGCCAAAGCTATTTTAACTCGCATGTCACGCAACATCACGCCAACGTCACGCAATTATTTTAACTCGCTACGTCGTTTCCTTAGAACTATAGAAGTAAACAAGTAAGGCACTATGCCAGAAGAGACCAATTTTTAATCAAACTCTAATCAACACAAAACATCAAAAGCTGTCCCTAGCTGAGCAATAAGAAGAGGGAGGAAATCAAGCACGTGAAGTGGACAAAGTTCGAAAAGCTGTTCAACAAAACGAAACTGCTGAGGAAACAGAGATGCTATTTGGTTTGTCTGAAGCAGCAAAAACTCTCGAGGTAAAGCTAGTTAATTTTTAAAAGAAAATTACCTACCACACTTCATGGGAGGTGAATTTGTATACACTTTATTAGACATTACAGTATGTTCTAAAATAATCATTTTCAATAGAATTGAATCAAATAATCTGTGATAAAAATTCTAAACCTACCCTTCAAATTGTTCTTTGAAGCAGTTGGTTCCAGGGCTCAAGAAGAGAAAGCCACAATGAAACCTTCAATAATAAATGCTTCACCAACTCGATGTCAAAGTTTTAAGCGGAAAAACATACGTATAACTACTTTATAATTTAGAAACCTTGTCGAAATAGTAACATATTTTGGTGAGACCATTCAAAGGAGATCCATTCAAACATTTTACCTTAATTCCTCGACATAAATACGAATTGATAAATTTTCATCTACGTAACGGATCCTAGCCAGTAGCAAATTCATTCTCGGAACCATAGAGGAAATATAAAAGTATAGTGAGCAATGGTAACCTTTTTATGTGCCCAGGACCATGTGACCAAAACTAGTAGTAACGTGACTCTTAGACTACTTTCATCTGTCGGTTGAAAACGAACATTTATCATCCGATTGGTGCATTGGACGGGAGAAGACACCCATCCATTGATTCATCCTCTGATTGGTTCACGCGACAAAGTAGTAGATTTTAGCGATTGTCGCCACTCTACAGAAATGAGCGTTCACACATCTACCCTGTCATAAGATGTTATATCGCCAAACAAAACTATAAGAACCAACCAAGTGAATTTTTCACACATCTGTCACGTGACTACTAGTCGTCTTTTGAAGCTCCTCTCAATAGCAATACTCAGTCTACTTATATTTCACGTATTTGCTCGGAGCTGACTGCATCGATTAGAGTCAAGCACTAAGCACCAAGGGAGGAAATAGAAGCAGAAGTGGTTGCTTAAATACTTTTAAATTGGCACGAGTCTTCCTCTTAGATGATAGCGAAAAATAAAATGCAAACAAATTTATTTTTAAATGGTGAATATATTAAAGTTCAGAAAACTGAGACTTTGTGAATCACTTCTAAAACAAATAACAGTTTTTAGAATTCTATGATCAAAATTTAATACTATCGAAAGTGAAGGACAGTGATTTAGTGTCAGTTCTAAAAAACTAGTGTATTTAAAACTTATTCTATCGAGTACTTTGAAATATTATTCAGTACCATTACCTTTTTAAAGTAATACTGATACTCTTAACTACTTCTGTCAGCTTTTAAGTAATTTTTTATTCATTTGTTACAATAAACTCTGTTATTACAAATCTTTATCAATATTGATTTGTCAACATCTATTGACTTTCTATTTTTCTTATTTTATTTTTGACATCAATTGTAATAACTTTACATTTTTACTCAAGATACTTTGAAAGTTTACTTCTTAATTAGTATGTTTCTGATGGTTACTTGTATACTTATTTTAAATTATTCATTCTATTCATCTTATTAAAGTGTTCATCAGCCAACTGGTAAACCATTTTAATACCATCCTATACATAGAAGCCATATTTTATTTTTCTTATCGGATACTATAGAAAGACGTCATGCGAATTGGAACCACTAGACAAGCCAATTGGTAAACCATTCTACGATCATACTATACATGGAAGTCTTGTTTTATGTTTTTATCAGATATAAAAGAAAGACCTCGAGCGAATTGGAACCATTAGACAAGCCAACAGGTAAACCATTCTACGACCATCCTATATATGGAAGTCATGTTTTGTTTTTTGATCGGTTACAATAGAAAGACGTCGGGCGAATTGGAACTAGCAGACAAACCAAATGGTAAACCATTCTACGACCATCGTATACATGGAAACCTTGTTTTAGGCTTTTATCAGACACAGTAGAAAGACGTTGGACGAAAAGGAACCATCAGACCAGCCAACTGGTAAACCATTCTACGACAATCCTATGCACGAAACTTATGTTTTATGAGGACATTAACATGACACCAATCTACAACCGCACCTAATAAAACACTTTTCATCTGCAGGGAGATATCACGGATCAGACTATTAGGGTACTTATATTTGATATACAGGGACCGGGGAAAACGAATACCACGCAAGAGATACCACGCCAACCAGTAACGAATAACAGAAATGATTGCAACCGAAGCAGATAAGAAACCCCTTTCCCCGCATGATATATGTACCTTGTTACGTCCTGGTTGACATTTACGACCGTCGCTTAGCGATGTGAAGAGGTCCCTGCTTCCCATACATTCAATTTCCAATCATCTTTGGGCCAGAAGCCCTGCGTCTGCAAATGTTCGTGAAGATAGCAGAGTTATGATTTTTCCCTATGTGCGTCTCTGTAGTTCCAAGGGGTTTCGTACCAGGGATATATCTGCCTTTATGTGTCGCATGAGGGATATAACAGTGCTGCACAAAGGCTTTGATGAGCTTTATGAGGTATCGTAAATATGGAATCTGTGCACCGCCTCCTAGGATTGTATGTTTTTCGCAAAAGAGAAACCCATTTCAAACCGTGAGGCATTTTATGCTTGGTCGTCTAATCAGCAGAATGGCAATGCTATTACACGGCTATCTGGGAAAATATTCTGAATCTATTCGAGGATCTTAGTTCTAGGATATTTTATCTATAGAAGCGGCAGTAGGGGTGCGATTTTTCTGTTATTTTAATTTTTGTGTTGAAAGATGGCAATGCTTGTTAGAGTGAGCTGACATATGTTAAAGGTAGGAATAATTTACGTCGCTCTATAGCAACACAACGGGTTATTGGCGACTTTCCACGATCAATCCCGAAGGGAAAGATCCTAGGATAACACCTCGTAATTTCGAAACCACGGTCAGATGGCGAGGACAACAGCTGAGGTGCCACCCCGCTCTCCAAACTTCCACACCACTTCAACGTGAGGACATTTGAGGCCACGACAGATTTAACATGCACCATCCCCACGCACACTAGTCTTTGGTTGGATCTAGTCTCGAACTCGTGGAAATACGGTTGCTAATCAATGACTCTATCAATTGGGCTACCGCAGTCCTACAAACAGAGGTAGGAAGATAGGCAGGAAGTGGAATTTACGTCGCACTGGAGCAACACAGCGGGCTATTGGTGACTGTCCTGGATAAATCCCGAACGGAAATCCCGATCCGAGGACAACGCCTCGTAATTTTGAACCACGGTCAGATGAAAAGGACAACGCCTGAGCTGGCACTCCACTCTCCAAACCCCCCACAACGCGCCAACGAGAGGATATTTGAGGCCACGATAGATTTAACGTGCACCAGCCACCACGTACATGACAGTCTTTGGTTGGATCGAGTTTAGACCTCACAACCTCGTTATAATCCACGACTCTAGCAACTGGGCTACCACGGCTCCTAATTAATGTGTAGTAAATATGTGATATTTCCCCTGATGTTCGCAAACTGAAATTGAGAATGTATTAGATTTAAATAATTGCATAGTACAAGACAAAAACATCGATTTCTATGCAAAGTATGCAACTAGGCAACTTTAAGAACATAAAAGCTAGAAAAAATGCGAGGTTAAGTAAACTGAAGCATTTGTAGAATTTCCTCTTTAGTTATAAATTTATACATATTTCGAGCTATTAGAATTGTCTTTGATAATTCTTTTATTTGGTGTTGGAAAAATTTCTTATCTTCGATAAAAAGCTGAAACGAAAAGAGAGAAAGACGACAAACATTATTTCTATCAAAGGAACTCTTTGAAAGGTGATGTAGTCAATTTTGCCTCAGTGTCGACGATAAACAATATCTTGTACTTATTAAGATGTAGAAAAACATTTCCTGATATTTTTATCTGCAATAATTAAGTTATAAAGAGCATACTTGATTAAAATTACCTTGGCTTTAGCAAGACATTACTTTATCAGGAACAACCACATTCTATAACTACAATGGCTGGAAAACCTCCTGAAGTACATTTATTTAATTGCGTTTTCTAAATGGAAGAAACTATTACATAAATTGTTTCTTCCATGTAAAGACCATGAAGAAATTGCGAATGTTTCTTCTCGAAACTAATAACTGACAACTAAAGAAATTCTCATTGGCTCTTACTCGGCAAAATTCCAGCCTTTTCATTACAGACTCAGAAGATATAACTTTAATTCTGTAACACATAACAGAGAAAAACAACAGCATTGTATAACTGCAATATCTGAAAAACCCTTCAGAAATACATTTGTTGAATTGTTTCTAAACTTAAGAAACTATTACATAAATTGCTTCCTCTATATCAAAACAATGAAGTGATCGCAAATGTTTCATTTCGTGAGAAGGCAGAAGTCTTACCGATGCAACTTTATCATAGAAAATACATAACTTTATCATAGAAAAGACATAACTTTATCAGAGAAAAAGACATATCTTTATCAGAGAAAAAGACATAAGTAGTATATGGGTCACTTGAGCGCCTTTTCCAAGATGGCCGCCGTTTGATAAGGAGTTGACTGCTGATAAGGAGTTGGGGAGGATTGCTGATAAGGAGAGGGTGATGCCTTGAGGTGGTGACGTCATTGTAAAGATGGCGTTGTTGTGTTGCCATGGTAATGAATCAAAAGTAGCTCCATCTGGTGGGGAAATGAGAAACCCTATTACTTTGAATTAAAAAGGAATTTCGTGGATTCGAACTGGGGATCATGGGATCTGTAGTACAGTGCGCTATCCGTTAGGCTGTAAGAGAGTTAGCTTTGGGTGGTGAATTAATGTAGTGTTTGCTTTTTTTCTTAATACTAGGAATGCGTTATGGGACTTGGTTTTATTTGATGAATAATTAATTTTTATTTTCCAATTAGTTGTAAGTGTGTTGGACTGGTGGCGCCATCTAGTGATTTTAAAAGAAGTTAATCTAAGGAACTTTCTTATTTTTGTCATTCATTCTGGGAATGTGCTATGTTTAGAAAATGGTTTGAACAATTGTGGTACAGCCATCTGGTGGCGGGAGAAGTAACAATTAGTTTTAAAAGATTTATTTTCTAGCTCTAGACTTGTAGCTTGATACTTTAGAATTAAATGGAGATTTTTTTTGTTTTTAAAAGAAAATTATATGAGGGTGGATTTGAACCCGGCAAAAGGTAATCGCGGCCGCCCGTTTTACACAAGCACTTTAACCGTTCGACCACGATCACCAACTTTGTATAATACATATAGAATACTAACTCGTGAATTTACAGCTTAAGGGGGTGAAAGTATGTGTTTTTTTTCCCTTGAGAATAGTGCCCTTATGAAGAATGAATATGAATATAAAAACAAATAAAGTTGAATTTATAAACCTTAGCTATATAACAAGTTTATTACCAAGATTTTAAAGTATGCGAATTGTATGTAATGACAGGAAAAGTATCAGAATATAGAAGACTCTGGAACTTGTGACAATATGACTAAGGATTTATGTGTAGGTTAATTAAGATAACAGAAGGAGTTAAACACGTAGTCACCGATAGGATACAAGCTTAAGTAAATGAGAAAGCTTTTAAACGCATTGCTATTTAGGAGAATGGTGTTGTTTTTCTGATTGTGAGAAAAGCAAATGAAACTACATCATGCCAATGAATCACATATGACATGCCCGAACTGGAACTTTCTATAGGGGTTTTAGCTATGAAATAGTGACGAAGGGATTATCTTAATACTCTAACGTTGGAACTCGGAACATAAGTAATTGAGGCCAACCAATATATGCGAAGATTTTAAGCGTATGAACACTACATGTAAGATAGAATTTATAATACGGAAACCTTTTTTATATTTTAATGAATTTATATACAACATGAGCTTGAAGAAAATGTGAATGTTTAAGGGTGAATGTTTTGTAGGGAAAATTATTATTACAATTTGAGGGGAGGACTTTGAGATATGAATAGGACACACAGGCATAACGGTGTATGAAACATTACATTTTTAGGTAAATAAGAAGTAACTAACCAAAGATTTATAGTATACATATTATAAGCGATGGCAAGGAACCGTATAAGATTGATATTATTAGAAGCCTCTGGAACTTGTGAGAATATGACTAAGGATTGTTTTTGCACGTGTAAGTTAATTAAGATAACAGAAGGAACGAAGTTAAACACCGAGTCACAGATAACGATAGAAACTATTTGATAATAAGAGGCTTTTTAAAGCATAGTTGGAGCATCTTGGGTCTTTGAATTACTTTGCATCTTGTTTTGGGGTTTTTCTGCCCTTTTTTACTGTTTTTAAATAAATCATGGATTCTAAGGACATTAGACCTGCAAAGAAAATGCGTGCAGACAAAGAACTGTGTTTGCAGAAATATTGTAAAGATTCTTTATGTTATGAGTATGGTAAACTGTTTACAGATCGTGAAGGTTGGGCATATTTTCGTCGATTGGAGAACGAATTAACGTACTTAAAGAAAGAGGAAACTACTATTGAAATTTATGGTGAAAAATGTACTGTGCCTCGGCAACTTGTAGCATACGGAGACGTAGGAATAAACTATGCCTTTAGCGGATCTTGTATTGCAGCCAAGCCTTGGTCTCCTTTACTATTGGAAATAAAGGCAGAAGTGGAACGAATAATTGGCACAAGATTTAATTTTGTGTTGGTGAACCGTTATAAAGATGGCAAGGACTGTATAGGTGCCCATAAAGACAATGAGAAGGACTTGGATCTTAATGCACCCATAGCGTCTGTTTCATTTGGACAGAAAAGGCAATTTGTGTTTTCTAGAAAGAACTACAATTCTCTAAAAATTGTTCTGGAAAATGGAAGCTTGCTTGTGATGAAGTATCCAACAAACCAATTTTGGTTTCACAGCTTGCCCCGTGGGAATGCATTATGGCCTAGAATAAACTTAACGTTTCGTAAAATTCTTGTATAAAGCAGCGATAAACCACTTATGTGCCCCCCGAACTAGAACTCAGTGTCGTACACTAGACGATATTTGGACAACGTTGCAATTTATCTTTGCCTTTCTGAATAGTATTTTTATAAATGCTTATATCTTGTTGTTTTTAAATAAATTTTTTAGCGTGTCTTACCACATATACTGTATTTAGGATTATTTGTTTTTTCATTACATAATTTTATAAATTGTTTTTAAAATGCAAGATCTGAAATGAAATTTTTCTTTGCTATAAAGATTTATGTTTTTAAGTTAGATGGTTTTACTCAAAAATTAATTATACATTAGATGTTATAGCACATATTTTCAATGCAGAAATTTTGTTTTAAGTATTGTACACACTTAAGTAAGAGTAAACTTTTGAAAACTTTACAAGACCCGTACCATGAACGTACACATTTTGAATAAGTTTTAATTGTATTGAAATCATTTATGCTATAAAATCTAAACCAACTGTTATTTTTTAATTAATCTTTCCTTGCATATTTTTTAAATAAATCTTCCTAAATTTTAGTGATTTAATTTTTATTATACAGATTTACAAACTGTTTTGGGATGAAATATAAGGATTTATATTTTTAAAAATTAGATGTTTTTACTCTTAATTATATATTAGATACTATTAGATACTATTACACATATAATTATTACATTGAAGATTTTTAAAAAACGTTTAACAATTGAAAATATATATACTTTAAATATTATTACAAACATTTAAATGCAATTTGCTTTTTATTTTTAATTTTACAATTAAGACATTTTTTAAAAGTTTGATTCTTAAAGTGTGTTTTATGCATAGTAAAAAAAACAATACTAAAAAAACATGTAAGAGTAAAAATATTTTATACATTAATTTGAAACTTTGCAAGACCCATACCATGTTTCCTTGCACATTTGAAGTCGTGAAAAATAGTTTATTAAAGTTCTAAATTAAATGTCCTTTTTCTTTTATGCTTTTGCAAACCACACATTTTACTAAATATGAACTTCCTTTTATTTGAAAACCTTATGCATATTGTGCAGTTTAAATTGCAGAGCAAAATTCCAATACTGTACGAAGCTATAAAGTATTTTACAAGATACTTCATATTGTTCTCTTAATTTACATCTAATTCATTACTACGTTAAAGTGGATAGCATGTGAGTTTTCTGTTTTTAAAAATAATGTGTGCACATCTGTACTGCTAAGCAAATTAACTTTTGCCTTTTCTTGATATTTAATGCATAATCTAAATATTTACGCACACCGCTGATAGTTTTACACATGAGTAAAATTAAATAATAACTGAAATTTTAAATATTAGTGTGTGAATTTTAAAATGAACAAATATTGCTGACATATTGGATTAAATCTGAATTCTATGTATTCTCAAAACAACACTGCAAGAAAAAACAGAGACACTTCTTAAACAGATTGAAGGAAGTCACATGGAAACAAAGTAAATTAGAACACTTTTTAATAGAAAAAAACATTGATTCATATATTTTACAAAACTAATACATTGTAGTAAAAAAGAACTTATTTTTTACATACTTGCATTTTTTAAGAGACACATGTTTACGACGAGCCAATTATTAAATGCCATCACCTCAGCTTTGGGGCAATGCAAATTATTTTTGTGATGACCACATGATAGTTTTTGGATCTTTTTGTTGCTACTTAGTGCACATAGTACATCGAATTTGGGACACCCATATTGTTCCAAGTTGATATTCGGAATATTCAATGCATCTAGGCGTTTCTTTTCCACACAACCACCTTTGTAAGCAACTAGGTACTGAGTGGCACTCTTGGTCTGCTCGTACAATTCTAAAAGCTTAGAGTCTAAACTTTCTAAAGGAGACACACTTTCCCATGCCATGGGACAGAAAGGGAGACCACATATGTAATTTTCAACATATCGAACAGTTTTTTTATCTTTTGCACTCAGTTTATGCTTATAAGGCGATAAGTTAAAACGAATACTTGAAGCTACTTGCGATTTTATGGCGATGTATCCGTATTCACGTACTAAGAAACCCTCTTGAGTCTGAAATCCGTCAAAATCCACAATTGCACAAATATTAAACATTGCTATTGAAATATGCTAGCTGTTCTTGGAAAAAGAATTGTAAACTAGAGGCACGAAGAACTGGACTATATACACTTGCTAATCAGTGAATAACACCATACACTTACTAATCAGTAAAGTTAAAATTTATCTTAGTCTTATCTTTTTGTGAGTAACTATGAGCGCATAAGTGAAGAATGTACTCAGAAAACATGTGCTTGTGATAATGCGCCAAGTAAAATTGTGTGTTGTAAAGCAAGAAGATTTTAACGAAAGGATATACTTAAATGTGCATGTGATTTTTCTTTTTTACTCTACCACTAGTATCTTAGACAAGTATCAGATTTTTGTTTTTTAAAAAATGACGAAGAGAAACTTTTCAACACAATCTGTACTATAATTTTACACTTAAGAGTAACAGAGCATAATATAATTTTAAGAAAAATGAGTAATCAGTATGCAAATTTGAAGCCTAAAGTTCCAAACATGTCTATGCTCAATAAACGCCTATCTACGTTTAGAGATTGGCCACGCACAGATGTTGACATTAGGGACTTGGCCGAAAATGGATTGTATTATACGGGTGTCTCGGACGGGGTTAGGTGCTATTGGTGTGGAGGAGGGCTTGAAAATTGGCAAAAGGAGGATATAGTCAGACACGAACACATAAAGTTTTATCCAAAATGTTTGGTAGCCCAACAAGGACCGATTGTTGACCCTAGATTAAAAGGAACACCCATAGATGAAATTGTACAGGTGTTGGATGAAACAAACAATAATGCCAATGTTTTTATAAAACCTGATGTAAAACTTTACTGCTCATACAATGACAAGGACGAACGACTTTGTAAAATTTGCATGGAATCGGAAATGGATGCTACTTTACAGCCTTGCGGTCATCTGGTTACATGCATGAGATGTACGAAGAGTCTCTCAGCGTGTCCTATGTGCCGAACCAATATTTTACATAAAATTAAAACGTACATTTGTTACTAAACAGTCTATTTATTAGTACATGTAGTAGATGCAATTTCAAGTGATTTATTGAACACAGTGTGGAAGAATTGTAAAAGGGTGGTTTTGAGTTGAATGTCATGAAATTAACACTTGTACTACAGCAAAAAAAAGACTAGTAAGGAAGTTTAAGACTTTTCTAAAAATCATAAGACTTTTATCAAGGACTTGTGGAACAAATCTTGTAGGAAAGACCTTTTTTACCCCTTATAAATATATTGACTATTTTTATTATTATTTGTTGTTTGTTCATTACATGTTAAACCTATTTACTAAAGAGGAATTTTAAAATGCCTTAAAAAAGGAGTTACTAAATGCTTTAGGAAAAATGTGTAAATGTACTTTAATGCAAGAAAAAGAACGCTTGAAATAAATATTCATCTTGCTATTATTTTTAGTACTTATCAATCATCTTGGTGTATTGTTTATTTTCTAAATTAAACCTTTCGTACTTTTTAAATCTTAAAACAAAAAGAAAGGAAAAGTAACCATCTAGAATAGTAAACGCCAAATTAAAAAAAAAAAAACATTTTTAAAAAATATTTTCTTATAATTTTTTACCTTTGCCTTTTTTGTTGTTGAATAAACATTGTCATACAAAATTAGTATATTTGTTGTGTAGAATATTTTTTGAAAACACTGAATTGAAGAAAAAAAATCATTTATTGAAAAAAGAATCAACAGTTTATACATATTTGTAACAACATATCTTACAGGTCTTTTATATACATCTCTCTAACAGTATTGAAAATATCTGTGGTATTCAAATTCTCAAAAACATTTTCCTCCATTATTATGTAATAAAAGTTTAACAGTTTATTGCTCTGCTTTACAAAATTAATAGCAAATTCTTTCCAGTTAACAGCACATAAAGCAAGGGCGAAAAATTCGCAAAAGCGTTCGTCAACGCTCATCGTCATACATTTATGTACAGATTGATTGACAATTTCATTCTTACAACCTAAACAGTCAAAAAGAATATTTATATTTTTTGACACAATATCCTTTAGGCACTTGCAGAGAGAAGCTATGACTTCTCTCCAACAATCAGATTTAATGGTATCACTGCAGTAAGGTTTGTAACTTTCACCAGGAAAACATTTTTTGATTTCCAGTTTCACATAATATGGCAACAAATACGTCAAAAGCGATATCTTCAATACATCTAACACATTGCCGTAGATTTCACACAGTTTAAAATACTGATCAGAATTCATAAACACACAGTTGGACGAGAACTGAAAAGTATAATTTCTTTTCTGAAATACACGTTGTAAAACTAAGTGCATTTCCCCCACATCAAACGCTTTAGAAAGGCAGACTTCTTTTTCTATAACTTTAACGTTGGAGGCAGTTGCAAAAGCGAAAAATGTGCTCAACTTTTGCATTAGAATGTACCATGTTTTTGGATGCAGGGAAACACAGTCCTTCGTTGGTTTCAAGACATTGTTTTCATGCAAAGCAAATTTACGTATGTGGACACGTGTGGAACCGTTGAAGTTATTGATTAGCACGAATAAATAGTCACCAAGGTGAAACACATTGTCAGGAAGTGATTGCATCGTCAAACTTAAGCTTTCCCTTGGAAACACCTGATCGTTGAAATACATTCTTTCACACACTTTGGGTCGATTTGTAAAACGCATCATTTTCAGAACTTTGAGGTACACGTTTTCAATAAAGCTTCAACTTAACCAAGAGATAAAGACGAGTTGCATTAACGTTGCTTGAAATTTCAGTTTATCGGTTTTTATTGTTATCAACTCTAGAATCATATGACGTAGAACGACTTTATCTCTGCAAAAAACTGAATCAAGTGGTGAGTTGCATTAACTTTGCTTGAAATTTCGGTTTATCGGCTTTTATTATTATCAAATCTAGAATCATATAATCTCTTGGTAGATTCTAGATTTGATAATAATAAAAGCCGATAAACCGAAATTTCAAGCAAAGTTAATGCAACTCACCACTTGATTCAGTTTTTTGCAGAGATAAAGTCGTTCTACGTCATATGATTCTAGAGTTGATAACAATAAAAACCGATAAACTGAAATTTCAAGCAACGTTAATGCAACTCGTCTTTATCTCTTGGTTAAGTTGAAGCTTTATTGAAAACGTGTACCTCAAAGTTCTGAAAATGATGCGTTTTACAAATCGACCCAAAGTGTGTGAAAGAATGTATTTCAACGATCAGGTGTTTCCAAGGGAAAGCTTAAGTTTGACGATGCAATCACTTCCTGACAATGTGTTTCACCTTGGTGACTATTTATTCGTGCTAATCAATAACTTCAACGGTTCCACACGTGTCCACATACGTAAATTTGCTTTGCATGAAAACAATGTCTTGAAACCAACGAAGGACTGTGTTTCCCTGCATCCAAAAACATGGTACATTCTAATGCAAAAGTTGAGCACATTTTTCGCTTTTGCAACTGCCTCCAACGTTAAAGTTATAGAAAAAGAAGTCTGCCTTTCTAAAGCGTTTGATGTGGGGGAAATGCACTTAGTTTTACAACGTGTATTTCAGAAAAGAAATTATACTTTTCAGTTCTCGTCCAACTGTGTGTTTATGAATTCTGATCAGTATTTTAAACTGTGTGAAATCTACGGCAATGTGTTAGATGTATTGAAGATATCGCTTTTGACGTATTTGTTGCCATATTATGTGAAACTGGAAATCAAAAAATGTTTTCCTGGTGAAAGTTACAAACCTTACTGCAGTGATACCATTAAATCTGATTGTTGGAGAGAAGTCATAGCTTCTCTCTGCAAGTGCCTAAAGGATATTGTGTCAAAAAATATAAATATTCTTTTTGACTGTTTAGGTTGTAAGAATGAAATTGTCAATCAATCTGTACATAAATGTATGACGATGAGCGTTGACGAACGCTTTTGCGAATTTTTCGCCCTTGCTTTATGTGCTGTTAACTGGAAAGAATTTGCTATTAATTTTGTAAAGCAGAGCAATAAACTGTTAAACTTTTATTACATAATAATGGAGGAAAATGTTTTTGATAATTTGAATACCACAGATATTTTCAATACTGTTAGAGAGATGTATATAAAAGACCTGTAAGATATGTTGTTACAAATATGTATAAACTGTTGATTCTTTTTTCAATAAATGATTTTTTTTCTTCAATTCAGTGTTTTCAAAAAATATTCTACACAACAAATATACTAATTTTGTATGACAATGTTTATTCAACAACAAAAAAGGCAAAGTTAAAAAATTATAATAAAATATTTTTTAAAAATGTTTTTTTTTTTTTAATTTGGCGTTTACTATTCTAGATGGTTACTTTTCCTTTCTTTTTGTTTTAAGATTTAAAAAGTACGAAAGGTTTAATTTAGAAAATAAACAATACACCAAGATGATTGATAAGTACTAAAAATAATAGCAAGATGAATATTTATTTCAAGCGTTCTTTTTCTTGCATTAAAGTACATTTACACATTTTTCCTAAAGCATTTAGTAACTCCTTTTTTAAGGCATTTTAAAATTCCTCTTTAGTAAATAGGTTTAACATGTAATGAACAAACAACAAATAATAATAAAAATAGTCAATATATTTATAAGGGGTAAAAAAGGTCTTTCCTACAAGATTTGTTCCACAAGTCCTTGATAAAAGTCTTATGATTTTTAGAAAAGTCTTAAACTTCCTTACTAGTCTTTTTTTTGCTGTAGTACAAGTGTTAATTTCATGACATTCAACTCAAAACCACCCTTTTACAATTCTTCCACACTGTGTTCAATAAATCACTTGAAATTGCATCTACTACATGTACTAATAAATAGACTGTTTAGTAACAAATGTACGTTTTAATTTTATGTAAAATATTGGTTCGGCACATAGGACACGCTGAGAGACTCTTCGTACATCTCATGCATGTAACCAGATGACCGCAAGGCTGTAAAGTAGCATCCATTTCCGATTCCATGCAAATTTTACAAAGTCGTTCGTCCTTGTCATTGTATGAGCAGTAAAGTTTTACATCAGGTTTTATAAAAACATTGGCATTATTGTTTGTTTCATCCAACACCTGTACAATTTCATCTATGGGTGTTCCTTTTAATCTAGGGTCAACAATCGGTCCTTGTTGGGCTACCAAACATTTTGGATAAAACTTTATGTGTTCGTGTCTGACTATATCCTCCTTTTGCCAATTTTCAAGCCCTCCTCCACACCAATAGCACCTAACCCCGTCCGAGACACCCGTATAATACAATCCATTTTCGGCCAAGTCCCTAATGTCAACATCTGTGCGTGGCCAATCTCTAAACGTAGATAGGCGTTTATTGAGCATAGACATGTTTGGAACTTTAGGCTTCAAATTTGCATACTGATTACTCATTTTTCTTAAAATTATATTATGCTCTGTTACTCTTAAGTGTAAAATTATAGTACAGATTGTGTTGAAAAGTTTCTCTTCGTCATTTTTTAAAAAACAAAAATCTGATACTTGTCTAAGATACTAGTGGTAGAGTAAAAAAGAAAAATCACATGCACATTCTTTCGTTAAAATCTTCTTGCTTTACAACACACAATTTTACTTGGCGCATTATCACAAGCACATGTTTTCTGAGTACATTCTTCACTTATGCGCTCATAGTTACTCACAAAAAGATAAGACTAAGATAAATTTTAACTTTACTGATTAGTAAGTGTATGGTGTTATTCACTGATTAGCAAGTGTATATAGTCCAGTTCTTCGTGCCTCTAGTTTACAATTCTTTTTCCAAGAACAGCTAGCATATTTCAATAGCAATGTTTAATATTTGTGCAATTGTGGATTTTGACGGATTTCAGACTCAAGAGGGTTTCTTAGTACGTGAATACGGATACATCGCCATAAAATCGCAAGTAGCTTCAAGTATTCGTTTTAACTTATCGCCTTATAAGCATAAACTGAGTGCAAAAGATAAAAAAACTGTTCGATATGTTGAAAATTACATATGTGGTCTCCCTTTCTGTCCCATGGCATGGGAAAGTGTGTCTCCTTTAGAAAGTTTAGACTCTAAGCTTTTAGAATTGTACGAGCAGACCAAGAGTGCCACTCAGTACCTAGTTGCTTACAAAGGTGGTTGTGTGGAAAAGAAACGCCTAGATGCATTGAATATTCCGAATATCAACTTGGAACAATATGGGTGTCCCAAATTCGATGTACTATGTGCACTAAGTAGCAACAAAAAGATCCAAAAACTATCATGTGGTCATCACAAAAATAATTTGCATTGCCCCAAAGCTGAGGTGATGGCATTTAATAATTGGCTCGTCGTAAACATGTGTCTCTTAAAAAATGCAAGTATGTAAAAAATAAGTTCTTTTTTACTACAATGTATTAGTTTTGTAAAATATATGAATCAATGTTTTTTTCTATTAAAAAGTGTTCTAATTTACTTTGTTTCCATGTGACTTCCTTCAATCTGTTTAAGAAGTGTCTCTGTTTTTTCTTGCAGTGTTGTTTTGAGAATACATAGAATTCAGATTTAATCCAATATGTCAGCAATATTTGTTCATTTTAAAATTCACACACTAATATTTAAAATTTCAGTTATTATTTAATTTTACTCATGTGTAAAACTATCAGCGGTGTGCGTAAATATTTAGATTATGCATTAAATATCAAGAAAAGGCAAAAGTTAATTTGCTTAGCAGTACAGATGTGCACACATTATTTTTAAAAACAGAAAACTCACATGCTATCCACTTTAACGTAGTAATGAATTAGATGTAAATTAAGAGAACAATATGAAGTATCTTGTAAAATACTTTATAGCTTCGTACAGTATTGGAATTTTGCTCTGCAATTTAAACTGCACAATATGCATAAGGTTTTCAAATAAAAGGAAGTTCATATTTAGTAAAATGTGTGGTTTGCAAAAGCATAAAAGAAAAAGGACATTTAATTTAGAACTTTAATAAACTATTTTTCACGACTTCAAATGTGCAAGGAAACATGGTATGGGTCTTGCAAAGTTTCAAATTAATGTATAAAATATTTTTACTCTTACATGTTTTTTTAGTATTGTTTTTTTTACTATGCATAAAACACACTTTAAGAATCAAACTTTTAAAAAATGTCTTAATTGTAAAATTAAAAATAAAAAGCAAATTGCATTTAAATGTTTGTAATAATATTTAAAGTATATATATTTTCAATTGTTAAACGTTTTTTAAAAATCTTCAATGTAATAATTATATGTGTAATAGTATCTAATAGTATCTAATATATAATTAAGAGTAAAAACATCTAATTTTTAAAAATATAAATCCTTATATTTCATCCCAAAACAGTTTGTAAATCTGTATAATAAAAATTAAATCACTAAAATTTAGGAAGATTTATTTAAAAAATATGCAAGGAAAGATTAATTAAAAAATAACAGTTGGTTTAGATTTTATAGCATAAATGATTTCAATACAATTACAACTTATTCAAAATGTGTACGTTCATGGTACGGGTCTTGTAAAGTTTTCAAAAGTTTACTCTTACTTAAGTGTGTACAATACTTAAAACAAAATTTCTGCATTGAAAATATGTGCTATAACATCTAATGTATAATTAATTTTTGAGTAAAACCATCTAACTTAAAAACATAAATCTTTATAGCAAAGAAAAATTTCATTTCAGATCTTGCATTTTAAAAACAATTTATAAAATTATGTAATGAAAAAACAAATAATCCTAAATACAGTATATGTGGTAAGACACGCTAAAAAATTTATTTAAAAACAACAAGATATAAGCATTTATAAAAATACTATTCAGAAAGGCAAAGATAAATTGCAACGTTGTCCAAATATCGTCTAGTGTACGACACTGAGTTCTAGTTCGGGGGGCACATAAGTGGTTTATCGCTGCTTTATACAAGAATTTTACGAAACGTTAAGTTTATTCTAGGCCATAATGCATTCCCACGGGGCAAGCTGTGAAACCAAAATTGGTTTGTTGGATACTTCATCACAAGCAAGCTTCCATTTTCCAGAACAATTTTTAGAGAATTGTAGTTCTTTCTAGAAAACACAAATTGCCTTTTCTGTCCAAATGAAACAGACGCTATGGGTGCATTAAGATCCAAGTCCTTCTCATTGTCTTTATGGGCACCTATACAGTCCTTACCATCTTTATAACGGTTCACCAACACAAAATTAAATCTTGTGCCAATTATTCGTTCCACTTCTGCCTTTATTTCCAATAGTAAAGGAGACCAAGGCTTGGCTGCAATACAAGATCCGCTAAAGGCATAGCTTATTCCTACGTCTCCGTATGCTACAAGTTGCCGAGGCACAGTACATTTTTCACCATAAATTTCAATAGTAGTTTCCTCTTTCTTTAAGTACGTTAATTCGTTCTCCAATCGACGAAAATATGCCCAACCTTCACGATCTGTAAACAGTTTACCATACTCATAACATAAAGAATCTTTACAATATTTCTGCAAACACAGTTCTTTGTCTGCACGCATTTTCTTTGCAGGTCTAATGTCCTTAGAATCCATGATTTATTTAAAAACAGTAAAAAAGGGCAGAAAAACCCCAAAACAAGATGCAAAGTAATTCAAAGACCCAAGATGCTCCAACTATGCTTTAAAAAGCCTCTTATTATCAAATAGTTTCTATCGTTATCTGTGACTCGGTGTTTAACTTCGTTCCTTCTGTTATCTTAATTAACTTACACGTGCAAAAACAATCCTTAGTCATATTCTCACAAGTTCCAGAGGCTTCTAATAATATCAATCTTATACGGTTCCTTGCCATCGCTTATAATATGTATACTATAAATCTTTGGTTAGTTACTTCTTATTTACCTAAAAATGTAATGTTTCATACACCGTTATGCCTGTGTGTCCTATTCATATCTCAAAGTCCTCCCCTCAAATTGTAATAATAATTTTCCCTACAAAACATTCACCCTTAAACATTCACATTTTCTTCAAGCTCATGTTGTATATAAATTCATCAAAATATAAAAAAGGTTTCCGTATTATAAATTCTATCTTACATGTAGTGTTCATACGCTTAAAATCTTCGCATATATTGGTTGGCCTCAATTACTTATGTTCCGAGTTCCAACGTTAGAGTATTAAGATAATCCCTTCGTCACTATTTCATAGCTAAAACCCCTATAGAAAGTTCCAGTTCGGGCATGTCATATGTGATTCATTGGCATGATGTAGTTTCATTTGCTTTTCTCACAATCAGAAAAACAACACCATTCTCCTAAATAGCAATGCGTTTAAAAGCTTTCTCATTTACTTAAGCTTGTATCCTATCGGTGACTACGTGTTTAACTCCTTCTGTTATCTTAATTAACCTACACATAAATCCTTAGTCATATTGTCACAAGTTCCAGAGTCTTCTATATTCTGATACTTTTCCTGTCATTACATACAATTCGCATACTTTAAAATCTTGGTAATAAACTTGTTATATAGCTAAGGTTTATAAATTCAACTTTATTTGTTTTTATATTCATATTCATTCTTCATAAGGGCACTATTCTCAAGGGAAAAAAAAACACATACTTTCACCCCCTTAAGCTGTAAATTCACGAGTTAGTATTCTATATGTATTATACAAAGTTGGTGATCGTGGTCGAACGGTTAAAGTGCTTGTGTAAAACGGGCGGCCGCGATTACCTTTTGCCGGGTTCAAATCCACCCTCATATAATTTTCTTTTAAAAACAAAAAAAAATCTCCATTTAATTCTAAAGTATCAAGCTACAAGTCTAGAGCTAGAAAATAAATCTTTTAAAACTAATTGTTACTTCTCCCGCCACCAGATGGCTGTACCACAATTGTTCAAACCATTTTCTAAACATAGCACATTCCCAGAATGAATGACAAAAATAAGAAAGTTCCTTAGATTAACTTCTTTTAAAATCACTAGATGGCGCCACCAGTCCAACACACTTACAACTAATTGGAAAATAAAAATTAATTATTCATCAAATAAAACCAAGTCCCATAACGCATTCCTAGTATTAAGAAAAAAAGCAAACACTACATTAATTCACCACCCAAAGCTAACTCTCTTACAGCCTAACGGATAGCGCACTGTACTACAGATCCCATGGTCCCCAGTTCGAATCCACGAAATTCCTTTTTAATTCAAAGTAATAGGGTTTCTCATTTCCCCACCAGATGGAGCTACTTTTGATTCATTACCATGGCAACACAACAACGCCATCTTTACAATGACGTCACCACCTCAAGGCATCACCCTCTCCTTATCAGCAATCCTCCCCAACTCCTTATCAGCAGTCAACTCCTTATCAAACGGCGGCCATCTTGGAAAAGGCGCTCAAGTGACCCATATACTACTGACATAACTTTATCAGAGAAAGACATAACTTTATTAGAGAAAAAAATAGCTTTATCTCAGAGAAAAAGACAATTTTATCATAGAAAGACACAACTCTATCATAGAAAAAGACAACTTTATCAGCTAAAAGACAAAACTTTATCAGAGAACAACAGCATTCCATAGATGCGATGACTGCAGTAACATCCTAAAATACATTTATTGAATTGTGTTTTCTAAATGGAAGAGACTATTACATAAATTGTTTCCTCTTTATAAAGGAAATGAAGAGAACACAAATATTTCTTTTCTTGAGAAGACTGAAGTTTTGCCTATACAACTTTATCATAGAAAAAGACATAATTTTATCATAGAAAAAGACATAACTTTTTCAGAGAAAATGATACAACTTTATCAGAGAAAAAGACAATATAAAAAAGACATAACTATCAGAGAAAAAGACAATATAAAAAAGACATAACTATCAGAGAAAAAGACATAAATTTATTAGAGAAAAAGACATAACTATCAGAGAAAAAGACATAAATTTATTAGAGAAAAAGACAATTTTATCAGAGAAAGGCATAACTTTATTAGCTAAAATGACATAAATTTATTAGAGAAAAAGACAATTTTATCAGAGAAAGGGCATAACTTTATCAGCTAAAATACTTTATCAGAGAACAACCACATTCCATAGCAGAAATGACTGCAGTAACCTTCTGAAATACATTTATTGAATTTTGTTTTCTAAATGGAAGAGACTATTACACATAAATTGTTTCCTCTATATAAAGGCAATGAAGATATCACAAATATTTCTTTTCGTGAGAAGACCGAAGTTTTGCCTATACAACTTTATCACAGAAAAAGACATAATTTTATCATAGAAAAAGACAACTTTTTCAGAGAAAGTGATACAACTTTATCAGAGAAAAAGACAACATAAAAAAAGACAACTATCAGAGAAAAAGCAACTTTATTAGAGAGAAAGACAACTTTATCAGAGAAAGGGCATAACTTTATTAGCTAAAATGACATAACTTTATCAGCTAAAATACTTTATCAGAGAAGAACAACCACATTCTATAGCAGAAATGACTGCAGTAACCTTCTGAAATACATTTATTGAATTGTGTTTTCTAAGTGGAAGAAACTATTACATAAATTGTTTCCTCTATATAAAGGCAATGAAGAGATCGCAAATGTTTCTTTTCAAAACTAATAACTGACAACTAAAAAAATTCTCATTGGCTCATACTCGGAAAAACTTCAGCCTTCCCCAAAAAGAACAAGTTAAACTCATCTCTTCCGGAGATAGCCAGCAGCCACTGGAAATCTGGTGAGGCGACATCTAAAGTAAATAGCAATTTCTCTCTAAGCCTCTGGAGGGAGATTATGAAAACTGAAGCCATAAAAGCTGCCATTTCTTTTCTTGTTTACTCCGAGTCCTGCGTGGTGGCGAATCGCTTATTTTGAGTTATATTTCGTTTTCAAATATGTTCAATCCTGAGGGAAAAACTTCTCAAAACACAATCCGTCGATGAAATTTTGTTAGAATGCTCATGTTCTCTGACTATATTGTGATTGTTGTGTGGATTCGGAAAGTGTTGATTCCTTCCTTTTTAGTTCAGCCATTTTAAGAGAATTGAGGCTTAAAATCATATCGAGAAAAGAATGAATAAGAGTACGCTTTAGAATAATGAGATTTTAAGGAGATAAAGAGCTTTTAATAATAGCGCTTTGATTTGTTCTTTGCTTTTAATGTTTCAATTAGAAGGAAACTCTCACAGAAATACAATTATGTGGATGAAATTTGGTTCTTTGGTACGCTTATGTTCGATTTCAGAATTATAAATGTAAAAATTATACACGTAATGATTCCTTTCATTTTAATTTAACCATTTCAAGAACCTAAAGACAGAACATTACCAACAAAAGTAAATGAGCATTTAAATTGAAATGCTGGGCAAAAGTGACGTTTAGTCAAATAATTCATATTAGTTTTAATATGCCATTTGTCTAGTTGAACTAAGTTTGAATCGTTTCGGAATTTTGAAGTGGTGGTTTCGATAATCTTAATTTTATATTGATTGTATTAGCGAGACTTTGAACTTATTTGAACTGCTGTAAAGACAAAAATCAATCAAATATTTCAGAAACCATATTTAAAAGAGAAGTAGTATTTCTCATTATTTTTAGACATTGTGAAGCACATGAAATTTTGTATAACTCAAAACTATATACTTGACAAATCATGTGCCTGATGGACAAAACAAAAAAGATTGTAATAATACAGAATTCGGTACTTTGAAATTGCCAAGCAAAGCTTTGTTACCAACTCTAAATAACATTGATGATTGGTTGGGTTTTATGGTGCAAGAGTTATATTTGGCCAAACTCAACCAAACACAAGGCAGACAACGTCAAGTAATGGACAATACATACACTAGCAAGCTTTTACGGACACAGAATATACAGAGATATAACCTGCTTTGCCTGCAACTCACAGGTGTAAATAATGGCCAATTCGGCCAACAAGAAAAGAGAAATAGATAGTTTAACAGAACTGGAATCCGATTAGCACAAGCATCAAAACATTTTAACCTAAAAGAGTTACTTCTCACAATTCTTTTACAGAGTGGCAGAGAATACAGAGAAGCATTTCTATCAAGCTAAATGTAAGTTGCGATAGTATTTCTGTGGCGAAATGTCTACGTATTCTGAACGTGATGTAACTTGGTCTGCTTTACGAATAAGATTTCAGTACTTCGCCAATACAAATTCCGAACTGATATAAGATAGTCGGTTTGTCAGTGCCAATTAGATTAAACCACGAACGTACCAAAAAGGCCATAAACAATGTTTCAAGGGAACCTCAAAACATATCATATGAGCACATTTGTGTAGAGGAAGTAAAATCGCCAAGTAAAGTCGGCAACTCAAAAGGACGGCTAAGACGGCCAACAGGGAAAGAGAAATAGACTGGTTTCCAGAACTGGTGCCCAATCGCTACAGGCACCGTATTCTGCATCTTAACCAAAAATAGTTATTGCTCCTTACTCTTTTTTACTGACCCTGACCACCCAGTCTACAAACCAGGGTATAAGGTTGGACAAGATGCGACCGGAAGCTCATTACTCTTGTCAATGTACCACGTGTTTGATACAGAATCCGGTATGTTGAAGTGGCCAAGTAAAATTTTTGTCGACAGCCCAAAACGGCGGTTATGACGGCCAACATGAAAAGTGTAATATTTCGGGTTACCAGAACTGGCGTCTAATCAGTACAGCACCAGATACTTTATCTTAACCACAAAGAGTAATTGTAAATAATTATAAAGTGCCAAGTGTTTGACATAACATAAAGACTGAAGGATACAGAATCCTGTACGTTGAAATCACTAAGTTCTATTTTATCGCCAAATCAAAATGGCCAACAGGAAAAGAGAAATAGACTGGTTACCAGAACTGGTGTCCGATACTAGATTCTGTATCTTAACCAGAAAGTGTGATTGCCCATAACTCTTGTCAACGTTACACGTATTTGATAAAACTAAAAGATTGTAAATGTACAGTATCCGGTTCGTTGAAGCCGCCAAGTTAAATTTTTTGCCAACACAAAATGGCGGCTGAAGTGGCCTACAGGAAAATAGAAATAGATGGATTACCAGAACTGGATTCCAAACACCACACGCACCAGATTCTTAACCAAAAATAATTGTCACGTTATGCTAATCTTTCCGCAGAGAAGAAATGCCTTCCAGCACAGACCGACACGCTAGCGAAACAGTTTTTATTTCGCCACTTTTGCGCATATAACAATGAGTGGAATCCTGTGATCCTTAATTAATTTTACAGGCAGTGGCAAGATCGAGAAGAATGCAAACACGGATCCTTTTACGCTGCCTTGTCACCGGCTGAAAGAAGGACGAAATTGCATGTCGCCCCAGATGTTCGCAGAGAAGAGAGTTGAATTGCGAGCATGAATTGATTTTCTCAGGTAAGCTAATAAGGCCCTTTTGAATGGAGCTGCCTTCGTGTTTATGTACGGCCTAAAAATAATTGTTATCGTTCGCGCTTGTGTCTTTTTTTATTACCAAAATTAAGTCGAGTTGTGGCAATTTCACCGTATTTGAATATTGCCTTTTTTATCAAACACATTTTAACCCTCTTGGTGGTTGTCTTGATGAAGTATCTCGTCATCGGCAAAACTGACCAATCGTGATGGACGAGATATCTCTTCATAAAACTGACTGTTCAGTCTCTGTCTAGCCACTAGATGGCATTAGTGTATTTTGATTTCAATCTGGTCAACCAGTGAGAATTTATATTCTTGTTAGAATAATAAAATTAAGACAAAACTTTGGAATGCTGCAAAAACGGACGATTCGAGATGTTAAACTTTTTCAGTTGGGAAGAAAGTCGCGCTGAAACAGCCTTTTATTATTTAGGTCTAAATCAAAATCGATGAACTCAATTATGATTACTGCGCAAAATTCGGTGAGTTAAACCATGCTTATTATTTAGATATAGATTCTCATGGTTGATCCAGATTCAAATCCATTTGTTAGAATTATGTATTATTTACTTGTGTTGTATGTCAGTATTTGTATCAGTTCTGTCCATTGCTAATTTTTCATTTTTCTTGTTTAAGTGTATGTAATAAAGTTCGAGGAATATATTGGATGCAGTTAATTTATTAATCTTAATTCTCAGCACCGACCTAATATTGATCTTGTCATCATCAAGAAACAGCAATTTATGCATCGTTCGGAATTCAATCGCCAATCTTGATGGTAAGATATCTCTTAGTGAAAATAATTGGTCAGATCTTGATGGACGATATATATCTTCGAAACCACTTGGAGGATTAAGAAATAGAAATAAAATAAGAATTTGAACACTCATTCGTTCATTCATAATGCAGACCCTCCAACCCACCTAAGAGTTAAGTGTTTTTCAAACTTAACCCTTCAAGTGGTTCCTACGTATTTTAGTGATGTTGAGATCAAGATCTGGTCAGTTTTCTTCTAATGACGAAATATCTCGTTCATCAAGATCTGGTCTGTTTTATTAGTCACAAGAAACTTCATAGAGAGAACCACCAGTATGGTTAAAAAGGGTTGTAGTTATGTTTTTGCTGCTGTTGCTTTCGGCAACGAGCAATCAATTTAGAACCAGATTTCGAAACCGAAAGATTCCAATTGTGAAAGCAATTTGTTTACCTTACTATCTGTACCCTAATTTAAAGAATGGACTCTTTCAAATACTCGATTGCCATCTCGCGGGAATCGGACAATACCCACTGGATGCTATTTCATAAATGGACGTCAGTTTGCCTATTATAGTGCCGAAGGCTGAAGAGGTCACTGGCAAGGAGTTTGAAATAAGAAAAGAGTGATAGTGTAATACTGAAATATTAAGCTCTTCAATTGTAGACATAATTTTATATATATATGGGATCACAGAGATAAAATAAAATTATAATTTTTAAAGGCTCCATGTGAGGAAAGGTTGAATAGTGCGTTAAGTTTATTTTTAATCTATCCGATTGCAAATATACAACAAAATTTTTAAATAATTAGCAAAAATTTGAAAAGATTTGATGTTTGATAACCATATATGAATTGCTACTTTATTTAAATTAATGATTCAGATGATTTTTTATCACGTTTTAATGATAATATTACGATGGACTTTTAAAAATGTGGAATTTTATATTTATTGTTATATGTTGTTCATTGTGCTTACGAAATAATATTTGTGTAAATGAAATAATCTTTCTATCTTAATCAGAAAGCATTTTTATTGCTCGGGTCAAACCTCTCGATTTCTCCGTGTCAAGTATCAATAATAGAATTCATAACTATGAAAATAAAAATTAGAAAAATATTCCTTTAAAATGTTTTTAAATTAACGTACAAGCGTCGAATGTAGCATTTGTGGTTTCTTGCGTGTTTGTATTTGTTTGGAAAAACAACAGGAAACCATTCTAAAAGTTAATAATTGTTGCTTAGACATAATTAGGATTCCATTAACAAGTTACAATTATATTTTCGATCTACATATTTATGGAACATCTATTCCTTTTTTTATCTCCTTTCTATTGTCACATAGCAAAAGAATATAGAAAAAGATACATGCATAAATTAAAACATAAATAAAAATCGCTTGTAAAAGATGTATCAAATTTTTTCTTCCAAATGAATAATTACAGTCTGATAAAATCTGAATTCGAATTTTGATTTTAAAATAATTATTAGTTATTAATTGTTATTATAATTAGTTATTACCACTAATAATTATTATAAAATTTTATTAGCATTCCACTAACAAGTTCCAGTAATATTTTCGAACTACATATTTGTGGAACATCTATTCATAGTTTTTTTATCTCCTTTCTATTGCTACATAGCAAAAGAATATGAAAAAAGATATGCATAAATTAAATCATAAACAAAAATCGTTTGCAAAAGGTGTATCAAACTTTTTCTTTTAAATAAATAATTATTGTCTGATGAAACATGAATTGGAATTTTTACTTTTAAATAAATATCGCTTGCTAAGATATATTTCTTGTATTTCACTCACAACACACACATTCAACGAAAACTGGAACCAAATTTTTTATCATTTATTTTCCTTTCAGGATGCAAAAGGATTCAAAAACTCTTTTTCCTAATCCGGTTCAAAACTAAAGTCCCTATTGTTGACAAAAAATAATTTTTTTTTATAAAACATGGCCCTTCCATTCCTATTGAAAGACATCTTTCAAAAGTCCTAACTCTTTTCGACGCAACTACTCCAAGTAATTCAATATATTCATTTCTCGCTTCCTTCACTAGTCCCACATTTCCATCACAAAAGAAGTCGGCCCCTTTCTTTCGTACTATACACCCAGATGAGGCTATTTACATATTTCATCTCGCATCTTCTTGATTCACTGCGTACCGCACTACTCCAGGGCCACAAGGGGAGAGATAATGTAGTCTACGAAATACGTTAATTTAAACCATGTCAAGTTTATTTTCCTCGGTAAATTGTTTATTGAAGGAACGAGCGAATTGGAGCCGTTTTTTGTAAACTAATCAGCCTTCCAATAAATATTATTTTGGGGTTCTGTTGCTGCTTTGTTTTGTTTTCCCCGAAGAGGTGAAATTAATATCGTTGCAATATCGACGAATAACTTTTGTAATATTATTCGTTTGGGGCGAATGAATGAGTATGTGAATAACCTTTTAATTCAGGACGCATGCTTTTGAATAAACTAATTAGTCGAGTTCACTTTCAGGGTTAATTTGTGTTGGGGAATTGATTGTAGATTGAACGAATATTTGAAGTATTAATATTGTAGCGAAGAAGTGTCTGAGGCATATTTGATTAGATATTTTTATTTGAACATAACATTAGACGCGTGATGCAATATTCTGCCTCCAGACTGTGTGATTATTGTACTCTGAGAGACTTTCTGACGAGATAAATGTAGATGGTTGGTAGTGCTTTTGCTGCGGAATGGTGTTTCCTGTATTTATTCCGAATGTGACGTCACTTGGCTTATTTTTCGAATACGATTTCAGAACGCCGGCAATAAAAATTGCAGACTGAATTCCAGATTAATGTATGATAGTTGATTGGTCTCTCTCTCTCTCAAAAAGAAAAAAAAACGCCAATTAGATTAAAAGCTAAACATCACCAAAACGGCCATAAACTACGTTACGACATTTAAGGTACCAACGATGTGTATTATGCGAGCGCATTTGGATTGCGAAAGTAAAATTTTCGCTTTCGTTCTGCTTTGTTCGTTTGCATTGAATATCACTGTCGTACATCTCGACT
Organism: Meta bourneti; assembly: GCA_933210815.1. Taxonomy (NCBI): domain Eukaryota; kingdom Metazoa; phylum Arthropoda; class Arachnida; order Araneae; family Tetragnathidae; genus Meta; species Meta bourneti. Next base: position 81,487,872 of record OW119928.1, read on the forward strand.
CGGTGTATAATTATTGACTTGACTCATACGAAGGCATGCAGTAACATGCAGGTGTATAGCATTTGTACAACTTTATAAAATTTTATAGTTTTCTATCGCAGATTACTGTAAGGCGAAATGGGATGCGTGGTTTTTTCATAGAACATCTGAAAACTTTTCGAATACTCCGATACATTAACGTTCTTAAAGGGGGCCGCGGTAGCCCGTTTGGTAGAGCAACGGATTAGCAACCGGAAGGTTTTGAGTTCGAATCCAGCCAAAGACCGTCGTGTACAAAGGGGAGTGCACGTTAAATACGTCGTGGCCACAAGTGTCCTCACGTTGGCGTGGTGTGGAAGTTTGGAGAGTGGTGTGCCAGCTCAGGTGTTGACCTCGTCATCTGATCGCGGTAAAAAATTACGGGGTGTTGTTCTCGGATCTTTACCTTCGGGTTTGATTCCGGACCGTCGCCAATAGGACGTTGCGTTACTCCAGTGTGACGTTAATTAACTACGTACGCAAGAAATCATAAGAAAAATAATTTCAGATGGAAATTATATTTTATTAAAAAAATCAAACGCCAATTCTGGATTTCAACCCAAACCTTATTTTCCGAGAAATGTTTTTCGAATCGTGTTTTTCTACATAATTCAATAACTACACATTGCGTAACATTCGTGAGTTAAAACATTCTTTTAAACCTTCCCGGAAGGTGAAATTATGGGATGTAGAAAGAATGGGGAATGTAATTACATATTATAATTTCTTTTTCTGGGAGAGTGAACATTTAAAAACATTTGGTTGGATCTTATTACGGCCGCAACGATAGCTTTTTCTTCCGAATTAAGAATTCTTTTTTGTTGAAGTGACAACGCGAAATAAAACAAAATGGCCGTCAACTGTTTTCTCTCTTTTTATAAAAAAACATCTTCTGTTGCATTCTAGCGAATAATTAAATATTTCTTCTTTTATAACTTTTGAGTATTTGTTTTTAATCTTCTAGCTTCTACGAACGAAAGTGGTAAATGTTCAAGGGGAATTAATTCTTCGTTTCAGTCGGTATTCCCAACTTGTCTCTCTCAATGAGGAATTCTCGTTAGTTCGTTTCTTATAAAAATTAGCAATTTCATTTTCATGTTTTGAAACATTCATTTTGATACTATTTAGAATAGAATTAAATCATTTAATTATTTATGTACTTCTTCGTCTTTCCGCTTACATAACCACACTATTTTCATAAACGATTTTCTTTTCTCCTGTTGCCATTTCCGGAATCCAAATGTTTTTCTTTCTTCAATAAAAACACATTTTAGGCTTGGCAGTCAGCGCTGTGAAACTTTGTAACACAAACTTTTTAATCTCCTATAATTCAAAATACAAAACAAAAACTTTAATTTTAATCACAAAGTACATAATTTTATTTTAGAAATACATAAGTGGTGTTTGATAAAAATCAGAAAGCCATTTCGAAAAAACTGTCACTGCGACATTTATATCCCAAGGTTAAAGATAAGTTGGTGCTGCTTTTGAAAATACATGTAAGTAACAAACATTTCAATAAAATTCATTCAAACAAATATTTTTTGATTTTGTATAATTTGTTAACGTTTTTACGTTCACAATTATTAGAATTACATCCGCAAAGGATGCAACTCTCATACAACATATGTACTTGATCCGATAATAGTTTTTAAAGAACTAATCTTTCAAACATTCTGCACAACTGTTTGAGTCTATTACATTAGTTTTCCGGATTCATCTGCACCATAAAAAATGTCACCTTTCTCAATGTAGAGGACTTGAGCGTTCCGAAAAGAAATTTGTACAAATTTCTTTTTAGTTTCATTTTCATTCTTAAATCCCTCTTTCGTGTTTCTTTTTGACATTTTTTAAAAACCAAGCTTATGTTTCCTTTAAATAGCATAAATGCTAACTGTTATAGATTTTCTGAAATGATTATGGATTTTTATATTCATGAGGACAAATAGTGAAATTATTACGGAAAATCTATCTCACAAAATAGATTTGAAAATTTTTTCCATCCCTTAGGGAAATTTGTATTTTTACAGAAACTAAACTTCATTAGTCATCATTGCAATTAAAAATATATGCAATAACATAATTTCTCTTTACTATCTACTACTTTCAGATTTCGGAATTTTATAAATGTTTAAGTAACTTATTTTTAATGGCTTTCATTTTTTAAAATACGCAGCATAGGCAAATTTTCTGTTTCTTACCATTAAAAATATTTGTATACAATTTTGTAATAAGATGTAATTATTTTGCAGTCTTAAATGAATATATATACTTGTAATACTTTTATTTAAATTGAGAAATTATTATATTAATCTTCCTCTTTGAATACCCCAAATACTATGGAAAGCACTTACATCAATGGGGACCTATTGAAGTTTTCTAAAAAGATTTAACTGTTATGAGAATGGTTATCTGAAGCAGAATTAATATTGTCAAGAAAGCAACAAAACTAGAAATATAACTAAGTGCATAGTTTACAGAAGTATCCAATAGCCCGGTTTGCTGTTCCAGTGCGACGTTAATTAAATACCTACCTACCTACAGAAGTATCCTTAATATTTGTTGAAGTGTCATATTTTAAAAAATGGTTAGCAAAATAAGAGTATTGAAACAATTCAGGAAAATACTTTCTAATTTTTAAAAACCTCATTTCGAATCTGAAACATCGGTTAGCATCTATATAAATAAGAATGGAATGTTTGTACATTGAGTATTTTCGACCCATTTCAAGTTTTCTATCCGTTTTGGACTCTTCTGATGCTAAATCCGTCTCTTGCGTGTTTGGTGTCTATGTATGTGTGTATGCCCATGCTACGTCCAAACGATTGAATATAATTTTATGAAACTTTGCATACTGTGAGTTCTTACATGCATTTAGTGACTGAACTTGGTTGCGTAAGTCTGTCCGTCTTCCGGTTCTGTTTGATTTTGTGTCTGTGTGTTTGTATAAGTATCACATAAGATTTAATGAAAATATTTTAATGCAATGTCCTACATTTGATAAACCATATTTTAGTGTAGTGAATCATTATTTTAAATTCCATTGCTTACGTATTTAAGAAAGTTTTATGTTAAAACATCTGAGTAACTGCTTAATTAATTAAAACCATAATTTTGGAGAAACTGGAATGCATATTGAGCATTGCAATTACTTAAATTGTTTTACCAGTACTACTAAAAAATCAATTACTCCAATACGTTCCGCCCCAGAAACACTAGCGCCACCTAACTTTAGCTTGAAAGAATCCCTCATAGCTTAATCTAATCAATAATCGTTTCCCATTCTACATGCAATATAAAAAAATAATTTATATTTTATTGCTTTTCGAAATATCATCAAAAAATATTCTATATGATTTTGATGATTTTGATCAAACGCATCCCACAAATATTTATTTTAATAAAATCCCTTTCTCATTCTCCATTTAAAATGGAAAAATAGTTTCGTCTTTATTTCCTTTTGACTATAATTAATGACTAAATCCATTTCTATATGCATATTAATAAAATTTATGTAAAGAATTACTTGGAATCCACATATGAGTGAAGTTTGTGTGTTTAGTATTGTAAATTTTTAAATAGAATTATATTAAAAAGAAGTTTTTAAAATCCATGCGCAGTGCAGTTTTTGAAACAGCCTATAAAATATTTCAAAATGGCGTTAGAAATTGTGACTGCATAAATTTCACGCATCAATATTAATTAATACTTTTTTCTCAGGTTGAACAGAACCTCGCTATCATAGGAAGTGACGTTACTTTAATTTGCTCTTTGCTTTCTATACAAGCCGAAGTCTCCACGTGAAGTTCCAAAGTTCAAGAGGTACTGATGGAAGGCAAAAAAGTCATCTGTCTCATCTGATCACCTGCCATATTGGTCGCGTATGTTCTTAGACTCCTGTCAACCCCTCTGACATTGACATCTGAGCTTGTTATTTTTCGTCTGCATTTGCTTCAAAGTTCAAGACCGAAAATTCTTCAAGCTGACAATCTTTCGCGTGCTAAGCGCGAACCGTAAAAATAAAAAGAATCTATTGAAGTATAAAAGTTGCAGCGCCATTTTTATCGTTAACGCTAGATTTCATTTTCTAAATTATCGCTAGCGATTAAAGATTTTTTTCGTTTTGTTTTCCATTCTTTTTATGGGAGCTTTTTTGAATATTTTCGTTTCTTTAATTTTGAGGCAAAAATTCATCAGATTATTCGTCAATAGAGTAGTTTTTATTGTAATAAAAACTACAAAAAATTAACTTGTTGCCTCTAGAATATTTCTACGGCTGGCATTTCTTACTGAGAGGGGTTTTCATTATAAACACGTAAACAAATTACTGGAGAAGAAAAATACTTTCGATTAAGAACTAATTTGATTTATTGCAGTTTTAACATTTGGCATTCAATTTTAATATGTGAGGGATTTTTAGCGTTGAATAAAAGCCAGAGATTTTATTTCCTATTACCCAAATGCTCTTTTAAATGAAATAGGATTTAAAATTTGTAAATAGTTTTAAATGTTTTTGGATGTCGGATCATTTGAATTCCATACGTGAGCAATTATTCATGTTTAAATAAATTTGATTTACTAAATAAGATAAGTATTTTAAAATTATAATGTTGTACCTAATTTAACTGTAATATTAAAATTACAAGGTCCTTTTATGAAGATTTTTAGATAAAAATTGAAAATTTAAACAAATTACTAACTACTTACGTTCCCAAAACTAGGTAATAAAGTTTTGGTCGTTACTGAATAGTACGTGAAACTTCTACTTTAATTGATAGTTTAGGAATATACTTTTATTGCACAAACTGCTGTATTTTCATTAAGACTGAATAACGCTTCCATTACTTAAAATTACATTACTCCGTACTTATAAAACGATTGATATATGCAAGCATACAAAGATTGCTTCTTCCAGGTAAGAATTCAGAATTTCAATTGCTTATTTAAAGTATGTACACCAAAACACTGGTACGGTATACCAAAAGTTTTTGGTGTACCGTATTTCAATACATATGAAATACACATTTCAAAAGAAAAATAATTTTCCTGAGTAATACTTAAAAGGTTCATTTTTTAGATTGTTTTAATATTTTTAAATTTCTACTACTGTAAATTTCAATATTTTCAAGACTTTTCTTTTCCTTTTTTAAAGTGTTCCCCTTGATTTTTGTACACGAGTTTGCATGCATTATTGCTATTTAGTTTTTCAGAATTTTCTCTCAGACACTATGAAAAACAGTGATGAAATCCGTTATAATTGTTTATAATAATTTTTTTAATTGACTATTCGTTCAAATTCCTATTCCATGCTTTGAGTTATCAAGTACATCATAAAAAACAACCAAAAAAGTTTGAAATCTCTAAATTAGTTAGAGTAAAGAATACATATCTATACCTTAGTAGTACAGTGTAAATGTTTATTTTGCAAGTGTTGTTAATTGACAGCTGATATTGTAATTTTTATTTTTAGTACAGCATACAAAAATACTATCTAATGTTTTGATACTTTCATAAGTGTATTGACAGGAGTACATTGGTGCTTTTTCTATTATAACTTCCATTACCTTAATGTAATTTGTGGACAGAAATCAAAATCTGCGAATTTGGACATTGGTCATTTTCTAGAACGGTACAGATACACAAATCTGCTTGCGTAAACTTCAATGTAGCTGTTTGCAAAATAACGCTGGGCTCCGATGCAAGGACTTTTCCAGAGGGTCGGGCTCTTTAAACCTATCTGGAGGCCGTATCTAGTATGTGGGCCAGATGGAAAAATATTTGGAGGTCTGTATCTGTACTATCAAAATGTTGGGTTTTTTGAATGATGATTCTTATTTGTGCTTCAAATTTGATCTCGAAGTGGCAGTTAATGTGCCGAAAGGAAGTGCTGGTCAAATTTTTTATCTTAGGAAAGTAGCGGTATACGAGCTCACAGTGTTTGACCTACTGTCTTACGATGGAGATTGCTGGTTATGGAATGAAAGTCGAGGGAATAGAAGGGCAAATGAAGTGACCTCTTGTCTGTTGAATTATTTAAGGAACACGTGTATAACAAACATTTCTGTAGTCCACTTCATGTCGGATTCTTGTGCAGATCAGAACAAAAATTCATTAGTAGTGGCCATATGCGTGCACATGCTGAAAACAACGCCTGGTTTGAAAATCATACTTCATACTTTTTCCAGGTTGGGCACATGGAAATGAAGTGTGACTCTAATCATTCAAAGGTAGAAAAAATGTAAAATGTTCCAGTTTATGTCCCCGAAGGTTGGACTCAACTTATTCGAGGAGCTCGAACAAACCCACAAGCCTTTCTTACATATAAACTGCCATTCGAATATTTTTTTAATTTCTTAATTTTTTCGAAATTCGTTATTCTGTGAAGCTATGAAATTAGGTAGGTAAGTATTAATTAACGTCACACACTGGAGAAACACAACGACCTATTGGTGACTGTGAGGATGTGCAAACGGCTGATGATCGACTTAACCACACGTGCAGATGTCCGCTGAAATCCGGTGACTGGTAGAAACTATTTTCCTGACTCAGCGAGAGTGAGTTAGAATTGAACTAGTAATTGAAGGCTTCCACGCGCAGGTGGAGCGAGCGCAGTTTTTTAGAGAATTAATGCAAGTGGCAGCGTGTAGGCTGTTCCATCAATTTGAGATAACGGTTGCTGTACATAGTTTTGAGGTAGAGAAATAAATTGTGTTAGTCCTAATCTCCGTATCACTTCGTAACACCCTAGCGATCGGTCCAAGGTGTAAGTTCAGGCGATCAGCTCGGATCTCCACGCTACCTATCCCGACAATAAGATGGTGGCAGCGGTAAAAATGATGTACCCGGAGCAGTAAAGATTGGCCAGAGACGAGAAATTCCGAGGAACCCTGTTGAAGCAGACGAACCGGGAACAGTAAAGATTGGACCAGAGACGAGAAATCCTGAGGAAACGGACGGCGAGGCTACGCGAAATCCTGGTGAAGCAGACGAACCGGGTGAGTGTTGTTTACCCTTTCTTTTAAGAGAAATAGTCAGGGATCCATTGCTAAATAAATGTTAGGTGAAGCATATTTGTTTGTTAAATGATGAGGTGTAGTTGAAGCACGGCAGTGCGGGAAATACATCCGTATTTCAAATTTTAGAATTGCGCGACAGCGCAGGTGACACGTCAGTGTTCTTAGCCAAAAGTGCTGATTATAGTTTCTCTTGAAGAATTGTGATACACCAGGAGTGGCAGAAGGTATTTTTAAAGCACGACAGTGCTGGAATTTCAGAGTTACGAATTGAGCGTTAACTCATGTGACACATCAGTGTTATTGTTCACATGTCATCGTTATCAGTTTAGGGTGAACCATTATTTTTCTCTTTAAACAATTGTGATATATGCTAGGGGTAGTCAATCAGTAGCTGAAAAGGGTTTTTATTTTAATGGTCTTTTAGTTAATACCAGTTAGAAAGGAAAATATATTGGTGAATATGGCTTTTTTGGGAAAATATAAGAAATGCGATCTATTTACTTTAGCATTGGAGTTAGGGGAAAACTCCTGATCCAAATATTAAAGTTATAGGACTGAAAGATCTCATAACAGGAAGTAAGTCATACGAAGTCGAATTCGTGATGGAGATGCTTGAAACGATAGTGAGTTCACGAAAGGAGATGGAAGAGAAGAAGGAGAGGGAAGAGAAGAAGGAGAGAGAAGAGAAGGAGAGAGAAGAGAAGAAGGAGAGAGAAGAGAAGAAGGAGAGAGAAGAGAAGGAGAGAGAAGAGGAAAAGGAGAGAAAGAAACAACAAAGAGAATTTGAGCTAGAAAAGTTAAGGATAGAAGCAGGAATAAGGATAAGCAATGATTCCATAGAAGGAAGAAGTAGTCCTACCGATATACATGTCGACATGACGAAATACATGCCCAAATTCCAAGTGAAAGAGGGTGATATCCTTTTATACCTCTCCCTGTTCGAAAGTCAAGCTAGGCGGAGGAAAATTGATGAAAGAAATTAGGTATCATGTCTTTTGACCCTAATGCCTTTGGAGATAATAGAATTGATTGCGAGGGTTTCGGAAGAGGGATTAGAAGATTATGAACACATTAAAGACCTCTTGTTAAAGAAGTTTAAGATGAATCCAGAGGGATTTCGCCAGAAGTTCATTCAACATCAAAAAAGTCCTGATAAAACTTGGCAAGATTTTACTCATGAAGTAACCAATTATTTTCAAGGATGGATCGAAGGACTTGGTATCTCCGATTTTGAGAGTCTGAAGGAATTGATGATAACCGATCAAGTCAAGAAAAGAGTGCCACAGGAAGCCAGGGACCATTTTATCGATGAATGGGGGAAAATATCAAAACCTTCATTGCTGGCTGAAAAGATAGACGAATACGAATGTGTTCGTAGAACATACAAGAGACAGCCAAGTACCACCATGAAGACAAATTCAGGATACAAGACCCAGTATGATGCAAGAGGTTACGGTGGATACCACATATCTCAGCAGGACACCAAACGAACCTATCACAGAACTCAACCAGAACCGGCGAAACATAATTCCAGGCTTGTTTGTTTCTCATGCGGAATGGAGGGACACATGAAGAGGTTCTGTCCAAAGTCGGATAAAGGAAGATCAGATCACGATAATAGAAGGAAAGCGAACGTGAATAGGATCATAACTGAAGAAAGCGGTGTGGGGGATGAGAAAAGGACACTGAATACTGGCGGAACGGCGGTGGTAGCTAAAGTTGTATCCTTTAAGGAAAGATCCTGGCGAGACAATCTTTGCCCCTTGGAAAGAATCTTAATTAGTGTTGACGGGAGGGAGGCAAAAGCCCTAATTGATTCTGGGACTGAAATTACCTTCATACGGAAAGATATTGTTCAAAATCTGTCGCTGGAAGAGAAATCGTCCATCTTTATTAAAGGAATCTTCGGTCCAGCGGAGAAATGCCCCTTAATGAACGTTCCCATAGGACTGATCATAGGAGGTAGGGGTGATGTGCTTCACCAAGAAGTCCTCTGCGCAGTTGCTCCCTCATTGGTGGAAGATGTGCTGTTGCCACCAGATATCCGAGACATGCTTAGAGGAAAGCAGGAATTAATTTCCACCGATATTGGTAGTGGAAACATCTTGGAACCAAAGAGGGGAACACAGAAGGGAATTCCGTTGAAGTGAATAAGGACACAGAAGTGTTAGTGGTAGAAAGCACCGACGGAGACCAGGAAGAAGGGATATCGAAGACGGAAAGCTTCCGTAAAGAGCAAGAGGAGTGTAGAGAGCTGGAAGAGACCAGAAAACAGGCTAAGCAAGGTAGTGGAGGATTTTTCTTTAACGATGGTTTGGTCTTTCATAAAGACAAGATTCTTGGAGAGAATGTATGTCAATTGGTTCTTCCTAAACGTAGAAGAAAAGAGGTTCTTAGATTAGCCCACTGCTCAGTGTTTGGGGGACACATGGGAGCGAGGAAGACAATAGAAAGAATTAGATATTCGTTCTATTGGAACGGGCTATCAAGAGACGTGAGACAGTTTTGTTTAGCATGTGAAGGTTGTCAGTTGACGAGAAGGGTCAAACACAAAGATAGGGCTCCAATAACTCCCGTTGCGCGGCCAGAATTGCCCTTCCAAGTGGTCAATGTGGACATCATAGGATCGATAGATCCTCCAAGTTCTAAAGGACACAAATTTATCTTGTGTATGGTAGACCAACATACAAGGTGGGCTGAGGCGATCCCTTTGACGAGTCTTACAGCCAAAGCAACGTGTGAAGCTTTATTATCTATTTTTATGAGGACTGGAGTGCCAAACGTAATTGCCTCGGACAATGGTACAAATTTCAACGCTGAATTGACTCAGGAATTTGAAAAAAGAATGGGTTCAACTCCACGGTTCTCCACACCATTATATCCACAATCAAACGGGCTAGTGGAAAGATTTAACCAAACTTTAAAGAGTATGTTACATCACACCATTAAGGAAGAACCACGGACCTGGCACACCAAAATACCGTTCATTTTATTGGCATACAGAGAGGTCCCGAACAGTACAACGGGTGTAGCACCTTTTCAATTGCTCTTTGGTCGGAAGCCAGAAGGTCCTTTGTCGATTCTAAAGAATACCTGGACGGGAAGACACGAGGGTTTGCAGCTGGATACAACCCCAATACATGTCTATCTGGAGAAGTTGAAAACCCGACTGGAGGAGGCCGCAAAGAAAGCCAAGATAACATCTAATATACAACAAGGGAAAATGGCCCATTATTATAATTTAAGGTCTACAAGAAAGACTTTCAAGCCGGGAGATAAAGTCATCGTGCTCTTGCCAGATTCTACAAACAAATTATTGGCCAGATGGCAAGGTCCCGGAATCATTGAAGAACAAAAGAATGAACATTCTTTCATTATAAAGATGCCAGACAATAGGATGAGGCACGTTCACCAGAACAAGATAAGGGAATTTGTGGTCGGTTCCAACGCGGTAAATGTCATTTTTGAAGGTGAGGAAGAATTTGGTAACATAGAAAACGCTCCAATTGTCGAAGCAAGAGACAAGTTCACCCAAGAAGTGAAAATGATCACGACACCGTACTTAAATCCTAAACAGGAGGAAGAATTGAAAAGACTCTTGTGTAAGTTCGAAACACTTTTTTGCCGACCAATACAACCCGTGGGAGTAAGTCAGCACAAGATTGAATTGCTGCCTGACTCCATCCGGAGAAAACCACATAGTTATTGCATACCAATAGCATACCGTTCAAAGGTGGAATTACAAGTTGACCCATCGCCCTGGGATTTATCATCAGGGAGCTGATGCTCTCTCCCGCTTGGAAAGAGAGGTCGATAAATAAAGGCTTGGGAGCATATTTGGATGAGATTGTTATTTTTTTTATAACTAAATATGGAGAGTTAAGATGTATATTAAATATAGTGTAAATAATGGTTAATCTCAGCAGGACACCAAACGTGTGGTTAAGTCGATCATCAGCCGTTTGCACATCCTCACAGTGACGGTCCGGGATCAATCCCGAAGGGAAAGATCCGAGGACACCACCACATCATTTTGAAGATGACGAGGTCACACCAGAGCTGGCACCTCACACTCCAAACTTCCACTATGAAGTTAAGAAGAAGGAAGAAAGGAAGGCGAAAGCATTTTATAAAACTGATTACGATGGTCAATTTGTTAAAGCAGTATAAGGGAAGGTCATGCATAAAGAAGCCATCAAGGGCTTACATGGAACAACTGAAAATTTCGGAAGCTAAGTTTAAGGATTTGAAGAACATGTGCGACGATCTTACTATCCTGAAGGATTGTCATGACTTCTTTTATTCACCGGAACTATCTTCTACATTTCGTGATAACTTGCCTGAGTTACATCTTAGTGAGAACTCTGGTTATGAGGAGGACGAACCGAACGATCAATGATTTTAATGCTAGTTAATGCTTACCTTTTCGTTTTTCACTGAAATTTCTTTGCCTATTTCACAAAAAAAATTTTCAATGCGTATTTATTTTTTTACATTTACATTTTTTGGATAAATTATCTTTCAAAGTTCGCGAAATGTCAGTTTAAAACATTCATTTTCATCCCAACACATGCATTTTAATCAATAGGCGCCACGGCAAAAACACGAATCTGCTTCAGCGACTCGAAATGCAATCGAAATGGACAGTTACTTCCAGTGTGGAAATAGACAGTCTTCAAGATGGTAATCATGAGAGAATAACCTTTAAGTCGCAACTCGTTTTTCCCTGAAAAATTAAAATTTTGAACGCATTTTTCTCGAAAAGCTGATTTTGTAGATTCGTGCCTTAGGCTCGTTGGTAACTATATAATAAAATGCTGCATAATTACAATAAAATAATAGGTACTGAGTGCCCTAAATTTATGATTAACAAGTATGGTAACCAACTTTTTCCTAAAGTAGCAGTCTTCAGGTTCTAATTATACTCGCTAAATAATATAGATAGGAAATTTTGAACACATATTCTTTGAGCTAGTAGTAATATAAGACAGTAAATAATCAATATTGCGATCATTTGTAGGGTACTATGTCGCCTTAAATTACATGTTAAGCCAACCACTTGTGTATTCGTTTTAGCAGGTTTCCACCACGAACATACTCGTGTTATTTTAAGGGAACATGGTACCCAAAAATGAACAAAAATATAGATATTTTACTATTTTATATTACTTGTACAGCTTTAAAGAATATATGTACAAAATTTTATAACTGTAGCTACATTACTTAGCGAGTTATTAAGGTTTTTCATCGAATATGTCAGGAGTGAAACCGACTGATTTTTAAACTAGAATATTTCTAAGTTTTCTGTTTTTATGACTACAGCCTATTTTTAAAATGCTAAAATGCTTTTCTGTAATTAATAGAGTTTGAAACTTTTATTGTCATTTTTTATTATATGTTTGATAACTGTGTGCATGGAATAAGGATTTAGAAGAATAGTTGATTTAAAAAAATGATAAAATCACTTATGACTGCTTTTTTTTACTTGGTTTCAGTGTCTGTTACAAATATTTCTGAAAAATAAATAATAGTACCTACAAATCCATGTATAGAATTATAGGAAACACTTCAAGGAAAATAAACGGAAAAAATTAAAAAATTGTTAGGAATAGGTATTTTAAAATATTGCAATATTAAAAAATGGTGAATTATGTAATTATTGTTTATGTAAAAATGAATTGTTTCTTTTGTAATGTATCTTTTACGAGTATTGGAATAAGGTATACTAAAACTTGTAACTTAAAATCAGAAATAAGTGTTCAAAGAGAACTATATTCACTTACATGTATTCTAATGAAAATAGGTTCACATTGACGTTTGGCGTTGTCGTCAACCAATGAAAATTGATTTTTGAAACCATTGAAAATTTAAAAATCTAATTCATCTACTAGTATTTCAAATCGTTCGACATTTGAAATAATAGTAGATGCTAAAACGAGAAGAGTCAGAATACATATAGTTCATCAACCAATGAAAATTGTTTTAGAAACCATTGAAAATTAAAAACTTAGTTCATTTTCTATTTCAAATTTTTCAATATTCTAAAAAATTAAGTTCGTCAACCAATGAAAATTGACTTAGCCCACACTCACTAGTAACGTTAAAAAGCAGTGCTCTGTGCAGTATGGTGACTGATGAGGATCATAATGACAGTTTTTCTTTTTTTATTTATCCAGCTACAATAAAGGAAGATTCGAGAAACAAATGGACGTTTGAATCTATCAGCGGAACGAAAGAACTGGGACAAAAAAGAATTGATAAATGCAAATAAGAATGGAAATCATACATCTGGCCCGCATAAAGTCATCTTGCTGTGTCGTTACTTTCTTTTCCTAAGTTGAATTATGCATAAAATAAATTTATTCTTATAATAAATGAAACTAAGGCATTCCTTCTGTTTTGAGAATAATATTTTTGCTTTTTCGATGAGATTAGTAAATAGTAGGGTTTAAAAAAACCGGTCGTAGAGATTGGTGAGACTTACATTAACGAAACATAACTACCAGTTTTCTTAGTTATGAACTTTCATTATTATTTTAGCTTTATTTGCTTTGTATTTCTAAGTTTATACTTTAGAGATCAATGTCAGCATTTGGCATAATGTCGCCAGAAATCTAATCTGGTCAGCAATTTTTGCCATGAGATCTCAGGCTAAATACACATTAAAAAGAAAAATAATAAGGAAAGTCTGAGCTGTTGTTCTCCTACCTTTTTTCATGGAATTCTCCAAAAGATCTTTTGCGAGGACATTCTTAAAAGTTGTCTTTATTTGATTTGATAGTGTGATAGAGGATTTCAGTATTTGATGTCTGAGAAATCTCTGCCCTTTTTTTAGACCAGTAGGTGAGCCATCTCATACCCACGATACCGTAATGACTAGGTATCCATTGCAAACAAACATCTCTATTATGGTCAGATATGATTATTATGAGGTATTTTTCAATAGCTGCTGAAAGATGTGGAATTATTTGATTACAGTGCAGTTGAGTTTGAAGGGATGATAATCCTTGAAAGTAATCTGAGTGGAACTGAGAAAAGGCTATGCAAATGGCATCTATCTCGTCATCAAAAGTAGATCTATGTCTTCCCACTCAGGCATAAGTGGCAAAGGGATCACAGTAGAGGCTCTTTCCTAGAGTTAAAATAACTAAATAACTACTCTTTTGCGGTTTATACGTACTTCGGCAAAAGAAGTAGATTTACACTGCATATCGTTGTAAAAAAACACTACAGTATATGGTGCTCCCGTATGTAGTGCAGAAAGTATCTTGAGATATTTTTTCTCATTGAATGTCGTAGTACGTACAGAACTAGAACCTGATTCAAGTCCTATAAATACACAAGTCAGTGCCCCTCACTGAGAAAAAGAACAAAATTAAAACATTAATCGGTAATTTACCGATAGTGCGAATGTAAGCAATGCATTTCTAGATTTTTATTCGATGTTTTACATTATGGCAAATTCACGACTGAGGATCAGCGTTTAGCGACGAGAATCTGTACAACATATAATAATGTGATATGTTTTTCAGTGTAAACATAAACAAACTATTTGAAGAAGAAAATATTACTTCTGGCTAAGGACTATTAAGATTTAATATATCGCCCTTTTGTCGACTTTTGGCATTAATTCCCTGAAATACTAAATTATTCGTGTGGAGCAGATCCAGACTTCATGGAACAGCCATCCACAACACATGATTTGGCATATCTTCAGAAAAATATTGTAAAAATAATATTAAAAGATTATTATATTCAATTCATTTTATAAGAGTCTGCCCAAATACGTCATGTCTGGAATAACAACAGAAATATGTACTCCCACTAGAACACTAGCTCCCTCTATATATAGCTATGCAGAAAAATCTCAGACATTACAGAAGAATTAATAACGGAATTCGGTTAATCTTATTCAGATTTCAAATACTCTTTTTATATCTCCGAATACAAAGAAATATAGAATATAAACGAATAAAATATTCCAATTACGCCGAATATCTTAGATTAAAACAATACCCACGTACACGATAGTCTTTGATTGGATATCGAGTTTCGAACTCACAACCCTCCATTGTTAATCCGCTACCTAGCAAACTGGGCTATCGTTACCCTAATTAACGGAATTACGTTAATTTCATTTAGATTTCGAATACACTTTTTGTATCTCCGAATCCAAAGAAATATGAAATGAATAAACTATTCCAATTACGCCCAATACAAAGATCTCGAATTAAAACAATACACCAACTCCTAACTCAATTACAATACACCGCTGAAATAATTTTTCTGCACAGCGTTGCAAGTGGTGGGGGAAAATCAAACAGATCCCAATTCGCGATTTAATTCCGGCGTTTTCTATAATTAAATGCGATTCCGGTATGGAGAGTATGAAGTCCCAATCAAAGCCTCAGAGAAGAGAGCCGACAATGCCTGGCATCAGAAGGCGCAGGACCGTTCGGAAACAATTAGAGGTCTCTGGCGTATCGAAGTAAAGCGCGATGACAAGCATAAATAATACGCGGAAGAGCATTAGCCTAATTGGAAACGAAAATGCGATTGCTTGCTGCGTAATTTAATCACGAGGGGGCAAAACAAATAGAGAGATATGGCGGAGATAATGAGAGATAATTCGATGTCCGCTGGCAGCGTGGAGAAATGGATTCGGGGACTCGATACGCTTCCACGTGCAGGCGTTGGGTTCGTTTACATCCGAATGCAAGAACTGGAGTTTGAAATAATTGTTGGACTGCCTGATTAAAATGTGTGCCTTGAAGCAAAAGTAAAGTGTTTAACTTTAGAACAAGGGTAGGTAGTGAATTAACACGCACTAGAGCAATACATCGGTCTATTGGCGAAGGCCCGGGATGAATCTCGAATGGAAAGTTCCTAGGACAACGCCTCGTAATTTTGAAACAGGTCGGATAACGAGGACAACGCACTTGAATTGGCACCCCACTCTCCAAACTTCCACACAACGCCAACGTGAAGACATTGGAGGCCACGATAGACTTAACGTGCACCAGCCCCGTGTACACGACGGTCTTTGGCTGGTACGAGTTTCGAACTCGGAACCCTCCTGTTGCTAATCCGTTGTTCTTCCAACTGGACTACCGCAGCCCCTTTAAAACAAGAGATAGATCTGTCAATTTAAAGCAATTCTTGTATACCTAATTGTGTAACTGTTACAGGGAATGAAACTTCATTTCTTCAACTCGTTATCTAAGGATGGAATGTCATCCTCACTTCTTTGTACGTGTTACTAGCGTGATACTACTTGATTTGTCTTTCGAATACGGTTTCAGCACTTCGTCAAAAAAATTCCAAAAAACGAGGGGCCGCGGCAGACCAGTTGGAAGAGTAACGGATTAGCAACTGGAGGGTTGCGAGTTCGGAACTCGGTCCAACCAAAGGCCGGGACTGGATTATTTTATGACGAGATCAAGATCGGATCAGTTTTTCTAATGACGAGATACCTCGTAAGGACTACCACCTGGAGGGTTAAGCTCTCCGAGTGTGTCTTTTTTTCAATATAATTTCGAATATAGAAGAATGTTTGGGGTCATCATCTTCCTGGAAAACAAAGCAACGACAAATCAGGCACTTACCACACGGTATTGCTTGCCATTGAAGAATATTATGGTATCGACGCTGGTTCAAAATTCTATATCTTTTGAACAAATTGCCAACTGCATTGCCTCCAAAACCGATCAACATTATCACAGAACCACCATGACCATGTTTGACGGTGGGTTATATACTCTGAAGGTTGTATCTGTTCACCTGTGTCGACGGACAAACTTCTGTCTCTTATTGTCAAAAAGCTCGAATTCAGATTCATCTGGAATAAAGACACTTTTCCACTCTCCAAAGGTTCAATTCTGTTATATGGCCCACAGTAGTCTAATTGTTTGTTAATAGCTTTTAGAAGTGCTTTTCTTGCTGCCATATATCCATTCAGACTATCTTTTTGCAATCTTCTCTTTACAGAGGTCTTGCTAGCAACCTTCGAATTGTTGGTCGATTCATGTCAGGTGCATTACTCCCTGGGTGTATTTCTCTTTTCTGTGTCAGTAAAACTTTCATTGTGTGTGTGTCTATTGATATTGTATGTCTTGTGTCTGGCGCAGCATGACCAACTATGGCCCTTGCGCCATTAAGCCCCAAAACCAACCAACTTTACTGAGATCAATGACACTGATGTGCTCCCCAACAAAATGAGGTAGGTTGGAAGGAATTAACGTCGCACTGGAAGCAAAGGGCTATTGACGACAGTCCGGGATCAATGGAAATATCCGAGGACCCCACCGTCGGTTTGAAGCATGATCAGATGACGAGGACAGCACCTGAGCTGGCATTCTACTCTCCAAACTTCCACGCCACGCCAACGTGAGGACATTTGAGGCCATCACAGATCTAATATGTACCAGCCCCCCTGTGCACGACGATCTTTGAACTCGAAACTCCCCGTTTGCTTATTCGCAATTCTTCGGGTTCCCCCACCTCTTAAACAATTGAGATCTGAACATTATTCAGGCACAGTTCTGAATTGGTTACTTGTGTATGTGACTATTGAGTGTTTCTCTTCAATTTTTGAAGTTATTCGAGTTCTACCGGATCAAAAATGTATGGCGTAAGGTCCAACAACGAACAAACTGCGACGTTATATTTCGTTAAGCTGACCACAAATATAAAGGTTCTTGAGAAAATGGCCTCGAGATATAGTGGAAGTTTGAGACCTTCTATACTCTGTAGTTCCAAAATTTTTCAAGGATTTAAATTCTTATCCGAGAATATTTGTGGAAGGTTTAGATAAAAAAGTATTAATACATATGAAACGAATTTTCATTCTTGTGGTCTAAAATGGAAACGGTATACGGGGTTTAAATTGTCTGTTAAGATGCAGCTAGTCTAAATTTATGTTAGTTTTTTTGAAAGCACTTGATTATTCCAAACTGTTTTAAACTTGGCTTGGTTCAGAGTTAACTTATTTTTTTATATAAAAGCTAAAAATGGCTAATAAAGAAGGTAAAAACCAAGATAAAACGGATCTAACCCCCTGTGGCCGACCGAATAATGGCTTCGCTCTTAACCCTCCCGGTGGTTGTCTCAATGAGATATCTCGTCATTATCAAAACTGACCAGATCTATATGGATGAGATACCTCATCACTAGAAGAAAATTGACTAGATTTTGATCTCATCGTCATCTAAACATCGATATTATCTTGATGACGAGATATCATGAGCAAAATTGATCAGATCTTGATAAACGAGATATCTAGTCATTAACGAAATTAGACAGATTTTAGTGGTCGAGGTATTTCGTCACTTGAAGGGTTAAGAAAACTGGTAAACTGAAGTGCTTGGTTACGAGTTTGAATCTCGTCTGCGCCGAAGATAGTTGAATTCCTCCCTGGGCGTTTTTCTCTCTTCTGTGTCAGTAAAGCTTTCTTGTGTGTCTGACTATTACTTGGTATTATATGTAGTGTCTGGCGCAGCATGGCTAAATATGGCCCTTGTGCCATAAAACCCCAAAACCAACCAACCAACCGAAGCTAGTTGAAATTTCCTAGTTTCCTAAAGACGAAATTTTTTAATGACGCGTAAATGCGGGCCAACCTCCCCAAAGGTCCTTCATGAAGGCATGTTCCCTATTATTTAAGGTAGGTGCGATGTGGCAGCACCTCCCAAGGTGTCCAAGTTGACTGAGACTACCATGTTCTCACCAACTAATGCTTGGTATATGATCCAAAAACAGGCATTGAACATAAACTAATTTATGAGAGACATTTTCTGTCCAGCTAAATGCAGGTGGAGGTTTGTTTCTGCGACGAAACGTGTTTCCTGCACATCTTCCAAACATGTCGCAACTTGACTTGTTTTCCCGAAAACGATTTCAGATCTTCGAAAACAAAAATTCGAACGAATGACTTCTCGAATCGATATATGATATCTATTTGGTCATCGCCAAACGTCGCCAAAACGGAGATACTTTAAGGTAACCCTGATTTGCATCATGCAAGAGCATTTGGGTTACGAAAGTAAAATCATCGCAGACCGTATGGTTCGTTTACACTTAAAATTCTTCTTATGACTATTTTAGGGGAACAAAACGTCCTTAGAAACCAAATAAGTTTTTATTTTGGTTCTGATGATTTAACCTCTTCTTTTTTAGGCATTCTTTGATAGGTAGGTAATTAATTAACGTCATACTGGAGCAACACAACGGGATAGTGGCGACGGTCTGGAATCAATTCCGATCATCCGAGAACACTACCACATAATTTTGAACCACGGCCAGATGACGAGGTTAACACCTGAGCTGGCACCCCACTCTCTAAACTTCCACACAACGCCAACGTGAGAACATTGGAGGCCACGACAGATTTAACATGCACTAGCCGCCTTTGTACACGACGGTCTTTGGTTGGATTGAGTTTCGAACTCGCAACCCTCCGATTGCTAATCCGTTACTCTTCCAACTTGGCCAACGGGCCCTTAGTCATTCGTTGAAGCTTGTACATTTTACTACTTATTTCCATATTTTGTGTACAAAAATAAGTAAAAACCATTCTTGACGCTTTAAATATCATAAACACGTCACCTTCACTAAAGTCATGGTCTTATTAGCCTTCGTGTCGCAAGTAGTGAATGTAAAACGACAAACTAAACTTAACTACTAACTGGCATACGTCCAAAACAATAATTTGAAAAATGATATTCAGAGCACGATTGCGCGATGACTAAACTGTAACTCTTGTTTTAAATATATGTAAAAATAACAGAATGTATTACTAATGGCGTACTTAATGATTCTGTTCCCTGCTGAAAGGTGTAGAATTTTAGATGTAACGATGGAACCTAATATGGAAAATGTATGTTAATTTTGTCTGGATTTGCATGTTAAAGGAAACAGAAACGAGGCTTTATAGAATAACTAACTACTCACCTTGAATAATAATGACTCATTAAAGGTAAGATTGAAATTGTTAATTTTCTGTTACCATGCTAGGTGCAATATAATATTTTGCTCATCCACTGAGCCCCACTTTGATGGGCAAACAGAAGTGCAAGTGTGACACGGTCAGAGAGAAGTAACGTTGCGAGGGGTTAAACTTGTGGATCGTCGGAGTAGAAAAAAGTCAGAGTAGGGATAGAGAACAAGAGAAGAGGAGGACGGTCGGGTATTACAGATCGATCGTATTTTTGAGGCTCTTCCCTGAGAAAAAGTTTGTCATTTGTTGTTTAACGTTTATCCAATAAACGTTTTGTTAAGCTTCAAGTGTTCTCTTTGTTTTGATAAAACAGAATGACACGAGTACGTACAATACGTATGAGAGGCATTTCCTGTCACACTAACCCAAGCGATCTTTTTCTGCTTTCATCTCACTACTTTGTATCCTAATCCCTCTTTTATTGCTTTCATCTCACTACTCTGTATCCCTATCCCTCTTTTATTGCTTTCATCTCACTACTCTGTTGTCCAATCCCTCTCTTTCTGCTTTCAACTCACTACTCTGTATCCCAATCCCTCTTTTTCTGCTTTCATCTCATTACTCTGTACCCCAATCCCTCTTTTATTGCTAAAATCTCACTACTCTGTATCCCAATCCCTCTTTTATTGCTTTCATCTCACTACTCTGTTCCCCAATCCCTCTTATTGCTTTCATCTCACTACTCTGTTGCCCAATTCCTCTTTTTCTGCTTTCATCTCACTACTCTGTTCCCCAATCCCTTTTTTTCTGCTTTCATCTCACTACTCTGTATCCCAATCCGTCTTTTTCTGCTTTCATCTCACTACTCTGTTCCCCAATCCCTCTTTTTCTGCTTTCATCTCATTATTCTGTACCCCAATCCCTCTTTTATTGCTAAAATCTCACTACTCTGTTCCCCAATCCCTCTTTTTCTGTTTTCATCTCACTACTCTGTATCCCAATCCGTCTTTTTCTGCTTTCATCTCGCTACCCCAATCCCTCTTTTTCTGCTTTCATCTGACTACTCTGTATCCCAATCTCTCTTTTATTGCTTTCATTTCACTACGTTGTTCCCCAATCCCTGTTTCCTGCTTTCATCTCACTACTCTGTTCCCCTATCCCTCTTTTTCTGCTTTCATCTCACTACTCTGATCCCAATCCCTCTTTTATTACTTTCATCTCACTACTCTCTTCCTCAATCTCTGTTTTTCTGCTATCATCTCACTACTCTGCCCCAATCCCTCTTTTTCCTTTCACGTCAATTTTTACTTACTTGTGTTTACTTGGTCAAATATGGTCCTTGATACATTAAACCCCAAACCAACCAACCTGTCAAGCTAACTGTAGGTGGCGTATATGATTTCAGCACTTCACCGGTATAAAATTCCAATGAATAAATTCCGAATTGATAGATGATGGCCCAAACTAGCAAATTGCCACGCTATCAAACAGAATTCTCTGACACATCCATGATGAGCTTGAGGACATGCAACTTTTTGGGAGGTAAGTAGATAGTTGAATTATCGTCGCACCGGAACAATACAACGAGCTATTGGCGACGGTCCGGGATCAATCCCGATAGGAAAGACCAAGGACAACACTTCGTAATTTTGAACCACGGTCAGATGACGAGGTTCACACGCCTGAGCTGGCACCCCTGTCTCCAAACTTCCATTCCACGACAAGTGACATCCCTGAGGGAATGAGTTTTAATTTTCGTTCTCCTCCTACTACTCTATACCTATTCATTATTTTACAGGAAATTTCGAAACACCATGTACAGATTGTAGGAGTAATAATTGATGAATAAATGTAATCCCACTATTAATAGGTCTAGGTAATAGTTATGCAGACGTAATAGGGTACTTATATTTCCTGCCTCCAATTATTTCCCAACTTGGTTCATTAGTCGTAAATGCTGTCTGATTGTATTTCTCTCTTTACCAGTAAAACTTTCCTTCCTTGTGTATGTCCGTTTGCTTGGCGTTGTCTGGCGTAGCTTGGTCAAATATGTCCCCTTGTACTATAGCACAAGGAAGCTTGGTCAAATATGTCTCCTTGTGCTATTGTTGGTTGGGTTATGTTTTATAAAATATAACCCAACCAACCAAGTATTATTACCTCTAACAAAAATGACTATGAATCAACAGCCCAAGTCAAATATACATTTTCGATGTTACTGGTTATAAATAAGAAGGGACAATCTACTCAATGATCAATGCATCATCTTTAAACGTTTGACGTAACTGAAAAATTTTCCATGACTATCAAACTTTAAAATGCAATGCATAAGAATAAAGAATAGACGATGAATTGTTGGAAATGGTGTACCTGTCGCTTCAAAACAAATCGCCCAATGTTTGCCAGGGCATCCCCTTCGAAAGGATTTATATCGAGCGTTTTGGCAAAAAGATCCTCTTTTCTTCAATAGAATTTATCTAAGGAAATTTCGTCCATCTTAAATCGCGATGCATAGCGAGAATAGACGTCTGATATTTATTTCCACGTTTTTCTCTATCTTCAAATAAAAGTAACTCAATGTCAGAGGCTTCTTGAAATGAAAAAAGAGCCCTGACGGGTTCCTCGTAGTGTTGTGTACCTAACGCCTTAAAATGTCACTCACATTGAAATTTCAATAAGATTAGGACTTGAATATGAATTTCTTTCTTTTTTGGTTAGTTCGTGGGCTTTTTTCTATTTCGGTACGGTTCTTCGTTTTTGTCTTGTTTTTTACGCTTTGCAGAGCTAGAGTAATGGGGAATTCTGTTTCCCCTTCCTTGCAATTTGTTTGCTTAAGCGTTCCAACGGTATGAGACTTCGACAATAAATTGCAGATCGTTGAATTCGCTCAAGACGTTTCTTTTGTAAATGGAGATGTAGAATTTTAGATTGCTACAGGGATTAGACATGCATTTGCTCGCAGGTCTGTGTGAAACAAATGTTTCAATGTTCAGTTTCCATTAAAAGTTTCCATGTACATAACAGGGTGATTCAGAAAAACATACGCTGACTACCTTTATAACTGTTGTTTTGGAGGTCTATTTTAAAAAGACTATAGCAGTTTCAAGTTTCCATAGATATTACAAGGTGATTAAGAATAGCGCTACATTGTATATCTTTATAACTGTTGCTTGATGATCTGTTTCAAACAAATGTTTTATTGATATGTTTCCATTAAAAGTTTCCATATACCACACAAGGTGATTTGGAAATACATGTCTTTATAACTATTACTTTGGAGGTCTATTTCAAACAACTATTTTATTGCTTAGTTTCCCTTAAACGTTTCCATACATCTTACAGAGTGATTAAGAATAGCACTGCATTGACTACTTTTATAACTAACTGTTACTCGATGATCTGTTTCCAACAAATGTTTTATTGTTCAGTTTCCATTAAAAGTTTTCATATACTACACAGGGTGATTTGGAAAGACATGTCTTTATAACTTGCTTTGGAGGTCTATTTCAAACAACTATTTTATTGCTTAGTTTCCATTAAATGTTTCCATACATCTTACAGGGTGGTTAAGAATAGCGTTACATTGGCTACCTTTATAACTGTTGCTCGGTGATCTGTTAAAAACGAATGTTCTACTGTTCAGTTTCCATTAAAAGTTACGAAGTTGAAAACCTATCACGAAGATAAAAAATCACGAAAAAAATATCAAAATCTTCCACAAAATTGAAAAATCTAAATTTTTCGACTTAAATCACTTACCCCATACTCGGGATCAAGTTAACTTGATTACATTAACTTGAATACTTAAATTAACTTGAATACCTCACAAATCGATAAAAGGTATCACGAGCGAAAAGGCGACGCTGTAATTTCCTGAAATAACACACTACAAAGGTCTCACATGAAATAAGGAATATAAGGAGTCTCCCTAATGCTCAAAAACTGCAGCCGAGTGACGCCATTTTGGTTCTACAAGAAAAAGTAACTTCGCTTTGTTGTGTATCGGAACTAAGCATTCTGAACCGAGTTTGTGTTAATATATGTTTGTGTATATATATATATATATATATATATATATATATATATATATATATATATATATATATATATATATATATATATATATATATATATATATATATAATAAAAACAATCAAATTACAAAATATACAAAACATTAAAACGTAAAATAATAGAAATGCAGACCAGCAAAATGCCAAAAGATCAAAGAGCAGACAAGTAAAAAGCCAAAAAACCAAAAGAGTTGGGGGTAAAAAATAGTCAAACAGAACTGTCCATGTATGCGCGCTAAAGCTGCAGACACAACATGGATAGTAAAATAATTCAAAATTACAAACCAAAACAAAGAGAAATCCAAAAACTTTAAAATCAAGAAATTTAAGAAAATTTTGAAAAAAATGATGAAGTGTTGGTGGATCAGGGCGTCATCAGGGAGGAGCCTCACCCAGTCAACACAATATGGTGTTTTCTGCGTGTGAGCGGCAGTAAACCAAATGTAGCCCACACACCCCTCCAAACGCCATAAAAAGAAAGGCAAAATTAGAAAATATAAATTAGAAAAACAAAACCAGGGACAACCAAGGACACATACCAAAGATAAGTATAATACAAAATTAAAATTAAAATTAAAAAGGAATATATATATATATATATATCCCACTGCCAAATTATTAGAACTCAAAAGTGAGTTTTTTTTCTAGAGAAACATTTTATTCTCTTCGAGTTTCAAAAAATTTCAAAATCAACTCATTTGAGTTTTTGTCCTCTTGCAACTAGGAATGCAATATGTCGAATCAATTTTTTTATTTTCTGTGTTGTATCCGTAATTGTAATTTAAATTCCGATTTCGTTTTGAGCTTTTGATAGCGCATCTCATCTGTAATATAAATAAATCAGAAAAAGTTTAAATTCTCTCATAAATCTCAATCTCTCTCATAAATCCCTCTGTCAATCATAAAAAGGTTGTAATACAGTTAAATTCTTAGCAATTTTAACAGATAGTTCAAACCAAGCATATTCAATCTAAACGGCAAAATTGGCAAGATTCCAGTAATAGTCAATTTTATACTGCTTATATCCATTGTTGCCATTTAACAATATACAAACTAATAATGTCGATTCCTATGCCAAGTAAGTTAATGAAATGAATATATAGACATATTGGAATATTTTTAAAAATAGAAATTCCTTTTCATCCCCATTTGAGACACAAAACTTATATAATTTAGTTCAAGATAACTGTTAGAAACAAAGGACTTTGAACTCTTAATTCTAAAGACACGAATAGAGATTACTTTTTTTTTATTCTGTTTACAAAAAGAAAATTCCTCAGGGACAAGTAAAAAAGAGTTGCATGTCGAGCACGAATATCGCTCTTTTGATATCTGGGTAAATCGCTAATGAAATATATAGAAATGTTGGAATATTTTGAAAACAGAAATTCCTTTTCATCCCCATTCGAGACAAGCAAAAATTTTTTTAGTAATTTAATTTAAGATAACTGTTGCAAAAACGAGCCTTTGAACTCCCAATTCTAAAGAAACCTTGAGATTACCTCTACTATTCACAAAAAGAAAATTCATCTCGAGACAAGTAAAAAAGAGCGATATATCCAGCATGAATATCGCTCTTTTGCGATCTCGGTATATCGTTAATAAAGGGTATAAATACAACTGGTAAAATCCTTTGGAAAATAGAAATTCCTTTTCATCCCCATTTGAGACAAAACTTTTTTTGATAATTTAGTTCAAGATAAATGTTAGAAACAAGGACCTTTGAACTCTCAATTCTTAAGACGTAGATTGAGATTGCCTCTACTGTTCACAAAAAGAAAATTCATGTCGAGACAAGTAAAAAAGAGCGATATATCGAGCATGAATATCGCTCTTTTGCGATCTCGGTATATCGCTAATAAAGGGTATAAATACAACTGGTAAAATCCTTTGGAAAATAGAAATTCCTTTTCATCCCCATTTGAGACAAAACGTTTTTTGATAATTTAGTTCAAGATAAATGTTAGAAACAAGGACCTTTGAACTCTCAATTCTTAAGACGTAGATTGAGATTGCCTCTACTGTTCACAAAAAGAAAATTCATGTCGAGACAAGTAAAAAAGAGCGATATATCGAGCATGAATATCGCTCTTTTGCGATCTCGGTATATCGCTAATAAAGGGTATAAATACAACTGGTAAAATCCTTTGGAAAATAGAAATTCCTTTTCATCCCCATTTGAGACAAAACGTTTTTTGATAATTTAGTTCAAGATAAATGTTAGAAACAAGGACCTTTGAACTCTCAATTCTTAAGACGTAGATTGAGATTGCCTCTACTGTTCACAAAAAGAAAATTCATGTCGAGACAAGTAAAAAAGAGCGATATATCGAGCATGAATATCGCTCTTTTGCGATCTCGGTATATCGCTAATAAAGGGTATAAATACAACTGGTAAAATCCTTTGGAAAATAGAAATTCCTTTTCATCCCCATTTGAGACAAAACTTTTTTTGATAATTTAGTTCAAGATAAATGTTAGAAACAAAGACCTTTGAACTCTCAATTCTTAAGACGTAGATTGAGATTGCCTCTACTGTTCACAAAAAGAAAATTCCTCAGGGGACAAGTAAAAAAGAGCGATATATAGAGTGATATATCACCAACGAGCGATATATCGTGGCGTGATAAAACTAGGGATAACTCTTTATGAAAGAACCTCAAAACAGGGACGAAAAAACTGCACTTGCTGCTCGGCAACGTATCCACAGAAAACAGAACTTGGGCTGTCGGTGACGCTACAGTTAATTCATCATTTTCTATATCTCTCCATTAGCTCTTCCTAACGACAGGAAAAGAGAAAAAGGCCGGAAACCCCAACGGCCAATGGAACAAAATAACAATCGCTCTCTTCTTTTGTTGGTCATAAATCTTTAACAAGTCCACTTCCAACCACTTGCTAGAGACCATTGCAGGAACCCAGATATCATCTTCATCCGACCAAGCTCTTTGCTTCTTTCTTTCCTTTCTAACTTTTCTTTACGTTTGAAGTCCCCTTAATACCCTATATTTTTATATTTTAACTTTTTTGTATCTGGAAGATCGGTCCTTTTTGTAGATAACGAAACTTATTGAAAGCAATTCTTTCGTCCAGAAATGATCGATCTAGTATCTGTAATTATAAGATTCGATGCTTCCGTATTGTATAAAGTGAAATGTTTCCATGAGTTCTGTAGTTTGTTTCCAAATTTGATGATCAATCAAATGCATTCTTTCGTCAAGAAATAATCTATCTGTACTTTGAGGTTAACTTGGTTGTACGGAATACCCAGCAGATAGGTAAAAAGTCTCAAAACTTAAATGGGTTGCTTTAATTTGTTGATTTTTCTTTACGTTTGAGGTTCCCTTAATACTCTTTATTAATATTTTAACTCCTTTTGTATCTGGAAGATCAGTCCTTTTTGTAGATAACGAAACTTATTCAAAGCAATTCATTCGTCCAGGAATAATCGATCTAGTATCTGTAATTATAAGATTCGATGCTTCAGTATTTTTTAAAGTGAAATGTTACCGTGAGTTCTGTAGTTTGTTTCCAAATTTGATGCTCAACCAAGTGCATACTTTCGTCAAGAAATAAAAGATCTGTATTTGAGGTTAACTTTGTTATATGGAATATCCAACAGTCTCAAGGCATAAATGGGCTGCTTTGATTTATTGGTTTGTATTCATCCACCACGTACGTCAAGTGAAAGAGAGAGAGAGAGAGAGAGAGAGAGCTTGTTAAACCGGGGTTGCCATATTTGGCGCAATTATCATTAAAATGCTAAATCCGTTTTTCAATATTTAATTATTGATAACCTTTATACTTGTTGGATGCTAGCTTTTATATCACAGCGAACGGGGAACAAGCAAACAGTTTTGAACAAGCGGCACTCTGAACTGTTCGGCCGGCTGCAATAAATGGCGAAATTTTTGGGTTTCACTTCTTTAGAGTTGTAAAATAAAACTAAACGAGCACCTCCTTCAGGAGGTGCTGCCTCTGTGGGTATTTTATTCGTTAAGAAATTGTGATATTCAGTAAAATAAAAAACCGAAAGGTACTTTAATTTTAAAATTAGTGTTTTATAGTTTCAAATTGTATGTCAATTTTATTCAGCATTAAGTTATTCTGAGAAAAATTGGAAGTGTTTCAAGAATTATATTTTTGTAGTCTCCAATGTTTTTGTAGTTTAAAAACGTATGATCGGATTAAGATGATCCATGTCTGTTATCAAGATTCGATGTTTGAGAACTTAACAAAGTAGAACCTTTTGTGTGTTCTTCAGTTTGCTTTAAAATTTAATGTTTAATGTAGTATAATGTTTATAGTTTTGATTTACTTTTCCAGTAGCTTGAAATACCAAGTTTTAAATGCTGTAATAATGTGGATGTTTAGGATATTTTTTAGCTTTCTGTGTTTACCTTTTCAGAAACTTTCTTTCACGTGATGGAGCTTGTCAAAATTTATTATTATTATTTATTATGAGATTAATATTTGGTTTATTTCAACACTAAAAATAAACAGTTTGTTTTCTGCAGTTGTTCAAACTAACATGTCTGCTAATTTTTATGTATGATCAATGACAAGTTGATGTAAGAAATGTGAACAGTAACTTATTCCGTTGTCACGCTAACTGAATTGCGGGATATCCAGGGTAGGTATATTTTAATTACCGTCGCACTGGAGCAACACAACGGGCTGTGGTCGGCGATCCGGGATCAATCCCCGAAGGGATATCCAGGATTAGGAATGGCGTTCAAAATTACCAAATCGGGTTGAACAAATGAATGGGACGTAATTGAAGTAGACGTTAAAAAGTTGATTGTGGGTAACATGACTGAGGTGTGAACTAGTTGATGTAAAAATGTGAACATTAACTTATTTATTAAATTCGTTGTCGCACTAACTGAATTACAATATTCAGGGCAAGAAATGGCGTCAAAATATGCAGAATCGGCTAGAACAAGTGAATGGGATGCAATTGAAGTGGACGTTTAAAGCATGGCCGAGGTGTGAACTTTTCATTGTAGAATTAACACAATAGAAAGTACACAAACTGCTGTTTTATATTTTTGATTGGTTTTGGGGTTTTATAGTTCATGGGCCATATTTGGCCAATTCTGCGCCAGACACAAAGCATACGATATCAAGTAATATGATATCGTAAACACACAGAATGAAAGTTTAACTGACACAGAAGAAACACCCAGAATGCAATGCAGACAGGAATCGAATCGGAGCCGCCTACAGCTCGAAGGTTGCTAGCGCAATGGGACACGAGGCCCCGTTTTATATTTTTTTTGTTTAATTCTATTTATTCGGAGGTTTGACAAGAGAGAGAGAGAGAGAGAGAGAGAGAGAGAGAGAGAGAGAGAGAGAGAGAGAGAGAGAGAGAGAGGGGCATATTAATATTTATATTAATCACAAAAGGATTTAAATAAGCTATGGAATGGTGAGTATTGCAATTAATGAACTTTATCACGGTGGGTTTTTGGGGTTTTATGGCGCAAGGGCCATATTTGGCCTTGCTGCGCCAGACACAAGACATACAATATCAAGTAATGAGACAGACACACGCAAAGAAAGTTTTACTGACACAGACGAGAAAAACACACCCAGTCAAGAATGCACCTGACAGGAATTGAGCCTGCGCCGCCTACAACTCGATAGTTGCTAGCGCAGTGGGCATACCCACTGAGCCACGACACCCCGAATTTCATCACGGATAGTATGCTCGAGTCTGGTAGTCAAATTTGTTCTTATATGAATGGGAAGTCGTGAAATTTTTTTTTTGTAGCATCGCGGTGGCGATGTGGACACACAGCGATAAAGAACATTCTACAATCAATTCTAACTTATGTCAGTGGAGGAGTGCTTTTAGTCCAGCATTACAGATGACATCCCCTCTCCAATATCCGCTGCAGAATGTATCTCTCATTCGCGCAGACACGCACCCCTTGTTTGTGGCCTGTGCTTTTGACAGGACTCTGCGAATCGATATATCCCTTATCGGGCTTTTGTCGCCTGGACAGCCAAGCCTTGTTTTTAACAAACGCCACCCTTCCCCACATCTCCTGCTCTTTTTTTGTATTCCTCTTCAACAATAAAAAACAAAGACGGGAACTAAAAGAAGTGTGAACAATCTTCTTATCTATCTGCGAGGGTTCTCAGAAGTCTGTGTTTATTTACTTTCCACGAGGAACGAAAAAAAGTGGGCGCAGTTTTTGCGTCTAATACCCTTTATTTTGACGTCCCGGTTGGAAGTATGGGGCACATACAACGTATTTTTGATCTGGGAGGCAGTTAGGGGCATGTGTTCTGCTCGTTTACTCGCTTCTATGGATTTTCTCGTTCGGTAAAATACGGCGCCATGAATTCGGGGAAATAGCTGGTGTTTCTTTTCCTTGTGGTCTAACTGCGGTATCAACAATCGTATTTCGCAGTTTCATTGAGTTTGTCCGACGCTGAGTGCCTTACGTTTGATGGGGTCTAGATCTATGATATTTTTTCATCTGGTTCGGACGTAATTTTGATCTGAAAGGGAGTTAGTGTTATAGCGCTCTGGTATTTTACTTAGTTCTGAAGAATTTCTCTTTTTTTACAATCGTACAGTTCGCGTGGAAAAGAAATAGTTGGTATTCCTTTCCCATGTGGAACTGTGGTATCAACAATCGTATTTCGAAACTTCATTGGGTTTGTCTGAAGCTGAGTGCCTTATGTTTCATGGGGTACAGAGCAATGAGATTTTTTTCAGCTGGCTCGAAATAATTTTCATCTGAAAGGCAGTTAGTGTAATGGTGTTCTGGTCTTTTACTTAGTTCTAAAGAATTTCCCCTTTTAGGGGAAATGTTTTGTTTATTTTCCATGTGGTCGAACTGCGGTATCAACAATCCTATTTCGTAGCTTCATTGAGTTTGTCTGGCGCTGATCTGCCTAATGTTTGAGGGATATAGAGCTATGAGATTTTTTAGCTGATTTGTTCACGTAATTTTGATCTGGCTGACAGTGTGATGCGTTCTGCTCTTTTACTTAGTTCTATAGATTTTCCCTTTTTTGAATACCAGTGTCATGAATACGAGGAAACAGTTGGTGTTTCTTTTGCAGGCAGTATAACTGCGGTATCAACAATCGTATTCTTGTATAAGAAAGTTTCCGGCTGAGAAGTCTCTTAGATTTACGCTGTTAATCTACAAATCGTGTTTGCATTTGTTATTAACGAACTATTAATCCATTTGGGTTTCGCAGTTTCAGTTTTGCGGTAACTGTCCAGCTCTAATAATCGGAGTTAAATTAGCAATTTCAACAATACATGGATCGGATTTTGGGTTTATGGTGCCACGGTCCAATAGAAGACAAGCTGCTTCATCACCAAAGTTTGAAGCAAAACTTTGAGTACGATCTAAACGAAAACTAAATTTGAGAGTTTTACTTGAGAAGATAAATCTAGTCCAGAGACTACTCGTCATCACAATGAACACTGACTGAAGTTTATAACTGAAAAATTTCCAAATTTGTAAAATGCCATAAAATTCCCCCAAAAGCGCTTTGATTGACATCTATCCC
Source organism: Meta bourneti (assembly GCA_933210815.1). Classification (NCBI taxonomy): domain Eukaryota; kingdom Metazoa; phylum Arthropoda; class Arachnida; order Araneae; family Tetragnathidae; genus Meta; species Meta bourneti. The sequence goes on from OW119928.1 coordinate 81,519,455, forward strand.
AACAACACCCGACAACTTTTAAAACATACCTGTGATTTATGAAAGTCCAAATTTCCTGTGCCCGAAATGTCCCAGGGAAGTAAGCAGCTAATAAACTACTTCCCTCATGCATAATATAATATGCCCTTGTCCAAAACGCAAATAAATCTCCCGTGCCGTTTAAAATTAAGAGCCATTCCCCGTCTGGGGGCAGCACATGTATTTTCATCAGACGGCCCACCTTTCGAAAGTTTAAAGCGTGAATTTTCATTAAGCGACCCTGGTAACGTCTCTAAAAATTTACTCGGGCAATTCGTTCTAATTAAGCTGCAGAAGAATCCCCTCCCAGCAACGCTGTTAAGAAACCACGTAACAATTAGTCGCCTGACAATGTCCTCAGACGAGCAAAGGCCGATCTTGAGTTGAGTGACTAATTACATTATCTGCCTGCTTTAGTGAGAATGTGGCAACATTAATCTCCATTTACTGGCAGTCGGGTTCTAGGTGCTGTGGCGTTCCGGAGCGCAAGATCTGTATCTCAAGATTCTCGATTGATTGCTGTTGCGTTAACCCATTTTAAATGACCCAGCCTACAACAGGGGTTTAACCCTCCTGGTGGCTGTCTCAACGAGGTATCTTCTCATTAGCAAAACTGACCAGATCTTGATGGACGAGATATCTCGTGATTACTAGAAAAAACAGACCAGATCTTGATCTCGTCGTCATAAAAGAATCGCCAATATCTTGATGACGAGATATCTCGTCCGGGTTTAGATCTCAAGATGGATAACCGGGTTTTGATAGCAAGATATGTATCTCAAGATTCTCAATTGATTGCTATTGCATTAACACTTTTTAGACCCAGCCTAACAACAAGGGCTTAGCCCTCCTGGTGGTTGCCTCGACGAGGTATCTCCTCATAAGCAAAACTGACCAAATCTTGATGCACGAGATATCTCGTTAAGAGTAGAAAAACAGACCGGTAGTAGTTTGATGACAAGATATCTCATCATTAGCAAAATTGGCCAGATCTTGATGGACGAGAAATCTCGTTGAAATAACTTAGAGAATTAAAGCCAGACAAGGGGTGGCCGGAAGGGACTCCTGGCTCACTGGAGCCTAGTGGTTCCCTGCAGATATCATTTGTTTACATTCAATTTAAAAAGATGTTACGAAAAGAACAGCGCTCTACAAACCCCGCTCAAGTGTCTAAAGAGCTCTTTAATCTTCCAAGTGATTTCGACGAGATATCTCGTCCAACACGATCTTCCAAATATTCTAGTGAAGAGATATTTCGTCTATCAAGATCTGTTCAGTTTTGCTATTCACGAGATACCTCGTCTGTCAAGATCTAGTCATCGTCGTGACAACCAAAAGAGAGGGTTAAGACCCTCAATGAGCAAATTTCCAAAGAATGGTAAAACTCTGATAAAGGAAGGCACGTTTTCCAATTCTTAAAACCCCGAATAATAGTATTATTAGTTGCCACCATAGATTAACCCAGTTCTACACTAACCATGTTCCCTTCTCATCTTATATTAATAGATTCAAAGTTAAATCAAGCCCTAATTGAAATTTGTTCAGCAATTCACTATGTAAATAACTGCCTCCTCGCTTCTAAATGACATTTAAAAGTACCAACTGATGCTAATCTCAACTCTTGGTGTGGAAATATTATAAGAAAGCACTGTCAAATAATAAAAACCTTGAATTATCTTCACTACATCATAGATAATATCAGTGAAACTATATAGAAATTATCTGCCTCATAGAGTACCTAAGCAATTTTATATATAATCTTTCTTAAGCCCTTCACTCCTAAGAAAATTACCACACGAAAATTCAGTTTCATTAAACCTCGAACTATCTAAACTAGCATATGATTTTTTTATCTACCTCATTCAATAGATTAATTAAAATATAGTCACTTTTCTTTTAGAAGTAAACAACAATCCTTAACAAAGTATTGAACTGCTCAAAGGATAATTTCGGTGCATACGGACACTTTTTTGATTAGTCCATTCTAGGATATGCAGAAGTCAGTCTGCGGTTTCAACGTCAACATATTAAATACAGTTGCAATCACCCTCCACAAGCAGGAATAGGATATTCAAAATTTTACTAGTTCAAGGAAAAAGAGGGTATTTCTAATTGTCACAAACAAAAAATTTTAAAGAAAAAGGAGGGCAAATATTTAAAACATACAAATAAAAATTTTTGAATAAAGACGGGGACAATATTAACCCTTTGCACTTAATCTTCCTAGTCTTTGTCTAGATGATGTACTCGTCATCATAAAAAAATCAGCAATATATCTTCATAACGAGATATCTCGTCATGAACAAAATTTGTCAAAACCACTTGGAAGGTTAAATCCCCCGCACATAAAATTTCGTATTGAGTGAAATCTTCCCCAGTAAATATTCTTATAGAAAGATTATAATATAAATTTTGTTAAGTTCAATGGTTTTTTGACTGTTTTCAGGCATATCTACGTGCATCTTACCTGTGTGATAAGCGAAACTTCGATTTACTCTGGTTCAATTAGATTCAGTGTATATTTTTGATCGGTTTTTACTATTAGAATATTTCGGGCAGACTCGATGAGGGTCCTTTATCAGAATACGTCCTTGGTCACTGTGAAATTACAAGAGATTTTTCTCGTCTTGTGTCCGATTCTTTTCCGGGACCACGTCAGCCTGGTTGGTAGAATCGCGAATTGTGATGGTTCCGAGTTCAAAACGCGATGCAACCAAAGACCGTCGTATACGTGGGGGCTGGCGCTCGTTAAATCTGTAGTGTACTCAAATGTCCTCACGTTGGAGTGGTGTGGAAGTTTGGAGAGTGGGGAGCCAGCTCAGAAGTTGATCTCACCATTTCACCGTGGCTCAAAATTACTAGGTATTGTATACTAGGTATTACTGGGTATGCTAGGTATTCAAAATTACTAGGTATTGCGTGATATAGTAGTAGATTTGACGATTTCACCATTTTTGTTGCCACTCCAAAGAAATGCGCATTTACACATCTACCTTGTAATAAGATGTTATATCGCCAAATGAGGCGATGAAATGCCAAATCGGCCAACCAAGACAATTTTCAACAGAGAAGTCACGTGACTAGTAGTCGACATGTTGGTCACAATTTTTGAAGCTCCTCCCAATAGCAATGCTCAGTCTACTTATATTTCATGTCTATGATCGAGACGTGCCCAGGGATTTATGTCATTTGATAATCACTATCCATTCTCCATATCTTAACCTCACGTTTGAAATTTATCAAATAGGAATTGAACGCAAACTTCTTTGACCACAAATAATTAAATCTTTCAAACGATTGGTTTTTTAACAAATCGTAACTTCTGTCTCCCATTTGGCATCAATATTTGATAATCACTATCCATTCCTTATCATAACCTCACAGTTGGAATTTATCAAATAGGAACTGAACGCAAATTTCTTCGACCGCAAAAAAATTGAACCGTTCAAGTGCTGTTTAACAAATTGCAACTTTATCTCCAAATCGGCATTGATAATTTCTATCCATTCCATATCTCAACCTCACGTTTGAAATTTATCAAATAGGAATATGAACACAGCACTTCAATTCACACAATAGCACCCTATCATCGCTTAAGATACAACTGACTGCCAATAACAAATGGTACAACCAAACTGCCTCTGCCTACGTAACTTAATCTCAGACCAAGTACTTGTCAAAAGTACCCTTGACGAATCTGGAGGATTAAGGGTAATCCCATGATGAAGCTTCAACGTATCGCAATGGATTGTTAAACTACAAACTCCGAGAGTTGGATTCCACACAACAGCGCATATTCATGACAGCATATTGAACTGAGGAGAAAGATTTCCATGCAGTCCATACTGTGAATAGATCTCTCAATGGTATGTTAATAGGGGAGGAAACTGAATAGCGGATCATTTCTAATCCCGTTTAGGGCGTTATTGGGTCCATCGAGGCGTGTCCACGCATGTAGACTACGGACAGAGGGACACTTGCAATCTGCTGCATCGATTAGCTAATGAATAGGTACCGTGTCCAGATTGTGTTTTCAGGATTTGTTCCGGAAACGTTAGCAGGAGGCATTATTCCGATTTACTTCACAGGTAGTTTGCCTTTAGTGTGCGGGGAGAAGTATCACTAACTAGTGTGCTCGATAAGGTTAAAAATTCATGACTTTCACTAATGTTAATTCAATAATAAACCATGGAAATTAGATTATTTTCGCGTGATTGGTTTTGGGGTTTTATGGCGCAAGGGCCATATTTGGTCATGCTGCTCCAGACACAAAGCATACAATATAAAGTAATAGACACACACACAATGAAAGTTTTACTGACACAGAAGCGTATGTATGTATTTTTACCCCGAAGGGACAACGCCTCGTAATTTTGAACCATGGTCAGACTGACACAGATGAGAGAAATACACTCAGGGAGGAATGCACCTGACAGGAATCGAACTTGAGCCGCCTATGACTCGATGGTTGCTAGCGCAGTGGTCATACCCACTGAGCCTATTTTCATGTGAAAGCATCAGATAAAGAGTTACATTTTCCTCAGAAAAAAATAATAATAAAATAATAATCGCCCATCAAAGATTTATAATAGCAATTATAAATCTTTGATGCTCTTTGATTGGCGGGAATAACAGTACTAGTCAGTTGTGATTTGCACAATTTTCTTGGTACGAACAGTACAAGTAACTTAATTTTGTCATTGGGCACATCCAAAATTTATCTTAATTTCCCCTTTAAAATTGTCAGAGATAAAGTGCAGAGCTGATTTTATAAATTTTATTCATTCACAATATGGAATATTAAATGATTATTTTGTTCTAAAAAATATCATTTTTTTACTTGAATTATTATTCTCGCCCATCAAAGATTTATTTCGTCGGCTTAGAGGTGAAACTCATTATTTGACGAAACGAATTTTTTCCTGTACAACTGCTTAAAGACTGTCTATTAGTGTTCAGGTCAAAAAATAAAATGGCTTTCTCAAATGTTAATTCAATAATAAACCTTGGTGATTGGATTATTTTGGCGTGCAAGCATCAGCTCTAGAGAGTTATATTTTCCTCACTCAGAATGAAATAATATCAATTACAAATAATTGATACATTATATTTACTTCTCTGGCTTAGAGCAGAAACTCATTAATTGACAAAATTAACTTTTTCTCGTACAACTGTTTAAAGACTGGCTATTAGTGTTAAGTCAAAAATTAGAAATTACAAGTATTTTGATAGTGTTTTGTATCTTTTAAACAGATTGCGATCGGACTATGTATTTCTCATCATCATGAAAATAAGCATTTAGTGTCTTCTAAAGAATGTCAGTTAATGAGTTTCTGCTCTAAGCCGACGATTTATTTATTTAATTGCTTCTCAACAGAAAAATATTCAATTGCAGAGAACAAAAATTTAGTAAAAAAATGCAAGGAAAAAGGTTTACACAAATACAGTTAGATCAGAGATAAAACAAAATACTTCATTGAAGCAGATTACTTACTGAGTTTAAATCATAAATATATCAACTTCCGAGAAAGAATAACAATCTCATAAATTTGTTGTAGTAAAATTGTTACATAAATTCTTTTTAAAAGGTTTAACAAAAAATAATTTAGTTTCTGGTAATATACCCGGGAACCTTAAAGTCAATACAAGAAACTGAAAAGGACGAAACAATTTTGTTATGTAGGAAGTTGCAAAAATTATTTTGTTAAAGCAATGTCTCTACAAAGTTTCAAAATAATAAAGCCCAAATGATTTCGCAATTCAGAAGAAAGTACCACTGAGGATTTATAATACTTAAAATAAATATGTATCAAAATATTTATTCTGTATTTTTTCAATATCCACGATATGTCAGTCGTAATAAGAATTCCAAATTACAGATCCATATTCCAGTCCCGATCTAACTTCAGTATTAAGTAATAAAATTAATTATATTAGTATTAAAAAATTTCTTGATTCAATTAAGTTTGCTGTATGCAGATTGTATAATATATCTTAAGTGGTAGTTGAAGGAAAAACCCTTATCATCTGTGCTTTGGTAGAAAAGGGCCAATGTCCATTTTGCAAGTTTTGATAACTCCTGATTTAGTCATTATTATTTTTAATACAGTGCGCAATACTTTCTAATGTTTTAATTGTTTCATAATGTATCGACAGGAGGATATGGGCAATTTTTCTTCTGTCAGTTTCATTATCTTGAAGCTTGAACGTAACTCAAAATAATAGAATTTGGACATTGGCTCTTTTCTACCAAGGTACAGATATGTATATGTCAGCATTAGACAGGCTTTCAACTCTTACAATTTTAAATCCTTTCAGGCCACGTGCATAGGCAGATAATATTAGTATTACTAGCTAGTGCGCTTGATAAAGTAAAAATTGATATGGCTTTTTTCTTATACGTTCATTCAAGAATAAATCTCGGAGACACTGGACTATTTTCACTTAAAAACCTGCTAAAAAATATATTTTCTCCAATTAGAATGAAATTATATCAATCCCAAATATTTGATTATATTATATATAATACAGGATATTTTTATTAAGGGTATCATTTTGTTTTAGGATAACTTTTAAATAAAGCATTTTTATTTAATTTTTTAAAATTTGTTTTCTCAAATTCTGATTTTGTTTGTGAACTTTGACATCGGCCAAATGACCGCTCCTGTCGTCCCTGTAAATATGGGCTATTTCGTTCACTTTTTTTCATAACGTTTCGGCACTTCCGGGATGGTTTATTGAATTTACTAGAGAATGTTTTGCTTAAGCTGTTGAATCGTTGTCGGCTTGTTAGCTTAGATTCATTCCTTTAAGTAGTCATAGAGAAAAAAATCTGCTGTAGTCAAATCACGGGAACACGGGGGCCATAAAACATCACCAGATTTTATTCGGCCAGCAAATGCGTCCTTTAGAATTCGCCTGTTTGCACTAGCAGAAAGACAAGTTGCACCATCTTGTTGAAACCACGTGCGCTGTAAGCCTCGTCGATAGATTTCAGGCAAAAGACATTTTGAAACTTCGCACAGTTGGTTGGTTTGGGGTTTTATGGCACCTGGGCCATATTTGGCCAAGCTGCACCAAGACAGATAATGTCAAGCAATTGTGAAATAAATTATGGAGAAAAGAAAGTATAGAGAAAGATTGCTTGGCCATCCTGGGGTCGCTATCCCCATGTTTATCAGAGGCAGTAAACCCTTTGGAAAAGAATAAATCACTAGGGTATTTCGGGTTCGTGAAGCCCTTAGACATCTAAAGAAGATGTACCCCCAAAGGGAACGTCACACAGTATCTCCCACAATTGACATTAACGGCATTTTCATTATCGTATTCGAAAAGGTACAATAATGCCTCCACTACAAATTGCACATCAAACAGTTGCTCTACGGAATGAATTAAACTTGGATTTTCTAATCATCAATCACGGCTGTTCTGTTTGGTTGCATGTCTACTGATTTCGAAATGAAGAGTGAATAAATAGATCAAATCACATGGTCAAAAGAGACCTCATTTGTAGTGGAACCAGAGGCGAGTATTTGACTCATGTTATATTCTTTTAACTGTCATTAGTTGAGTAAATAATATAAACAATAATCCCTCAGGGATACATCTTCTTTAGGTGTGCACGGGCATCAAAGCTTCGAGGTACCCGAATGTTCTTTCCTCCCTTTCATCTTTACCATCGCCGCCTACTTTTCTCTGCTGTTTGCTTTTTTTTCCCTCCCTTGTTGAACTGTATTCAGAACAGCTTGGGCAAGTATGGCCCGTACTCCATAAAACTCGAAAACAATCAACCAATGTATACAACGAAATTAATAAAAAATGTTTTATTTTTAAGTTATTCCAAAACCAAATGGGTCCGTTACGTAAAAGAAACCCTGTACATATACATTTTTGATGAAAAAATTTGCATGACCGTGCTCCACTTTACAATCCCAAAACATTGATAAATGGACACCCCCACACGACGCCCCAATCTTACATCTCCACATCGATCCCATCACATCCATATGCATATACATCACGCAAAAGACCCCAAGACCGGGCCGAACCGAACGAACGCTCCACTGGAACCCACTTGCCCGGAACGGTATCTTGGATACCGTCCAACTCTGACCCCCTCTCTCTCTGGAAAATCCCACCGATGAGTAACTTCAGACAGCCACCAGCTCCCTCTTCGACATCTTTTCTGCCATCGATTGGTGGCGGATATTTCGAAACTCGGGGGAAGTTTAATTTCCAGCGACACGTGTCAAAGTTTCCGCGACCTCAAAATCACGACCAGCCCTGAATTCATTAAACCGAGTATAAGGATCGCACCGGTAATGCCGGTATGCCGTGCCTAGGTAGGTGACTGGCACTCTCGCTGGCGTTGACGGATCCTGAGTGTGCGTGATAGTGCCGCCTTTAGCTCCCCACCCCCCTTTTCAATAATCATCGAAGGAAAAGATTCCGTGGAACGTTGGATGGCTCGGAACATCTGGTGGAAAGTTTCTGCGGTGTTATTCATTGAAGTTTGTGTCGTCAGGAATTAGTGAGCGTCGTTGTTTTAAGGGATTAGAAGATTATCTGTTGTCAGGAGTGCTGGTTCTTTGTAAGACTCGAAGTGTTGCAACAGGAAATTAAATTATAGTACTTTGATTTCTGTAACTGAGAAAACTTTGATAAGGAATAGCGTTTGGTGCTCAGCTTGATTGTTTATTGGACTATCTATGGTGGCATTTCAAGTAACTGTGGTGGCGAATATTCTGTATTATTGTAACTATCAGCGAAGATTTGACAACATTCGTAGAGTGTTATCTCTGTATGTCATAATGATAGAAATAAAAGTCACAGGTGTGGTTGAAGTGGTTTAGTGAGTCGTTCGAGGTATCCATAACGGGTTGAGTGTGTTGTATGTTCGCAAGCTCAATGCTGATGCATAAATAATCATCGAAGGAAAAGATTTCGGGGAACGCTAAATGGCTTGGATAATTTAGTGTGAAGAGTTTCTGAGGTGTTATTCATTGACGTTTGTGTCGACCGTCGTCAAAGAATTAGTGCGCGTTGTTGTTTTAAGGAATTGGAAGATTATCTGCTGTCAGGAGTGCTGAAATCTTCGAAGTTTTGCAACAAGGTATAGGGACGATTGTACTTTAATATATCTGTATCTGGGAAAAGATTGAAAAGGGATTAGTGTTTGGATCAGCTTTATTATTTATTGGACTACCTATGGTAGCATTTTAATTAAATTGATTCTATTGATGGCGAATTATGTATTATTGTAGCAATAAGCGAAGATTTCACTACTCTTTCGAAGTGTTATCTCTATTTGTCATAATGACAGAAACCAGTCACAGGAATGGTGTAGGCAATCGTTCTTGAAATCCATCGGGGCTGATGTGGTGTTGAGTGTGTTGTATGTTCACAAGCTCAAAGTTGATGCAGAAATAATCATCGAAGGAAACAATTCCGTGGGACGCTCGATGGCTCGGAACATCTGTAGGGAAAAGTTTCTGTTATTCATTGAAATTTATGTCGATCGTCATCAAGGAATTAGTGCTGTTTATTATTTTAAGGGATTAAGATGACTATCTTGTGATAGAATCTCGGCTGACTGCTTGTTCTTTGAAAGCTTCGAAGATATGCTACAGAGCAAGGGATAACAGTACTTTAATTTCTGTATCAGGAAACATTGATAAGGGAGAGTGGTACTCATCTTAAATATTCATTGAACGATCTGTGGTGGCATTTAAATTAATTTTGATGGCGAAAGCTGTATAATTGCAACCAGGAAAGATTTGACCACTTTCGCAGTGTTATCTCTATTTATCATAGAAATCAAAGTCACATGCGAGGTAGGAATGGTGTAGGCAGTTGTTCGGGATATCCATCGTGGATGATGTGATTTCGAGTGTATTATATGATTGCAAGTTCAATTTTGAGACAGAAATTTTTCCAGGAAAATAGTTTATTAATCCTCTGACCGTCACTAGATTTCCGAATAAAGTAGTATTACTTTTACCCAAAACACACATGACTAAATAACTACATTAAAGAATCTTTGGAAAGATTATATTGATCGAGATGGTCAAAAAACGGATTAGATGTCATGCAGGGAAGACTGCACATTACCGGATTTATATATCCGTGGGAGCTCCTTAGAGAGTTAAATCCAAGGGTGAGCGTACTGTGGTAAATCAGAGTACAGATGTTTAATGGCCCTGAGCTCTTTCTTCTAAGAGGTTGATGAAAAAATAAGATGTTAACAATTGATCCGCTAAGAGGTTAAAGATTTAAAGAACGATTATTGGATTAAGAGACCTTATTGGTTTAAGTTTAGTGGAAGTTTATTGGCAGAAGATGTGGGATTTCTATTAAGGTCGCATGGACATCTTAAGTGTTGTAGTGGAATGTACAGGGAAAAAGAAATAAACAACTTGAGTGAACGGATCTATTTGAAGTCATGATTATCGTGATGGGATAGGTCAAAAGGTATCTTTTTCAAAGTTTGTTTATTTTATTTATATCCTAAAATTCCTATAAAATCTCTGGTTAAATCGTGTGGTGGAGTTGCAAGATTACTTCAGACTTGCAAGTGTGTATTTTTGATAATTTTTTCCTCGGTGTATTATGTGTCAAAAAAGTCATTTTTCAGAAGCCAGCCTAAAATTTCATTTGAAATGCTCCAGATGACTTTGAACGTCTTTAACCCCCCGAAAGTCACGTGATTTAGCCTAGTGGAATATTATTTGCATGACCCTTCAAAGGATGAAAATATTTATCGAAGATACTTTCCGAACAATACAAAGAAAAATGATACATCTTTTAAAGATTGAAAACAATTTAAATAAAAAACAAAAATTTTTTGATGTTGTTACCCGATTTTTCAGAAACGCGACAGAACTCGGTAGCTAGTTTTTTATTGTTCCCTCCCTAATCCCTTATCACTTTGAACGATGATCACAGAACAAAACAAAACAAAAGCACAAACGCATTCACAGGAAAGAAAAAAATAAAGTGCCAAATCGCTTCCCGCCATCTGTCGCATCAGGGAGTCATTTCTCCCGATACTTTGCCTTCCCAGCATGTCTCCGAAGCGCTGCAGCGAAGAGTCATTTACAGGCACAGCTGCCTGTAAAGCAGATAGGGAATCCGTATTGGTTTTCGGATGCTTTACACCACAACGAAGCTGAATCCAAATAATAAATGAGACGTATCTTATTACAACCCCTTACGACCGCTTCAAGAAACGGAGACCTCTCCCAGTCCTTAGGATAAAGTAATCAATTCAATTCCCTTGATCCCCAAGCAAAGTCTCGTGCCTTGTTCTCACCGCATTGCTTGATTACTCTCGACCGGCGACCCTAAACTCCCCCCCCCCTGCCTACCTACAACTGTCTTTAACGTAAGAGCCATTGGAGAACTGCGATTTCCTGAAATCTTCCGACAAGTTTGGGGAGACACTGGAGTTTTATTATCACTGGAAGGGGTTCTGTCTTTGAATTTTTATTTCTTTGTGTGAGAGATTTCGGGAAATGTTTCGTGTTATTGGGGAGGGCGCGAGTTGGGGTATTTTTCGCCCTCTTTTCTTTCGATTAAATTAGGGAGAGGGATTGGGAGAGGCGTTGTAGCTCATAAATTCAGCGATTACCTCGAGTTGAGTTGGTTTGCTGTTGCTTTTTTGTCGACTGAAGGAGAGGTTTAAATTAAAGGTGCTTGTGACAGTGATAGAGACAGATGTAGGAAGTGAATTTTTCTCTTGTAGGAGAGAATTTTATTTTTCGCGACTGTTAAATAAAATATCAGTAACCCCACGTTGCATCGCGCATTCGGCTACTTAACCCTGGTTGTCTCGATGCGGTATCTCGTCATTACAAAGCTGAGGAGATCTTGATGAACGAGATATCTTGTCCATCAAGCTCTCATCGTATTTCGTCACTAGAAAACTGACTACAGATCGTGATCTCGTCCTCGTAAAAAAATCGGCAATATCTTGAAGGCGAGATATCTCGTCAATGGCAAAATCAGTCAGATCTCGATGGTTGAGATATCTCGTTGAAACAACTTGGAGGGTTGAGTTTTTAAATATGCTTAATATTTATCTTGGAGCTGCGTAACATTACTAGAACTAACTGCACTGAAGTGCTCTCACTACTCTAATGAAATACTTAACCATCCGAAGAGTTTCGTCAAGATATTTCATCCAAGTTCTGCTTAGTTTTTCTAAGGACGAGATATCTCGTCGAGACAAAACTGCCCTATTTTTGAAAATGAACGAAGATTCAAGTAGGAAAAACAAATTGCCACTTGCCCAAGACTGGTGACAGTTCGGAACACGTTTTTGCACAATACGCTGGCTACTCCAGGACAGTTTTGCGACGCGATGATAAACAACCTCAGAGGGTTCCCTCTCCTGGTGACTGTCTCGACGAGGAAACTTGTTATTAGCAAAACTGACAAGATCTTGATGGACAAGATATCTCGTCATTAGGAAAAACTGAACAGGTCTTGATCTCGTCATCACACAAAAAAGTCAGCAATATCTCGATGACGAGATATCTCGTCTACACCACTTGCAGGGTTAAGAAGTCTGATGACAAAAGCCAATAAGAAATATGGAAGATAGAAATCAATTTAATTCCTTTGATCCCCAAGCAAAATCTTGTGCCTTGTTCTCAACGCATTTCTTTATTACTCTCGACCCCATACTCTTTCATTCCTACCTGCAACTCTCTTTAATGTAAGAGTCATTGGAGAACTGCGATTTCCTGAAATCTATCGACAAGTTTGAGGCGACACTGGAGTTTTATTTCCACTGGAAAGGGTTCTGTGAATTTTTATTTCTTTGTGAGATTTCGGGAAATGTTTCGTGTTATTGGGGGAGTTGAGATGTTTTTCGCTCTCTCCTTTCTAGATTGAATTAAGGGAGGGAAACGTAGGAGTGCCAGATTGTAAGAGGCGTTGTGGCTCATGAATTCAGCGATTACAGCAAGTTGAGTTGCGAGTTGGTTTGATTTTTTTTTCGTCTGGAGAAGAGATTGAAATTTTAAGGTGCCTGTGGCAATGATAGAGATAAATGCGGGGAGTGGAATTTTCTCTTGTGAGAAGGATTTCATCGTTTTTTTTTTTTTCATTTTCCTCTTCAAATGGGCAAGGCGATTTATGTGCGTGAGAATTTTCACAACTGGTAAATAAAGTACAGCTAAACTTGAATAACTCGAAATTGAAGGGACCATAAAAAATATTCGAATTTTAGAAGTTTTATGGATTCCACGATTCCCGAAAATTAATATAAAGTAATTAACATATTAAAAAAAATTAGTATGCGGCGTTAATAAAAATGAACAAAGCTTTATTAAAAGAGTATCAGGAGACATTTTATTTTACAAGTATAAAATAATTTGACATAAAAGAACCATCGAAATTAAACCTTCAAGTGTTTCGTTGAAATATCTCGTTCAACACCTTGTCAATTTTGCTGAGGACAAGACAGTTCGTGGAGACAAAAAAACCCTATTACATCAAGGGGAATGAAGATCCAATTGGATCCTTGCCCTTTTATTAAATTGTTCCTTGCCTAGAACTGGTGACAGTTTGGAGCTGGTTTTTACACCAGTAGCTGGCCACTACAGGGCAGTTTTCGACTCGAAGGTAAACTACCACTTTCTTAGAGTTAAGAATCACTTGTGATCCTCCAAGGGTATTACTTCAGAGTATTTATTACGTGGTAACATCCATAAGCACATATATCCTATTGCATTCGGCGAAACTTTAACTAGACCACTTTGTGGACATAAGGTTATGATCGGTGAGAATATAGTATCCTTCAGCTTGCTCTGGGCTTGATAACGTTGAGTTTTCAAAGCCATTAAGTTTTGAAACTATACTTTCATATACTCTAGACCACAACTTCTTCGAATAAAGAATTTCTTGTGACCCCAAGAGCAACAAATAACGCCTTCTTCCAATACTAATAAGACATGGTTATCTCTAGAGTTATCTCGATTTGACACTTGTTAGCATGAGAATGACTATAGAGTATCTACTATTGACCAGTTTGCTTTGATTTTGGCAACGTAGAAGTTTTAATCCTACCTTGCTTTGGAGCGATACATCTTTTGTTTTACATTGCTACTATAATTCACTTTCTTTAAGTTTAAAATTCCATGGGATTTTACAGGCCATATCTGCTTGAGAGTATTACCAAATCTCCAAATGCACCTGAACTGCATGATTGATATGAACTTCTATGAGAAAATGTCAGGAGAATTTTCGTTTACTTTGAACCTCACGTTGAGTTTCCGAGTCCACCTTGTTTTGAATGCATTGGGCTATTTGCTTGAAAAGGCATAACTAAGATAAGATTTTAGAACCCTGTCCCGTCAAAAAAATATACAGAGTAACTAGTATAATAATAAAATTTTTTTGAGTCTTTTTGTTTGAAGAGGAATAAGTAGGATGAAAATAAAAACATTTTTTTAGTTTGTTATCGATTATCACCAAGTAAGTTTTAATCTCCACACACAAAAATTAAAATACCATCCATGTCTTACTAAATCGATTAATAAATCGTCGGACCTCACTGAAATAGCTTAATAGTATTTCTCAAATTTAAGAAAAATGGGTAAGAAATCACATGTCAGTGATTCGTGTGGTTTCTGCTTCCAAAGATTTTTTCATGGCCTTATATTTACTAACTGAAGCCACGGACTATTATGAATTTTTGGTACTTAACTTGCCACCTTAGACTAGCCCATTTGTACAATAAAGTCAGTTTCCAAAATTTTTGGACTTATAGTGGCATCGTTCCTAGTATTAAAATAAGTCGTGTGACTATAGCAATGGATCAAATTAAATTATCGTTTTGTTTCAGTCGTGCGGAACATGCTGGCTGCGAATTAAAAAATTTTAGAATGCAGCGATCAAAGATTTAGATATTAGAATAATCGTGGAGCTTTTTATTTTTAGAATGATGATAGACTAATCAACTTATTGTGTTCATTTAATTTTTGATGAATTTTTATTACAGTTACTTTTTTGTACCTTAATTAACATCTACGTAGCCGTAGACTCATAATTTCGAAACTCACCGATTCGATTTGAGAAAAAAAAAGCTCAAAGAAACATGTTTTAACATTTGATAAAGAATTTGTAACTTAAATTATATTCAACGTAAACTATTTTATTTGAATTTCCCTTGCAAACGATGGGCCATCTATGGCAGCTTGCTGATTGCAGGCAATTTTCACTGCTCATTAAACAACGGGGCAGGATTTCATGCACCAAAGCAATTAAAAACCATTAAAAAATGGGAGACAAAAAAATTTTTCTCCCCCACGAAGTTTACGATGCACATCGGCGCCAGGAAATTCCTCTCGATTCCTTTGACTTGAACCGTTTGGACTGATGCCATTATCAGAAAATTAATGATTTTGCGACACGCAAGAACTTTTTATTATTTGCTTGAGAAATTTTTCTCCGGTCCGTTCTATTAATAGAGCCCTTCCTGACGTTTTTCTTTTGCGATATATTAATGTCAACCGATACCACTTAACTCAGCTTAGTTTACTGAGTGTGATTTATGTGGGAGGTGGGTTCTTTCTTAAATAATGCCAACGCGTGCTGGATTTTTCTTTTGTTAAAATATTTTTAAGTTCTCTGCAACAGACCTGTGGAATGCTTTGCTGTTCGTTCCCTACTCCTTCCATCTCTGAGATGTTGTTTTTCTAAAAATTTTCAGTTTTCCTGTCTCTTAATTAAAATTAGGGGCGCTGTTTCAAATTTAATTATTTACGCAGCAATTGACTTTTAACCTTTTAAGATGAAGGTTCAGAAGTAGAACGTTTTTATAACCATCAACTTATTTCCCCTCATTATGTCAGATTATAATTTATATTCTTTGTAGCTGACCAACCTATGAACTTGGACCATTTGGTCACGCATTTAAGAATTTTAAATATTGCTATATTTGGAAACAAGAAGGTTTGTGTTGAATTCAGCCACCACTACAAATGAATTCAGCTTGGTGTGTGGTGGAGGGCTGCAATATGTCTCCTAAGTATATCCACATATGCTCTATAGGATTCAGATCAGAAGAGATGGTAGGCCACTGCATGTGGTGGATATCTTCACTTTGAAGGGAGGCTTTGACCAGGGCTGCACTGTGAGGAGGCGCGTTATCATCCATGAATATGAAACCAGGACCGACAGCACCTCGAAACAGGTGAACGGAAGGCTCAAGGACTTCGTCTCTGTATCTTCGACGCGCGAGTTTCTGTGCAGACGTCAGGGTGATGAAAACTGCTGGTCGTCTGGCATAGAGACTAACGTGTCTGAGTCTCCTGTAAACACTTTGTCTCGAAACTAGGGTTATGAGTGGCGGCCCATATGGGTGAACCCAGTTGTGGTGGCGGCCGTTATGGGTGAACTCAGTTGTCTGGCAGAACGGTTCTTCTGATGTCGCGCAGTTATCGCCAAATATCAGTCTTTCCGAGGGGTTGTTACCCTTGGCCGACCTGGTACTGGTCGTCGGGTAACATCTCCAATGGTTTGAAACCTCTGCCACAGTTTGGAGATCACACACTGAGGCACATTCAGAATTCGAGACGCTTCGGTTTGGGATCGACCGGATTCCTGCATTCCAATAATTCATCCCTTCACAAACATGTCCAGTTGGCATCTTTGTGACATCTTTCGTCCTTATTGATTGTTAACAACGCTCCGTACCACAGCAATTGCGAAATTTCAGTCTAAACTGTCCATGCCGTTCGAAGCCATTTTATACTCGTCCTAACGTGCGCCGGTGCTTTGCGCATGTCGACGTTGACTGAACTGTTTTGCATATACACAATGTTTTACCTTCGTCCCACGAATCTCCGCAAGTGATTTTGAACCATTGTATATATCCATATTTACTCCGATTTTTTCGCATTTTATGAATTATGCTTAACTTTTGGACATGAGTGTATATGTATATCTTCCGTTTCAGGACAAAAGGAGTTAAGTCTGACTCTTCATGAGCTCAAAGAACTCAAGTACATCATTAATTTAAAAATAATATAATATGCTTAAAATCAAAACTAATTGAATCAACAAATCTAAATTACAATTATTTCTTTCATGGCAAGCTTCTTTTTCTTCCTGGATGATTTTGAGAAAGAGTGAAATTTCAACTTAAGATTCTGAAAAGTAGCCATTTTGACTTACCCCTTTTGCCTTGACATAGAAGATATATGAACCTACGAACTTTGACCATTTGGTCACGAGTTTAGGAATTTTAAATATTGCTATATTTGGAGACCTAAAGGTTTGTTTTGAACTTAGCCACCACTACAAAAATTAGACTACCATACCGTAGTATATATAGCAGTGCAACATATCTCCACCATGAAGTACTTTTAGGTACACAAAGTTACACCATCTTTCACACCTCTTGCTCAATAGAATAATTATAATCCGAGTGCCTATTGCGAGTCTTATATTAACATTTAATTGTCACTCTGGATTGGTCTCAGTTTCAGTATAATCCGAGTATAATATCTCGAGTATAATCCATAATTATAATCCGAGTGCCTATTGCGAGTCTTATATTAACATTTAATTGTCACTCTGGATTGGTCTCAGTTTCAGTATAATCCGAGTATAATATCTCGAGTATAATCCATAATTATAATCCGAGTGCCTATTGCGAGTCTTATATTAACATTTAATTGTCACTCTGGATTGGTCTCAGTTTCAGTATAATCCGAGTATAATATCTCGAGTATAATCCATAATTATAATCCGAGTGCCTATTGCGAGTCTTATACTAACATTTAATTGTCACTCTGGATAGGTCTCAGTTTCAGAATGTTTCTATAACAATCTGCTTTTCCTCTTTTTTATGTCAGATTATGATTGGTATTCCTTGTAGCTGACCAACCTATGAACTTGGACCATTTGGTCACCCATTTTCGAATTTTAAATCTCGCTATATTTGGAGACCAGAACGTTTGTGTTAACTCAACCCATCACCACTACAAAATTAACTTACAATACTGTAGTATATATCTTCCGTGTCAGGGCAAAAGCGGTTAAGTCTGACTTTTAACAAGTTCTAAGGAATCAAGTGCATTATTAATTCAAAAAATATATAATATGATTCAAATCGACACTAAATGAATCTACAAATCTAAATTACAAATATTTGTGTTCTGGCATGATTTTTTCTTCCTGAATATTTGTGAGAAAGAGTGACATTTTAACTTAAGATTCTGAAACAGCCATTTGACTTAACCCCTTTTGCCCTTACACAGAAGATATATGAACCTATGAACTTTAGCCATTTGGTCCCGCATTTAAGGATTTTAAATATTGCTATATTTGGAGACCGGAAGGTTTGTGTTGAACCTAGCCCTACACAAATTAATTTACAATACTGTAATTAATTTGTGTAGGGCTAGGTTCTGCAGTAAATATATATAGCAGTGTAACATATCTCCATCAAGAACTTTTAGGTAGACAAAGCTGGACTATCTTTCATGCATCTTTCTCATTAGAATAACTACAATCATCGTGCCTTTAGCAAATCAGTTAAACTAACATTTAATTGTCAATCTGGATAGGTCGCAGTTTCAGATTGAAGTTCAGATGAAATTTGACCATTTGATCACGCATTTAATAATTTTAAATATTGCTATATTTGGAGACCAGAAGGTTTGTGTTGATCTTAGCCCACCAATACAAAAATAAATTTATAATACTGTAGTACATATCTTCCGTGTCAGGGCAAAATGGGTTAAGTCAGAATGGATAAATAACCCCTTTTTCATTGACACGGAAGATATATAAACATGTAGATTTATGCTATGTAAAATTTTTGACTACTACTGCTTAAAAATAAGTTTAGTTGAATACATTCTATTAAAAACTGGTAGAGTTCTATTAATTTTAATTGATATCATTAAAAGGAAACCTACAGTACGAAAATACTTCCACAGAACTCATAAATACAATTAAATATCATTCCAATGAACTCATAAACACAATCTACTTATTTCCCTTCTTTATGTCAGATTTGTATTCCTTGTAGTTGACCAACCTATGAAATTTGACCAATTTGGTCATGCATTTAAAAATTTTAAATATTGCTACATTTGGGGACCAGACGGCTTGTATATATCTTCCATGTCAGGGCAAAGGGGTTAAGCCAGAATGGCTACTTTTCAGAATCTTAAGTTGAATATTTATCTTCCTCACAAATATTCAGGAAGAAAACGAAGCATGCCATGATACAAATAATTGTAATTTAGATTCGTAGATTAATTTCGTTTTGATTTTAAATACATATTATTTTTTAAATTATAATGATGCACTTGACTCCTTTGGAGCCATCAAAAGTCAGACTTGCATAGTAGCAGTGTAACGTACCTGCACCTTGAAGTACTTTTAGGTAGACAAAGTTACACACTGTCTTTCAAATTATTCGTTCTCATTAGAATAACTATAATCACAGTGCTTATTGCGAGTAAATTATACTAACATTTAATTGTCACTCTGGCTAGGTCTCAGTTTCAGGTTGTTTTCAGGTCCCGTTCGTCATCCGATAAAATAATTAGGGGATTCTATAAAAAGAACTGGCTTCATCCATCAAGGCATATTGGAACACTGTTGCAGACCACAAGTTATTTTGTCAGTTATTAATTGGCGGTGAATGATTAATGTTCGGACGACGTTTGCGAAATAGAAATTATTGAATATTAATGACTCATATTACGAAAATGAAACAATTCATCCGATAGAAAGTCTAAACGGAAAGATGAATAGTATATTGTTTCCAGGAAGGGTATTTTGAACAAAATGGAATATATTTGGTAAGTTGAATAAGAGGCTTGGATCAATAGTGGTAACTATAAATACTACGAATACAAAACACATACGTGCTTACAATTTTGTCAATTCATCAGTGTAGTCACCATCTCTCTGTAACACTAGTTGTAAGCTACGTTAGAAGTTGTAGGACGCTTTTGTATTCCAAAAGCAGATTTCTTTTAAAAATGAGTTAAGGCTGGTTGGTTTTATGGTCATATTTGGCCAAGTTGCTCCAAGTACAAGGTAGACAACGTCAAACAAATGAACGCATACAAGGGAACACAGAAGACTAACACAGAAAAGAAAAATACATCCAGAGAGGACTCGAACCTGCGTCACCCACAACTCGCAGGTTGCTAGCAGAGTGGGCAAATCTACAGAACCACGGCGACCCAATCAGTTATGGAAAATGTTGACTATTTTGATGAATCCTTTATATATATATATAACAATAAGGGCTTCTGTAACCCAGTTGGTACAGCCTCATATTAGCAACCGGAGGGTTGCGAGTTCGAAACTCGATCCAACAAAAGACCGTCGTCTACATGGGGCACTCTCGATAAATCTATCGTGACCTCAAACTTATCCCATGTTGACGTGGTGTGGCAGTTTGGAGAGTGGGTTACCACAGCTTAGGTGTTAACCTCGTCATCTGACCGTGGTTCAAAATTACAAGTTGTTCTCGGATCATAGAGGAAATATAAAAGTAGAGTGAGCAATGGTAACCTTTTTATGTGTGCCCAGGATCATGTGACCAAAACTAGCAGTAACGTGACACTTAGATTACTTTCGCCTGGTGGGTGGAACCTAACATTCATCATATGACTGGAGAAGACGCTTATCCATTGATTCATGATCGGATTGGTTCGAGCGACATAGTAGTACTTTTGGAGGTTTCACAATTTTTGATATTGTATATCTTGTGTCTGGAGAAACATGGCCAAATGTGACCCTTGTGTCATAAAAAACAATCCCAAGCCCAACTAGATTCAATACGATTTAATGCTAAGCAAATAGACACAAATATTCACTGGGGAAAAGGAGGCTCATGCAGATCTCTGACCGAAACAAGGTTTACGAATTTAAAATGATGATAAATTAATTTGTACAACATTAATTTGTTAATAAATTATTGTTCCCAACATTAATTCTTGATTGCAATTTTTTATTCTCTTGCATAAAAACTAGCAAAACGCCGAGCTTTGTGAACCGTCCTGGTTGATGTTTTGATGGGGTGGTATCTCTTCATTAACAAAACTGACCAGATCTTGATCTTGTCATCATAACAAAAACCGACAATGACTTAAAGACGAGATATCTCGTTATTAGCAAAATTAGTAAGATCTTGATGAATGAGATATATAGATAGATGTATGGATATGAGATATACGGATATATCGTCGTATAAGATGTATCGTCGAAACCACTTGGAGGGTTAATGCGTCTCCTGGATAACGATAAGAAAAGGCGCCTTGCCTTGTTTTGTGATCCAATGACTTTTGTGAGATACAAATTTTATTGCTTGTCTCCTCTTAATGTTTCTGAATAGTAATACGATTTCAGGGAACTTACATAAAAGAAAGCGTTGACCTTTAAACGTTGTTTTCCGAAGAAGGATTGATTGAAAGCATTCACTTCACACACACAGCACAAGATAATAATTTCGTGAAAGGACAAAATTGTGCTTTGTACAGTTAAAACACTTTTTCAAGATAAATCACGAAACTCAATTTCTTTTTAATTCCGTCCCTTAGGTATTGGCGTTCTCCCGCTCTTAGTCATGCCTCTGTAAACATATCACACCCCAAATGCAACGGTTTGGAGAGTGGGGTGCCAGCTCTGGTGTTGCCTCGTCATCTGACCATGGTTCAAAATTACGTGGTGTTGTCCTTAGTTCTTTCTCTTCGGGATTGATCCCGAACCGTCACCAATAGCCCGATGTGTTACTTCAGTGCGACGTTAGTTAAAAATACCATTACCATACCCCGGATGCAATGCCGTCATAACAAAAGAACAACGAATTGCTAGTTTTAAGTGTAGAAAGATTGTAAAATGTGTCTTGGGGGCATGGTGCTAAATTTCTGCAAATGTGAAGGGGCCGCAGTAGTCCAGTTGGAAGAGTAGTGGATTAGCAACCAGAGAGTTGCGAATTTGAATCCAACCAAAAACCGTCGTGTGCAACGGACTTTGGACGTTAAATTAAAGGCCTCATATGTCCTCATGTTGGCGTGGCATGGAAATTTGGAGAGTGGGGTGCCAGCTCAGGTGTGATCTCGTCATCTAACCATGGTTCAAAATTACATGGTGTTGTCTTCGGATCTTTCTCTTCAGGTATGATCCCGGACGGTCGCCAATAGCCCGTGTGTTGTTCCAGTGCGACGTTTATTAAAATACCTACCTCCACAAATGTAGATTCCAATAGAAGGCAGTTTTGCATGGAGCATATACAGGGTGTTTCGAAAATATCTGACCAGTTTGTAAAGGGGGTAGAGGGGGCCCAAAATAAACAAGTTTTGTCCAAGAAAGTGTGTCCAGAAATGCCTCGTTTAGGCGGTAGAGAGCGCTGTTTAGGTCAGTCTATAACATCGTATCTGTGGCGCAAGGCGTCATTCCCTGCTCAAATTTTCAACCGCATTCTCCGAATTCGTGTAGCCATACATGTAGTTGAAAATCCAAGCGTGGAATAACGCTTTACGTCACAAAAACGATGCTATCGACAGCGCCTTCTATCACCTTGGAGTGGCATTTCCGGTCGCATTCTTTGAGAAAAAGTGTTTGTTTTGGGCCACTATACCGCCCTTTAGAATTTGGTCAGATATTTTCGAAACACCTTGTATTCACAGTTTTTCTACCTAGGTTTTTCTTAGTTATTGTCATTGCAACCGAGGCGTATTATGTTCACTCTAAAATGCCGATAAGCACATGCAGCGGAGCAACAACAGTAAAAACATTAGAAATACAAAATTAAAAAAATAGAACTTTGTATTTGAAGTTTACCCTCCTGGTGGTTGTTTCGACGATGTATCTCGCCATAAGTAAAGCTGATCAGATCTTGATGGACGAGATATCTCGTCACTAGACGAAAACTGGCCAGATATTGATCTCATAAAAAAATTGGCAATATAATGACGAAATATATCGTCTTAAGCAAAATTGGACAAATCTTGACCAATTTTGACGAGATATCTCGTCGAAACCACTTGGTAGATACGTAGTTGAATTAACCTCGCACTGGAGCAACACAGCGGGCTATTGGCAGAGGTCTGGGATTGATCCCGAAGGGATAAATCGGAAGACAATGCCTCGGAAATCTGAATCACGGTCAAATGACGACCTCGACTCCTCGGAATTATGATCCACGGTCAGATGACGAGGGAGGTCAACGCCTCGGAATTTCAATCACGGTCAGATGACGAGGTCAACGCCTCGTTCAATGCGAGGTCAACATCTGGGCTGATAACCCATTATCCAAACCGCCACACCACGCCAACGTGAGGACCTTTGAGGCCATGACAGATTTAACATGCATTAGCCCCCACGTGCACGACGATCTTTGGTTGGATCGAGTTTCGAATTCGCCATCCTCCGGTTGCTAATCCTCTACTCTTCCAACCGGCTACTACGGCCCACGAAACCATTCGGAGGGTTAAAGTAGTTTGTCCCAAATTTGATGAACGACGTGTCAGTATTTCAGATGCTAAACAGAATAGAAAGCCGTTGTTGCGTTGAAATTGACTTGTTGGATATACTTAATAATTATTCCTGTCTTGAAACTTAACAGCGTGGTAAATTAATCAGATATGAATCACGATAGAAGACAAGGCTTACAGTTCGGGCAGCTGTCTACATCAATATCAAATACTTGATTACATAGTACAGAGATAGTATATCTCATTATGCGAATATCCATACCAGAGTTATCTTTAACCAAATCACTCTCCCTGACTAAGGCAGTATAGTTATCATCTGGCGATAATAACGCTTTAACCAGCTGCAATTTAATGGTACGCTTTATGATAGCTGTAAGCAATGATGAAATTACACCTAGTTCGTTCTATGAGTATAATTGTGTACATGAAATTTTAAACCTCATTGTCTTTAAATTACCGACTGAAATTCTCATGACCCGTTTTAAGTTCTAGTTTTTCTTTTAAGTTCTAGTAATAAGTACTATGCACTGATGAGACGTATTCACGTCTATATATAAAGCTTGCGATCCGTGATCCGACACAGCTTACCCGATTTTTTGTGACGACATGCGGGCGAGACCAACTTCTCTTCTAAAAGCATATGTATAAATTTCAAAATGAAAACAAACTATTTGGTTTGTTGCTCTATGATCATTGTTTGTCACTCGAGGGGCTCATTTGACCAGAACTGATTTTTAATTCTGGTATAATAATCCTTTTTATTCTTCCATAAATCCTAAAAACAATAAAAAAGGTAGATAATAAATTTTGGAGGATATGAATGTGATATTTTTATATCTACGTTTATTTAATCTTAGACCTCAAGGCAAATATTGCATCAGATTAGATTTCTGTTCATATATCAGTATGGTAGAGATGTCCTCTATACTGACATTTGTCACTACTTTGCTTACCAGAGAGAAAGCACATGTGATTTCTTTACAATGTATGCTGTGTGGATTTTACTACGCGTTTCTTTGTAGCATCTATTGTTGTCAATATATATGTACGTAATATCTTTGAATGAATACAGGTAAATGCTACCTATCTTCTAGGCTGTCTTCTGTGGTGCGAGTTTCCTCCCAATCAACCCTTGTTGGTAGACTGCGTGGTATGATGAGGGTTGTTATAATAATAATGCGCATAGTGGTTTGTACAATATATACATATGTAATTATCTATGCATTTACAAGTAAAATAAACATATGAATAAAAAAACAGAATTTATTTTCCTTTCATGCTTTGACTTAAACAAATAGAAATTAATAAGGCTTGATATGGAGCCGTAAGACAAGAAAATAGACCACACCTCACTTAAAGGGACATGTAAAATAACACACTCAGAGTATTATAAAAATAACACACAATATCTAATTCAGATTTTAGTTACTTCTACACAAAAGGAATATTTAAGGAACTGAAATGGGATTTCCCTAAAATATTAAATTGATAAAATCACAATGCTAAATTAAAGACATTTCTTTTGGTACACACATACTTTTGGGTTTACATCGCTAACGGTCAAGCACCCTCTACTCCGAAAAGTGGGACTCTCGTTTTTTCAATCTTAACTCCACGTTTTCTCAAAAGTTCTAACATATAAATATATATAACCAATCAACAACTTTAGCGAGACAGACATTGGGATTTTAATTGATTGAATGGAATCGAAACATGTTTAAATATATGCAAGGAGACAAGTATGGAAACACCTGCCGGATGCATCTGTCAACACATTTTGGTATCAAAAGATTTTAGGATGAATCATTGGCAGGAAATTGGGGGATATGACCCAATAGATCAAGACCATGTTGACCACTTAGATAAGGGGTGTCAAACTCAATTAAAACACGGGCCATTTAATGCAACTGGTAAGATTCACGCGGCCACATCACATTTACAAATTTTCTTGAAATTACATTTTGAAGTGAGGATTTTCAGGAATATGGATAGGATAATTAAAACGCATTATGTAATTAAGTGAATTTAGGGTAATAATTTATAATATTGCTATATAATTGCTTTTATTTAAACGTTTATTTAATTTGATGTATTTATAAAACTAAGATTAATTTTTTTTACCGGAAACTTGCCAGCGCTTTCCTCCTATTAGTTTTCCAATATCTGGATTCAAAGACAGAACAGACAATCTTCATTATTGCAGATAGATGTTTATCATTTAATCTTGATCTGTATGCCGTTTTATTTAATTTCTTGGACGAAAATAGTTGCTCACACAAGTACGTACTCCCAAAATAGCATAAAACTTGTGCAGCAAACTTTTTAATTTCCGGGTATTTTTCACCTAAATAAGAATATATTTTGGGAATTCCTACTTCTCGATGTCTTTTAAAACCGAATCATTCTGGAAATCAATTAATTAAAATTGTGTGTATGGTATTGCCTTGATCTCCCCTAAGTGCTAGTTTCTTCGTAACATGTTGTCCTGTTTTCATTTTATTTCAGAGAATCGTGGGCCGGGCAACAAAAAAAATTACTTCTGGGGCCGCCAGTTCGACTTAGATCATCAAGACCACTTAGATCAAGACCATGTTGACCACTTAGATCATCAAGACCATTTAGATCAAGACCATGTTGACCACTTAGATCATCAAGACCACTTAGATCAAGACCATGTTGAACAAGTCACACAATCACTAACTCCTGATCATCCTGGAGCTATCCCATAGAGACACCTATGAATTCTAAAATGTGAGAAGCAATTGCTGGGGTTATGGAGCATGGACAAGTTGAATAGTTCTTAACTCCTCTCACAAAAATCACGTCACTTGTGTGCTCGCTTTTGAATCTTGTGAGAGTAGTCTGGTGCATTCTTTAACACTTAACCCTCCTGGTGGTTGTCTCGACGAGGCATCTCGTCATTAGAAAAACTGACCGGATTTTGATGGACGAGATATTTCACCATTAGAAGAAGACTGACAAGATCTTGATGTCGTCATCATAAAAGAATCGGTTATATCTTGATGACGAGATTTCGTTATTGGAAAAATTGGTCAGATCTTGATGGACTGCACATCTCGTCGAAACCACTTGGAGGGTTAAAAAGCAATGACAGTTCAGGACGCCTTTCGGAGTACCAGAATCTATAGCAGCGATTTGCATCCTTTCTCATTGGTGACACATAAACCAGTTACTAAAATTCTGTAGCACACTATAAGTTGTATTTTTTTCAACTCTTACTGACAAAATAGGTATAATTTTGATTTAATTTAGAAACAAATAGAAATTATCTACCCTTTTTGCTCCTTAGTGTCTCTATCAGATATTAGAACATTATATTTATACGGTATTACTTGAAATTAATATTCATGAACACACCTGTCAAAAATTCCAAACTAAACGACTGCAATGAAATAAATTTCACAATTTAAACCATTTCACCATACGTAAGGCACAACAGTGTTATTCTTGCTGCACACCGGACGAAAATCATTGATCTATAGCATTTAAAACTAGGTTTTGCAAATTACCACATAACGGAAATTCTTTGTGCCAATTTTACCATTATTTAAGAGCTCTGATATTTTTCCCAAGCAAGGTTGTTTTCAATCGCATTTCCAATATAACAATTGGGGTGAATGCAAGACGTAATTTTTAGTTATCATGCTATGTGTGCGAACATTTAGTATAATTTATTTCCTTTCAAAAATTCGTTTGAAAAAAGGAAGCAATTAGTTTTTTACTTCCAATAGAATATACCGAAATGATGAATTAAACCAAGGATCCCTATACGTATTGAGTAGAGTTTGAAGATTTTAATTCTGCTATTCAAAAATGCTCTCTCATGATGTATATCGGGTTTACCTTAAAATGCAGTTTATCGTCATTTTGGCAACATTTCGAGTTTTATCTAATTAGTGTTGACCCAATGAAGTATCGTATAAATTCGGACGGAATACATACTTTGTAATTTTTCTTTGTGAAATACTTTGTAATTTCATACTTTGTAATTCATACTTTGTAATTTTTCTTTGTGAAATACTTTGTAATTAACAGGTATTCGAAAAACAAGTCAAGTGACGTCACATTCGGAATATGTACAAAAACACTATAGCCACCTACATTTAGCTTGACAGAAAATGCCTATCATAAAATGATCACTAGTCTAAAAAATACAGCTAAAATAATAAAATATCATAACTAAGAAAACTGATAATGATGTTTCAGTATTTGGTAATTTTCAACAATGTAAAAAATCAGTAAAACTCAATAATTCATCACAGGTTATAAAACCTTACACGAAATACATTTAACCGTTGGTGTTCGAGAGCAGTAACTTTTGTCCACGAAAGAAAAGAAAATACTTTATTTTCAGCTGCTTCTAAAAAGAAATTATCTTTTCTGGAAATGAGCTGAGAGGTTTATTGCTACATATCATGCGTGATGCTTCAATTGTCAAACAGGTGTTTTTCTAAATTTTTGAAATAAAATTAAATACATGGAATTAAATAGAAGGCTTGCTTTTTCGTCTGTCACGCTTTTTGATGGAGATTCCCTTACGTTTACGAACAAAATAACACTAAAATTCTGTAATTATTTGGAGAATACAATTGAGTGTTCTTTATTAAATTCTTTTTTAGAACGCGAATGTCTGTTTATCGCTCGATTTTCACGGTTGAAATGAACAATGAACTTTTGAGTGCATTCCTTTTGGGGGAACTTATTAGGGAAGCATATGCCTTTGAGATGTTTAATTGCTAATTTGTTCTGTATTTCTAAAGAAGCTTGCGCAAAAAAAGAGACTAGAGTGCTTTAAAATGAGTAGCTCTTAATTACATTTATAAGTACATTGACAACTTATTAACCCAGTTCAGTGGTAATTTTTAAGTTGAGAATTTTGTAATGTTCTGTACCTGACAAGGTTCATTAGTGCGTATTTTTAAAGCTCAGAGTTGCAGAAAAATCTGAGCTTTGGTTATTAATTTTAAAAGGTGATAGAGTAAAAAGATCCAAGACATTTCACTTAATAATTATTTTGGGAGACTCCTTCGTGGCCGCGGTAGCACAGTTGGTAGAGTCGCAGATTGGCAACCGGAGGGTTGCGAGTTCGGAACTCGATTTAACGAAAGACCGTCATGCATGCCGGGGCTGGTGTACGTTAAATCTGTCGTGGCCTCAAATGTCCTCATATTGGAGAGGTGTGGAAGTTTGAAGACTGGAGTGACTGCTCAGATGTTGGCCTCCACATCTGAGACTGTGATACAAAATTACGAGGTGTCCTCGGATCTTTCTCTTGGTGACTGATCCCGGACAGTCTTTAATAGCCCGTTGTGTTGCTCCAGTGCGACGTAAATTCAACTACCTACCTGGCGGACTTCATTAGTTCTAGAAGGATTTCAGGTGTACTTAATGGACACGGATACACATGTATTTGTAAGTCCTTATATTAATCAGTGTATGTATAGATCTGTGTATTTAAATACACGGAATCATGGGTATTTACGAAATTTGCTATAAGATGATCCAGTTTAATTCTGTGAATAGCAGTAGTCATTTATATATTCTCCAAAATGTAAATGGGGCCACGGTAGTTTGGTTGGAAGAGTAATGGATTAGCAACCGGAGGGTTGAGAGTTCGATTCCAACCAAAGACCGTCGTGTACAAAGGGGCCTAGTGCATGTTACATCTGTCGTGGCCTCAAATATCCTCACGTTCGCGTGGTGTGGAAGCTTGGAGAGTGGGATGCCAGCTCAGGTGTGACCTCGTCTTCTGACCATGGTTCAAAATTACGTGGTGTTGTCCTCGAATCTTTCGCTTCAGGTTTGATCCCGGACTGTCGCCAATAGCGCGTTGTGTTGCTCCAGTGCGACGATAATTAAAATACCTACCTATCTACCAAAATGTACACAAATAAAACTACTTAAAATATTTTAAATTTACTTACTATGTCAAATTATTTTTCACTTCCCTCGCTTAAATCGTAAACAAGAAACATTTCACTGTTCAAAACGTTTGAAAGTTTCAAAATGCGTGAAAATATTAAAAGTTCAATGAAATTACGATAGTAGTCCAAGCTAACCTCACTTTGGGATTGATCCCGGACTGTCACCAATAGCCCGTTGTGTTGCTCCAGTGTGACGTAAATTAAAAATTACTAAGCTAACTTCCCGTAACCCATTCGTGAAATCCATGTGAACAAGGTTACAAATTAACTTAATACACATAACATGAATCGCGCGTATCTATAGTACACGTTCAAAACCGTGATTTCTGATAAAAATATAAATACACAATTTATGGTTTAAATATACACGATCTAATCTTATGGTGGTATTGTCCCACAAACGAGTTGATATTTTATTTACAAGGCAACCTAACCAATTTTAGCATAATTGAACAATCAAGTCTTCCAGGATACTTTCAATCAATATGCGTGGCTATTCATCCATAAGGGCTGGTGCACACATCCGATTTTTAAACGTACGGTGCCGCTGCGGCAACGTAAGTGCGGTCTGAGATATAGATCAGATAGTGTAGTGTGCACATACCTGGGGTGACATTGCGGTGAAGTACGTCCACCTTGCGTGCAATTTGTGCCGTAGTTCCCCTTCAAGCAGTTTTCTAAACTGAATTGGTAAAAATATTGTATTTTTATAGATAACGCATTGATAGAGCATTTTTCACCTAATTTTACTCTTAGTGTTCTGTTTGTAAAGAGTGAATTTGTTTACTTTCAAGAGCTATATACAGCATTCCCTCGTTATATCGCAAGAGGTTATATCGCTGTTCACATTTGCCCCTCGATGAATTTTCGATTTGTGAACAGAGGAAATCTTTCTTTAGATTTGGGAGTTCAAAGATCTTTCTTCAGGCAGTTTCCTAAACTGAATTAGCAAAGAAAAATTTTGTTTTTATAGAAAACGTATTTATATGAATGATTTTCCATTTAATTTTACTCGTTTACGTTTTGTTTGTGAACAGTGTTGAAAACTATGGTATTTGTTTAATTTAAGAACAATATACAGCGCATTCGGTTATATCGCAGTTTTTGACTCGTCCTGCGACGAATTTTCGATTAGCGAACGGATGAAATCTTTCATTAGAATTGGGATTTAAAGGTCACTTGCTTCAGTTTTCTAAACTGAATTAGGAAAATAGATTTGGGGGTCTTGAAAGTATCGATGAGAAGGAAAACCGTTTACAAAAATTTTTCTCATGTTTTGTCTGCAAATGACAATTTTGAACACCGGATGTATTCATTAACTTTCAAAAACATATAAGGTAACTTCTCATTATATCTTACCTGTCCCCGATGAATTTTCAATTTGCTAACAGATGGAATATCAATCGGTCTTAAGAATTGTGAGTTAAGGCCACTTGCTTCAGTCAGTTTTCTAAACTGAATTGTTAAACAGATTTGGGTGTCTAAACGTTGATGAGAATTTGTGTATTCAAAAGTATTCCACCGTATTTAGTACTTTAAAGATTTAACCATCAATTTTTAGGGTTAACTTGTAATTGTACAG
Source organism: Meta bourneti (assembly GCA_933210815.1). Taxonomy (NCBI): domain Eukaryota; kingdom Metazoa; phylum Arthropoda; class Arachnida; order Araneae; family Tetragnathidae; genus Meta; species Meta bourneti. The sequence goes on from OW119928.1 coordinate 81,550,477, forward strand.
AATTTTAAGTAAAAATGGTAATATACTGTATAATAATTAGAAATATATTCCAAGTATGGATGTAAAACATTTTGCTATAAAAGTTAATAAAATATAACGTTATATTATGTATTATCAAACGTTATTCCAATTCATTTCTTATATTTGAAGTTCTATTTTTTGACTTTAAAATAATCGAAAAAAGAATTGTTAAAATATGTTTAGTATTCCTTTTTCTTAATTTTGAAATCACATACATACATAAAATAAAGTTCTGAAGAATGCGAACTGCAAAATGAACTGTTCTTAAAATTCTAAACTACATACTGCCTTTAAATTCGAACGTAGATGCGTAGGTTAAGTATTTTAGAGCATTTAAGTATCGTAAGCATTGATTGAAACAATGAATATATGAAAATTATCAAAAGGTTATTCTTGTTCTCTTTTCATAATAATTTGCTCTAAACTTCATTTCATTTGAATTTGATTGGTTGATTTTTGGTTTTGTGGCGCGAGGGACAAAACACAAATGTTCCAAACACAATACAGATAACGTCATGTAATTGTGAAAAGAGAGTATGGAGAGAAAAAAGATCGTTTGGGCATCCAGAGTCACGACCCCCATGTTTACCAGAAGCAATAAACCCCATGGGAAAATAATATATCACTAGGGTACCTCGGGTTTGTGAAGCCCGTTTACACCTAAAAATGTATACCTGAAGGGTCGTTTGAATTTAATTTAATTTAATTTAAATGAAGAAAAATAATTCAGACAAAACTAGTGGATTAAATCTCACGAGTCTACTAATGGGTAATGAATATTAAATTATTTGTTTAATAATTCAGCTGTTGAAAATTTTGTGTTAAATAATGAGACGACACTATTTTGAAACATAATTCTAAACTTTATTGAAATTTGACGATAAATTAATGCAATCAATAACATGTGAACTTAGAAACCGGTACACAAGTTTATTATGAATTATACATACGCTTTAAACTATTTAGATGAAACCATACAATTGTAAAAGATTTGTTTGATATAAATATGCATAACGCATCTTGTGTCACAACGTTAACTACATGCAGAAAGAGATGTATAAAGTAGACTTGCCACAACATAGAATGAACATAGAAACATCTAATTACATTAGTTATAAAAGATGGTTTCATTAAAAAATTCAAGTATCACGCTATAGCTGTAGAGCTCTCAGATAAAACGTGTAAACAAACGTTTGTATCCTATAATGTTTAGAAAACTTTTAACCATAATTAAAAACAATTTACTCCAGAAAAGGTTTTAGATATTTTGATAGTATAAATTTAGCGTTGCGCCACCTAAAATTTATTTCATGTCTGACCAACGTTATTTTACTAAAAGTAAAATAAAAATTGCATTTTGATATGCTATTCGTAATTTATAATTTTTAATTCTTGTTAAGCACATGATTTTATCACATTTATTTCAATATTTTTTATGCTAACTTTCATCATTTTTAATGTTACCTCCCATCATTTTTTGATGATTAATTCAAATAATTGAATAACTAATATGTATTTCACATGTTATTATAATTGAGACTCTTTATTTTCCAACTGTAAATTACAAAAGTTATTATTGTATAAAATATTTTTTTGCATTACCCACCTTATTATCAGCACAATTCACATGTATTGTAACAACTATATATAACGGATATAGTATATATTAATGATGAGAGAGTATATTAATTTGTTACATTTGTTTTAAAAGAGGATCGAGATCCTATTCTGAATTACATGTTTTGAAAAGGTATAAAAATTACATTGTAAAATTCTATTTCTTTCAGTACATGAAGTGTTTTGTTAACAATCAAATAAATACACCACAAAGTATATACAGAACAAGTATCCCTTATATACAAAAATAAGTCGTTTCTTATAATTTCAGCTTTTAAAACACTTTTTTTGCAACCAATAAAGTGAATTCAAAGTCGATGCATTTATAGCTTTTCAACTGATTATACAAAACACATTTGAATTTCGAATTTTTATATGCCAACAATATTGCATGCCTTTATAGAATTCAATGTTATAATGTACATCATATTAACATTACAAACTTCATCACCTTTTAAAATATTGAGAACATTAACTACAATTTTATTAGATTTTATTTACAAATAAATACACGAGATTTATTCTCAAATAAATCTCACCATATATTTTAAGATGTTCTTTAATTTGGTGCACATGAAAACACTCAAAAACTCTAAATATTTGAAGGAAACATTTTCACTCAGAATTATGCACACATTGTTACGAAAAATTGAAATGAAAATGAATTTCAAGTATCATTTTTCCATTACGAGAGGTTTTCTGTAAAGCTAGATACAGAGGGCTCTAGTGTTTGGTAACCGCTCGTAATTTGTGGTGTTATTTGCTGTTACTCGAATGCAATTTTGGCATGTCGCTTGTGAGAGGCTTCTGTCAAGCTAAATATCGGTGGGGGTAGTGTTTCTGTAGAGGAACATGCTTCCTGTACGTCCGGACGTGACGTCACTGGGCTTGTTTTTCTATACGAATTCAGCACTACACCAATTGAAATTCCAAAGAATGATAGTTAATTGGACAAGGCCAATTAGATTAAACGCCAAACGTAGTCAAAACAGAGATAGACTACATTTTAAGGTAAATCCGATATGTATCGTGCAAAAGCCTTCGGGCAACGGGAAGTAAAAGACCCGTCTGATTTGTTTACACTGAAAATCTCATGTGAAAAACTAATGCGCAAACAACGTCAAAACTCTGATACATCAAATTAGTTCTTAAGCGAAAGTATTTTTCTTCTACGGTAGTTAGCTTACGTTTACAATGAAAAACCCTCTCAGCAAGAAATGCCAGCGATAGAAAAATTCTAGACAAGTTAAATTTTTATAGTTTTTATGACCTTAATTAAAACTAAATTGACGAATAATTTAATGAATTTTTATCAAAATAAAAGAAACGAGGATATTTATAAAAAGTTCTCAGATAGGCATAAAAAGAATGAAAACAAAATAAAAAGTTCTTTAATCGCAAACGATAATTTAGGAAATGAAATCTAGTGTTAAAGATAAAAATGGCGCTGCCACTTTTATTTTTTTAGTAGCTTCTTTTTATTTTTACCATTCGCACTTAGCACGCAAAAGATTGTCAGCTTGAAGAGTTTTCGGTTTTGTGGAAAATTCACACGAAAATATGCTCCAGTGTCAATGTCAGAAGGGTTGACGGGAGTCCGAGAACACACACACGACGAAGATAGCAGGTGATCAGATGAGACAGATGACGTTTTTGCCTTCCATCAGACCCTCTTGAACTTTAGAACTTGACGTGGAGACTTCGGCTTGTATAGAAAGCAAAGAGCAAATAAAAGTAACGACAGTTCCTATAATAGCGAGGTAATATGTCCAACCTGTTGAAAAAAGTATTAATTAATATTTATGTGTGCGTCAAATTTATGAACTCACATTCTCAAACGGCGTTTTACAGGTTCTTTCAAAATACTGCACTTGTACGGATTTCAAATTTTTTTTCAGATAAATTCTTTTGCTTGAAAATTTTTAATACTAGACAAACTTCACATGTGTGGATTCTAAATAATTCTTTACATAAATTTCATTAATAAATCCACGAATAACAACTCAAAAAAATCTCCCGAATGATTACATTTTCTTGTAGAAAGTCTGCTTTAATCTTTTTGTGAATTACCTTTCGTAAATAATACTTAACATTAGTTGCTCGATTTTATTTTGGTTTCTTGGTTAAACATTCAAATTGAACGGCACTGAGGAGTTCATACAATTGCTATGAAATCATTCGAATTAAAAAAATGCTGATTATGAAATGAATAAATGGAAAAAATATATTGTGTTCATATTCAAGCAATTCTGACAACTGTTTCTGATAAAAACTGGAATATATTTTTAAACTTAACTATTAGGAATTTAAGGGTATCTATATAAAATATAGAATTGTTTTATTCCAAATTTTACTTTATTCACTGAAGAATTTTTCTGCAAAGTTTTATGGATATTTTCGTTAACAAGAGGAGCATCAATACTGATCGATATTTACAAATTTTATTCATATATTCCACAAAGGGACGTTATAATTAAATTTTACAACGGATGAACAGTTTACGACAGGCAGTAAGTATCCGAAGTAGTAAATCGAAAGTGAATTAGAACTAAAAGTTAAAGTTGTAGTACTGATCGCACGCGAAACGATAGTAGAGTTGCCAGTTTTATGACCCTGTGAAAATTTTAAGATGTTAATTTTTGATTTTATGGTTCGAAAATCTGCTGATATTTCTCACTTCCATAGCTCGCTAATCCCCTAAGGGTTGTTTAATTCCAAAATGGAACAATAAAATCTTTTAATGGTAGTTTTTTATAGAAGTCTGTGTTCGATATGTTAATTAATGAGGTCATTTCCCCACGCATTCCGGTCTTATATCACTTCGGCTTGGTATGATCTTACTGACAGATGGATTAAATGTGAAATACACATTGCGAAACAAGTCTGCACAATAATTTTTAAAGCAAGTTTCCAAAAGACAGATTTCTATTTCCCAGAATTGTGTTTGAGCTTAATTTTAGAGTCCCAAAGATTCAATAAGCACTTCAAAACAGAATAACAGTAATACTGCAAACTGATCAATGTCGGTTAGTGCTATTTCTTAAGAAAATCGGATGCGTATTTAAATTTCAGAATGTCAAATTTCAGACATGTACGGCAAAACTTCCCGCATACCAATCGGGAACAGGTAGGTGTCTTCCATGTTGCATTATTACCAAGACCTAATTCTAACGAAAATTCAATAGGACATTGACATATTAGGTGGCATCAAGCTGTCCGACGATCTCTCCTTTTACAACTTATCCACAATATTGTTGTCTCTAACATCAATGTGAAAGGAATCCATTGAAAATTGATATCAAATGTGTCAACATGTTCTTTAGTTTCTTAACTGGAGAACTTGGGGATGTAGCGTCACGTGGTTCCACGGCATCGGGGACTGGCAATTTCTTCCTTACATGAATTGACCGCCTCTGTATAAATCCTCCCCAGCGGATGTGTCTGGTGGGTTTCGGACAAGATGGGGTTGAACCCTCTGAGTGTCAAGAGATTTCCAGGTCGTGAACCATAGCTATTACCCTACAGCACAAATAATCACTAAATAGCCACTTCTATTGGTTGAAAAAATACTAGAGAGGATTCTATTGGTAAAGTTTGTAAAACTGGTTAGAAGCCATGATAGGAAACTGCAGTTTGTATGATGGAATAATACATGACCCTCAAGGCGGATACACACTGGCAAAACCCGTTTTTCTCCCATGGCGGTGAAACACGTTCATCTTTTCACATATGGTCACTGTTGTGGGCATAAGACCCGCGTAACTGTCGATGGGGCGATTATATTTTCCCATGATTCTCTATTGGGTTTACACCCTTGATACGACTGTACAACACGACACATCTGCCGTGTCGCACAGAATGGTGTACTTCTGCACCTCATTTATTAGCCTCTCTGTTAAATCCATGTGGGATCGAACTGAACAAGCAAAAGTTGAAACGCTGTGAAAATGTGATTCAACTGGGAAATGGAATGATACAATACTATACAATATCATGGTGTGTTCTGATTCATTGAAACGCATCACATGACCGACGCAAAGCACGGACGCGGTTTTGGAGTTGGACTTGAGTCTACTTTTACCATGCCGGGAGGGTTGAACTTTCTGCTTCCGAGTTTCCTGTGAATCACTGTTTTTTCATCGCTGCGTTCTTTTACGCAGCGTATTCTTGACACTCTAGAGTGAAATGAATACCAGAGGGGTTAAGGGGTGTTTAGCGGCCACTTTGAGGTGACTTTTCCTGTTCGCTAACGAGCAACGGGAGGAGTGATGACCTGGATTGCTGATCTCTCGGTAGTGAGACTCGTTGCAGTGCTTGTCAGCTCCGTGGAACTGCGGGACTGAAACCATTGTCTTAATCTTCCTTTAGCCTCGAATTAAATTTTAACCCTCCAAGTGGTTTTGACGAGTTATCTCATAATTCAAGATCTGATCAACTTTGCTAATGACGAGATATGTCATCCATATTGCCGATTTTTTATGATGACGAGATCAAGATCTGGTCAGTTTTCGTCTTCTAATGACGAAATATGTCATCCTTCAAGGTCTGGTCACTTTTGCTAATGACGAGACACCTCTTCGAGACAAACACCAGGAGAGTTAAATTGTTTAAATTATGTAAATTTACTATTAAATGAGTTTGTTGTAAAAGCTGTTTCCTATGCCTAAATCCACTCGTCACAATTTAATTTTATTTCGCGACATTACAGGGGATACGAGGCGAACTTAAGTCTATTTGCGGCATTGCTGTCTTCCGTAAGCGGTTCGTTAATTCCCATCATAGAAAAACATCGATCCTTTGTGGTGGTTTGCTTACCTATAGTGCAGTCGCCGACGTAGTAGGGTCCCACTTTGTTTCCACACACCATCTGTATCCGTCGGCTGCCCCAGCCGGCTGGATAAAGCACCAAACCGAGCATGAACAAGATGCCTGGGGGTGGAAAAGAAAGAAGAAATGAGATAGGAATGCACCATTTTCTGTGAGTAATGTTTCGAAAACAAGGCCACTAAGAGCAACAGTGGCTCGCAAATGAATGCCTTATAGTGTGAATGTGTTTTTCTATGTATTGGTCAAAATAATATTGTTCATTATTCAATTTCTATTTATAGACTGATTAACTATAAGAATTTCGAGATCTAGTAGACAAAATTGTTTAATTTTAAAGGTTTCCATAAGGCTGCACATATTTTCTTCCAGAAATGTCCATTATGAGGTCTTGTTTCTTTAGTTTTTAATCTATTGAGGTTTCTTCAATCGTTTGAAACATTGACATAGAGTCCATGTATTTTAATCTTTGTATATGTTGTTTACAAATGCCGAGCATTAGCTCTCATGCCATTAGTCTACGCATCCTCTAACACTACGAAACACAACTAAATACATTGGAAATGCACCAATGATTATTGTGACGTTGATTTGGAAATTGAATTGAGCATTGTATTTTTGGTTGATAGGAGTTTATTAAGCATAAGGGCCAGATCTGGCCAAGCAATGTTTTTCCGACAAGTAAATGGACATTTCTTTACCAGTCGGACATTAGATCTCATGCTACTGATCTATTACTACTGAACTACAAAACTAAAACCTCTAAGTACAGTGCATAAACTACTTAATGTCCAACCGTTATAGGCTTTCCAATCACATAAATTACAAATTGGTGAATCTACAGCTCCAATTTGATAAAGATGAGTCCGTAAGCAATCGTGCCCGGTCAACAGCTGCTCTCCGTGGAGCATCGGGGATGGCAAAAATATTATCATTGAGCTTGGCCCAGCTCTTATCTCAAGACGACCGCAAGAATTCCAATTTAGTCCTTTAGTTTCATTGATATTATTAACCTTGATGAATGATATGTCACTCTAGAGGTCTTTAGACGACCAATGCGCATTTTGGGGTCAAGAAAGTCGGCTTTTTCATTGCTATACAGATGCCATAATGTGCGAATATCGACAAAAGTGAAATTGTATCTGTAAGGCTCTTTAACGTTAATCTGCATTCCAAAACACAGGGATGTACACAACGGCTAATTCGTAGAAGTGCATGCAAAACGTATTTGGAATCAGATCTGTATATGCAGATTGGACATGCCACTGAAGCATTTCTAAAGTCTACTAAGTTCTGCTTGATGTATTGTCCGTAATTCTTATTGTTGAGAGTAGGTACGTAGCTGAATTTACGTCGCATTGGAGCAACACGACGGATTACTGGCGACGGTCTGGGATTAATCCAGGAAACATTCGAGGGCAAAAACTCGCAATTTTGAATCGCACTCAGATGACGAGGTCGACATCTGAGCTGGCATCCCATTCTCCAAACTTCCACACCAAGTCAACGTGAAGACGTTTGAGGTCGTAACAAATTTAACATTCCTCCACGTACACGACTGTCTTTGGTTGGATTGAGTTTCGAACTCGCAATCCTCCGGTTGCTTATCCGCGACTCATCCAACTGGACTATCGTGGTCTGTGTTGAGTATTGATTTTAACGGAGTTTAGGTTGTTTTGGGTTTTATGACGCAAGGGCGGTATTTGGCCAAGCTGCGCCAAACGGAAGGCAGACAACTTAACCCTCTCGCTGCGCATCCCGCGATTTTCGCGGGCAGCGTAGAAGTAGCAAAATTTGCGCAGTCCGCGATTTCCGCGGGGATGCATTTTTGCCGTCTATTTAACTGTGCAACCCGCTCTTTCCCGTTCATGGTTTCATTTTGGCTTTTCTGTGATTTTTATTCAAATCTGGGTTAACAGATGGCTTTAGATGTCCACATTTCTGCGAAATATACAAGCATTTTTTGCAGCATTTTGCGCGCTCTTTTCAAAGCTCAAAGATGTCTGGCAGGAAGCGTTTCGCGAGTGACAGAACCTACATTCCTGATAATATTTCCGACACTGATAGCAGTTCTGACTCTGATATCAAGTACATTGAAGATAGTTATAGCGAAACTGATGAGAATTCCTCGGATTCCTCTGCGGATAGTGATTTCTAATAATTCTTCATTTCTTATAAATGTTTTGTAAGTATTTTGCATATTTTCATTAGTATATACGTTTTACCTTTGTATTTCATAAAATAAATCATAATTTAACCAAGATTAATTTTCAAAATTTTGCTTTGATATGATTATTCTTCAATTTCAATATTCCGACAACCATTTTTTATGATCTAATTCTATATTGAAAAAAAAACTCTTTTACAAAAATTTTTGTCTATTTTAACTCTAAAATATATGTAGATTTGAATATGTAATAAAAAAATACGCAATTTTTGAACCTATTTTGATAAAAAAAAATTACGCAGCGAGAGGGTTAAAGTAAAAAAAAAAATGTCGTGAAAGGGAAACACAGAAATTGAGTTTGTAGCGGTAATATTCTAACTGCTAACTGTGACCACAACCGTGAAACCACGTGGGGACGCTAAGATCACTGATCAGAACACTCTGCGTCGTGTTAGGTGTATTATTGCATGTTATGTTTTGTATTTAAATTTGTTGATGTCCTTTCTAAACATTATTAAGTTTTGACAGGGGATTGAGCCACAAAATGGCGCCCCACGTTGGGCGCCATTTTGTGGCTCAATCACCCTAATAATTATTCCAGATAGGTTAAAACTTAACGTTCATTAAGAGCATCAAACAAATGTAAATACAAAACATAACAGCACGCAATAATACACCTAACACGACGCAGCATGTTCTGATCAGTGATCTTAGCGTCCCCACGTGGTTTCACGGTTATGGTCACAGTTAGAACGTTCCTTCTACAAGTTTAGAAATGAAATAAACGCAGAACCCCCTATCGGTATAAGAAAACACTGATCTGTGTAAGGAACTGCTCTACATAGAGAAGAGGACTGGATAGCGACCTGCAATGGCCTGTATGGTGCCGGAGACGGTGAAGACGGACTTCCTGAAGACGTTCCGGATGCAGCAGCAGGAGAGAGAGGTGACCAGGGTGAAGGAGAGCAGCCCCAGCCCGCACACGAAGAGGACGAGGGCCGCTTTCCAGAAGTTGGGGAAATCGTCGGAAGACATGCTGAAGCTCGTCACGAAGGGAGCGCAGTTCTCCGTGAACAACTGCTCGATCTCGTGCACCTTGATGCACCCGTTGTACAGACCTGAAACACAAGAAACACTCGAATCAGCAGGTGGAGAGACAACATAACCTCCGAAGAGTGCATCATACTCGGGAATGGTTGCACTGGTATATATGCTACTCCGCTATAAGTTAATTTTTGTAGTGGTGTTAAAGTCACTCCAATTCCCTCTTGAATTCAGTTGTTGAATTCGTTAGATTCTGCCACGAGCTGAATGACTGCCAGCTGCGTGGGACTAGTTGTAAGTGATTGGAATCGCATCGGGTATCCAACTGTTCGTCGTGGACCATCCATCCATCCATCAACCTTCTAATGAAATAGACGGTATCGTGTGGGCGGAGTCTCTGTCGTAAGATCTCTGAAGGGTAAATCACAAATCGACTTCACCGATGGAAGCGCAAACTGGTGTTTTTGATCACGGTGGATAATCAGTTTAACCAATCAATAATTTAGGATTCATGCTTTTACCCACAACCACGAGTCGCACAGATCCAACCGAGCAACTGGAAGAAATAACGTGAAGCTGCGGGCACATGCTCCGTCTATTTTATTTCATTTTAAGGTCGATGCATCTATCAAAGTGCTTATCGATTGTGGCTAAAGCTAGTTGGCTCGTTAAAAAGCGTTCATAAACATTACTACCAGTCACCAATGAAGACAGTGCAACTTCAGTCTACCAAAAATCATCGACCTTAAAATGAAATAGACTGAGCATGTGCCCGCAGCTTTATGTTATTTCTTCCAGTTGCTCGGTTTGAAGATCTGTCAGAGGTTGTGGGTAAAAGCATGAATCCTAAGTTATTGATTGTTAAAGTGATTATCCACCGTGATCGAAAACACTAGCTGCGTTTTCATAGCCAATCGGCTAAGTCGATTTGTTACTTACGCTTCGGACATCTTACGACAGACTCCGCCCACATGATCCGTCGTTGGTTGGTTGGTTTTTCTTGAGACTTTTAGCTGCAGAATCAGGCCCTTGTCTCCAATCTTCCTAAATGATCTAAATTTAAGACAAAAACATGAAGAGATTAAAACTTTTCAATTGATATGAGATATCTAGTTATGTCTCTAGCTTACATGATCCGTCTATTTCTTTAGAAGGTCGATGCCAAATATACCAAACGGTAAAGATTAGTTGCACTGCTATATCTTCCGTGTATCCTACTTTTCAGAATCTTATGTCGAATATTACTAAGTTGGAGCGCGTGAGTTCGAACGGATTAGTTTTATTTTAATTAATTTATTTCGTTACTATTTATTGCGTGTGCAACTTTTCCCGCGCATGTTTGTCGGTAGTTTAATTTTCGCCTTAACCGTAATATGGAATTCCGATTTTTCGAGAATAAATTGAGTTTTGGAGTGGAATTCGATAAAAACGGTCGGTTCGTTTTTGTCTGACGTGTGCCGAGATGCGCCGTGATAAATTTATCCTATCTCGGTTTCTATAATGCTCACGCCACTCCCGATGCGGACTAAAATACTTCTGTTTGAAATTCGTGCAGGGCCTGTATACTTTTTGTTAAATTAAATTCTTTTTTATAGTTGTCACTCGAGTTTACTTTTCTCCCACCCGCCATCGCATTTTCTCTCAAATATTCAGGAAGAAAAAAGTATGGCATGATACAAATAATTGTAATTTAGATCCGTAGACTCATTTAATTTCGAATTTAAGCGTATTATATTATTATTTAAATTAATGAAATCAATTTGACTCCTTTGGACCCATCAAAAGTCTGACAACCCCTTTTGCCCTGATACATGGTACAAAATTGTAATGTAAATATTGTAGGGGTGACTAAGTTCCACACAGTGTGCCCCTTAATTCTGTAGTGGTTGAATTCGATACAAACACTAGTTGACTGATTTCAGATACCTGAGATATCGTGAGAATTGTTTTTCGAAAAGCTGTGTTTGGGCAATGGATGATTGCGACCATTTGACTGTCAAAAATGTAGAGAAACAACATAAGTACTGTTTCACAGAAAGTACTTCTTAGTTTACAATGATTCATTGCTATATACAGGGTGTCCCAAAAAAAGGTTGTTCCGCAATTTATCTTTTTACCATTTGGAGATAGGTAGGCAATGTAAATTGCAAAAGTGCACCAAATAAGGTAAGTAATTAAGATATGTGAATAAAATTATCACGTGATAACAATTTAAGCGGATACAGTTTTTAATTTTTATGCAACCCCTCTAGATAAAAATCCGAGATAGCAGAAATGTTCCTTACCTGCATCGCTATCGTTAGCAGAAAACTGCATTTCTGTAGGTTGAACAGTAACGGAGGCATAAGGACGCAAAAAAGTTGACTTATACTGCTTGTGCACAGCTGTTCAAACAGTCAGATTAGGGACCGCATACACAATGCTAAAAAGCATTTTTTTTCGGTCAGAAAGTGCAACATTGTGCAAAGTAATGTAGTATTGCAACTGCAGATGAAAATCGCAATGCATAATAGTAGACAATGTAATCTTTAAAAAAAATTTGTAGAAAAAATGGTTTAAATAAAAATAAAGGAAATTTTTCCATCTGCAGCAATGCAGAACTTCGCTCTTCATTTTTGGCCATCGTTCTAAATTAGATACGGCCCCCTTAAAATGGAAACTCTTGTATCTCCGTTACTATTCAACCCTACAGAAATATGGTTTTTTACTAACGATAGGGATACAGGTAAGGAACATTTTTTGCTATCTCGGATTTTTATCTAGAGGGGTTGCATAGAAATTAAAAACTGTATCCGCTTAAATTGTTATCACGTGATAATTTTATTCACATATCTTAATTACTTACCTTATTTGGTGCACTTCTGCAATTTACATTGCCTACCTATCTCCAAATGGTAAAAAGATAAATTGCGGAACAACCTTTTTTGGAACACCCTGTATACTACTGGCTGAATTACCCGGTGTTGCTCGGGTTGAATTGTTTTTAATTCATCGTAATATTACTCACTGTTATTCCTATGGGGATTTCGCCTTGTTTTTCGCCAAGTCTGCAGAACCAGGACAAATAGAACGGGGTTAATATCTAGATTATGTTTTCCGCAGGATTCTAAAGAATGAATGCAACAAATTTGGTGTTAATTAGTCTGAAAGTGATCGTAAAAAATAATATTAGTCTTGTGGTTATTTCGAATTGTTTTTAGCCCACCTGCTGACCCAGGACAAATCGAACGGGCTTAATATACAGCCTGTGTCCCACAAAATTCTAACGACTGAATGTACCAAATTTAGTGTGAATTGGTCAGACATTGATCGTATAAATAAGCAATGTTATTCCTATGGGGATTTCGAATATTGTTTTAAGCCCCTCTGCACACCCAAGACAGATAGTACTGTGGTTAATATGTAGCCTACGTTACCCGCAGGGTTCCAAAGAATAAGTGTACCAAATTTGGTGTGGATTGGTCAAATGGCGTAGATTTGTATAGAGAACAGACAGACGCCAACTCTGCTTTATATACTATATATAGATATTATGTTAATTTTTGTAGTGATGGCTAAGTACATCTCACACAATCATTAAAAGTTCAAACATCATCGTGGGTAGGTAGGTATTTTAATTAACGTCACACTGGAGCACACAACTGGCTATTAGCGACGGTCCGGAATCAATCAAAGGGAAAAACCGAGGACAACACCACGTAATTTTGAACCACGGTCAGATGACGAGGCAACACCTGAGCTCAAAAATCCTCGTAAAAATACTTGAAAGACGGAACAAAGTAAAAAATCTAAAGCCAAAATGGTAGCTAACCCTTTGAGCAACAATGGTGCCGAAATGGTAATGCAACCTCCATGATTAAAAACACAAACATTGCATCCTAGTGTTTGCATTTGAAAGAACTTATAAACTGTCATATGAAATAAAAATTATTACACGTCAGGATGTCATAAAAAAAGACTCTCTCTCGTGTGTCAATAAAATAGCTACAGTACACACGTTGTTTCTGAAAAACGGAGCTGAAACTAGTTTAACGAGACAAAAAAATTATGTTTTTGATAAGAGTGAAAACCTTATTTCATGTCAAAAGGTGTAAGTTGTCTTCTTTGAGGTCTAGCAGATATCTTTAACTCGTTTTATATCAAAAATATTTCACTCCAGAAGACCAATCTAGAAGAAAAGAACTGTAATCTCTTACGATCGGAAGAATTAAACATTCTCACCTTAAGAGAGAATTGATTTCATATTTTTGTGTATGAATACTTAAAATAGATGACGCCTTTCTCTTATCCAGAAATTAAGAATACTTGTTGAAAAAGAACTGAAGAAAGAGTTTACTAAATTTACTAAGAATTAGCCAAAAAAGATCTATATTTTCGAATTTTTCATCTCAATGTGAGGTATAGAAAATATTAAATGCCACACAAATGTGCGATATGTGTATTATTTTGATACTATGGGTTCCAATCCTCAGTCACACTCTGCTTCCAAACTCCGAAAGTTACTAAGAAACCTTCATTGGTTCACTATAAATCATGCTCTGTTCGCTCTTTATCAATAAGAGTGACAGTTATATAACATACAGAAAGAAACATGGTAATAGTAAAGTACACGGGGAGCACATATGGCAGCAAACTTTTTTTGTCGCCAAGGTAAATGACTCATAAGCCTCGGGTAACCCAAACTATGGCCCCGCCCTAATCATGTAACGTCACTCAAAAGGTTGTTTTCCACATGCAAATTCTAAACAATCAGAAAAATAGTTATTATTATAGAATTTTTGTCGTATAATTTATTTCAACGACAGAAATGTATCAAGGTAAATCTCTAGTACAAAGTTCGACCTTGAAAGTGGTATTATTTTCTTCGTAAAAAATAATCCTTCAAAAAATTGCTGTTAATGAAATTTACTGCGCAAAATTCAAAATTCATCCATGATTTTATTCAATTTGATGGAACCTAAAAAGGAAACAAATCGTTATTAGCGTAAAATGTTATGCAATTCTAACTTCACATTTCGGAATTTTGTTTCACGATTGTTAATTCGTAGCAATTGATTAAAAGACTAATTTTAATTTTCAATTAAGACTTAATTCAAGCGAACTCCAGAAATTATTACCCCCTGGGATATTCTTGTTAAAAGACTAATGGAGCATGAAAATTGTTGGAAGAAAATAACACTATTTCAGTCTCGCGTTGATTAATTCCTTACTCACGTTAACCATTTTTACTTTTAATTACGTTTCCGCCTCATTTAATTATTTCACTACTTCCAAAGAGGTAATTGTTTTCTTACAAAATGCAATTACACGATGGAGTAGTTCGAAGTTACTTATTTTGTTTAAGTAACAACTTTAAATCTAATTTGTATAATGTATCCGTTTCGTAATGTTAGCTTTTAATTGTTAGATTGTAATTCTTAAAAGTATATTCTTTCAATTAATCTTCCTCAAAATTCTAATCTAAAAACAAGTATCTAAGTGAGGCTTTTTCCGTAAAGCTAAATGTAGATGGCACTAGTGTTTTCGTCGTAGAACGTATTTCCTGTACGTATTCCGGAAGTGATGTCACTTAGCAACATTTTAAGATAACTCCGATATATAGAGGGAGCCGTGGTAGCCCGGTTGGAAGAGTAGCGGATTAGCAACCGGAGGGTTACGAGTTCGAAACTCAAACTCGATCCAACGAAAGACCGTCGTGTTCGTGAGGACTGGGGCACGTCAAATCTGTGGTGACCTCAAATGTACTCGCGTTGGCTTAGTGTGGAAGTTTGGAGAGTGGGATGCCAGCTCAGGTGAAACCTCGTCATCTGACCGTGGTTCAAAATTACGAGGTGTTGTCCTCGGATCCTTCCCTTTTGGATGGATCCCAGGCCGTCGCCAATAGTCCTTTGTGTTGCTCCAGTGCGATAATTCAACTACCTACCGTTATCTATTTACAGCATTGGTTGGTTGGTTTTTACGGCTCAAAGGCAAGCAATATTTTTCCGTTAAGTAAATACACACACACGGTTGGTTGGTTTTGGTTTAATGGGGCAACTGTTACATTTGACCAAGCTACACCAACACAAGACAGATAACGTCATACATATTCAAGGTAGGTGGATAGGTAGGTAATAACCTTGCACTGAAGCAACACAACGGGCTATTGGCGATGATCCGAGATCAATCCATAAGGGAAGATACCCACTCAAGGAAAGTTAAATCTGACATAAAAGAGAGAAGAACACCCAGGATAGCAACAGGAATCGAACTTGTGCAGCCTACAACTCGCAGTCTTCTAGCAGAGTGGGCAAACCCACTTGGACAACCGGTAGTAAAATTCTCATCTTCATATGATTTGTTTGTTTACACTGAAAATCCCTCTCGTAGAGTAACTGTTATTCAATTAATATACAGGGTGAGTCTAAACTAATAATACAAACTTCAGGGGGTGATAGAACACAACGAAACAAACACTTTTCACCATAGAATGTATGGTCGCAAGTGCAGCGGTTGGCAGCTAGAGAGCGCTTTCCATTTCGGCACAAACACATGGTGCGATGCAAGTTGGAAAGGAGATGAGGCATGAAATATGGAAACAACGCTCTAATGTCAAATAAACATCAATAACTGCTTGACAAAACGAAATAATACAATTAGATTTGCATAAATTAAAGATAAGTACAAGGAAGAACGGGTAAGAAAGAAATGACATTTACAAACATGAGAAACTTTTCACATGGAAATGAAACGACATGTACAAACATGAGTCGGTAAGTACAACGCAAATGCACAATTACAGAAACTGTTCAAAATGTCGACCACCACACCTGATGCAGGCCTCGCGTGTGTTGATATATTTATGGAGCACATGGCCCCGCAGGGGCCTAAATCTCCGGTGTTGAACATAGAGCTTGACTTATTGGAATTTGTCTTGTTGAGTTGAGTATTGAAATTAAAAGCTAGCTAATAATAAAAAAGAATCCGGTAAAATTTAGGAGTTAGGAAGAATAAGGATAAATTTTAATTAGATAAGTCAGTGATCTCTGCTGCCCAGTGTGAGGGTGCGCCTAGGTCTGGATTTCTTTTGAGGAAGGGTTGGGTCGTAGATTTGTATTTCCTGCACTGCTGCATTGTGACTATTATTAATTTGGAGGAAGAATTTGTGAGAGATTTTATAGATAAATTTTCTTATTGTTGGGATATTGAGGGCTCTGGTGATATCGCTATTGCGATAATACCATCTTGCATTCGATATTTGCCTAAGAAAGATATTTTGAAGCTGTTCGATGCGCTTTAGATTCACATCATTAGTCCCACCCCAGATTGGGCAAGCATATGTTATGATTGGCCTGACAAATGAAAGGTATATGATTTTCTTGTTGTGTATAGAAAGTGTTGAACTCCGGGATGTGAGAGGGTAAACAGTGGCAGTGATTTTACGAAATTTATCCTGTATATGTTGCATGTGTGGCTTCCAGTTTAATTTTGAGTCTAGGATAAGTCCTAGATATTTGGTTTGAAGTGACCAAGGGATTGATTGACCATAAAGTTGGAGTTTGGGTAGTTTTGAGGGATTTCTGCAGTGGAACATGATTGCAGCTGTCTTTTCAACATTGAGTAGTATTTTCCATTTGACAAGCCAGGATTCAAGGTAGTAGATATGGACTTTAAGGTCAGCAATAAGTATTTTATAATTTTTATGTTGAGTAAAAATTGCAGTGTCATCTGCGAACATGCTAATTTTAGTGTTATCCGTTTGGGGTATATCGTTCATATATAAATTAAAGAGAAAAGGTCCGAGTTTGGATCCTTGAGGGACTCGAGCATAAATATTTCTTTTCGAAGATAACTGATTATTGACTCTAACAACATACGTTCTATTGGTAAGATATGAGGCTATAAGTTTAATAATATAATCAGGGAAGTTATATAAGATCATTTTGTAAATAAGACCCTGAATCCAGACTTTGTCAAAGGCTTTGGCAATATCAAAAAAGACTATCCCAGTGTATTTATTCGGTTTATTTGTATTTCCAGACTGAATATATTCAACTACCCGAAGTAGCTGATGAGTAGTGGAGAGGTGGGGGGTGAAGCCAAATTGTTGGGGAATCATTATGTTGTTTGTGTTTATAAAGGTGTTGTAGTGCTCAAGAATGACCGCTTCAGTAATTTTACTTAGAGTGGGTAACAGTGAAATAGGTCTGTAGCTGGTTGGTGTTTGGGGGGGGGGTTATCTGGTTTCAGAATAGGAACGATGCATGCGGTTTTCCATGGACGAGGAAAGTATTTAATTTTAAAAATGGCATTAATAATCATTGTAAGCATGAGAATTGTTTTAGGGGGGAGCTTTTTGATCATCTTGTTAGTGATCCCTTCATTACCGGGTGATTTTTTCACATTTAGTTTTTCAATTTGACGAGTTATATCAGAGGGGAGAATTGTAATATTACAGATTTGATCGGGTTTGCTACTGTAGGATTGAATCGAATTTCGAACTTGCAACGTTGTAGCTGGGTCGTTAATACTATTTTGGGTCAATTGATTTTCCAGGCTATCTGCTAACAAATTAGCTTTCTCTTTATCAGAGACAGCTGTTTGAAGTGATGAAACAAGTGGAGGAATGTTTTTACGTTTTTTGGTGATGGATCTGGCAGTTTTCCATATAGAGTTATCTTCAGTGTTGTGATGCAGGCCTCGCATCGCCGACGTAACGCTTTTATACAAACGTTTGACTGCGCTCTCTAGCGGCCAACCGCTGCACTTGCGACCCTACATTCTATGGGGGAAAGTGTTTGTTTCGTTGTGTTCTATCACCCCCTGAAGTTTGTATTATTAGTTCAGACTCACCCTGTATAGTACGAAATATCTTCTTCAACCAGTGAGTGGTTACGAAGGAAGTTAGTTTGAACATAATCACTAGACTGCGCGCTTCTACGTAGCTTCAGACTACACTTTATATATTTAAAAAAATTCAGTCCATTACATTTGCATGTGAACTCGGATACACAGAACTTTTGAAATTGTGTCATTCATCGCTTTTCGTGACACTAGATCTTACTTCGTTGATTGATCGTGTGTATCTTTAATGCAACAAATTGGACAAGGACAATTTATGTTTCCTTTACATTTTTGATTTCTTCAAAAGAAAATATTTTTTAAAACCTCAAATATTTACCTTCAAGATTCGTATGGTTGAACTCTGAAAAAAGAATACCTTAAAACAGGGGTAACCAATCTTTTTGTACTCGTACCCTCTTTCATATAAGAAAAAAATGCTGGAATGCCAACTTTTAACTGACCATTTCAGTAATAAAATTCTTGATTTTCAGTAATATTTCAGTTTTGATATCCAGAATTTCGTAATGATTGCGTATAATTTCGATGAGCTGGAAAAAATTAATGCGAAGAAAATACGAATTGCAACTTTTGGATTCGCGAATCTGGCGTTTCTTTGCGAAAAAAGAATGATACGTCGCCAATTTGGCGATTTCGGGTCTACCATTTTATCAAGTGGAATTTTCTGTAATAATTTTACCATACGTATAATGCCGTATTTAAGGGTGAAAAGGTGAATGGTTTATTCCTCTGAAAGAGTATATCATGACACTCTCCTACTTTATATAGCTGTTGAACTTGAAAAATGTTTGACAATTTATTTAATAAAATACTTTGTGCAGATAGAAGAAACCAATTTTGTTCTTATACATAAAATATACATCCATTGCATTTAAATGCACTAAATCTTAACTTTTATGCATAACATAACAAAATATATATTTATCGCACTCAAAATAATTTTAATGTAATGCTTTTCAATCACATTTTGTCAAAATCGGATGGTACCGCAATTTTTTTTTCAATCACTAACCGAACTGGTAACATTGTCTTCATAAAAGCCTACAGTGAAAAGTCATTTCACACACGTAAGATATTATGAAGAGCGATGTTGATAAGATATCTCAAGAGTTTTATTAAACAAGAAAATCTTTCTTTACTCATCTCTAAGACACAATATACTTTCTTGTTCCTCCTATGTTTGAATACACTGTCACAAGATACGTCTATTATCAATACTTGCTCAGATGCCAAAACTAATGTCTGCAGACTTACATTTCGTCCTGCCATAAACTGAGTTCAATATATGAAGATTTAAAGTATTTTGTTTATAAAAAGTGTTATTTTTTTCAAAAACTTTTCATTTTTATTAAAATTCCTCTTGATGTAGTATAGTGGTTAATGGGTTTAGAAATAATATTTTTAGTAGTTCGCGCACCAAAAGGGGGTGTAACGTTCAAATTTCCCATGGCGTTAATATAAATACGAACACATGATATAATTATGTATTGATAATGATTCTAATGATTTCAGTTATGTATTCATCACTAATAAATTTTGGCAGAGTCCATATTTTGGCTTAATCTTGTCTCAAGAGGAAATTCGGTGCATATAAAATTCAGCCAAGACAATTCGGCAATCACTATTAGGCTAAGTATGTGATTTGACACATTGGCGCAGGACATATTTTCGTGATTTTCAATCACGCGTTTCCGTTGCAATTTGGCAGCGGTTCGTTTCTTATCTCAACCCCTTTAAAGGTTTCCCCATAAAATATTATTAAAAGAGTGGGAAATATGAACAACCATTAGTATATAATCTATTTTCAACTTTACAAAAAATTCTATTACCAGGGGAAAAAACTCTAAAATAGCGCCCAAATTGGAAGACCGTATCCTGACAAGCGTAATTCTATGGGTTTAGACTAATAGGCACATCCGTACGAGGCACTTTCTCATATTTCACCAAGCATATAATCGCGAGTTTACCCAAAGAAAATAATGGAACGGTGTTGTTTTTATTTTCCTCTTTTATCATCAAAAAGCCGAATACTCGCACATTACTCCGCCAGTAATTGTTAAATGAGCTCTGGCAATAAGCCAGTCACACACAAAAAGTGGAGTTGTGTTGTTTTCCGAGGCTTGGCACGACTCCATTATGTTTAGTTTATGACTTCGCCCTTTGTAGTTGTTTCTGTTTTTGCTCCAACTGCCCATTCAAAAGAAAAAGTTTCTGACCTGGTTGGCATTAAAATGACTATTAATGCGGCAGTGGAAGATCCTGAGGGCTACTATGGAAAGAGGAGAGAAATTTGTGGTGAAACGATGAAGTAAACAGTAATTGGTCGCATAAACGACAACACAAATTGCCTCTTAGTTCAGGAACAATAAAGATGCATTTTTATCATTAAAATAAGAATATCTGAAGTCAAGAGCGTCTTTTGAAATTTACTGTTGGAGGATTTGCTTCCCAAAATGCTTATACTCATTTTTAATGAAAATTGAACCTATCCAAATGACTATATTTGAAGTAATAATAAAATACATAATAGGAACTACTTTTGTAGAAATTTACATGGAGTTTCGTGCGCACATAGTTTTGGTAATTTATAAAACGTACAATTATTCCTGCGAAAAGATTTAAGGAAAACTATGCATTCTACCTTTAAACTTGTTTTTACGTTATATCTTGATACACGAGTCCGACATGTTAATGCCGATTTCACGATGCCTTCTATAAACCAATGAAGCAATCTACATAGAAGGAACATTAGAAAAACAATAAAAGGTGAATCAATTTTTCTTTAAGAGAATTATAAAAATGTTCTCTCCGATGCAGTCAAATAAGATATGTTCCTATTCTTTTCCTCGTCAAGACAACTAAGACACTTGGAGTCAGCCAGATGAAAATGATTCAAGTTGGCTCCAGTTACGATTTGGTCTATTCTGATTTAAGCAGAAAAAGTGGCAACTGCTCTAGGGACTTTTTTTGAAGTGATGGAGGTCATGAAGCTCACTCTCTGGAATTGAAAAATATGGCGAATCATTCCCGTGTTCCTCCATAAAGTACACCAAAGTAATCGAGCCTCTCTCCTGACCCTACCCAGACTTCTAGATAGTGTAGTTGGCGACAAAGGAACTGGGCCTATTGTGGTTGACAATTTAGCTAACTTATCAAATATTGTCAAACACTTTGGAATATGCAAGAACCCACTGCAAAGCGATGTCTTAGTCTTTTAATTTGACAAGAAGCTATCTGATTTCCTCAATTCTAAAAAAAAGTAGTTGTCTATTCTGTGCTGTCAAAGACAGTGAAAGGCAATCATGGAGTCTATCATAATATAAATAGGACGACCATTCAAGGAGGGAAGACGTATTAAAGCAATATTAATTGCCAACAGCTGTGCACCAAGAGGCCTGAACATGGAGCTGCCGGACCAAGAAAAACTTCGTTTCATTCTTCAATACCATAGCTTGCACCAGCAATGAAAATTGACTACATCTACCAACTCATCACAGTATAAATCTTAAAATGATCGTCACAATCAATATGTAAAAGTTTTCTAAAACTACATAGTTACGATTAGCATTTAGCTGATAAATAAATAAGCTAACAAACTTTATTTCAATATTATTGCTTGAAGATTGTAGAAAGACTAAATACATGCTTTTCTGCAGAGTGTGAAAAACTGCCACAATTTCCCTCTATTGGAGAAAGATAGAATCGATAGTATTGCAGCATCAGAAGCATGTATCTAATCTTTCTACAATTTATTCAAGATATTCATTTTGTAGTTGATGTGGGATATATTTATTTAACGAAATTTTTTAAAGCACATTAGATATTAAATTTCAGTGAAAATTTTATTTTCCCCATCATATTTCTTTAATACTGAAAAGTAATTATACAAAATTCGACGCTCAGAACTTAATTTACGCTTTAGTACTTTAAACTCAGTACTTGTAAAAATATATGCATGCTTGGTCATATGTGTTTGTGAATGTGTCATGTCTACATGTAAGGTGGTAGGAAGATGCGTTATGATTCGACGTCAAAGCTGAAAGAAGTGTGTAGTTTGGAATAGAGTTGGTTGTACTTTAATGGAGCAAAGGCCAAGCATGACCAAGCTGTACCAAACACAGTTAGGAACACGGAAACAGACATTTAATAAATCGAAACGTTACGTAACTGGATAGGACAGGGACTTCAAAAACAAACAATGCAACTTAATTTCAACTAGCTAGTTATGGAAAAGACGAAGTTTATATCCAGCCACCTTAGTGTGTTGGGTATAGCTCAAGTTCAGACCGTATATCGTAAACTAAGCAAATATCCCGATTGGAAAAGATATAGGTATTCACTGGAATCCTGATTGTATCGAAACTTCATTCCTGAAAATCGTAATGCCGTCGACGCTCTTTTTAACGAGCCATTTTTTTACAAATACTTATATTTAGTATAGTATACGTATACCTATATACTTATATTTAGTATTTACAAATACTTATATTAGTAGGAGGTGGAGGTATTTCAATTAACGTCACACTGGAGCAACACAACGGGCTATTGGTGACGGTCCGGGATCAATCCCAAAGGGAAAGATCCGAGGACAACACCACGTAATTTTGAACCACGGTCAGATGACGAGGCAACACCTGAGCTGGCACCCCACTCTCCAAACTTCCACACCACGCCAACGTGAGGACATTTGAGGCCACGACAGATTTAACGTGCACCAGCCCCCTTTGTACACGACGGTGTTTGGCTGGATCTTATATTAGTAAATACTTATACTTTAGTATAATACTTTTTATAGTAAATACTTATACTTTAGTATAATACTTTTTATACTAAATACTTATTTTAGAAATATTTTCATGAATTCCCCTTTCACAAACTTTCTAATTTCAGGAACTTTTTCTAGATTCCGGGGAGTTTGTAAAAAGGAACGTCGACTGTGTCTTATATTGAAATGCATGCAATAGATCACATCAGACCATATTCTCAATGTAAGCTCTGTAATTACTAAAGACATTACTTAGATTTACGTTGAAGTTTAAACATTTCATTCGCAAAATAGAAAAAGTTCGGGCCGATTCTGAAATACTCTTTTCTTCTAACATTTATGTCAAAAGAAATAAATTTCAAGCGACGTGAATTCCCTGGTTACTATACAACATTCGTGATACGCAGATTCCCATTCTCTACATTAATTTAAGGGATGGGACGAAATATCATTTTCGATTCAAATTTTATATAGCAAAGCAAGTCATTAAGAAAGCAATTTGAGTCGTGAATGTTAGGCAAGAACGCTTTAGAGCTGTTCTTCATTCAAAATGTGCGTGCAAACTACTATGTAGATGTCTTGTGAGTTTGTTTCTTGAAAATGTTAACAAGAATAACTCAACATCTTTCCCAATTGCAGAAACGGAGAAAGTAGTCCAATCAATAATTTCATCATGAGCCATTCATCCATTTTGTATGTACGAAAGGCAAAACACTGAAAACTGGAAGAGAAAGAAATAAGAATTGGTTTTTGCCTCAGGTGGTACACTTGGAAATTTCTTTATGTGGGTTCCAAGTTTTAACTCCAAATGATCAAGTGGTAATGCAAGCAACAGAATTATGCTCGAGTTTGCGAAGAAAACAACTTATATTTGTGGTAAGCCTTGTTTATAATGAGATATCCTTCTTGGTTTTACGACTATCTTCATCGCAGGTTTTCACAAAGCATAATCACATTTTCTGATTTTTCTTTCGATGTTCTTGATTTTAGAAGAAAAATAATATTTTTAAGTCGTGTCCAAAGGCACTTGGTCGGAAAATATCAATAGCTGTAATTTCTTATATGCAGTGAAATGCGAAGAAATGTAAAAATGAAATTGCTTAGCACTAGGGAGATCAGACTCGGAGCCTTAACAAGGCAGGTGCAACAGGTGTATGATTAGGTGGAGAGGCGTTGAAGTGAAAATAACAAAAATTTGAAGTGGAATACTGAACGTTTCATCCCAGAAGTAGCTAGTTGGGTTCATTACAATAACAATTTTTTTTGCCTTCGAAACTTTACAGTATATTAATTTAACTTAAAAAATTTTATATACAGTACACGGGTATATTATTTACAGTACTGATCAGACTGACTGTAATATCCCGCAACTTGAAGGGTTTATTCAGGAAACGACTGCCAAAGAAACGTAATGTTGATAGAGATTTGTTATTCAAATAGAAAATATTTTCATTCAAGGCTTAAGCGGTAAAAACATCTTTCTTCGTATCTCCTTATCAATGAAGAAAGAGATATTTTCCCTACAAGATTCCGGGCGCAGCATGGCCAAATATGGCCCTTCGCCATAAAACTCCAAAACTAACTAACCTACAAGATTCCGTTTTGGTTGTTTTTATGGCGCAAGGGTCAGATCTTGCCAAGCTGAACCAAGCCGTGTTTTTTTCCGTCAAGTAAATGGACACACGCAAAGAAAATTATTTACTGAAACAGAAGAGAAATACATCAGTCTTATTACTAATCACCTTGATCAAGGTAGGTTGTTAATTAACGTAGCATGGGCTATTGGTGACGGTCCGGGATCAATCCCCAAAGGAAAGATCCGAGGAAAATACCTCAAATTTTCAACCACGGTCAGATGACGAGGCAACAGCTGAGCTGGCACCCCTCTACAAACTTCCACACTAGGCCAACGTGAGGACATTGGAGATCCCGACGGATTTAACATGCACTAGCCTCCGTGTACACAACCTTTATCAAGGTGTGACCTAGAACAAGTCCAAAAGATCATGTTGAACAAGTCACAGCGACCAACCCTGACCATCCAGGAGCAGTCCCATAGAGGCACCAACGCATTCTAAAATGTGAAAAGGAGTTGGGGTTGTGGAGCATGGAGAAGTTGGATATTTCTGGAATTGGACAGTACCAAGAATGTGGAGGAGTGTCAGATCATATTTTGCGGGTTTTCGATTTGTAGAAGACGATTAAAGTACTTACAGGAATCGAAATTGCGCCACCTACAGCTCGCAGGCTGCCAGAACAGTGCGCTAACCCACTAAGACCCGGCTTCAGAAGTACATAGATGCGATTTATAAGTAGATTGAGCATTGCCATTGAGAGGAGCTTCAAAAAGTGTGACCAACATATCGACTAGTCGTAACAAAACCGCTCTGTGAAAAGCCGAATTGGCATCTTATCGTTTTGTTTGGCAAAAATATTTCATGACAGTTTAGTTGTGCGAATGCGAATTTCTAGGTTGGCGACAAAAATGGTGAAATCGTCGACGTCTACTACTATATTGCGCTGACCAATCAGATGCTGAATCAATGGATGGGCGTCTTCTCCCGTCCCGAGGACCAATCAGATGAGGAATGTTCGCTTTCACCTTCCACCCGCAGACGAAAGTAGTCTAAGGGCCACTTTTGGTCACATGATCCTTGTCACATAAAAAGGTTACTGATATTACTCACTCTACTATTATATTCACTCTATGGAGTAGTATGCTTAGCGTGCATTTGCATACAATCAAGAAAAATTATGCACTGCCGGAGGATAGTTTCGATACACGGCCAACTTAAAACAAAACCGTTCAGTGCACACTAAAAGGCAAACTCAGTATGAAGTAGACTTTATAGAAATAAAATTAATAAATTGCGATTAGATTAATAAAACACAAAAAAAAATGGATCACTCAATGTGTCAAGAAAGATTAACAGACTCGCCATTACCAGCAATTGAAAGGGACATTTCCGAAAGTCGTGACACTTAAAACATTATTGACGATTTTGCAGCTTAAGAGGCAAGAATCGTTTTATGATGATGACGACAAGTACCAAATAATTAGAGGAAATGATTATCTGATTTCGCGTTTAAATTTATCATCCCATTACCCAGATACGTATATTAGAGTGTGTAATAACATAGGTAGCCCTTTTTCAATTGTGTAATATTTCTTGTCTTACTAGTTAGTATTTTTAGGTTTTTATTTTCGATTACGATGAAAGATATCTTTAAATAAACGCGTTTTTCGTTCTCAAATGTCTTTAAAACTAGCAGACCCAAGCAGCATCTGCGCTGAAGTTTCGTAATTGCTTATATCTATTCATGGCAGTGTTGGTACATTTCATACTTTTTATCTATTTATCATGAATATAGCACTATAAAGTCCACATATTTCATACTTACAAATGAAATTAAATTAATCAAAAATATAAAACAGTAGTTCGTGTACTGGTGCTAATTCCTATTTCTGCATAACAAATGTGCACGCACACCTCAGTAGTTAAATGCATGACAAAAAGGCACACCTCAGTGATTTCACCACAAGTATCTTTAGATCGTCCACTTCAATTGCATTCCATTAACTTGTATAAAGGTGACGCATTCTGTCATCGGATTGTTGTGAAATTTTGTTAAAGCTGCGAGCTCTTCCGCGTATTTCATAGCAACATTATTCAGTTCTACATAGCGTAACCCTCCTAGTGGTTGCCTCAACGAGGTATCTCATTATTACCAAAGCTGACCAGATCTTGGTGGACGCGATATCTCGTCACAAGAAGAAAAGTTACCATAGCTTGATCTCTCATCATCGGAAAAAGAGTCAACATTTTGGTGACGAGATATCACTTCATTAGCGAAATTGGTTAGATCCTGATGGACAATATCTCATCGAAACCACTTGGAGGGTTAAATCAAGCGTGTTTAAACTTAGCGGCAAATCTGAATTCCATAGAGGTTGATTTTATATTATTTACATCTGCTTGATGTCATTCGCCAATATACAAATAAAGGCGATATCTGTACCACGTGCGTTAAATAGATATATATTGGAATAAAATGACATTAGAGAAGAGAGATGGGTGCCTTGGTGAAGTTAGCAGGTGTGCAGATGAAGGTCTCCATCAACCAAATTGTGGTGGTATAAATAAAAGTTTTTCATACGAGCCATATTTAATGACTAAATCTTTCCTATCGCACTAAGGCCCTCAGAGCACATCTCCTTTAGATGTGTATGGGCCCCGAGGGGATCCAGTGATATTTTCTTTTCACATGGGGTATACTGCCTTTAGTAAAAATGGGTGTCGCGTACCCGGGATACCCAAGCGATCTATTTCTGTTCACTCCATTATTCCATTCCTGGATCCCTTTTTTTCCCCTTTCATGACATTCTTTACTTGAAGTTGTCTGTATTGTGTTTGGCGCAGCTAGGCCAAATATGGCCCTTTCTCTATAAAACCCCAAAACATCCATCCTATCTCATTAAGCTCAAAACAATTTTTTGAATAAATTCCATTATTGTTCGTCTTTACTTTCCAACTCTCCATGACGACTTGCCCACTTTAATAAAGGCAGTATCATCATATTTCGCCAGGATATCTATGCTCCAAATAGGTCTCATTGCGAAATGACATTTCTTTCATCTTGATCAAGAGAATCAGTTCTCAAAATCCCTCCGATTAAACTGGAAGAGCCCTAGATTGAGTTCATTCCTTCCCGGAATGAGGTGATGATACCGCTATCTAAATTGGATCGCCTTAAGAGCTAGGATGCATGCTCCATAGTTTGAATATACAATCTACGCTCTTTTCAATGCACTCTTTTTTACGACCTCGTCAAGTCCCAGGTGCTCCGATGTTAATTTTCTTTACATTTCCCAAAATAACAGGCGTTTGATTATTCTTTTTTTTTACGAACCACATAAAAAGATTTGCCTTTGAAAATAAATACTCCAGAAAAAGAGAAAGGATTCTGTCACCCAAAATATAGAGAACAGTACAAATATGTTCACCAACAAACACAAGAATACGACATTGGGTTCCGTGCAGTTTGAAAAAACTCAGCGAGTTAAATTGCCGAGTTTCAATTTAGAGTACCAATTTGTCTCAAACGTTGGTAGGATTCAATACAATTTAGAGTGAAAACAAAAAATAATCAGCAGTCTGATCGATATTTCTTTAAAGATTCGAAGTTATTTCTTAAGGGATGATACTGTTGCCGTTAATGTGTGAAATTAGACATTGCATATAATGCCTACAAAATCTACAGAATGCCGTAAATGGGACATCAAAGCATCAAACGCTTAATATTTCACACATTTCCTAGGCATTCTATGAAATGCCCAAAGGTAAATCGGCAAAATATGAAATACTTCCACTGATGGCGTCTTTACTGTCACGTGACGAGGCATTGTATATAATGCCTGCAAATCTAAAGAATGCTGGAAATAATCATTATTAAATACTAAGTATTATATAGGTCAATTCTAGTCCTTTTCTCTTGTTTTTTTAACAAGAAAGTCCTACCATTACTTCGGATTTCTTTCATTTTCATATACGCCTTTTCAATAAAGAACTTTTCATTACTATCCATACTTTGCCTAAATATTATTTGTCGTTCTGTATAATGCTTAGGTATTATACAGAATGTCTAGAAAGAATACTAGATATTATACACCGTCAATGTGTGAAATTAAGCATTATATATAATACCTAGGAAATGTATGGAATGCCGTAAATGGGACGTCAAAGCATGAAACGCTTGATATTTCAAACATTTACTAGGCATTCTATGCAATAGCAAAAGGCAAACCGGCAAAGCATAAAATCATGCGACTATCTTTCAAAACTTTGCCTCAATATTACTCGTCGTTCTGTATAATACCTAGATATTATGTATGTTACCATCAAAGTGTGAAATTAGGCATTGTATACAATGTCTACGAAAGCTGTAGAATGCCATAAATAGGACGTCAAAATATGAAAAGTTTAAGACAATTAAGTGCAATTTAAAATAAAATTCTTTCATTCCTTGTTGCAACAAGTAGGTTTATATTTCATTTTTCTCCTGTTTTCCTCAATAAGAAAGTCTTATACTTTATTTTGTATTTCTTTTTTTCATATACGTCTTTTCAATAACAGCCTTTTCATGATTCTTTTAATACGTTGCCTAAATAGCATTTATCATTCTATATAATGCGTAGATATTACATACAATACCTAGGGAAAGTATATATAATACTAAAATAATTTGGATATTTCATGATTTGCCGCAAAACGCCAGGCATTCTATATATTACCTAGGAATTCTATACAATGCCTACTTTTCATACATTGCCGGTAACATGCATAGCCTAGCGAAAGTATATAGTATATCAAAACAACAGACATTTAATGCTTTGCCTAAAATCGTCACGCATTGAATAGATTTCCTAGGCATTATATGCAATTCCTGCATTTTATATTGCCAGTAACAATACTATCATATATACCATTAAGAGGCTTAATCCATTCGAGAAAGAAATTACATCTTTAAAGCTCATCTTTATCTTTAAAGGTCATCAATACACAGATAACGCAAACATACATCAGAAACTCTTTTAGGGTTAACTACAATTTAGAGCGGAAACAATAAAATAAACGAGACTGCGAAAATGGAACTCTAGAATCGGTATCGAATGGACATTTTCAAAGAATCTCAATTCAAAAGGAAAATAAGAGAAAACCATCCAGTCATACAGAAGCTTAAACCATCGCAGAAGAATGACTTAATCTTTAAGTCCCAATCCAGAAATTGCTCCATCGTCGTCTTATAGGGCTATCATTTGAAGCTTAACGACATCTGGATGGTGGAAGGGATATGAAAGAAACTATGAGAAGGACCATTATGCCTCAGAGCCACTTACCCATGGACGTAGTGAATATCTTATCCTCGGAGTGCGTCTTGTTTCGATATGCAATGTTACAGACATTGAGTTTTAGAGTTTGAAAAGATGATTTCACCAACACAGAGGCAAAACAAATACACTAGTTCTAGAAGCACTTGTAGGTTTCACTACAATATAAAGCGGAAACAATAACAAGGGTACTAACTGGTATGGAATGATTTGGCACACTTTTCGGATCAGGTATTTAACAATTTGGGGCAAAAATACCGAACTTTCGAGCAAGCATTTTGTCAATTTGGAATAGTTTTAAAGAATTTTGGAGCACATGTATGAAGCATTTTATTACAAGAATTCTGTTGACATTAAATGCTTTCTCAGAAGAATAAGTCCACTTGCTAATTATGGTGATTATTAAGAAAATTCGCGAAAATTCCTAAAATAGCATATGAAAGAGTTGAGTTCTTACTGTAAAAAATTGTCAGTCACCAAAGTTGAAAAATAATAACAAAAAGTCGCTTTTTAGTTGTTTGTGGTAACCTGTTGAAGTGGTGCAAAAGTAGGGGAAATTGCACCAATTAGGCCATATCTGAAAGACGCAGTTATATTAAAAAAACATTAATTTTTATATAACTGGTACATATATAGGTGCTTATGCACCTATAAAACCTTATAATAAAAAAGCAACTTATAATTAAAAAAAATCAACCCTCGTCTCTGTCATTTTCTGCTTAGCTTCGGTCTGCAGTTGGCCACTCATTTAGAGATATTCAATGCAAAATAGTGCCTAACAGAGGAAAACTTTAAGGATTATTTAGAGTACAATTTTATCAATAATCGATTAATTTTTGCACAACTCATCTATTAAATCAACGACTTTTTTCATCAGCAGAAATGATTTGGTGCACATTTGCTAAAAGATGCTTTTTTGAGCAGCTTGTAACAGAAAGAAGCATTTTTAGCAGCTTGTAACAGAAAGAAGCATTTTTAGCAACTTGAAACAGAAAGAAGCATTTTTAGCAACTTGGAACAGAAAGAAGCATTTTTAGCAACTTGGAACAGAAAGAAGCATTTTTAGCAACTTGGAACAGAAAGAAGCATTTGTAGCAGCTTGGTACAATTAACGCCAAATTAACACCCCTGAAATAAAATAGAATTATCTGCAAACTCAACTTTCCAACCCATGTATCAAATCGACATTTTCAAAGAATCAGTTAGTCTCAAAGGAAGATATAATACAATTCACTTAAGAGTATGAAGAGCTGATAAATAGAGAGGGGATAGATACTATTAAACCAGTAGGGTATGGTGAAAACAATTACAGGCAAGCCCTCTCTCTTCCTAAATATGTTCATTGTACCAAGACATTCCTAATAAGAGGGCCTATAAATCCTATCAAAACAGATTTCCTTCCTCAGGATCCAAGAATCGGTACAGCTTAATCAATCGGTATTGTATCCATTTGTTTTGTGCTTGTTGTCGAGGAATCTGTCAGCTGGGTGAGAGAACAGTCAACGGTTCGATCATTTCTTCTCCACAGGCACACTGGTTAGTGTTGTACTATCTAAATCTGAAAAGGTGCGAAGCGGTGGGACATTGACCAGTAAAAACAATGAAACAGGCGCCCATTAGGAATAGGTGGCTCTTGGTGCACTTTAAGGTAAAAGAAAATTCCCAAAGGAAGATAACGGAAAATCACTCCATAAAACATGAACCATCCCAGAAAAATAGTCTTGTAATGGAAGATAAGAGAACAACATGCAGAAGCTTAAACCTTCTCACAAAAATGACTATCTTTAAAGCCCAATCCAAAAATTATGTCTTTAGTCCTATCACTTGAAGCTTAACGACATTTTAACATTGGAAGTAATATGGCAGAAGCCGTATGAGAAAGGCTATTATGCCGCACAGACACTTTTGTCTTTAAACCTATCACTTGAAGTGTAATGACATTTGAACGGTGGAAGGGATACTGCAGAAGCTGTATGAGAAGGGCCATTATGCTGCAGACACTTACCCAAGGAAGGGGTGAATATCTCATCCTCTGAGCTTGTCTTGCTTCTGCCTCGTAGTCTTCTGGAAGGGCCAATCAGCCAGGTGGGGGTGATCACTGCAGCCACCATTGCCAAGGTAGTTGCCATGGTCAGCAGTGTCCACAGCAACGTCCTAGCGGTGACGATCATGTAGCACATCCTCGCGTCTGCTCTGGTTTGTGTTACATGATAATGGGTCAACGGGAGAATCTGAAAGAACAAGACACGAGTTGGATAAGTTTTAGTCCATAGATTAGAGTTTAAAAATCGGTAATGAATTTCCTTCCAAAAATTTGTTTGAAATAAGGATGCTGTCAGTTTTTATTTCCAGTTGCTTTTCAAAACCATCTGCATGGCATTCATGATTTGGGTCATCTTAAGTATTGACCAGTATTAACCCTTCCGGTGGTTGTCTCACCACGAGGTATCTCGTCATTAGCAAAACTGTCCAGATCTTTATAGATGAGATATCTTGGTCTTAGAAAAATAATCTGACCAGATCTTGATCTCGTCATCATAAAAAATTAGCAATATCCTGATTACTAGATATCTCGTCATTAGCAAAATTGGCCAGATCTTTATAGACGAAGTATTTCGTCGAAACCACTTGGAGGGGGGGTTAAGAATGTTTTAAAACTAAGTATACGCGTCTAATTTGATACAGCAATATCTAAAAATCGACAAGCCTTTAAAGCGTTTTTCCAAAATTACATTTATAGAACGAATACGAAAAATACGCAGTAAATAAGTTTTGAAGGCGTCGAAAATTCTAGTATTCTGATTTTCTTCCAGTAAAATGTGTTTGAAAAGTGTAAGAATCTTATTATCTCCCACTCAAACGTTGGGCCACGGAATACCGATTGGAAGAGTAGCGGATTTGCAACCGGAGGGTTGCGAGTTCGAAACTAGGTCCAACCAGACTATCGTATACGTAGGGGATGTATGTTAAATCTGTCGTGGCCTACGTTGGCGTGGTGTGGAAGAGTGGGGTGCCAGCTCAGGTATTTACCTCGTCATCTGACCGAGGTTCAAAAATACGAGGTCTTGTCCTCCGACCTTTCCCTTCGGGATGGATCCCGGACCGCCGCCAATAGACGTTTGTGTTGCTCCAGTGCGACTTCAACTACTCCTACCTCAAACGTTAACACTATGCACACATAATTAAACAAAAATGGAGTTGAAAATTATTACAAAATTATAAAATGAAAGGTGAAAACACAAAAAGTATTACAAACAGTAAATTGTGCACAGGAAAAAATTTTTTTTTCTTCCGACGTCACGCTTGTAGGAGGAAAAGTTGCTTATCTACATAACAGTCCATCTTCTCCATCACGGAGATTTCCCCGAAAGAATTTACGCATCTTTATGATCCAGGAAATTATTTGTTAGAATTTAATGTGCTCGGGTGGACAAAAATAGCGCTTCTTAGATCTACATATCAAAACAAATTGAAAAATTATGCGAGGAGTTTCAAAAAAATGCAAATTAAGCAATAAATCGCCTGGGACTGACTGAAAACAATTGCACACGCCGTCGAAAATACGAGAGGGCAATTTATTTTTCTCAAATGCGTTTTGCCCTTTTTCTAACCTATTATATTTATTTCATAATCGTATAAAATAATCGTATTCAACTGCAAAGAACATCACTTGTTTCGTATAATAAAAGAATTAATTGTCTTTATGAGGAAAGAACAATTCAGGATTATGTTATGACACTCGAAATTGACTTTTGAATTTAATATTCAGCAAATACTAGCGTACTTGTATTTTGCAAGGCTATGCTAGTGGTGACTCAGTTTTTATGTTAATTTATAAATCGAATATCCTTGAGTAAGCAAAATCTTCTACGCATCTACCGATTAATGGCTTAACGTTGAATGCCTGCCATTTGAAATATTTATTAATAATCGTACGCATTTTTTTCATTTTGAACACGTTCTATTCCTCTAACCCTGCAAGTGGTTTGACGAGATATCTCGTCCATCAATATCTGACCAATTTTGATAATGACGAGATATCTCGTCAACAAGGTATTGCCGACATTTTACTATGACGAGATCAAGATCTGGTTAGTTTTCTTATAATGATGAGATATCTCGTCCATCAAGATTTGGTCAGTTTTGCTAAGGATGAGATACCTCGTTGAGACAACCACCAAGAAGATTAACTCAAGTGTGGTGTGTCAGTATTTTCAGTGTTGGACGTGCTAATGTTTAAATTACTAATGCACATCACTAAAGTTAACTACGATTTAAACAATTACGAGAGGATAATTCGAAAAGTAAAGACAATTTTACTTTCCCATTTCGAAAATACTGGTTCATGCGAAGTTAATTCATTTTCAACTGTCGCCCATTACTGTTACGCACTTTTCGTAGATCTCCAGAAGTATACGGATTCCCACAGTGGGGAAGTTTGATGGTTGACCATTGACTCAATCGTGCACGCCGTCTTGTTTGAGTGCCTTGGACCACACCTTCTGGTACCCAGTTCACCAAACACTATTATATGGAGAGATACAATGTGAAGTCCAACAGTTGAGCAATTCACCACACCGAAATTTGTTGGTCTTCTTTGATTAAAAGTGTCAACCCTAGTTATGTGGTAATCGGTACCCGAGGTTGATGGCCGACCTGAACTGGCGTCGTCAGTCTCGTTCTTTCGTAAGCCTTGAAAAGTTCTATCCATTGATAAACTTTTCTCTGACAGAAAAGCTATTTCCATACTGCGCCAATATTCTTCAATGAATTTTAGCAGGCCTGATCAACTTCAACTACAAAAATATGACTACAGAACGCTGTTCTTCAATGATGCGATCAAGTGGAGCATCCATCTTTTAAGATAATGATTTAAACGCAGTTGATACTAGCGCGGTGTAAGTCAAACACTGTGTAGTCTCCAACAGTCTTAAGCTGCGTCCCTCATTTGAAAGGCAGCAGGATACATTATCCCCATAACCTATGAACAACTGAACCTATTGCTGAGGGGTGACATCTTACTGTTCAACACTCTGTTCAATCTCCAACAGTCTTACTGTCCAACATGGGGCACTAATGAGTTTTTAAGTAAGCAAAAATGTCAGGAATGTCTATCAATATCAGATCTCATCCGGCCATAATGATTCAGTATGCCGTATTCTAATATTGCAGGCGTAACAATCGCAACATTGAATGTCTCACATGAAACCAAGCAGGACACTATCTCCAAAGAATTTTAACTCACATTATAACCTCCAAAAGATAACGCCTTCCTTTTTAAAAAAAGATCCCATGTACAACGACATAAGTAAGGATTTTATGAAGCGTTGACACATTGAGCGGCTTTGGCATTAAGAAGGAAAAAAAACTCGGCAGGATAAAAGCTTTTCGCAGCATTCTTCTCTCCCCCATACACAGCCCGCGAGCAATAAAAATGCTTATCCTGTAAAAAGTTGGGACGAACAAAGGCTATAAACAACCATCCACAAAGTGTTGAGGATTTTAAAGCCGCGTGGCGATTCGGACAAAGACACTGCTCATAAATTCTCCGGCAGTTCTTGCCCAAGATTCGGTGCACTTCCTTTTTTGTAGATCGGAGTCCTTTTTATCATTGGTCCGAGGTGGCATAAATCCTCAGCGTTCTTTTTGCAGCGGAGGTTTTAAAATATGAATGGTTAGGTAAGAGGAGGCAGTGTCTCAGAAATATTGGACGCCCTCGGGTCCATATATATATATATAGGAAAGGGATAAAACCATAAGCCTGGGTAGATGGAAAAGCATTTCGGGTTTTCCTCAACTCTACTGGGAGCACGCAAAACTAGGAAGGGATATTGATTTTTTGCGTTCTTTGCTTTTTTGTATGCGCTCCCTTTATCGCGAAGTGTTTTCAGAACGCGTCTTTATAAATGATACAGGGAACTAAAATATGGATTTAATGCGTTTGTTAATACTGGAGTGGGATCGCTGTAGGGGAAAAAGCGGGGAAAACCGTGATACAATGAGTTCCTGGGAATGGGAATTTCCCTTTTCTTGCTGCTGTTATGAGTAGAAGTGGAGATTATATTGGCGGAACGATAATTTGGCGAACACGATAGGTGGTGTAATTTATGATATGGAATATGAAAGACTAGTGTGTTTGCAATCATTAGAGGCTATGGAGAGTGACTTATAAAATATATGCTCTTTTATGAACCAAATTCAAAAGATTTTTAAATCGAAAACAATTAGAATGCCTTCCCAATAGGGTTTAAAAACCGCCAGTTTCTGGTTTTGGAGATTGGTAACCAAAACATCAATACCGTTTTTCTTAGGTACGATTTGGCTTGCCGACCAACTGGTGAAAGAGGGCAGTAGCCCCAAGATGAGAAAGCTGCAACTTACCAACGAGCTAATGTGGAGTTATTCAGTTAAAATAATTTAATGTAGAGCGAACATCAGGCAAAAGCTGCTGAAAAATCTTGAGAGCAAGTGCTGATGAGTCAAATTCTAAACGAGATTCCAAGCAGATTTTATAGTAAATATTAAATTAAAATGCCACAGGCAAATTTTAGATTGATTAAAAGATCCCCCAACTATTTGCAGGTATATCTAAATAAAATCGAAATTCGGACCATGAATCCTGTTCACTCTGCCACGCCAATGCAATATTAAAGGCAATGCCGATAATTAAACCCTCTGAGGGATTCACACACATATATTCGTTCTGCAACCTGCAGACGTCCCTGCATGACTTTTAACCAATTTTGAACTGCTTTACCAATGGACTCCTTCATGAGAGTCTTTGAACCAATCGATGTCGCTAATTAGTCTTATATATGTCATATATCAAAACCGATAATTTAACCCTCTGAGGGGTTCACAAGTATATATCCGTTCAGCAACCTGCAGACTTCTTTGTATGACTTTCAACAAGTTATGAACTACTTGACCAATAGACTTTCCTGAGATTCTTTCAGCCAGTCGATGTAGTTATTTAGTCAATATGTGTGTTGTAGGGTAAAATCATTATAACACTAGAAAATCTCGTGACGCTCAAAGAGTTAAATGACAGAGAAGTCTGATACTGATGAGACCACCTTTCCTACAAAATAGACTGGAAACTCGTGCCTCTGCTGAACACCAAGAGAAATTGATAACCTTCCGTCTTCTCTAGTATAGTATAAAGAGTTATGATTTTATCTTATCATTTTAGCTTTACCCCTTGGCTTTATATTTTAAAAATCTTACTACAGGTATCGATTTATGTGACGGCAATGGTGGCATTCGTCTTTGAAAATGAGACATAATGCCGCCATAAATATGATCTGAGCAGACATTTTTCCCATGGCAATTTTTCATTGCTATTATTTCTGAACTGCCTTTAAAACATTATTCTTCCATAACCCTTTATTTTCCCTAGACAGGGTTTACATAAATTTATCAAATTGTAAATCTGCTTTAGAAGTTACCTTGGGACCCTACAGACTTCGTTCTTACATTACTTTAACACGTGCTCAAAGTTTGAAACTACCTGTCAGATTGAATGAGATAAGCATGAAATATATGATCATTGTGTATTTCTTCTGAATGCGAAAGTAGCTATTAACTAAAGGATAATGTTTTATATTATTCGCTTACTCATTAATTGTTTTTCATTGAACGATGTATGGAACTAATACCCAAATTAAGTCCTGTTATCACGCACAATCAATGCCTTCAGCTTAGGAAAAAAGTAAAACTAAATACAGGTATTAAGAATTTCGATCGATAACTTATAGATTTTGATGATGTCAGTACATAAACGAGAAATTATAACTATTTAAATTCCAGATAAGAATCTCACAAAATAATATACAAACTTTAAATCACCAATCCCATATGAATATCAAATTATAATCCCCACATAATTCCGAATTACAATCCAAATGAAAGTTGAAAATTTTAATCCTCATAGTCCTCGAACTGGAATACTCATTTGAAAACCAGATTTTAATACATCCACATTCCAAATAAACAAACCAAATAAACACACGTATTCAAAATACAGTCGTCGGTTAATTTTACGTACCTCTAGGGGACAGGGAAATAGTTCGTAAAATAAAAACTTCGTTAGGAGAATTGATGTAAATATTTTTAACAAATGGAATGTGTTCGTATTTGTTATGCTTCAACACAAGACTTGAATAATTTTAAAAGAATCCTTTTATTAAAGATATTAGTTTCACAGTCAGGGATCGTACTTTGGAATTGTGGATTCATCACCCGTTAAAACAAGCAGCTCGTCTCTGAGATACTCAAATGACAGTGATCGACCAGAAAGAACATATCGTCGGTAGGTAAGTGGGTATTTTAAATTAACGTCGCGCTGGAGCAACAAAACGGGTTATGGAGGACGTCCGGGATCAAACCCGAAGGGAATTGAATTGGATGTCGAGGTTTTATGGCGAAAGGTCCAAAAGTGGACAAGCTGCGCAAAACACGAGACAGAATGTGACCCAATAAAAGTATAAAACATAAAATTAAATGCGAAAGGGAAGATCCAAGGACAACATCACGTAATTTTGAACCACGGTCAGATGACGAGAGCATATCGTCGGATTAGAGCAGAAACCCCATTAGCTGATATTTTTTCGACATTAAATGCTTATTTTCATGATAATGGGAAATATATTGTCGCATTGTACTATTATGATTAAAAGCTTTTTAATATATGTTACCGGCAAAGTTTGAAACGTCGGCATTGTATGGAATACCTAGGCATTTTATAGAATGCCCGGCGTTTTTAGGCAAAGTATGAAATATGAGAATTATTATATACTTTCCCTAGGCATTGTATATAATACCTAAGCATTTTATAGAATGACAAATGTTATTTAGGCTAGGTATGAAAAAAAGGTCCTGATAAGGCTATTATTTAAAAACCGTTCATTCCTCAAAAATACAAATGTTATTTTGAAAAAATAATGAGAGTGCCATTAAAAAACTTTTATTTAAAATACGTAAAAAAATTAAAGTTGTACAAAACGAAATTTATGCCTTTCTTATTAAAGAAAACAAAATAAAATATGAACCTACTTGTTGCACCAAGAAAGGAAATAATTTTATTTTGAATTGCACTTAATTTTATTTCTTATAAAAAGTAAAGCCACGTGATATTCGAAACGAATCGGAGATGTATTTCATAACATTGCCGGCCAGTTTTCGGCATTCTATAAAATGCCTAGGTATTCTATAGAATGCCGGATTTCAAACTTTGCCGGTAACATATATACTATCAAGTTATATATATTTATTTTTTGACAAAAGAGTAATAAATTGTCCTTTAAACAGCTGTGTAGCTGTTTAAAGGACAATTTTTGTCTTGCCAGTTAGTGAGTTTCTGCTCTAAGCCGACGATAATTTAACGTGTCTTTGAGAGGCTGAAGGTGTTATTGAAGAGAGCTCGGGAAAGTATTTGCGGTGTGGATTTGATATCACGATCGGGCTTTATTTGGTAACAGAGAAGCGGAATTTTATTGCTGAGACAGTGATATTCAAAGGAGAGGGTTATTAACGGAGCGGAGTTGGTTGGTTGAGTTGAGGTTTACGGCCCCATATTTGGCTAAAAGTACGAGGAGGAAATGAAAGGAGAAAATAAGTAATTTCAAAGGATTAAAGCTGAATAATAAGGGAGAGATTTTGTGCATGACTGAAAAACATCAAGGTTTTACAAAGCGTTTGTTATATATCAAACAATACAATAATCTCATAATGTGGAATAATCGGAAAAAGATAATCAGTTATCTCTCCCTCTTATTACTACATTTCTTTTTCGATTACTCCATATGATGCGACTATTTTCGCTGCTTCCCGAAAGTTTTAGTTGGTTTTTTTGGTATTTTATGGCGCAAGGGCCATATTTGGCTATGCTGCGCCAGACATAAGACACAATATACAATATCAAGTAATAGACACACACAATGAAAGTTTTACTAACGCAGAAGAGAAATACACCCAGGTATTGTCATCGTATCTTTTCCTTCGGGTTTGATCCCGGACCGTCACCAATAGCCCGTTGTGTTGCTCAAGTGCGACGTTAATTAAATACCTACCTTCCCGAAAGTTCTATTTTGAGTTGTTTTCTTTGATTATTCCATATTATGCGACTATTTTGCATAGTTTTCCATTTTAGCTATTTTTCGAGTTTTTGTTTTGAGTTTGGGTAACTTGTATTCATATATATGCAATACGTAACCATTATCCACCAAAAATATCCAGATATCTTTTCTTGCTTTAGAGAAGCACATTTTGATAGTCGAACTTTTCAGGCAAGCGATAAAAGTTTTGCAGCGTTTTTGCGTCATTCGGGAATATATTCTACCAGGTGGCCAAGAGTGGCTGGGGATGCTTACATTTTTAAGGCCCTTAGTGAATCGCAAAAAAAGAATGATGAAACAAACCAGATTTAGGTTGAACGTCAAACACAGTAGCGTTGGGTTTATGACGTAAAATGGATGAGACGACGAATTTGGACGAGAGAGGTTCTGGTACCCGAGCAAATCCCAATCTCCCTAAGTTTTTCTTGGGATTTTAAAAATATCTGCAAATAATATTCTATACCAGCACAAAATACTTTTATATTCAAATAAAATAATACCACTTTATTCTTAAAATAACAACCATTTTATGAAGTTCGTAGCTGCACTAATTTCATGAATTGGTAGTTATGGTAGCAATGGTAGTGGCTTCACCCGAGTTTTAGATGATACAGACAAACCAAATCGCGCGTCTCTTCCGTTGCGTCGTCGAACAGCTTTTCGAACTTTTTCATGAGCTAGTGTTCTTTCCTCTGACGATTTCTCGGCTAATGACAGCTCTTGAAGTTTAGTGTTCATTCGAGCTTGATTAAAATATTGCTATCTTCTTGCGGAATGTTCTATATTAAATTTCACTTCTATGGGTCTAAGGGAACAATGTAGCGAGCTGTGTAGACTTAAAAATACGAGACAAATAAGCTGGGAAAATTTCATCACGCCAAGCTCTACGTTTGAGAGTATTTGTTGCTTCGGACAAACCGATTTTCTACTTTATGTATAGTCTGGTTACAAGTGAAACACTCATGGTCCAAATTTCCGAGATATGGGTTTTTTTGCTTTTCTAGACCAAAATATGGTGTG
Source organism: Meta bourneti (assembly GCA_933210815.1). Lineage (NCBI taxonomy): Eukaryota > Metazoa > Arthropoda > Arachnida > Araneae > Tetragnathidae > Meta > Meta bourneti. Next base: position 81,591,780 of record OW119928.1, read on the forward strand.
AGGTGATCTTTAGTCTGGTGAAGATCACTAAATAATTTTTTCTTCACAGGAAGGTTAGATTTTTTTAAATTAAGAAACACACTTAGTGAATATAGCATAGTGAGTAGAATTTTTCTCCATCGTTTTCTCAGAACTGTTTTTCGACTTAGGGTGTTTAATTTACCAGTCGACGATATCAGAATTTTGCATAAAAATCCATTTTAAACTTTTGACTCCTTCCGAAATAAAGTTGTTGGCATTGCAGGTTCGAATCCTGTTTAGACTCTGGGTATTTTTTATCCTCAAAATTCGGTAAAACTTTTCTTGCATGTGGACGAAATGTAAAAGTAGAGTGAGCAATAGTAACCTTTTTATGTGCCCAAGATCATGTGACCAAAACTAGTAGTAACGTGACCCGTAGATTGCTTTCGTCTGCTGGGCGGAACCTAACATTTGATTGGTCCATGGGACGGGAGAAGACGCCCATCCATTAAGTCATCATCTGATTGGTCCATTGATTGATCATCTGATAATAGTAGATTTTGACGATTTCACCTTGCCACTCTATAGAAATGTGAATTCACACACTTACCCTGTCATAAGATGTTACATTGCCAAACATTTTGATAAGATGTTACATTGCGATAAGATACCAAATCGGCCAACCAGGCCAATTTTTCTTAGATCACGTGAATACTATTCGACATGTTGGTCACACTTTTTTAAGCCCCTCTCAATAGCAATGCTCAGTCTACTTATATTTCATGTCTATGGTGTGTATGTCCATTTAGCTGAAGAAGAAAACATTGAAGAAACAAGCTTGGCCAAATCTGGCCGTTTCGAAATAAAATCCTGGCTACTGTATTGGTCGACAATGGAAAGCTTAGTTCACACCCGCTTTGAATGCAGGACTGGGATTTCCAAATGGTATCTCTCTTTGAACCCACAACACTGCCATGTGTTGTGTGCCAACATGATTAGTTATGCAAACTATTTAAGTAGGTTCGTTTAGTGACACTTAGGAAATTAATTATTTATAACAGTTCGAAGATTTTAACAACAAAAACAACAATCTAATAACTACGAAGGAGAGAGGGTTTAAGTTCTGTCCCTCATAAAAGAAATTTTATGACTTTATCCAGAAACTCCAAAATCGACCCAAGCACTTATATTCCATTTTATTATTTATTTACCCCTTTTTTAATATTTTTTTCTTTCGCTTGTCAAAATAGTCTGTATTAACATTCTGCAGCCATTTTAGTCGTATATTTTTATGACCTTATTAACGACCAACTTTTATTTTAACAGCAAGAGAGGCAGCGCCCCCTTTTAATACATTACAGATTTCTCTTTTCTATTTTTAGAGCCTCAAAAACGAATCTCTAATCGAATAGCCGAAGCAGAAAAGTTTTTATGACGCTTTGGCATCGATTGGACTGGAAAGGCATTATCGTCTGCTACTTTTTGACAATAATAGTTCTTGAGTTATGAGCACAAGAGAGGGTCCGTTTTTATTTTTATGCACATGAGTTGGGGACCGCCTTTTCGGTAGTATTATGCACCTCTAAATCTGTGCGATAAATGGCGGGCAATAAAAAAGTTCTGATTTAACATCAGACTTTCGATTGCCGCTACATAATTCACTTTATAACTTAGGTGAGTTTCGCTTTATTATCCGTGATATTTTTATTTTTATGGCCTTCGAAACAAAAATTCGATACGCCATATTTTTTCGTTTCCTTTTTCGCAGAGATTCGAATAAAAAAAGCTTTCAAAACAGATTCTAATCCTGGTGGAATTCTTACTATTGAAAACCAGCCCAGCATTCTTAATTAAGATCAAACAGAATGGAGTTTTTATGTCTTTCATCAAGACTTTTTCAGAACGCTTTTAAATTTATATCCGCCAGTTTCTGAATTCAATTAGAAAATTAAACATTTAAAAACTTAATTAATTTCACTGAATAAACATTGCGGGATCAAAATATTAACTCTAATGAGCGGAATTTGGCTGGGCTAGGGTGCTGATATTTTTTCAATATTTTTTCCATTCTAAATTTCGCAGAGTAAAAAAAAACTGAAATTAAATTTCAAGAGATTTGATTTTGCTTATAATTAAAGCCAGTTTTCTGCAAGCGCGTAATTTTCGAAACAGAATAGAATTTTTGACAAATTATTCAGTAGAAAACCTTTTGGAACCCCTAGAAACGAAAATATGAATGAGTATTGATAATTAGAAACAATTATGTTATTCGCCATGTGGGAAATATAGTCACTTCAGGACGGATAATTTTTTCAGTACTGTATTGTACTACTAGACAAAAATTCTAGTACTATATTGAAATCAAGCCCTTGCACTGCTATTTACTTTACGGCAACCCTTTGACCCTTTTTCGCCAAGGTTTACCAGTTGATCATAATTATTGTCAATTTGGAAAAATCCGTGAATTCATTTTGCGTTTTCAGCTTCGATGATAAAAGCTAATTAATTAAAAATAATTGTTTAATTTATGTCAAGAGGAAAAACAAATATTTAACAAATAAATTTTTTATCTTTAATTATTTAAGGATATGAGAGGTTATTCTGTCAAGCTAAATGTAGGAGGCGGTAGTGTTTTTTCAGTGGAACGTGCTTCCTGAACGTATTCCAGACGTGGCGTCACTTGGCTTGTTTTTCGAACACGATTTCAGCACGTCGCCAATACAAATTCCAAAGAATGAATTCCGAATTGATAAACGATAATTAATTGGTCAACGGCGATTAGATTAAACTTCAAACGTCAACAGAATTGAGCAAACTATATTTTAAAGTAATCCCGATATGTATGATGTGAGAGTATTTGTGGCGCAGGAAATAAAATTTTCGTTGAAAATCCCCTCTAGGCAAGTATCGGTCAATTAAGTAAATTTCACCGCCAAATTGACACTTGTTAACGATAGTTGCTACTAAAATAATTATACTAATGATACATGCTCATGATTCTTTGTACTTTGGGGGAAACACTGTATCGTGATATTCTATTTTATGTTAAAGGCAAAAAAATCACGCAGATTGTTTTTTAACTCTTTAATTTAGTATTGACTCTATTTGGAAGTACTTTTAATGATCATTTCAATCCAAACACTTAAAGGCAAACTATTACAAATCCCCAGCATTGCTCTTTTTTACAAAGCAAATTACCTCCCATTAACCCTCGAAGTGATTCCGATGAGATATCTCGTCAATCAAGATCTGACCAATTTTGCTAGAGAGATTTCGTCATCAAGATATCGCCGATTTTTTTATGATGACGAGATCAAGACCTAGTCAGTTTTCTTCTAATGACGAGATACCTCGTCCATCAAGATCTGGTCAATTTTGCTAATGATTAGATATATGGCCGAGATAGACACCAGGAGTGTTAAAATACAGCAGCAGTAAAACTTTCATCAGTGTTTGAAAACACATAAGTTCGATTCAATATTCGACCCACTAAAAACAAAACAAATTCTTATCCACCTTCGTTCATCGGAGAAAACTATCAAAAATAAACTCAAGATTCAAGTCAGAATTTATCGACTGAACCCGAAAATTGCTCAACTAATGGCGACGATCCCATCACTACAATACGCTCACACATAACTTCCCAAAGCGTATGCATCTTCGCTGAATACGAAAATAGCTTTTCAAGCACAGATTAAAAAATCCATTCTTTTTTCATTTAATTTCCCCCTATCGTATTCTTTAAACGAGAGTCAATTAACGCTCACAATTACACCCAACGGAGGCTAAAAATACAGACTTTCAAGAGGAGAAAAAACCCAAAATCGGAAAACCGATTTTTTCTTTTAAAAATTCGACCGAAAACATTATTATGGGTCATTTGACTCCAACCTATGGGAGTTGAGAGGATGGACTTATCGTTTCACTTCGTTTCGCTGTATTTTACCCCTTGGAACAGAGAAGAGGGTAAAAAACACACCCGAAATATTGATAAAGTAATTTGGGCCCACTTAAAAAAGGGGCACTTAAAATCTGCAAATGAGAGAGGGGGACATTGATGGGTGGAGAGACCAGCGATTATTGCTTCGTGGATTGAGCTCATTATTCATTTTGGAAGTAGTGGAAGACGAAATTGAATACTGGATAAAGACATAGAAGAATGAAATGATAACAATGTACAATAACCAACCAGTCCTGTTTCGTTTAAAAGCGTTTTAAAGAGGTATAATTCAACACGTGCAGAAGTCAACTTGGATGAGAAGTTCCAGTGTAGTTGATTGCCGATGCCAACCATTGAGTTGAAGACATAAAAAAATGAAATCATAACAATGTATGTTAACCAGTCAGTCCTGTCTTTTAAAAGCGTTTTAAAGAGATATAATTCAATACGTGCAGAAGAATGATGATTGGATGAGAAGTTTTCGTGTGGTTGATTGCAGAAGCTAACCATTGATGAGTTAGCTTCTGCAATCATATCCATAGAATCCTAGAACATATAGGATACAAGTTTCATCTAGGTCCTTGACGGAATCTAGAGTTCATGGTAAAGTTCCCATGTAAAAGTATCACCTAGACCAGGGGTTGGGAACCTGCGGCTTTAAGTGTGACCTTTTGACTCAATTCAATTTCTACAGAACAAATTGTTATTAATACATTTTGGTTGTGGTCTCTTTTATGTTTTTATTTTATTTTTTAAAAGAACGTATTTAAAATACCAAAGAATGAAATAAGTTTCAACGAAATAATCCTACCAGAATGATCGACACAATTAAGAGTTACCATCAGTAAACCATAATGGCTAAAATGTCGGTTACTACGTTCATGATTTAGTTCTACTGCGACTTTAAAATGTATAACTTCCACCACATGACTGGCGCCACCACCATACGAGTTTGGATGGCGAGAGTTTATGGGGGGTTGGTCGAGAGTAAGCAAGTTTGTTTTCACATTTTGACAATGGTGCACTACGTTCCTGTTTGAAGTGGAATTTGTGAGTAGTTGCATAGCTAAACAGCATTTTTTAATTCTGTCTGCTCAGCAGTCCATCATGTCAAAGAACTACGGATGGGATTGATTAAACTATCAGTAGATGACATTTTAAAGTCAATATTTGATGCTAAGAAAGATCCAATTGAAATATGGAAAATGCAGTAGAGTACCCAAGCATTCGGCAACATGTCCGAAAAATGTTTTCTTGCTTCGCAACCACTTATTGCTGAAAATCTGCATTATCTTATCTAACCCAAATCGAGACACCCTGATGGTTATCTCGACGACGTATCTTGTAATTAGCAAATCCTGATCTTGGTTGACGAAGATATCTCGTCATATCTAGAAAAAAACTGTTTGGGTTTGATCCCGGACCGTCGTCAATAGCCAGTTGTGTTACTCCAGTGCGACGTTAATTAAAATACTTACATACCTAGAAACAACTGACCAGACCTTGATCTCGTCATCATAAACAAATCGACAATATCTTGATGACGGAGAAATCTCGTCATCAGAAAAATTTGTCAGATCTTGATGGACGAGATATCTCGTCGAAACCAATTGGAAGGTTAAGGTCACAAATGAAGGATACTATCTAGAGGATCAACTGGAATTGCGTACTTCCATGCTGTAACCAAATATTCAAATGCTTTCCAACAAAAAGCAGGCGCAACAGTCATTAAAAATGAATTTAACTTTAAAATTAACACATCTTTCATTTCTTTAAATTATCAAGTACGTCGTAGCTAGATTTTTACAAAATAATGTACAATTTTTAGAATATCTAATTGAAGTATATTGAATGCTGCCTTATTTCACTGCAGTTAAATTATTGTAACCTTCAAATACGAAAAGGTTTCCACCCTTGACAGATTTATTGATTTATTGAAAAATAAGATGTAGAATACGAAATTCGAAAATTCAAATCATTCAGTACTTCTAGATTCTTTTTATTATTAATAATAATAATGCATTTTTAAGTTCAATTCTTGAAGATTTTCGTACGACTAATTTCAACTGAGGATTCTATGTGGTACATAAACCTTGTAAGTCTAGACTTTACTGAACGTACAAATTGCATTACTAAACAGTCTGGAAATCAAATCGACTCATTTTACTGTACAGCCTTGGGGATGTTTGTCGTTAAGTCCCGAATGTTCTTTCAGTAGTGACAAATTATTCAATTTCTTTCCTTGGTTCATTGTGTATGTTCACTAAGTATGGTGGGTTTAAATTCGAAGTTTTCCTCCTACGCTATTCTTTTCCTGAGACTGACAAGCCAAGAATAACAAGAGTCTAGTCTGCTTTTTATGTCCCAAGGAAAATCTTTCTCGACATGAATTAGGATTTGTCATGCGACTAAATTAAACAAATGTCACATTAACAGGAACAGAAATCCTGTGAGAGGGATTTTAAGTGAACACACCAATCAGACGGAAAGTAAAGATTTTGCTTTTTTTTTCCGCTAACCAAACGCTCTCTCATAACACATATCCGTGTTGCCGTAAAATGTAGTTTATCCCTGCCCTGGCGAAACTTGGCGTTTAATCTAATTGGTATTGATCAATCAACTATCATATATCAATTCGGAATTTAATCTTTGGAATTTTTATTGGTGCTGTAATCGTATTTGAAAAATAAGTCGAGACAACATACCGCAGAAACACTGCCTCTACCTACATTTAACTTGACATTAAATGCCTCTTATTCAATGAAACATCAAGGAAAAGTTAGGATTTCTGCTTGAAAAGAAGGTGTTTCTTTAAAAAACGTTTGATCTGGGTTGTTTTGAGATTAATACAGTAACATTTCAAACATAAATGTAAAGTACAGGTAGTTACCTGATGTCATGATTTTTAAAATCGTTTATGAAAACAAATAGGTTTAAATTAAAAAAAATTGTGGGAACTGGGCAGAAAAATTTAGTCATAGTTTAAACTTGCTATAAAATAATAATTCTGTAATGACGTATTACGTAATAGCTTTTAACTAGAAACAGTATTAATTTCGCTGTCATTGCATTGGACTCGATGGATCTCAGTATCGATACGCTTAAGGATTTTTATAAATATCCATAAATCAAAAAGTATTTTGTAAACAGATAAATACAAGTAATAATCAGTATTTAGAACAAAAGTATATTTAATGTATTATATTATGAAGAACAAAAGTATATTTAATGTTTTATATTATGAAGAACAAAACACATATATCCAGCTATTTTATCAGAGCCATACATCTAAAGAGATATCAACATAGACGGATACTGACGGATATAAGATCCATGATTCAAAACAGTACCGTTCGGTGAATACATAAAATATATAAATAATCAGTCATAAGAAAAATATTTAATGCTTTTAATCATAGAGCAAACTGCATATATCTAAGAATTCTGTCCAAGTAATACATGCTCAGAAAGTTAAGGGGGTTGTGCCTCCCCCTAAGGATTTTGTATAAGATCCAAATTTCCAAAAAGTGTTCGGTGAATGTATAAAAAAAACAGTGATCAGACGGGAGCAAATGCAATAAAACCTTGATTATCCGAGCTCCAATTGACCGAGTGATTGTGATACCATGATACCAAGTTTAATCTAAACCTTCTTATAAAGTTTCGACCACGAGTGAGCTCTTATCCTTGACTGGTCTGGTTTAGTGGGCAGAATGCTACCTTTCACACGTTAACTCTCCTGGTGGTTGTCTAGACGAGGTATCTCGTCATTAGCAAAACTGACCAGATTTTGATAGACGAGATATCTCGTCATTAGAAGAAACCTGGCAGTCTCGTCATCATAAAAAAATGGCAAATATCTTGATGACGAGATATCTCGTCATCATAAAAAAATGACAAATATCTTGATGACGAGATATCTCTTCATCAAGAAGGAAAGAAGGAAACAGAAGAAGGAAGGAAACTGGTCGCCTCGTCATCATAAAAAAATCGGCAATACCTTGATGACGAAATATCTCGTCATTAGCAACTGACCAGATCTTGATGAACGATGTATTTCGTCATTAGAAGAAAACTGCTCGTCTCGTCATCATCAAAAAATAGGTAATATCTTGACGAGGAATCTTGTCAATAGCAAAATTGATCAGATCTTGATGGACGAGATACCTCGTTGAAGCAATTTGGCGGATTAAAGACTTTTTCAAGAAAGTTTATAAGTACATAACTTACGTCCAGATTTATTATAAAATTATCACAATACATACTGTAACGCAAATCTGAGTACAGATTATTTTTAATCTGGATTTATGAATCCTTCAGTAGCAGTAGTAGTAACATGTAGTAAGTAAATTGGTTTCCTATTTCATACATGTTGTTTTGCGTTACTACGTCCGTATTATCCTAGTTCCTAGTTCACGTTACCTCGGATAATAAAGTCTTTACTATATTCTCAAAATTCTGAAACCTATGAAGCGAAATATATTCACTCAAGTCGAGAAATCTACTTATGAGAACTTCGGAAAAATCAACTACCAGATATTTTTTTTCGACAGCTTTTGCTTTTTAAGAGACTGGCAGATGGTATAGAACAGGAAAAAAATTAATTGAAAAAATACCTACAAATAAATTTTCAATGACGAAAATCACACATTCCTTCCGGCTCATGCGAATGGAGAAGTCATAGCCCGAAAGAGGCTTAAGAAATTTCCAAACAGGGACGGGAAGCAGTAATAAAAGCAATGACAAAAAAAATTCATTTCACTTCGTGGGGAAGAAAGAACGACTGGGAGAAGATTAAAATATTTTCGTCTGAATGGGCGCAGAAAGGCTGCCCTAAAAATAGCCTCAGACGAAAGGGAAGAGGCCCCGCGACCCCCGGGGACATTCTTGCGCCCTGTTGCACCCCTGCTGCTTTCGGGGGAGTGAGACCGTTATTTGCGTGCTTTAAAACACTTAAAATGGAGGTGGAGGGGATGTTCACAAATTTTTAAAAAGCAATTCGTAGAGATGGTGACGTACGACTGGAAATTTTTTTGAGATTGAAATATATCGGAGGAGAAATCGATATCTGTAGGATTTCATTTTCGATAAGAGATGACGTCAATGGTTTGAGTGACTTGTTTTGTGATATACTTTAGATGGGCTGAGCTTTGTTAGTCCTTTAGGTAAATGGCAACGATGGAGAATGACTGTGGCAGCCCTGCCAGCGACAAAGTACATGTGAAATAGTATCATTAGTAGCGTAATTTTTTTTAATAGTTACAAAAATCTCTTTGGCTTCCGAGTTCCTTGAAAAGTCAATTTTTGACTAAAATTTCATATTTCATTTTATTCAATATTCCAAATATTTAGACATCTTTCTTTTCGAAACTGTTTTTATTTTATCTGTACAGTGAATAGAAGCGGAGATAAAGCATTTTGAAAAGATCTTGACAGCTGTTTTTCATTCATTTTCAAATCTTTAAATGCATTTTTCTCTGATAGCGAGTTTGAGCAAAATTTTTGCACGAGAAAAGAGACAACCCCCCAAAACGGAACAAGTTTTGAGTAGCTCTCCTTGCGATATTAATTTAGCCAATAAGAGCTTGGTGACATTATGGTGCAGCCAATTGCAACACTCTGACAGAAGTAGGTACGTAGGTATTTAATTAACGTCACACTGGAGCAACACCTACCAAGAATTGCATTCGAATTTCATGCAAAGTTAGGCCAAGAGTAACGCGCCCTCTGCATTTAGCTTTACTGAAAAACTTTCTCGTTTTACATATTTTCAGTTGAATAAAAGAAAGTCAAAAAAATTCCAAGTTTTATGAGATTTTATTATATTAATTTTCAGTTTAAATAAAATTCCAGAAGACGAGTATTTTACTTCCGGTTACCCAATACCGAACAGGATACAAATTCTACCACAAAAACACAGCGCCATCTACATATAGCTTTACAGAAAAATACTCACGAGCGACAAGCTGAGGTGGCATTCGAGTAACATGCCTAGTCACGTCGAAATTAAACACGAAGTAAATACTTCTACAGTGACATACTAGTACCTTTTATATTCAGCTTACAGAAAACCTCCTTCGTAAAAGAAACGAAAACTCTTATCCAACGTAAAAATACATATATTATTCTATATTTATTTTATTTTTATTCTTTATTTTATTCTAACAAGTATAAAGCAAGGCGACGCTGCTGCTAATGCGTAAATAAGGTAACATTTTCCATTAAGCAGATGTTATCCCCATACTATCTTAAAGGCTAATCTCAGTAAAAAACTGAATAAATTGACTGAAATGAATACTTAGAATAAATAAAATTCAAATTCTCTTTAAAAGGAACACGAATAAATTTAAATTAACCTCAATTTAGGCTTTAGAAAGTAAGTTAAAATATGAATGTTTTTCAAGATAAATATATAATTTCCCTTCTCCTTAATTTACATATTCAGGTTCTGCGAAATTACTCCGAGTAACAAGATGACTCAAATTTTTTAAATTGCTTGTATTGTTCCTTCTTAAAACAAATTGCTTTTCAAACTATTCAAGTAAAAACTATTAGGATATAACAATTTCTATGGGGGATACTTTTGATTATAAGACGCGTAGAATGGGACTTTTTTAATTATTTTTCTTTTCTGTAACGATTTCCTTAAAGTTCAGTGTCAATTAAGAAATGAGTTTTGGGTTATCGTTACATGAAAAATAAATTATCTGGGTTAAGAATCAGAGATTTGAGAGCACGTTTAGCCTTACTTGTGGTTATTAAACTAAATTATTATGGATTTTCTTTTTAAGATATGTAATATAACAATATACACAGACCATTTATTTGCTAATTCCCTCTTAAAAAAGATCTTAGATTAAAAAAATTGCTAACAAACACACGGATATCTCAAAGAATATTTGATTTATCAAAGTAAAATAATTCATTCACCTTAATTATGTATTATCTACTAAACAATTTGCATCAAATTTTTAGATCCTTTATAAATATACATTACAAAACAACAATTTATACAAAGATATAGGATCGCAAATATAGATAAAAATAAACTCAAAGCACACTGATCAAATGATATATACGTTTAAACAAAACAGAATTCAAATTATGCTTCTTTCAATACCCCAAGATAAACACAAGCGATTATATACATATTATACCAAAGTATATGACACGCACACATGCTTAAACACATAACACATAAATTAAATACTTTAATTAAAATTTATTTATCAGTTTCAATTTAAATGATTAAATACCGACAATACCACATTGAATTGTAGTCGTAATAAAAATTTCTAAAGCATTCTTGTTTGCGCAAAATTAAGTTCTGAAGGTTTAAAAGAAAACACAATCGCAACATACGATTTTTATACTTAATCAAACAAAAATTACGGCGAAGAATATGGATAAACTATATTTTAAAAAACCTTTATTTTCATCAAATTAACAAACACCACAGATATGTAGATAGGTATTTAATTAAAGTCGCACTGGAGCAACACAATAGGCCACTGACGACGGTCCGAGATCAAACCCAAAGGGAAAGATCCGAAGACAGCACCACGTAATTTTGAACCACGGTCAGATGACGAGATAAACACCATAGAAAACAGCGAGATGGAATTTCACTAAAGTCGACGGTAAGTAGTTAAATTTACGTTGCACTGAAGTAATAAAATAGGCTATTAGCGACGGTCCGGGATCAATCCCGATGGATAACAATCTTAAATCATGGTAAGATGAGATCATAACCTGAGGGAAAAAAGTTGTTCTGCAATTAAAAGATATAAGAATTTCATGTCTTTTTAATGAAGTTTTCATATGAAGTTGCCAGTAACTGACAATCCAAATCACAAAGTTAAAGAATGATAAAATAATACCGAGAGAAAAAGCAGAAAATTAATATCACTGCACGTGACCAACAAACACAAGACTTCGTTTTTTGGTTTAGCACGCACTATAAATGCAACTCCTTTATTTTACAGTACGGTCCTTTATATTGCGGGGTTTTGTGAACACCACCGAAGCCCAACAATGACAACAGCTATTTCTCAAATAGCTAATGTATTATTTTATTAAAGAAATAAGTTTTGCAGTCGTGGGTCGAACATTTGAATTCTGATTTGAATCTGACGGGTTTTTGTAGACGCCATCGGAAACTCAACAGAACAACGACTACACTGAAGAGCCAAAACATTATGACCAACTGCTCAATAACGCGTTGCGCCTCCTTTGGCCTTCAAAACAGCTGCAACTCGCCTGGGCATAGATGTCACAAGTTCTTGGTACATGACTGGAGACAGGTTGTACCAAATGTCTAAGCAGCGGTCACGCAAAGTCGAGATATTCGGACATGGTGGTGTTTGAGCTCTGAGCTGCAGCTCCATGACATCCCAAATGTGCTCTATCGGATTAATATCCGGCGAGTTAGGTGGCCAGGACATTAAGTGGAATTCATCAGTATGCTCCTCGAACCACTCCAACACAATCCGAGCCTTGTGACATGGGGAGTTGTCCTGCTGGAAGATTCCATTTCCAGTTGGGAAGACAGGCGCCATGTAAGGGTGCAACTGATCCGCAATGATGTTCAGATAGTTCGCAGCGTTCATGGTCTGTTCTACCACAACTACGGATCCCAGAGTCGCCCATGAGAACGTCCCCCAAAGCATAATACCGCCACCACCAGCCTGTATATGACTTGCTGTACAAGAGGGGAGCAACTGTTCGCCTGGCAGACGGCGTACCCTGACACGACAATCGACGTGATGAATGAGAAATCGGGATTCATCTGGATCAGGCAACTCTCTTCCACTCATCCATGGTCCAGTCTCGATGTTCCCGGGCCCACTGTGGGCGTAGTTGACGATGCTGCACAATCCCATATCCAACAGTGTCCGCTGAACTGTGTGTTCCGAAACACTTGCGCTTGGACCTGCATTGTATTGGGCTGTCAGTTGAGCCACTGACTCGCGCCGATTTTGCTTTACCAAGCGGGACAGACTCCGACGTCCTTTTTCTTTGATGACGCGTGGACGACCAACACCTTGGCGTCTACTACTGGTGTCATCGTCATTTATCCACTTTGCATGAATACTAACAACGGCAGATCGTGAACACCCTACCAGTCGTGCAATTTCAGTGATACTCGTTCCGAGTCTTCGGGCCATTACGATCTGCCCTGTAACAAATTCGCTTAGATCAACAGCCTTTCCCATCACTCGCAAAAGTGCAAGAATGATTACTTATCTTCTCCAGCAGCAGTTAAATACCATTCTCACTTAATCACGTCCCCTCCACGTCATCCAGACGAGTTCATTGAAAAATGTGGGGATGGTCATGTTTTGGCTCGTCAATGTATTTCTCGAATAGCTAACATCATTTTATGAAAGAAATTAGTTTTGCTGTCATGGGTTGAATATTTGAATTCTGATTTTTTTTGGACACCAACTGAAACTCAACCAGGGGAAAGTTATTTTTCTGATAGCTATTGCACAATTTTATTATAGAAATAAGGTTTGCAGTTTGGGTCGAATATATGAATTCGGATTTCAATCTGACGGGTTTTTATGGAGGCCACCGTAAACCCAACCAGAAAAACAGCTATTTCTCTAATAGTTAATGTACCATTTTATTAAAGAAATTAGTTTTGCAGTAGTGGGTCGAACATTTGAATTCTGATCTCGTTACAACAAGCAACTCTAGTTTTGGCGGTGATAATGGCACGGTAGGTAAATAGTTGAATTAACGTCACACTGGAGCAACACAACGGGTTATTTTTTGTGATCACCCGCAAGAAAGAAAAAAATTTCAAAATGTCAACGAGGCTGAGGTGGTTATTGAAAAAGAGTCTTGGAAAGTATTTGTTATGTGGATTTGTTATTGCTTTCAGGCTATTTGGCAATGAAAATATTTCAATAATCGCTGAGACAGCAATATTCAAATGAGAGAGTCGAAACGGATTGTGAGAAAGAGGAAACGAAAGGCGAAAAATAGATAATACTAAAGGATTTCAGCTGAAAAAAGGGAAAAGTTTTATGCATGATATACATATTCATTATAATCCAGAAAAAGGAACACGGAAATTTAAAAAAGCCTAATTTTTTTATCTCCTCAAACTAAAAAATTAATTTTCACTCGAAAGCGTGTGCTTTTCAACCTCGGTAACGATGAGTCTCAATCAATTTTCTTCGTTTCCTCTCTTTTTTTCATTTTTATCATTAATTTTTCAAAAAGTATGGGAGAAATATTTCCCTTTTAATTAAGAAGTGGTCTGGGATGAAATATTAAAAACGAACTAATGGACAAGAAATCGAACATCACTTATATTTACTCAAATCTTCAAAAACTCAATTTGTGCTCATTTCAAAGCTCTGTTGTGAATTCTGCTTTTTTTGTATTAGTTTTAACTTTTTTTTAATAAAAAACTAAAACCGAGCCGTCTTTTGCCTCATATTGCGCCTTTTCAAAAGCTGATTAAGAATTAATGCTTTCCTAATGGTCACTTTTCACAGGAAAAGCGAGTTGTATTTTAATTCTTGTCTCTGCGTAGTATTTTTTCAACTAATTCGTCGGATTATTTCGACGGCAAAATGAATGCTGCAAAAACAATCACTGAAGATTTGCTTTACAAAAACATGCAATAGATATTTTTGAGAGAAGTGATTTAAAAAAGCCTCTTAATATATAAGCTGTTTAAAAGTAATTTTTCATAACTTTAGCTTTTCATTATTTTTTATCTTTAACAAATAAAAAAAATTTCAAATAAATCTGCATGTTAAAATCATTTTAAATCTTAAACTCGTTTTATTCTATGCATATTATTTAATTTCCTAACTTCTGAAATAATCTTTTTACTTTCAATTACTATTTAATAATTCGTGGTATGTTCGAAATTGGTTCCGATAAAAATTATTCGTGAAACTTAAAACATCATTAATAAAAAATGGTTTAACAATGCAGAAATGATTGCTAAAGCGAATTTATGGCATCAGTCTTCTAATGAATTAGACCAGCGATTTTCAACTTTTTATATGGTATATAAAAATATTACTGAAATTCTGAGGCACACCAAAATATATTTTTCCTTTTGCAGATCTGACATAAATAATTTTGATTACTTAAAAAAATTGAAATTAACTACCCCTTTTTGCCCCAAAGTGCCTTTTGAAAAATCTTTTTGAAACAATTTACTTAAACTAACAAAAAGTTTTATTTGCATACTGCTGATGATACTTCATGCATTAATGATTAAGAAAAATGGGAAAAGAATACCATTATCAAAGCTTAAATTTAAATATAAAATTGAAATCAATTTTACTTGCTCACAATTTAACCCTCTGACGGGTACACACATATACATCCGTTCTCTTGCAGTATTCCTGGCATGACTTCTTACCAGTTTTGATCTTGACCAATAGAATCTTCCCTGGGATTCACATTCAAGCTGTAGATGTGGTTATTTAGTCATTATGTATGTTATGGGGGAAATCAATGTTACATTCATCAGAAATCTCGTCAAAGTGTTAAAGGGATAACTTTAATTACCCTATTCGAAGAAATCTTAATAGTATATTTAATGCAAGTTAAAGTTAAACATTGACTTTTCTCTACATCCATATAGAAAGGGGAATTCTCTAAGGACTGATATGCTAATTTATCTACTGCCTGACAGAACTGATTATAGCAACTATAGTTCTGACTGGAATTTAGGATATAATCTTTCCTTGGAGATTTGTATTATTTGAATTTTAATTATGATTTTTTTTGTGTTGATGTTTAAGTAAATAGATTGTACATATTCTGAGCATGAAAATAGATAGATCTAGAAAATAGAGTAATGCTCTCTCAATGATTTCCCCAACCCCCGCAATTGTCCATATTTCTTTCAAACAAAATATCTGAAATTGTAATGTTGTTAAGCAGACTGCTTGCAACAATGGGAGAGGCAGTATGTGGAAAATTCTCACGCGTAACTATTGGTGTTGCTCAAATTGTAGGCGAACAATGACCGGTTAAGGTCATATTTTTCTTTTCTTAGGGCGATTTTCATTCTTTTCAGGAATTTCTGAGTCAGCACCGGGTCACTAATTATTTAACAAATATGCTGCATTGTTTTTCAATCGATTAAACTGAAAAATCGTGTACATAAAGCAGAAATCTGTTTGAAGCAGCAAAAACTCTTGAAAACGGATCACTAACGTCTTGAAATTTGCACATCGTATCCTGTCTGGAATTTCTAGGTCATTGCAACGATTTTCAGCTCGCTACGTCATTTCTTTAGAACCATCGAAGTAAAATTTATTGCAGATGGTTGGTTTTCATAGACCAATTTTGACCAAGCTGCGTCCATCAATGTGTTTTCTATGAAGTTATGTAGAACATTGGTGCAAGAAGAGACCAATATTTAATTAACTCGAATCAGCACAAAAAGCTGTCACGAGTCGAGTTACCAGAAAGGATAAGAATATATGCAAGCTAAGTACACAATACTCAAAAAGCTATTCGGTGACTCAACGAATCTGCTGCAGAAAAAGATTGGATTTTCCAGGTCCAAAACATGACAAGTTGCGCCAACTGATGAAACAGAGGCGCGACTTCGTTTGTCCAAGGCAGCAAAAATCTGGGTAGTGAAGCTAGTACATGTATAAACTGTTCTTTCCTCCAACTCACATCCCTGATTTCGTACGAGACAATCCATTTCAGCAATTAAACGCGCAATCTGCGTTGATTAGCAATTTTCTCAAGATAAAGAACTTCCATGGAGTCCACACCACACCGCAAACAAAACCTTCACAAACTGCGAGCACGCCATTTTCGTATTAAAGCAGCCGCTGAGCAGGAACGGGCTTCTGCTACTTTTCTTTTCACGAACCGACCGCTTCGTAAACAAAAGTAATTAATTCATTATCAGAGTTAATTAGCAACGAAACTCGCAACGCAAAAACAAACGAGTGAGTGCAAGAGAAAAAACCCAGCTAATTTATGAATCCGAAAATGAGCAATAGAAGTAACTTTTATTGTGTTTCTGCTTGTTGGTAATGGGAAAGGTTTTTTGTCAACCGCTTTTATCAAATTTTGGCAAAGTGGTTCACGTTCTAGTCGATAAGAGAAAGGGAATGAAAAAATAGTGAAAGAACGACGATGAAACTTTTTATAGTAAGCACCAGGAAACCGAATCTGAAACAATACTATTTCTCTCGATAATATCTTCAATCGATTTTCCTCCAATGCAGTAAATAGATGGTGAAAAACATGCAGGAGTTTTGAAATCTTTCCTCTCTGGGAATAAGCCTGTGTTCTCGCATTCACAAGTAGCTGCAAGACTCCTATTTAAAAGTTCCCCTACCTATGAAACATTACGTTATTCAGGACAATCTCAATTGATCTCGTGTGTTTTAAGAACAATATTAAATCGAACACCAATCTTTATCGGGTTATTTTGATGTGGAACTACATCCAACTCCGCGGATAGTATGAGACGACTTATGGCAGAGTGCCTTTGACAAAAATAGGTCCCTATTAAAATAGATATATGGTTAATACGCGTCAAAATTCTACCTTCAGAATTATTATGGACAACCCTGATATTACAGAAATATTGAAATAAGGGAGGAACTTGGTGTTCTCGAATTAAAATAATTTTTCTGCCAAATCAGTAGGAAATTTTTCACGCCCCAAGTTGCAATGAAAATCAAGGTGTAGCGCAGATCTCCAGGTATAACCATCGTCTACCAAGTAATAAAAACAGACCGAAGGTAATAATGAATTATGTTAAATAATTGTAAATATTAATTCTTTTATTTTTTAAATGTCTTACGTGTGTGTTATTATTTTTATCACTAGCTTTTCTTAACGTTAACTCATTAAATAACTTTTAATTAAATCCTTATAAACATAACCTTCGTATCCACTGAACACTTCTCGCCCAAACTCTAATTTTTTCTAATCTCTCACTGGGATGGTAGGTCTGTCTATTATCCATTCTAACACTCTTTCAGAACCAACTGAACCCCATCACCACCTCAACTTCCAAGTCCCAACTTAAATCCGTGAAAATTCGAGAACGCAAAACATCGGTTAATAATGGACAGGTATTATAATCTGGAGACTTCGGGACTTTGGCCTCAAGTGCTTCACAAACATCCACACCCCACGCAAGAAATACGTGCTGAACAGTAATCGCGTTAGCATAATCATAAACAACATGAAGTCCAACAACATGACCGTGTAGTTTTAGCCAATGACCTTCCAATCGGACGAAGCATGCGTATGCAGCTTCACGCCATTTCTTCCGGTCTGAAGATCTCCGGAAGGTCACATGGTATTGGGAGAGAGCACGAATCCTAATGCAGGACTAATTGTTGACTGCTACGCGATTATCGAGCTTGATTAAAAACACTAGTTTGCACTTCGATAGCCAATCAGCCCAAGTCAATTTCCAACCCAAGTGAGCAACACTTCTGAGATGTTATGACAGCGCCTCCGCTCATTTTCCTCCCATTTCGTTGGAGGGGTGATGGTTTTAGTGATATTATGGAGCTTCATAGCTTAAATCTAAGATATTTAAACTAACCTGCAAAATCGAATGAATTCTTGCGGCCCTGCAAATACGGAATTCATTCTTGCTAACCTGCAAGAATAAATTCCGTATCGATTGATTTTATATTGTTTATATCCGTTTGTTGCCATCACCAATATATAAATAATGCATCGACTTCTGTGACACGTATGTTAGAAGATTATAGAGAGATTTAACATCAATTTTTCTCAAAAAAAATGTAACTAAAACCTGGACTATTTCTCTCAACAAAATACCGTAACAAGGTCTATGTTGGATTCTTTGAGGTTTCCGCACGGTTTCGCAGCAACTAAACAATTCAAAGCGCCACTTTAACTTCTGTAAAGTAAACAGACCAAAAGAAAGATACCAAATCTATAAAGTTTCGTAAAGCTGTAGAGAAAAAACAATACTATTTTTTTAAAAGTACCACCAACTATATATATTCTGGGCATAAAAATGAAAAATGCGTTCCCCACTTTTGTCTTCAGAGAATTTCTGCAGAGAAAAGGGAACTATTCTTTCCCATTTCGAAGTTAGGAAATAGAATTATAATGCTTCACCTATCGTGAGACTTAATGGCCGAGCAAAACACGATCGAGTTTTTTCGTTTCAGCAAAAGAATAACTATCGATTTCTTTAGCGATATTTCTGTAGATGCAGCGCACACGAAATGGTGCTATAGCCAAGGAAAAATACAGGAAGTGGGAGTTAGTATTATTTGTATTGCTTGAACTCAGTTTTCAATGCTATTAAGTACTATAGCAACGACATGCCGTTGAAACTTTCTTGCAATGGCTTAAACTGAAAAAGTCTGCTTCATGAATACTGGAGTTAATTAGTTTTGAAACGGAAGCTTCAAATAGGAAGCAAGGGCAAATGACATCATACCTGTATATAAGTCAGTGGTTCTTAACCTTTTTAGTGATCGGCACCACCTTGAATCTAAAAATAAGTTCTCGCACCCCTTTGAAAAATGTTTTTCTATTTCTTTATTTAGGAAATGACTTCTTTTGCAAGATAATTTATTTATTGACAAATAAACACATACATTTACATACAAAACAATATCTCAATTTTTAATGGTTACGTTGTTTATTCATAATACTTTTGAAGTGAGGCTGCTTTTTTGAGACACGCGTAAGTCATCACTTTCATTTAAGCGATTTCTGGCTTTTGTTTTTATGTGCTAAATCGATGAAATTCCCATTTCACACAGGTTTGTGGTGGCAAATGGTAAAAGTGTCGGCAATGCTGCTTTTGTCAGTTGTGTATAAGGTTTTAACTGTGCACACCAGAATTGTTCTAAGTCCAATTTTTCAAATTCCATTTGAATACGTACATTGGCTCGTATTTTAATAAGATCGTCTTTTATTAAATCGCTGTCGTCCATCGAAACTTCTCTAGCACCCCCAGGTGTGCACACACCCCAGGTTAAGAACCACTGTTGTAAGTATATAAAGAATACTATTAATACTAGTGTTCAATCAATTCTGAAGTATATTTTAAAAATCGATAAAAATCGAATCATTAGTGAGGAACACTTTGATAGCACTTGCATTTTTGGCTTTCTTTTAATCCTCTGGTGGTTGTCTCGACGAAGCATCTCGTCATTGGCAAAACTGACCAGTTCTTGATAGACGAGATATCTCATCATTAAAAGAAAACTTACCAGATCTTGACCTTGTCATCAGAAAAATTCGGCAATGAAAGAAAACTAAAACCAGATCTTTTGATGGACGAGATGTCTCGTCATTAAAAGAAAACTGGCCAGATCTTGTCAAAAAATTGGCAATAAAAGAAAACTGACCAGATCTTGATGGGCAAGATATCTTGTTATTAAAATAAAATTGATCAGATCTTGATCTTGGCATCATAAAAAATCGATAATATCTTAGGATAGCGCATATCACTTTCGGAGCACCCGCAGCAAAGCAGCTCATCTCCACATCGAGAGAATTAAATTTAAATAAAGAAATTTACATAAGGGAGAGAGAAATTTAAATTAAAAATATAGATCTAGGGGAGTAATAAGCATAAAATTCAGCAAGTACAAAACTAAAAAACCCGCAACTACTAACCGCGCGACCGAAAGTGCTTAGATTTTGGTGATCAATTCTGGACTCATCCTCCTGTACTGCTGAATACCCTTGCAAAAAGAGCATTAACATTAATTATAAAAGATATATTGAAAGTAAAAATGTAAGACAATGTGGTGAAATCAAAAACACAATTTGCTTTAAAAGTAGTGATGAAATTAGAGGTCCTATCGTATTCATTGCTGTTATTGGTGATCAGAATTTGAAGATGTTATTTAATGGGGGAATTAATTTATGGAATTGAAATCATAAATATCAGGGTCCAAACAAAACACCACACCAACGCTTTGGCCGATGTGGTAAGCTGTTAAATCGACAATATCGTGATGACGAGATATCTCACCATTAGCAAAATTGGTCAGATCTTGATGGACGAGATATTTCGACGGAACCACTTGGAGTGTTAAAGAGCAATGCTGACTGTATTCAGACTAATGACGGAATCAGGGGTATATTTTACCTGTAATTGGAGAAACTTCGTTCACTGACTAACTTCAGCATGTATTTTTTTTAATTCCAAAATAAATTTTGGAAGGATTCGAGCCCCATGAGCTCTCCCCTCAAAATTCTCTCGCATAATAAAAATCTTAAAATGTACAGAATTTACTTGAAATGTTGTTTATCGCTATTTTGACGTTTTATCTAAATTGGTGTTGACTCATCAGCCATCATATCGTCGGCTTATAACAGAAATGGATTAACTGACCAAACAAAAACTTTATTGCGCAATTGTTTAAATACGAGCTATTAGTTTTTAGGTAAAAAATATTAGCACTTAGACAGCGTTATGTATCTTTTAAACCTCCTGTTTGATCTTCGCGTCGAAAACTGCCCCGTATTGACGAGCGTCTGATACAAAAACCTGTTCCAAATTGACACCAGTTCTGTGTAAGAGGCAGGTTGGTTTTCCTTATAGGATATTCTTTCCTCCTAAGAGTTAAAAAGCAGACGACAGTCTTCTTTCTTATCCCATTTTTACATGGGTAGAATGCTATTGATCCTAAGATCTGGGAGCCATCTCTGTAGCAGTCCTACTTAACCAGCCGTTAAAGACATACAATATAAAGTAATAGACACACAATGAAAGTTTTCACTGACACAGAAGAGAGGTATACAACCAACGAGGAATGCACCTGACAGGAATCGAACCTGCGCCGCCTACAAATCGAAGGTTACTATCCCAGTGGACATACCCACTCAGCCACGACGACCCCACAGACGATAGTAAATCGGCAAACTCATTCCGTCCCTTTCCCAGCAGCTTTGAAGTTCCATAATTCCATCTTCCCTCCATGCTTCAGGCTAAGAGCGGACAGCAGATTCTTTACCCTTAGGAATATTTGAAGTTTTCTTTTCTAAGTCGTGAATTTTTGCAATTGCTGACTCTTATTTCAAGAAAGTCTCTTGACAGACGCTCACTGATCTGTACAATAGGTTGAAAGGTGTTTGCCTGTAGAACGGTTTTTGGAAATCTAAGAGATATAGCATTCTTGGTGGGCCTTATTTTTGAGATTTTCAGAGAAAACCTTATCAAAACACGTCAGAACCACATGCCAAAATGCTCAGAAGCGATAGCAAAGCTGCTTTTAAGTCTTTCGAAATAACTTCCATACCCGGCACAATCAAAAGAAAATCGCCTGTCAATCAACTGCTCTGGGAAAGGGCATCGGGAACAAGGCACTCATGAAACTCATTAGAGGCCCACTTTTGTGATCTTTTTAGAAACTGGAGTGAAACGACAGGCCTCTCAGTGTCCGTGGACTTGTCCTTAGTAAAATAGAGCAGTTTTCATCTGAACGAGTTACCTCGTGATTAGCAAAATTGACTAGTTCCTGTTCGGGGGGACACTTGTAGGTTCAACTCTCCGAGTGGCTTCGACGAGATACCTCATCCACCAAGATATGACCAATTTTGCTAATGACTCGTCTCTGATGATGACGAGATCAAGATCTAGTCAGTTTTCTTTTAGTGACGAGATATCTTGTCCATCAAGATCTGGTCAGTTTTTCTAATGACCAGATACTTGGTCGAGACAACCACCAGGAAGGTCAAGCACGTCAAAATATGATTACATTCCTCATCACCATGAAAATAGGTATTTAGTGTCCCTTAATCGTTTGAATTTATTGGTGAAGTGATAAAATCGTGTTCGAAAAACAAGTCAATTGACGCCACCTTCCGAACTCGAAGAGGAAACACGTATCGCCGTAGAAACACTGCCCCAATTTTTTTAGTTAGCCAGAAAAATACCTCTCATATCCCTGTTGTAAAGAAATAACGGTCAAGGGCCACCTTCATAAAAGCAAGTCAGGAGGTAGGTACAGGGACTCCCTCTTAACCGGCCACTTCAGGACCGGGACCCAGACCGGATAACGATTTGACCGGTTAAACCGTCGTTCTCTTAATAGCATTAAAATACACTCCCGAAATCGTTTTTATTAATATAAAACTAAGTATATAGCCTACTTTATTGCAATATGATATGTATAATCAAGAAAACTCAACCTGGAAGAACTTTCTTTGTTGGGAAAAACTAAACACATGTTACTGTAGGCTACTGTATTTACAGTATATAATTGCAGTATACATATTAGGTCTTACTAAACAGGTCATTAAATCTCATATTTAGCACAAGTACCGTACTGTAAATATAAAAAATAAGCTATAAAAATAATCGTCGATTTTCTTTTGTTTCTTTGTGTGCATTGCTCTTTTGAAAGCGAAGTCACGCCATTTTTTCAAACATGTCGCCTGGAGTGGACTCTTCTTGTTATTCAATGTAGGATGTTACTAGCTCAAGTGCGGCTTTTGCTTCTGCGTGGCCTACTTTTTCGACATCCTCCTCTTGAACAACTTCATTTTCTTGATCATCTTCGCCGATAACTGCTGAGGCTAGCCTCTGAATAGGCTAGGTGTCGCGACAGGTTCGCGAGTCATCGTCTCAAACTCGTGGCGGCCGGTTAAAGCGGAGGCCGGTTAAGAGGGAGTTCACTGTATTTCATTAACTTCGCTCTGGAGCAACTCAACGGGCTGTTGGCGACTGTCCGGGATCAATCACCAAGTGAAAGAGCCTAGAACATCACCACGTAATTGTGAAACACGGTCAGATGACGAGGCAACACCTGAGCTGACATCTCATTCTCCAAACTTCCACACCACGCCAACATGAGGACATTTGAGGCCACGACGGATTTAACCTGCACCACTCCCCGTGTACACGACGGTCTTTGGTTGGACCTTATTTCGAACTCGCAACCCTCCGGTTGCTAATCCGATGCTCTTCCAACAGGGCTACCGTGGCCCTACGGAGCGACCGGGAGAAATAACATAAAGCTGTGCCGATCAGTCATAAAGCTGACATGATCCGCCTATTCCATTAGAAGGTCGATACGGAATACATATAGGAAACCCATATCTGTGCAGAATCACTACGCCACCAAAATCTAGCTTTCCAGAAAATGCCTCTTATATCCCTGATGTAAAGAAATAACGGGTCAAGAGCCACCATCATAAAAGAAATCCGGAATAAAACGGCAGAAGTGAAGACAAAAAGAAAGGAGAATCGCCAGCAGCACCCCCTTCCAATCACCTCCCAATAGCGTCCTTGGCATCCCGTCCCTTGTCTTCTTCTCAGAACAGAACAGGAGACGACCGTCAACAAAAGAACACAACTTCCTCCTTCTTATTTTGCTTTTCCGCCTTCGAGAAACCGACCAGTCCACGAATAAATACATCCTCCGGGACGGTTAAGCGCAAAAAAGGCACAAAAGGAACTCCAATAACCGAGGGCAGAAAGGGAAGACGCGTGGCGAGTGGTCATTGGTCAATCGTTCCCTTCATTAAGGCGGCCATTGTTGACTTCCAGAAGGTCATAAGGGAATTAGGTCTGGGATTCCCTGATTGCGAAGAAGGGGAAATAAATAAGTTAACACAAAAGCGGCGAAAATAAGTAAAGCACCGAGGTTTGAGGAATGGTTTGGCGTGGTGGGAGGTTGGTTGATAAGGAGTAATGTGTGTCAGGCTTTAGCTTTTGTATACGCGCATTTCATTTTGTGGCAGATTATTTTTTCCCGGAAGGTTTAATGAACTCCGAGTCTGGCTTTTTATCACCTCATTGCTCCGCAATTTCTGAGGTTGGGTTTTTTCAGCGTCGTCGAGTCACTGAAAGGGTTTCCATTAGAAGGCTGGGTTGAACTTAGTTTATATATTGCGTTATGGAAGAAGAAATGCCCTTGTGGGGTAATAATGCATTCATTTCTTTTCCTTTTTGGGGTCAGTGACATAAGTTCCAGAGTTTATTACAATCTTTAAGCAGACGCTGGTAATGATGCAGTCCGAACCCTAGTATCAAGTTAGATGATGGTCTCCAGTACACACACGTACGCAGAAGGCAATTTCGGATGCTGCCCTAGCAACCTACGAGTTGTAAGCGGGGCAAGTTCGATGCAACTTACTCTGGGTGTACTTCTATCTTCGATGTCAGTAAAACTTTTTTTGCGTGAGTATTCGTCCATCACTTGATAGTGTCTGTCTTGTGTTTGGCGCAGCTTGGCCTTGCGCCATAAAACTCAAAACCAACAACCAACGAACCTACCCTTTCTCACTCTAACAGTCCCTTAGCACATAAATGGATTCTTCTCTTGCTTTAGTAACCAATCTGATTGCTATAATACAGAATGAGCATTTCGTTTGGAAGTATATTCGACTATTTCCACGGTTTTCCTATGTATTGACAAAACAAAACTTCGATTTACATCGATTGAATTAACAAAGTATTTATTTTTGTAACAGAATATTTCGGGTATACCTCCACTCTGGATACCTCCCATCTCCAGTACCAGTGAAAAGGATTTATATACAAGTCTTTGCAATAAAGATGCATCAGGAAACCAATACGGAGGGTCTTAAGGAAAAATATATCACTTATTTCTCAACGGTTTTCTTCTCTTTATAACAAAAACTTGAATTCTACTATCGCTCTCTCAAAACATCACCAAGTTCCAAATACGTTTCTGAATCAACCATCGATTTTCAAACAAATTGGCCATCCAACTTTACAGTAGCATCTAAGCCACATAGCGACAAAATTAAAACACCTCCTTACAAATGCCTCGTTACCCAAGACGGAGTGTTACGTCTAGAATGATAAATGAAAAAATTGACATCCCCGTTTACGAACAGCTCTTGCACGAATTCATTTACTCATCCGTCTTCCCCAAATAGAATTCACTCAAAAACACTAATTGTACTATGGTCAAACATCGCCAGGTCCAAATTCATCCACTTAAACAATCCCATGTCTTCATACAAATAGATTGTTCAACCTTGCAATAACAAAAAACTACCATTTAGTGGCATATCAAAGCACCATTCTAATAAACTGTAAACACTTCTTCAAACATGCAGGACATCTACGCCTTTAAAACACTTCTTTGAAATTATAAGGAAAAATATATCCCTTGTTTCCAAGCAGTACTTCCTGAAATCCGCATCCGTCTTCTCTAAATCGAATTCACTCAAACATACTGATGGTAGAATCTGACACTTTTCACGCACTCAAACATCCGCTATACGCTTAATCAATCACATGTCTTTAATCAATAGATTGTTCAACATTGCAACATCGATGGTAGGTATGGTAGATACTTTAATTAACGTCGCACTGGAGCAACACAACGTGCTATTTGCAACAATTTTGCAGCCAACATTTAGTGACAATATTAAAACACCATTCTGACAAACTGTAAATACCTCATGAACCTCGTATAACAGCTGCGTCTGTACATGAAACTACAAGGATATATCAAAAAGTAAGGTGAATTTGTCTCAAACTCAGAGTTTTTTTGTGTAGCTAATTAATTTTTTTTATATGTTGCAAGTACCAAGGTGATAGAAGTGTGACGGCTTGTAGAAACTTCTACGTCATCCCGTCTGGTGCTTAGAGCAAATCAAAGATGGCGCATCGACTTGAGCATTACTCCAAGGAGGAGGTGCGCGGTGTCATTCGTTTTTTATGGGCCAAGGAAAAAAAACATGTGATATTCATCGAGAATTGTTGGAAGTCTATGGAGGGAGTGTTATGTCGCAGAAACAAGTGTACGTGTGGTGTAACGACACGAATGTGGCTGTCGTCGATGCCACGATTCGTGAAGACAGAAGAGTGAGGTTGCACGATATTGCAAATGCATTGAATAGCTCATATGGTTCAGTGAGCAGTATCGAAGTGGGAAATTCTTGACCATCCTCCGTGTAGCCCTGATTTAGCCCCTTCGGATTACCATTTGTTTGGCCCCCTGAAGAAACACCACCGTGGGCAGCGTTTCCGTACACTGGAAGGGGCACAACAGGTTACACTTACCTGGTTAGGGAACCTGGAGCAAGATTTCTTTGAAAAGGGCATGGATGATTTTTGGTGCCACGTTGGAATAAATGTTTAGACCACTATGGTTCCTTTGTCGAATGATAGTGTGATACGATTTGTCAAACATAATAAATTTTCATATATTTATCTCTGCACGTTTTTCTGTCAATCAAAAATTCACCTTACTTTTTGATAATCCTTTGTATCATGAAAAAATATATGAAACGCTTACTAGCAGCACTTCCTGAAAAATCCACTTACTCGTCCGTCTTCTCCAAATCGAAGATATTTTCCACGCACTCAAGCATCAGAAGGTTCCAAACCTATCCACTTAACCTCCTAGTAGGGTTGTCTCGACGAGGTATCTCGTTATTAGTAAAGCTGACTAGAACTTGATGGACGAGATATCTCGTCACTGGAAGAAAATTGACCAGATTTTTATCTCGGCATAATAAAAAAACTAAAAATATATCGATTACTAAATATCTCGTCATTAGTAAAATAGTTCAGATGTTGACGGACGAGATATCTCGCCGAAACCACTTGGAGATAATCAATCACATAATTTCAAACAAATAGATTGCTGAACCTTGCAATAACATCCAATCCATCCTTTAGTTACAATATTAAAACGCCATTCTGACCAAACTGTAAATGCCTCGTCTACTTTGCAGGACAGATATGTCTATAAACCTACTTCTATGAAAATGAGTGAAAAATACATGAATCGCTTCTGAGCAGCGCTTCCTGAAAAATCCACTTTCTCGTCCGTCCTTCTCCAAATCGAATTCGCTCGAACACACTAATGATAAAATCTGCCACACTTTTCACGCACAGGTTCCGAATCTATCCACTTCATCAATCCCATATTTTTAAACAAATAAATTGTTCAAACTTGCAATAACATCGAAGCCATCATTTTGTTGCAATATTAAAACACCATTCTGACCAAATGTAAATGCCTCGTCAACCTTGCAAGACAACCACGATAGGGAAAAAATATATGAATCGTTTCCTAGCAGCGATTCCTGGAAAAATTCGTACACTCGTCCGTCTTCTCCAAATCGAATCCTATCAAAGACACTAATGGCAGAATCTGCCACTTTCTACACACTCAAACATCAGCAGGTTCCAAACCTATCCACTTCATCAATCACATATTTTCAAACAAATTGTTCAACCTTACAATAACATCGAAGCCGTCATTTGTTACAATATTAAAACACCATTCTGACCAAACTATAAATGCCTCGTCAACCTTGCCAGACAGCCATGATGGTGAAAAAATATATGAATCGCTTTCGATCAGTGCTTCCTGGAAAATCCACTCACTCGTCCGTCTTCTCCAAATCGAATCCACGCGAAGACACTAATGGTAGTATCTATCCTCCCCAGAGCAATTCGCACCGGCAGTAAATAACACCCGTCTTCTAATTAAGCAGCACTCTAACCTATAAATAAGGGTAGAATTATTTTTCCCCGTAACACTCACGCACATGCCCATTCGTCATCAGCGTCAATCCCAGGCGATAACTCATCTTCTGCAAGTTACCAAATATATTTATCCTATCTCGCTAAGTTTCGTGGTAGTTTTTTTCCACCTTCCGAGTGTATATATTAATGTGTACCACATCCACTTTCGGTAGCCTGCGATGAATTAATGCGTGGAGGTGTTTTTTCATCTTCTGGCTGGAAGATTTATGAGTCGGATTCAATCTTTAAGAAGTGAATGTAATTAAAGTTGTGGGTGGAGAATCTTGTCCGGCTGCCGTGTGCTCTCACAGCTCGTCATGATATAAAAAAGGACCTCAGTGGTGATAAATGGAGTTTGGTGTTGGTGTGTCACTTGTGGTATCGTAGTTGCGAGATAATGTCATCCACGCTTCACTGCGTTGTTTGATGCGAATGCGTGTCCTGTGGTATCATGTTCTGTGCTTCTGAGTAATTCGAGAATTACGTGATTTTCAGTTCCTGTCTTTCTTTTATTTGTCTTATAAAGCAACTAGCTGAATTACCCGGCGTTGCTCGGGTTGAATTATTTATAATTCATCGTAATATTTTTCCTATGGAGATGTGTCTCGCAGAATTCTACAGGATGAATGTACCAAATTTAATGTGAATTGGTCTGACATTGATCGTATAAATACGCAATGTTATTCCTGAGGATTTCGAATTGTCTTTAGCCCCGCCTGTACCATATCGACGATAAAAAAAACACTTTCTACAAAAATAATCTTCTATTATCATAAAAATTTACATTCCGATAATAAAGCTACAGTTTAAGAATTTAAGACTGATACATAAACGATATGATACAGAGCGATTTTCAGCGCAACCGCACCCATCTGCGATTGTGATTCTAAACAAACCTCCAAGGTGATCTTGAGAAGCGGCTCCTGTAGATGTTAACTCTGACGTCATCTGCACAGCCAGACCAGGAGAGAGCGCCCCCTAGCAAGTGCTCTGTCCAGGATGACGGGACGTTACAACCCTCTGTACACCCAAGACAAATAGAACGGGGTTAATATGTAGCCTAACGTTACCCGCAGGGTTACAAAGAATAAGTGTACCAAATTTGGTGTAGATTGGTCAAAGGTGTAGATTTGTATAGAGAACAGAGACAGATGCCAACTCTGCTTTAGATGTATAGATTTACCACATCGCCTGAGTTCTATTTTCGGGTTGCGGCAAAAATCGCTTTGTTTTTAAAAATTATAATTTTTTAATGAATTTTTGCTATTTCCGTTTAAAAATAATAACGTTGGGGCTTAATCAAATCGCCGATCCATCGAAAATACCGTACGAGTAAGAAAGTGTTGCAAAAACCTCTGGAACATCGATCAGAAGACGGTCGTGTTCACCACTTCGTTTACCTGATTTGAGAGCGCACCAGACTTCTTAGCGTAGGGCTTCCAAAGAAAAAAGTGTAAGTCAACAAGTGCCAAAAAATTACAGCAGTTGTAGTGAAAGTAGTCTTGGTATCACAAAAAACACAAAGAACGGGAAACTCCATGAAAAGAGCGTACAACATAATGATATACATTTATCTGATCTAAGTTTTGCACATAAAAAATACCACATAACTTTTTTCCAACTTAAAATATTTAATTATATTTCTTTCATAACATTAAAAATAAGACTTAAAGGAACGTTTGCCTCACCCTGACTATAATTGCAAAAGTCCATTCATTACCTGCCCTCAGAGGCACATCTTTAGGTGTGTACGGACATAGCAACCCCGAGGTACCTAAGTCATCTCTCCCCTTTCATTTATACCCTCACCTACTCTTCTGCTCCTTGCTTTTTCTTCCTCCCTCATTAGGTTGACCGTCTTGTGTTTTGGCGCAGCTTGGCCAAATATGACCCTTGGCCATAGAACTCGAAAATAACCAACCATTCACTACCTAGACTTGTATTTCAAGAAAACTTTGCTTCATATTTTTGATTGCGCTACAACTCTGCGCTACATCTCAGTCTGTCACAAGCTTCCCCTTTCAGCATCCCCCAGGGGCTCTTTTCCCATGGGGTTTACTGTCTTTACTAAACACGGGGATCGCGCTCCCTCGATACATCCAAGATAACTTTTCCTACTTTCATTCCACTACTCTGTTCCCAATCCCTCTTTTCCCCCTTTCGCAACATTTTTTCTTGACGTTGTCTTGTGTTTAGCGCAGTTCAGCCAAATATGGCCTTTGCGCCATTAAATCCCAAAACAACCCCTTACAGCATCATGGCATATGAAAACACTTTAAAATCGCATGGATCAAGAACATTCGCCTTTAACAAGAACTCGGGGGTCAAAATTCTTGACATCATGAAATCCAGACTCATCGGGGAAACTTGATAATCCTAAGAGATCGTCTTTCAATGTGCCTGTTGTATATATGAAATATAAGACAGCGCTATTGTGAGCTTGTTGAATTATAATTTGATTGTCGCGAGAGGGCGCCACTGTGAGTATGGTATGTATAGACGTTTTTGTTGCAGTGTAAGGGAGAGAGACGGTTTGAGTAAGTGATGTGAGAGACGGTCTGGGACCGTCCGTTGCAAATGTTATTTTACGGAGGACCAGTGGGTCGATTCATATGTGAAAGAGGCACAGGGTGCCATGTATATATATTAATTGTACATAAAGTTGTATATAAAGATTATTAGATTGAATTTTCGTGTTGCCATCCATCGAGACGCCTACATAGAAGTTCGTCGGTTGGAAATAAGCGACAACAAGAATCAGAAGTGGGATATTTGACCGTGGATATTTGACCGTGGATATTTGACCGTGGATATTTGACCGTGGATATTTGACCGTGGATGGAACAATTACATGTATACAACAAAGACTTAATCAGTGTGAAATCTAAACGAATCATCTGGAAGCCGAACATCGCTGTATGTACAAACGGAACTCAGGACTAACTCCTAACAATTTAAGAAGGTATGTGGCATGAAATTTCTGAAACTCCGTCTAGAAACTCCGTCTTGGTGCAATTTATTTTTTAATCTCTGTGTGAAATTGTGTTGAGGAGTTTATTTTATTTTATTTTATGTGTTAAATTGGTTAAGGAACTTTGAAATAGTGTGTAAAAATGGCATTTCTTGCAAAATCGAAAAAGGTAGATCTAATTTCTTTAGCGGAAGAATTAAATATAAAATTACCTGATTACGCAGTCGTTATTGAAATTAGAGAGTTAATTACGAAAAGTAAGGATTATGATGAGGAATTCACGCGTGATTTGTTAAAAACGATAGTAAGTACCAGAGAAGAAAATCAAAAGCTAAACGAACGTGAATTAGAAAGACAGAAAAACGAACGTGAATTAGAAAGACAGCTAAACGAACGTGAATTAGAAAGACAGTTCGAACTAGAAAAATTAAGAATAGAACAAGGTAACGTATCTAACGAAAGCGAAAATGGAAACCAAAATGAAATTTCTAGTAATTGCATGATTACTAAAATAATGCAACGATATGAAATGAGAGATGGAGACATCAGTTTTTACCTCATATTGTTTGAACGACAAGCGAAACGTTTAAATCTAAGTCCTGAGAATTGGGTTAGTCATTTAGTTAATTTATTACCGTATGAAATTAACCAAATTATCGCGAGAGTTCCGGAAGAACTTTCAAATGACTATGGACACATTAAAGATTTACTATTAAAAAAGTTTAAATTAAGTCCGGATAAATTCCGACAGAAGTTCTTTGACCATGCCAAACTACCCAAAAATACATGGAGAGATTTCACGTATGAATTACAAAACTACTTTGACGAATGGTTACGCGGAACTAATGTAAGTGATTTTGATGGTCTCAGAGAGTTAATCATAACAGATCAATTAAAAAGAAAAGTTCCCGTTGTAATGAAAGAACATTTCGTGGACGAATGGGTAAAAATAGTTAAATCGTCAGAATTAGCGGATAAACTAGATCAATATGAAAATGTACGAAACGAAAGTAACTTGTCCAAATTCAAAAACGGAAATCAAAATATGTATGAAAAAAAATACGAATTTACGTCTAGACCGAGATCACCGTTGAATGAGTCAGCTCGATATGAAAGAAAAACAAATCCTAATTTCAGTAACGGACGATTTACGACCAGGAATATTAATAAATACAATAGTCAGACAGAATGGCGGCGTCCAATGCAGAAAGATAGTAGATGCTTCATTTGTAATGAAAATACGCATTTCGCTAGAGCATGTCCTAAACAAAAAAATAAATTCGATCAAATTAGAGGGCAGGGTGTTAACAGACAAGGAGAAAGAATTGAACGGAATGAGGGAAGCCACGTGTCGAAAAGAGATCACAGTTTAGTGACGACTAGTGAGGGCGGAATAGACAGTAAGACATCATCTTATGTTAAAATTGCACGGATAAACAAGGGTTCGTTGGAGTTTGCAGCTCTGATTGATACTGGGAGCGATTCCGTTATTTGTAGGAATTCTGTAGCAAAAAAGTTAGATCTAAAAATAGAACCAGCTTCGAACATAATGTACGGATTTGGGAATGTCAAATTGTGTGCCGCGCGCGCGCTAGGAAAGTCAACAGTAGATATTTCCTTGGATGGCGTTGAAGTAAAAAGGGTTGAAATGCTTATTGTTAGAGACGACGCTTTACCGCACGACTTGTTAATTGGGAGATCATTTTTGGATCGGGAGAACATATCGTTTGCTCGCATTGGGAATAAATTTCATGTTTATTATGCAGAGGATAACCCGTTTGCTAACATGGAATGTGAAAAGAATTCGGACGTAAGAGAATTGAAAACGTCTAGTAAAGTGTTACTTGAAAGAAATTCGGTGAATTTTGTAAGGGCTCAGACCACCTTGGTAAATGAAGGCTTGGTAATTATAGAGGGAGAAGAAGGGTGTTACGATTCTTTGTTAGAAATAAAAGATGGTGAAACCGTAGTTCCAATGATTAATGTGGGAAATGAGAATGTTTTATTGAGGAAAAATCAATGTGTAGGAAGAGTTATTGAATTAGACCCCATTTGTTTGGTTAATGAGGAGAGTTGTTACGTAAACGTGATAAAAGAAAATAAGCGTTTAATCGAAATGAGTGAAATTAAATTTGACGAAGGAACATCAATTGAGAATAGAAGTGAAATTTTGAAGTTAGTCAATGAGTTTAGGGACTGTTTTGCACTGGAATTGGGTGAATTAGGGTGTACAACGCTAACTAAAATGAGTATTAAGGAAGTAGAGGGGAGTAAACCCATTAGTGTACGACCTTATAAAACGAATGCAACTGAGAGAGGGATTATCAAGGATGTAGTGAGGGAATGGAAGGAAAACGGTATTGTTTCTGAAACACGTTCGCCGTATGCTAGTCCGGTACTATTAGTCAAAAAGAAAACAGGGGAGCACAGGTTAGTTGTTGATTACAGGAAATTAAATAATCAAACAGTTAAAGATAAATTCCCGTTACCTAGAATAGATGACTTACTTGAATGTTTAGCAACTTCCACAATGTTCACAACGCTAGATTGCGCTCACGGATATTTACAAATACCATTGAGTGAGGAATCAAAATTAAAAACCGCGTTTATAACACCGGATGAAACGGGTCAATTTGAAAGAATGATTTTTGGATTAGCTAATGCACCGGCGGAGTTTCAGAGGTTAATGCACCATGTCTTAGGGCCACTACTGAACACAAAAGCTTTGTGTTATTTGGACGATATATTGATACCAGCCAAAAATTGGTACGAGATGATGGAAAGACTGAGAGAAGTACTTGAATGTCTAAGGAAGGCTAACTTAACACTCAAATTACCTAAATGCGAATTTGGGAAGAAGGAAGTTGACTTTTTGGGTTTTGTGATCAATGAAGAAGGAATAAAGCCAGGAGTAAGGAAAGTGGAAGCAATAGCGAAGTTCCCACAACCTAAGAATGTTCATGAAGTTCGCCGTTTCTTGGGTTTGACTGGTTTCTTCAGAAGATTTGTTCCGAAGTATGCTGAGAAGGCAGTACATCTAACTTGTTTAATTCAAAAGGACAAGGACTTTGAATGGACGGAAAAACAGGAAAATGCTTTTCGAGAACTCAAGGGTAATCTGACCAACAAACCGATAGTTGCTCATTACCAGCCCGAAGCATTGACTGAGGTACACACCGATGCTTCATCTGATGGACTCTCAGGTATACTCCTACAAAGAGGAACAGATGGTCGCTGGAATCTAGTGTACGCTGTCAGCAAAAAGACAACACCGGCTGAAAAGAACTATCATTCTAGCAAACTAGAATTGATGGCGATAGTGTGGACTTTGGACAGACTTCGACAATTTCTGCTCGGAATAAAATTTACTATCGTCACCGATTGTCAAGCCTTAGTCTATATGAACGCAAAGAAGTCGACAAATCCTCAAATTGCCAGGTGGAGCAATCTTATTCAAGAATACGATTTTGAAGTAAAACATAGACCAGGTATGAAGATGTCTCATGTAGATGCAATGAGTAGAGCTCCTACCTTAGAAGCTGATGACACGATGACTGAATTGATCGAAAGGAATCTAGAAGTTTATCTAACGATGTCCGTTGACGAACAAATCCTTATGATTCAACGAGGAGATCCCGAATTAGATAAGATCATTTCCATTTTCAAGAAAGAAAAATTTGAAAGAACAAAAGCCGACAACCAAATTATTGCAAATTACGTTTTCAAGAGAGAAAGACTGTATCGAACCATAAAAGACAATGGAAAAGAAAGACTGCTTTACGTTATACCTAGATCCATGCGCAAAAGTACTGTAGTCAAGTTTCACGATCTAATCGGACATTTTTCAGTTGACAGAACTGTGAATAAAATTAAGGAATTGTATTGGTTCCCAAGAATGAAGCGCTACGTGAAGAAACACATATCGATGTGCTTAGAATGTTTAGTGAACAAGGTTCCCGGAGGTAAACAACAAGGACTGTTACATCCTATTAAGCCTGGAAAGAGACCATTTTCCATAACTCACGTCGATCACTTGGGTCCATTTGTAAGAAGTTCCAGAGGTAACCAACACTTACTGGTCATCATCGATAATTTCACGAGGTTCTTACGATTGATACCTGTGAAAAGTACGAAATACAGCTACATTCAGAAGGCATTGAAAAACTTCATCAACGACTTTGGTTTACCAGATCGAATCATTAGTGATCGGGGTTCCAGTTACACCTCACAAGGTTTAGAGAAGTTTTGTCGAGAAAATGGCATAGCTCATACTCTAAACTCCACAAAGCACCCACAAGGTAATGGGATGGTTGAGAGAGCTAATCGCACCATTATCCCAACCATAGCAACGTCCATGGAAGACCATAGACACAAAGACTGGGACTTGAGAATGAAAGAAGTGGAAAGAAATCTAAACAATGCCTTAAACAAAACAACTAACAAGACCCCTTTCCAAATGTTACACGGCTACTCACCAAGATTTAATGATGGAATTTTACGAAAACAAGCTGATGAGAGTGCAGAAGGATGGACTGATCCTGCGGAGATTCAAATCTCGACTCGAGAGCGAATAGAAGATATGCAGAAAAAGATGAAGGATGCTCATGACAAGAAGAAATGCGGAACAACTACTTATAGGTCAGGACAAGTTGTTGTTATGAAAAAAGCTCCAATACCGACAGGAGAACCAACAAAAACCCAACCAAAATATCGAGGTCCTTTAATTATAACTGATGTGCTACCAAGCGACACCTACAGAATCACTCAACTTGGGGAGAAGAGCAAGGGACATTCTTACACCACTACTGCACACGTAAGCCAGTTAAAGGCATGGCCGAACCAAACTGATTCTGATACAGAGGACTCATCAGATGAACTCAGTGATTTTTCAGACAACAAACTTAGTGACTCTGAACTGAGACATAATCCAAAGCGTGCCTGTACTAAGGCAATTTTCTACGGAAAATAATAATTAAAAAAAAAAACAACTAACTGGTTGATTATAACTGATTCAACCTTAACTTCAATTTGTTTATATTGAATTTAACTGATTTATTTGTTATTTGTTGATATTTTTATATTCAATTAATTGATTTATGTAGTTTGATAATCATGTGCATGATTTCTATAATTTTCAATCATGTTTATTAATATACTTATATTATTTTATAACATTAGTAGCACATTCGAGGGCGAATGGTTGTCAGGAAAGGCCGAATGTGAGCTTGTTGAATTATAATTTGATTGTCGCGAGAGGGCGCCACTGTGAGTATGGTATGTATAGACGTTTTTGTTGCAGTGTAAGGGAGAGAGACGGTTTGAGTAAGTGATGTGAGAGACGGTCTGGGACCGTCCGTTGCAAATGTTATTTTACGGAGGACCAGTGGGTCGATTCATATGTGAAAGAGGCACAGGGTGCCATGTATATATATTAATTGTACATAAAGTTGTATATAAAGATTATTAGATTGAATTTTCGTGTTGCCATCCATCGAGACGCCTACATAGAAGTTCGTCGGTTGGAAATAAGCGACAACACTATATAGTATATATAATGTAATATTATACGATGGAATACAACATTCTGGATAGACATGCTATCTCATCGTTCCAGCCACACTTATTTAAACTCGCGTACCTAATGTCTCACGACACTAGGCACAGGTGTGTGTGTAATGGCGTTAGGTTACTACGCAATAAAATCTGTTTTACATATAAATTTAATTAACAAAACGTTAAAGTTGTAAGGCCAAATACCAGGCATTTGAAAATAGCTATACTATCCGAATTGAAAATTTTAATCCTCATCGTCGGTCACCCATGATTTAAAGTTCTACCCCCGGCTGCAATACCGCCATAAGTCAAAAATGTATAATTTTTCAGGGAAGCTTGTAAAAGTTTTAACATGACATTGAAAAGCCTAAATCAGGGATCTCTCATCATCATTTCAGTGAAATTTCTTTTTAACTTTGAGTTATGGCAGTTTTGCAGCATGAAGAAACCAGCTTTTGCAATCTTTATATGCATAAAAGGTTTTTTTTACTTATGGCGGTATTGCAGCCGGGGTGGATATATTTAAATTAACTTATGACTAGGTAGGTTGATTCTCATAGCCATGAGGGACCGCGGTGGACCAATTGGAAGAGTAGCGGATTAGCAACCGGAGGGTTGCGTGTTCGAAACTCAATCCAACCAAAGACAGTCGTGTACATGGGGGCTGGTGAATAAATCTGTCGTGGCTTCAAATGTCCTCACTTTGGCGTGGTGTGGAAGTTTGGAGAGAGGAGTGTCAACTCATGTGTTGACCTCGTCATTTGACCATGGTTCAAAATTACAAGGTGTCCTGGGATCTTTCCATTGGACCGCCAGCCGTGTTGCTCCAGTGCGACGTAAATTCAAGGACTTTATTTACTCGCCTCACAAATCACCGCATGTTTCCGTCACAAGTTTATCAGCGGGAAGTATTCGCACCGGTAGCCACGCTTTCTTTACAAATAAAAAAAAAGCGGAATCCACATAAAACCATTCCGCTGAAAACCGATTAAGACACTAATGAAGACAACCTTTGCTGTCAGAATTTAACCAAACAAAAGTTCTTGAAGCAGTTGGCAGTAGAAGACCAAACGAACGCAATCAAAAAGCATTTAGAGCGACATCTCCGCAGGATGTCCACGGCGCACTCCAGCAACTCACGGGGCACAAAATAAAAACGACAAAAATCCACAAAAGCAAAAATTCTCATTACACCGGCAAACTTCACGGAAATATAGTTATTACTTTCGGCAAAGAAGCTCCGACACGCAAAGTTTAAAAATTAACGAGAGGCAAGTCGCAATCAACGCACTTTCAGAAGAGGACTCGGCAAAATGGAGCTTTCGTGCTCTTTTTCTCGTGCAGCGTTGGGCAACAACGTTGGAAAGTTTGGTCGTGCTCGAAGAATTTAGCTTCAGACTTCCCCACCTAACAGTCCTGCGTGTTTGCATTAACGCTCTGTTGATAGGTGTGCGATATTAGCGCTCGTTTGCCCAGGGAGGGTTTAGGGGACAGTTTTGGGGTGAGCTATAAATTATGCTTCGAGCCCGACCGGCGATGAAATTTATATTAAACTTCGCGTGAGGGCGTCTTGGAATATTTATTTTTTGGAGTTTCGCATGCGCTTCGGGGGAATCGATGGAACGGTCCCGGCATTAAAATCATGAATAATGCTGATGGGCTTCTGCGATATCTTGATATTCACACCGTATATTGCGTCTTGATATTTGTGTGCGCTGGTAATTTAAGCTAAAATACATGGGGATAAATTTTGAACTGTTGCGGTTATAAAGCGTATAGGGAATACTTCTTGGTATGTGGGATTGAAGGGAAAGAATCACGAATTCGTATTAGTTTACTGAAGACAATGGTACTGAAATTGAAGACAATGGTACTGAAATTGAAGACAATGGTACTGAAATTGAAGACAATGGTACTGAAATTGAAGACAATGGTACTGAAATTGAAGACAATGGTACTGAAATTGAAGACAATGGTACTGAAATTGAAGACAATGGTACTGAAATTGAAGACAATGATACTGAAATTGAAGACAATGATACTGAAATTGAAGACAATGATACTGAAATTGAAGACAATGATACTGAAATTGAAGACAATGATACTGAAATTGAAGACAATGATACTGAAATTGAAGACAATGAATGCTTAAGCAAAGCTGTTACATATACCAGTTTTAAACATTTAAACTAGTAATGTAGTAAAGATATGTTTTATGTTTGTGTATAGAGAAATGGTCCTGGTATGTGGGATTAAAGGGAAAACAATCACGCATTCTTATTAGTTTACTGATAACAATGAATGGAATGATAAAATTGAAGGTGATGAATGCCCAAGCAAAGCTGTTATATATACAGGGTGAGTCTAAATTGTTTTTACGAAATAAGAGGGGTGATAGTACCCATCCAGACGAGCAATAATTACCATGGAACATAGGGTCGCATTCCACTCCGAGAGGCAGAAAAGAGTAAAATTAGAATTTCAAAATGAACTTACAACAGTGTTGGGAAAGCGAATGAACGATACCGAAAGTTGCTCAATCTGATTTATTGATCAGAGAAAAACTCACAGCAAGTGCTCAAAGTGGCGGCCACGCGTGTCGTTGCACAGTTCACCTGGTGTTGTGTTAATTTTGTCTGCGGCAACACCGATTCTCGCTACGAGATCTTCAGCCGAGTCCACAGGCGTCTGGTACACTAAAGATTTCATGTGCCCCCAGAAGAAAAAGTCCAGTGGGTTGAGGTCCGGTTTGCGAGAAGGCCAAGCCACAGCTTATCTTGCCATACAGGCCATCCTGATTAGGAGATATGCTACGTAGGCAGGTACAAACGACGTCAGAGGCGATGACTTGTT
Organism: Meta bourneti; assembly: GCA_933210815.1. Lineage (NCBI taxonomy): Eukaryota > Metazoa > Arthropoda > Arachnida > Araneae > Tetragnathidae > Meta > Meta bourneti. Next base: position 81,631,548 of record OW119928.1, read on the forward strand.
CATGCTCGACCCGTTTCGACTTGACTCTTTTCTGCCTCTCAGAGTGGAAAGCGACCCTATGTTCCATGGTAATTATTGCTCGTCTGGATGGGTACTATCACCCCTCTTATTTTGTAAAAACAATTTAGACTCACCCTGTATATCAGTTTTAGAAATTTAAACTAGAGATAGTTTCCATATTGGGAATAGTCCTTTGTATATCGGATTAAAGGGAAATAATCATGCATTATTATTAGTTTACTGAGGACAATTGAGTTGAAATTGAAGGCAACGAATGGGGGGAGGGGGAAGGGACCCATGCAAAGCTGATTATAAAAATGGTGATATTGCCAAAGTATACCACTACTTTGTCGCGCAGACCAATCAGATGCATCAGTGGATAGTAGTTTACTTCCGTCCCTTGGACCTATCAGATAATGAATATTCGTTTCCTGCCACAGACGATAGTAGTCTAAGGGTCATGTTACTACTATTTTTGGTCACATGATCCATAAAGAGGTTACCATTTCTCAATCTAGTTACATTTCCTCTATGGTTTACACCTGAGCGATTTTTACAGCGTTTTATTATAGTTCTTCATTTCTTTTTTCTTTGTTCAACGCTTTTCTATCGCACTTGCACTTATTTTGTCAGTTAAAATATATCAAAGGAGGAAATGTACAGAAATTCTTCGAAATTTCATATTTTAGAGGATTTTTCACAAGATTATAAAAACGTAAAGATAAAAGTCGGAAAGTGGGTTAAAATTAGAAAAATTTTAAATATTAACGTTTGTTTTCATTTAAATATGAAAAGCAATGAGGAGCATTATGTCAGAGGGTTCCAAAATAGAACTTTCTCGTATTAGCTAAATTGTTAGAATTAGGACCAGATAATTTTACTTCGTTCCTAATTCTAAGAAATTTTAATATCATGTTATGATAAGCATCTTCTGTCAAGCTGAATGTAGATGGAGGTAGTGTTTCTGGGGCGGTACGTGTTTCCGATCCGTATTCTGAACGTCTTTTAATTTGGCTTTTTTCTCCGAATACCATTTCGCTTATAAAAATTCCAAAGAGTAAATTCCGAATTGATATATGATAGTTGAACACCAATTAAATTAAATATCAAACGTTACCAAAACAGCGATAAATTACATTTTAAGGTAACCCCAACGTTTCGTGCGAGAAGGTAGGTAAGTAGTTGAATTAATATCGCACTGGAGCAATACAACGAGCGACAATTCCGGGAACAATCCGCTGGAAAAGGTATGAGGACAACACCTCGTTATTTTGAACCACGGTCAGATGACGAGGTCAAAACCTGAGCTGGGGCCCCTCTCTCCAAACTTCCACACCACGCCAACGTGAGGACATTTGTGACCTCGAGAGATTTATAGTGCACCAGTCCCCCCATGTACATGAGGGTCTTTTGTTGGATCGAGTTTTTAAATCGCAACCCTCCGTTTGGTAATCCGCTACTCTTCCAACCGGGTTACCGCCGCCCCTTTATGAGAGAACGTTCGGACAGCAGAAGTAAAATCTTCGCTGACCGTCTGGCTTGTTTGCACTGAAAATCCTTCTAATCTATTCTATTTTGCTTTCTTTTATTAGACTCGATATTCTTTATGTAGCAAGACAAAAAGTTGTGTAAATTATATTTTTAATTTATTATTTTATCAGTAATGTTTTTAAAATTTTCCGCGACACGTTTCTTTTGCTTTCCACAAAACGCTTCGGTGTGAATCTAACCAGGAATTTTGTTGCCATCCATGAAATGCTTAATTCTTCGAAAAAGGACTGAATTTCGATATTACTCCCCAAGTTTCGACGCCTCCCCAAGTGTGGCGTTTGGCTCCCCAAGCCAAACGCCACTCGAAAAAGAGCATGGAAACTTCATTTTTTGAAAAGTTTATTCTGAAAGAGCGCGCGTTGATTAGGAGTTATTCCTCGTTAATTTTTAAACTTTGCGTGTCAAAGTTTCTTCGCCGATCCTGCAGAGAGTAATAACTATATTTCCATGAGTTTGACGTGCAACGAGAATTTTTGCTTTTGTAGGTTTTTCCGCTTAATTTCTGTCCGAGTCTTCAAAATTCGTACTGTAAATGCTTTTCGATTCTAGTCTTCGATTGCAACTGTTTCAAAAAGTATTTTTGTTTGTTTAAGTTCACACACAGTCAGCAAATTATATCTTCATTAGCGTACCTTCTGCGAAAGGCTTTATGTGAATTTAGCTGCTTTTATTTTTAACGAAACTTCCATCCTGATGAATTACATCAAGGATATTGTGGGAAATAAGGGTGCAATAGGGATACCTTTGAAATAAGAATTTTCTTGCTTTTGCTCGATAAAATCGATAACTGATAAAAATCGATTGATTCCAGAAGCGATGTGAAATTAAATATAAGCACTAGGGAGATTTATTAAATATTCAATCAAGTTCAATTCAGCTCAAATTTTCCAAGCCATTTTTTTTTGGGGGGGGCAGAACTGTCGTGGCTCAGTAGGTTTGCCCACTGTGCTTGTAACATGTGTTGTGTTTGGCGCAGCATGGCCAATTATTACCCAACCATGCCATTTTAGAAGAATCTCTCAAATATGTACTACTTTAAAATTCTCCAGGAACTACTACATCGAAAATATCACCACAAGAGTCTTCGAACTTTTACAATTGACCTCCACGTATTACTGACAAGGAACAAATACAAAAAATCAATGTAAAGTTTTAAAATGCCTTTATAAATTCTGGAATTTAGATACGTTGGATTAAAATTGTAGAATCAACAAATAGTACTTTAAACATTTTTTACCTTACCAACTCTTTCTGAAAGTTCAGCAGTGTCCACTTTAACCCTCCAACATCTCGACGAGGTATCTTAACATTAGAAAAAAACTGACTAGATCTTGATGAACGAGATATCTCGTCATTAGAAAAAAACTGAACAGATCATGATCTCGTCATAAAAAAATCGTAAATATCTTCATGACAAGGCTTAGCAAAATTGATCAGATCTTGATGGACCAGATATCTCGTAGAAACCACTTGGATGGTTAATCTTTCAAAATCAAAATTGTACCAGTCTAAGTAGTCCTCTTGTAGCACACAGCGCATGTATACCCAAAGCCTCGATACCAATATAGATAAAGGGCCCTTTAAGTTGTTTGGTTTTTAGGTTTTATGACTTAAGGGTAATATTTGGCCATGCTGTGCCAGACACAAGGCATGCAATATCAAGCAATAGGTAGGTATGTAGGTAATTAATTAACGTCGCACTGGATCAACACAATGGGCTATTGGCAATGGTTCGGGATCAATTCCGATGGAAAAGATCCAAGGACAATGCCTCGTAATTTTGAACCACGGCCAGATGACACAGAAGAGAGGAATGCACCTGCCAGGAATCGAACTTGCGCCGCCTACCTCGCAGGTTGCTAGGAAGTGGGCATACCCACTGAGCCATGACGGCCTCAGAGTCCTTGGAAGTTCAACTATTAGCTTTGGACACATGCAGAGCTTTTTATAAACGTAATGAAAGTATTTGTTATTTTTAAATTCAGGAAACAAACTGCACATTGCAATAAAAAATAATGCACTTTCCGGACCCTGGAAACGGTACCGGCTCCGGGTACCATGGTACCCTTCTACCTTATGGGGGCTTTGGTGTATCAAACAATGGCTGTAGTGGAGCAAACCAACCCAAATTGCACTTTATCATGTCAAACTCAATTTTTAAAACGAATTATTTATACCGACATTAATTTCTCTTCTAAAGGATCAAATTTTAAAACCTAAAACTAACAAAAAATATATGTAAGAGTAAACAAAAGAAATTAGAGTCATGCCTCTTCATATTTCATTAAAAAGTCACGAAGGACGACGGAATTAACTCCCAATAACAATATTAACCTAAGCCAAAAGAAAACAAGACATATTTTAATAATGTTTTTCTCCACTTGAATGGATACTTTCGAGGACATTTTAATGAGTTTTTGCGTTTTTTAATCTACCGAAATATTCATATAATTTTTTTATAAAAATGGCATAATTAAGAATTCTGAAGACGCTGTTTTTAATGTATTCCTAGTTTCTCGGTATCTATTCCATCATACCAATTGACGGACAATACAAATATTTGTTTAAGGTTTAATTAGCAAAGGAATCTTAATATCTTTTTAACTTTTCAATTTTAAAAATAAAAATTTATTGTTTTACATAATAATACCGTATCCAATATTATCCGATAATAGTGGGCATTCAAAATAAAAGACAAATTACAAAACACTATTAAAATAGAAACTAAAAGTGTCCCCTATTGAAATGTATAAGGCCTCTGCGAATGGATTTATCAAAACTATCTCTATCAATAATAATCATAATGAAATAAAAATCTAGTTAGTCATAATAATCAATCTTGTCCGTTTTTGGACCTTGCGCCCCCCCCCCTCAAACAGCCACAATAATTATAAACATCAGTAGTCATGAAGATCAAACTTAAATATTTTGTTAAAATTTCTAAATTAGTTTCTTTACAAAATAATACCACATTCAAATATATTTAACAATATAGTCCGGCTATAGGAGGTCACGTGATCACTAGTTTTGGACGCATCTATTCGTTAAATTAGGGGACAGTTTAAACGCAAGTACTGCGGATCCACAATTGGCGTCTTCAGCGCGGTTTCTGGTTCCGAGTTAATCAATCGGTATCGGAAGAGATATCAGTGATTGCGAGTTGGCGAAATAAGTAATTACTAATGGCGACCGCCATACATGATTTGCGCATGGCAGCCCTTTTCCCTGGCGACTTAACATCTTTAGAGAAATAGACTTCTTCGAGATCATCGGCTCAATGTCCCCAAAGCAAACTATGTACTCAACATTAGACAATACTTTACTTTGCAAATGCCCGGTCAATTGAACTTAATCATTATGGCACCATACGGACAGATATCTGAATCATTTAGAATTAACCTGGAGCACCAAGGAGGGGTGCTAACGTTACACCTCACATACATCCACACATTCAAGGCCCAGCTACCAGTTTATAGAGGCCACATTCATTTTAGACGGACAAACATACATGCAGACAAACCTCGGATTTAAACCCGAAACATTTTGATCAAGAAACAGCACCCTGGCCACCACCATAGACGTTAGATATAAGTAGACTGAGCATTGCTATTGAGAGGAGCTTCAAAAAGTGTGACCAATATGCCGACTAGTAGTCACGTGACTGCTCTGAAAAATTGACTTGGTTGACCGATTTAGCATCTTATCACCTCCTTTGGCGAGGTGACACCTAATGTTAGATAGGTGACAGATAGATAATGACAGATAGGTGTTTGAATGCGCATTTCTGTAGAATGGCGACAAAATTGGGGAAATCGACAAAGTCTACTACTATGTCGAGAGGATGAATCAATGTATGGTAGTCTTCTCTCGCCCGGTAGACCAATTAGATGAATGTTTGGTTCCACTCAGCAGACGAAAGTAGTCTAAGGGTCACGTTACCACTAGTTTTGGTCACATAAAAAGGTTACTATTGCTCACTCTACATTTATATTCTATGCACCAGACCGATTGGTCGACCACAGTATTGAACATAACAAAATCAAAATAATAACTAACATATTGCATGTATTTGACACATAACATGTGTATTTGATTATTATAAGTAGATATTTATAATATCTACTTATAATAATCAAATACAAATCTATGCCTAGCCATGATAATAATCATATATATCTCATCACTAAGTCATAATAAAATACCTTTTGTAGTTAAAATTTGAAATACGTAATTAGTTACTGTGCATAATACCACTCCTGATGGCATTCAATAATTTGTACCATCCCATAGTAGAATGGAATAACACAATATTAAAGTAGTCACTAATATGCCCATCACATTATGAGATTTGTAATAAGGCCATAGCTAAGTGGACTGAAGGGGAACTTCCTATCCTAACATATCCATCGACAGTCCAATATCCTCCTCATTAGAGGATACTTCCATTTAAATACCGCAGAACATCCGCTCTATACCTTGTAATAGCTATTTCGAGGACATAGGATAATTAATGTTCGGGACAACATCAACTCTGGGATAACCCTCATTAAAGTCGAGTCTTGTTTAATTTGCATTGGGCTTAGATAGGTACCACACAGTACAGTGGTAAATAGGTACAGTGGATTACCAATAGGTAATCCACTGTACCCATTTACCGTACTAAAATCTCAGCGGCTCCTTTGTTTAAAAATTGCATTGAATAAATTGTATAAAATTAAATTATATATTTGAAGTATTTTCATTTTAATTAAATGCATCATCTTAACTACCAAAAATTCTTAAAAAGTGTACCTGAATTCATAAAAACCTTCTTAAAATTCGTGTACAAAAGAGAGACAGAATAATTATTTTAAACTGCAACATTTCTCTCTCGAAAGCACATACATATAAGACAACAGTTTTTTGGCGACACATTGCCCCCCCCCCCCAGAGACCTTCTATAAATACAAAAACCTCAGAAACAGTCCTTATAGAATCCTTCTGTCGTCCTAGAAAGATAATTTTCATTTTTCATAATTTGTTCCTTCTTACTAAACTAACGGGCCGCGTAAGCCTAGTTGGTAGAGTCGCGAATTTGCAAACGGAGGGTTGCGAGTTTGAAACTAGATCCAATCGAAGGCCGACGGGTACGTAGGAAATGGTGCACGTAAATGTGTCGTGGCCTCAAATGTCCTCACGTTGGCTTGGTGTGGAAGTTAGGAGAGTGGGGTGCCAGCTCAGGTGTTAACCTCGTCATCCGGTCGTGATTCAAAATTACGAGGAATTGTCCTTGGATCTTTTCCATCGGTATTGATCCCGGAACGTCACCAATAGATCCTGTGTTGCTCCAGTGCAACGTAAATTCAACTACCTGCAACTTATTCAAGTGCTAACCGTCACTATATTTAACTGCTCTCTTTTATAGCAATATTCAACTAATTATATTTCGAAATAAATTATGGTAGGTAGGTATTTAATTAACGTCGCACTGGTGGAACACAAAGGGCTATTCGAAATAAATTAAGATATGGTTGGTTGGTTTTGGGGTGTTATGGCGCAAGGCCCATATTTAGTCATGCTGCGCCAGACAAAATTATGATATGGAGGTATACTTATTTCAGTAAGGTACTTTGTAATTGATACATCCATTCAGTACAAATTAAAACGTATTATCGCACTGTCAGCTCAAGTCCGTTTACTTTTTCAAGACAGGAGGCTCATCTATTCTCCCGACAGTGATCTCGACCAACAACTTTAGTTTCATATCTATATAGGTCAAATGTTATAAATATATAAAATTCTATATTTATAACATAATTGTTTGAATATGAAGTCATATTCAAACTCAGTTTCTCATAAGACTGGTAGATCCGTGAACATCATCTGCGAATGAAGTTTCTTAATAGCTCACATACCTATTGGCCCAGACTCGTTACTACCATCCAGCCAATGACCGTCGGGTACAAGGAGGCTGGTTAAATCTTTCTTGGCCTCAAATGTCCTCACGTTGGCGTGGTGCGGAAGTTTGGAGAGTGAGATGCCAGCTCAGATGTTGTTCTCGTCATCTGACCATGGGTCAAAATTTGAGGGGTTGTCCTCGATCTCTCCCTTCAGGATTGATCCCGGATCGTCACCAATAGCCCATTGTGTTGCTCCAGTGCGACGTTAATTAACTAGCTGCCTACCGTTACTGTCAAATAACTTATTTAAATCCGTTTATAATCAATATAAGCATATACAGGGTGATTCTACGGTCATGGGACAAACTTCAGGGGGTGATAGAATACAACGAAACAAACACTTTTCCCCATAGAATGTATGGTCGCAAGTGCAGCGGTTGGCCGCTAGACAGAGCAGTCAAACGCTTGTATAAAAGCTTTACGTCGGCGATGCGAGGCCTGCATCAGGTGTGGTGGTCGACATTTTGAATAGCTTCGGTAATTGTGCATTTGCGTTGTACTTACCGACTGATGTTTGTACATGTCGTTTCATTTCCATGTGAAAAGTTTCTCATGTTTTGTACATGTCATTTCTTTCTTACCCGTTGTTCCTTGTACTTATCTTTAATTTATGCAAATCTAATTGTATTATTTCGTTTTATCAAGCAGTTATTGATGTTTATTTGACATTAAAGCGTTGTTTCCATATTTCATGCCTCTTCTTTCCAACTTGCGTCAGACCGTGTGTTTGTGCCGAAATGGAAAGCGCCCTATAGGCGACCCTACATTCTATGGTGAAAAGTGTTTGTTTCATTGTGTTCTATCACCCCCTGAAGTTTGTCCCATGACCGTAGAATCACCCTGTATATACATTTCATACTTCCAAGAGGTTGGTTAGTTTTGGGTTTTGTTTCTCAAGGACCATATTTGGTCAAGCTGCAAGACAAAGGAATTGTGAAAAGAAAGGATGGAGAGAAGAAAGAAAGATCGCTTGGTTTTCCTGGGGGTCGTGACTCCCATCCTTACCAGGGACAGTAAACCCCACTGTCAGACAGAAAAGAATAGATCACTAGGATAACTCGAGTTCGTGAACCCCTTACACGTTTAAAGATGTGCCCAGAGGGGCCCTCCAAAAGGAATGAAATTATTCCAAAATATAAAACACCATTTCTCGATTCAGTTTTATTGAAGTTAATTCATCTTAAGCGTTCAGAAGCCAGCTGGTACCACTTTTAGCATCTGAACGCCCGCTCGAATTCCAACCATTCATTGCATCAAAGCCCACTGGGTGTTTTTTGACGTCTGAACCTATTTTCGCGTTCACTCATTTTATTTCCTGCCTTGATTTGTCTCTCAGATTTCTCAGAGTGCTGTAATGAGACTGCTGAAGAATTTCATTAAGAGCGGTCTGGCTCTTCCGTGTTGTTTTAGCAATATTATTCGGCTCCATCCATTAAATCGAGCGCATTTGAACTATGCCGCTAAATTGGTGAACGAGTGATTTTATATGGTTAATATCCGTTTGTTGACATTTTTCAGTGTATAAATAATGCCTATTTCTGCATGTATGTTAGTGATTGGTTATTATTAGAGCACCGAGTAATGTTTTCCCGGTCAAGTAAAATGGGCATACGTACACAAGAAAAGTTTTACTGAGACAGAGAAATACACCCATGGTAGTTACACGAATCAATCTAGCGCAGCAGAGAGCCGCCATAGAGGAAATATGAAAGTAGAGTGAGCAATGGTAACCTTTTTATGTGCCCATGATCATATGACCAAAACTAATAGTAACGTGACCCTTAGCCTACTTTGGTCTGCAGAGTGGCAGCGAGCATTCATAATCTGATTGGTCCACAGGACGGGGGAAGAGGCCCATCCATTGATTCATCACCTGATTGCTCCGCACGACATAGTAGACTTTGGCGATTTCACCATTTTTATCACCACACTATGGAAATACGCATTCACACATCATAAAATATTACATCGCCAAACGAAGGTATAAGATGCCAATCGGTCAACAATGTTAATTTTCCACAGAGCAGTCGCTTGACTACTTACTCGACATGTTGGTCACGCTTTTCGAAGCCCATAATATACATAAGCATTTTTACATATCATTCTTAAAAACCTTCACTCCTAGGGAAATTACCATACCCAGAATTCAGTTTCATCAAACCCCAAACTATCTAAACTTTTTATCTATCTCATTCAATAGATTAATTCAAATATGGTCACTTCTCTTTTTAAAGTAAACAATAATCGCTTAAAGAGTACTGCACACCCCAAAAGATCATATAGGAGAAAGAATCCGAGGCGGACACTTGTTTGATTAGTCTACTCTAGAGTATGTCAAAGTCCACCTGCGCATCACCGCATCAACAATTACCTTCTATTCAAATATAGAGGAAGGAGAAATGAGGAATTGTTTTTTCCGATTCAAACGCAACCTATGCAGGGACGTCCTTATTTTCTAGCTTATGTCTCACAACCTGTGTGACACCCCCAAATATCGAGTCACATTTTATTTCCCCCTTGTTGCTTTCAGCGACAGAGAAGACGTCTTTTCCCGTTCCGTATCGTGTCCTACATTCATGAATAATTCAAAAATGGAATTTGTTGCTGTCTTCCGGAATTTTCGCGTGTAGTGTTGAATCAAGGGTTGATCGAGCGCTGTTATGGAAAAGAGTCGAAGCTTTTCGGAGCATTTTGGGTCTTAAAACCCTTGTTCGATAATAATTACAGTAGCCCATGGTGTCCATGTCCATAACTAATAACACAAGGTGTCCGATTATTACATCTGAATTTATATGACGTCACAGCTTGTTTCCCACATTGACCTTATAATGAAATAGACCGAATATGTGAACACAACTTCATGCTATTTTTGCCGATCACTCGGTTTGAAGATCTGTCACGTGGTTGTGAGAAAAAGCATGAATTCTAATATGGGACTAATTTTTGATTTGTTAAAGTGATTAACCAGGGCGATTAAAAACACTAGTCAGCGCTTCGATAGCCAATCGGCCACAGCAATTCGTAAGCCCACGTGACTTACCCTTCTTCGACAGCGAGAATGTATTATGTCTATATGATAAACACACGAGAATGTGCTGTGCACAAGAGAACGTGTGTATGTTATACACATGAGAATATGTTATGCATATTTTAGAATGCATAGTACCCATATGGGAATGTGTTGTATATTTAGGAAAGTACTGAACAAGACAATGTATTGTGCACACGCAATAACAATGTCTTATGTTATGTGTGTGCTCTTATGTCCTGTAACCACATAAGAACGTATTATGCACATACGAAAATGTGTTGTGCATAGTACACTCACTGGCCAAAAGTTAAGCACGAAGCAGTAAAATGCGAAAAAATCGACAAGTGCAGCTTTGATTGACACGAAATGCAGCAGGAAAGTAGCAAATATGTTTATGCATGAAACAAAACAAAGAATTACATACAAAGATGAAAACAATATAGAATTTTCATAAATTATAAGATGAAGTCATATTGGAGTCATTAACAAAATGATGTTTAAATCCAAAACGAACAAACAAAACCGACTTTAATAGGGTATGTGACCACCCCTCATCCTCATACAAAGTTTACAGCGTGTGACCATGCTTTCCATGAGGTGATCAACCACTCCATAGTCAAGTAATCGCCATTCCTCCTGTAGAGCAGTTTACAACTCTGAGAGTGACTGGGGGTGGGAAACGTGCAGACACAGCATGGCCGAGGGTACCCCAAAGATTTTCAATGGTATTAAAGTAGGGCGAGTATGCCGGCCAATCCATACGCGCAATCCCCTCACTCTCCAGGTAGTCGTCGACGATGCTGGCTTGATGGGGACGCGCATTATCATCCATTAAAACGAAAGCAGGACCAACTGCTGCAGCGTACAATCTCACAGTGGGTTCTAGGACTTCATCCCGATACCGGACAGCCGTCACAGAACCCCGTCTATAGATATGCAGGTCGGTGCGATATCACAACGAAATCCCTACCCACACCATGCTTCCACCTCGGAATGCGTGATGCTCGATGATGTTCTGGGGCCGATTGCGTGTGCCTTGTTCTCTCCAGACCCTTACACGCTTGTCATCTAGCTCCAGGGCAAATCTCGACTCATCCGTGAACATAACGATCAGACAGTCCAATTCACATGTTGCCGACACCACTTTAATCGTGCCCCTCTGGTTTGAACGGATATAGGAACACAAACTCGTGGTACCCGAGCGTACAGTCCATTCATGTGTAGCCTTCGGCGAACAGTAGTGGCAGCTATCGTCTTACCAATGGACGCTGCAATCATAGATGTCACACGTGTGGAGGTCGCTCTTCGATTCCGCTTGGCTAAAACAGCAATATATCGATCTTCCGCGGGTGTCGTAACCCTTGGGCGACCGACCACAGGTCATCCGACAACTGTTTGGCTTGTTTGGAATTGTTTCCATAATCGTGAAATGACGGAATGATGAACGCCGAAGAAAAGAGCAACATCTGTTATTGATTGTCCTGAAAGGTGTCCCACAGAACGCCAGTGCTCACTATCTGCCATTCGTCTTCTGGAAGCCATAGAAACACGTCTGTTTTGAAAACTAATCGTACGAAAGTTCTAAACACTTTTTATCAGGACTTATATGAATCTCCTCTAACCCTTCATAATGCTGGCTTCTTATACGACTGCCTTTTTTGCATATTTCTCGTCACGAAACCGTGATTGGCTGTTACAAAACATATTTGCATACTTCCATCTACCTCTGCAACGAAATGCAGCTTCTCAAATTCAGATTGGCTTCCGGAAATTAACATTTTCCAATCCGTGCTTAACTTTTGGCAGTGAGTGTATGTGAGAATATTGTGCTCAAATGGGAATGTATCGTGCACATATAAGAATGAATTGTGCATTCATGAAAATGTATTTTGCTCACATAAGAACGTAGTGTGCACATATGAGAATGTATTGTGCACATGAGAGTCAATTTCATACAACCAAATTATTAATTCCATGATGTTTATTTAAAAAAATTCTAAATGCACCCCAAAAGTCGGTATTGTTGTATACATACATTAGAACACCGTCTTGTAAACTTCTCACCGTGCCATTGACAAAATGTGGATTCAAGTCACATGTTTTTTAAACACTGTTTAAACACGTTATAAAGTTTCCAAACATCCCTACAGGAATTCGAAAGAATACCTAGGAATTTAAATTGCTGTTTTGTGTATGAATAACGTAACACGAAGCGCTACACCACCTAAAATAAGATTTAATAAATGACCTCATAAGTAGATTTTCAAGCTATAAGCGTGCCACCTTTCATCATCAGTCAGTCATGAAAAGCACCCTTATTGTTACCTCCGTTCTTTGTTATTACACGTATTTAAACAGAGCATATATCATACTTAAGTATCGCTAGGCCGAGGGCAAAAAATGTTTTCGTTCGCAATTAAAGTGCGGAATAACAAAAACTAAGCTAAATTACATTTACGAAAACTTCATTTAAAAGCACTTTCTATGCAATTCCGAAACCTCTATCTGCATACTAATTTTCAACGTACGTTGAATGAATAATGCTCGGGCTTTTACTTTATGTGCTAATAGAAAAACATGGAAATAATTTCAGGTAACCGGGAGAATATCATAAAAATCGATTTTTTGAGATTTTCTGTTTCTAATTAAGTAGTTTTCAAGTTTTAAAATGATTCATTATACTTTTCTCTGTAACTCTATAAGGAAGGATTTTTTTAATCTTTAAGATTTAAAAAGCTCCAGGTAGGAATGTTTACATGACCTTTTATCAAAAATGTCTTTCTACTTAAAGTATTTTTCCAAACAAACTATAAACACGTAAGTTAAGTCAAACACTAAGTAATCTTAGCCTTTCGAGTGGTTTTGAAGAGATATCTCGTCCATAAAGATCTGACCAATTTCGCTAATGACGAGATATCTCGTCATAAAGATATTGACGATTTTTTTATAATGACGAGATCAAGATCTAGTCAGTTTCATCTAATGATGAGATATCTGTCCATCCAGATCTGGTCAGTTTTGCTAATGACGAGATACCTCGTTGAGATTACCACCGGCGGGTTGGGACTAATACGCGCGTTCTAAAAAGAGCTCTTATGGGTGCTTAAAAGTATAGGCGAAATTAAAAAAATTAACTGAAAATTTACGTTTTCAAAAAATATTGCAGTGTTTCACATATTTCGATTACATCAGAAGAAAAAAGTTCGTCAAAAAAATTGGCTGGTTAAAGTATTTTCAATTGTTCAATGAATAAATGGTAAAATAAAATATAGCGCCTATAATACGGGTAATACCCATTTTAACATGAAAATCAATGGTAACGACGCTTATATAAACCTCTTGGTTACCTCAATAATTTCTTTTACAAGCTCTACCAAATTTGTTTTTAGTAAAATCTTTTGGGTTACATTATATCTCTTTTAGTAAAAGGTTTTAGAGTTTAAGGAGAATGTGAATTTACGATGTGAACGGACAAGGTTAAACATTTTCAGCATGAAATCAATAAGATATACGAAGTTTAATTAATTTATTTGAAATTTTTTACTATTCACATTCATGTTTCGTTCCGTAAAACTATTAAGTTGAGGAAACATCTCTTTAGGAAATGATTACTTTCATTACGTGTGTGTATGTGTGGGTGCTACATACCACAGATTAAAGGGGAAATGAATCTCAAACCTAAGTAGTGACATTTGAAGAAACAATGGAACTATGATCTTAATTTGTCCTGGGATCTTAACCCTCCAAGTGTTTCGACGAGATATCTTGTCGAAGATCTGGTCAATTTTGCTAAGGACAAGGTATCACGTCGAAACAAAACTGACCAATTACTCCACGGGAATGAAGATTCAAGAACAAGGCCACATCCGAAGCACTTGTGAAATAGTAGCATTAGTAGCATCAATATTTTAAAATAGTAGCAAAAAAGGTCTCTTGAATGCTATTTTATAGCCAATCTTAGTTTCTCAGATACAAAATGAATCGAGTAAAACACAAAATGTGCAAACCAAGTACGAAAGAGGACGTTGAAGATCTCGCCAGGAAGTTTAAATATTAAAATAAAAATTATTTCTTAATATTGCTGTCATGGTAATCTAGCAACCGATTCCGATCCTTTTTTTATGGTTGCCAAAACTTCGAAACTGGCGTCACTTGTAAAATTTTCCTTCTAAAGAACATTTTGAAAAATATTATTTTTCGTCGGCTATTGATTGAAAAAGGGGGTAAAATTTCTAGTGACCTTTAAATGGACTTTCAAACATTTCACCGTTTGAAGTTTTCGAAATGTCGCCGAACATTTGAAAATACGATCTTTTGAGACGATTTTCCTTCAAAAGATACCCCTAATCGCCAAGGTTGAAAAATAGTAGCAAAAAGTCGCCTGCGGCAGCCATGCAAGTACGAAAAACAAACAGTCCCTTGCCCATAACTGGTGACAGTTTGGAATAGGTTTTTACACCAGGGGGTTGTCCACTAAAGGGCAGTTTTCGACGCGAATATAAACCATCAAGAAGGTTTAATAAAGGTAGGCAATAATTAAAGGACCGTTGAGAAATGATTGTGTGCGTGATCAAAACATGCCTAACATTTTATGATGGTACGTAACATAATCAACCAAAATCTACAAGAAAATGCCGCTCGTTTTTATTTCACCGAAGAGATCTCAGAAAACATAACCTCTCACAATAAGCAAAATACAGCGGCCATGAAATGTTTGTAATGCTCCCGTCTCTAAAACGAGAACCGCCGTCCGTACCGCTGCAGCATTCGGAAATAAACACAGCACCGAGCCGTCCATAAAACCCTTCATTGAGTTCCCCTTCGCATTCCATTGAGAATCCCACTCCGTATGCCGGAAACTTTATACATACGTTATGAGATCTGGCGGCCCTTTAATCAGCGGTGCATGCCGCCGCTGGACGCCTTCTAGTTGTTTTACTGCGGCCGGATACCTGCATAATCTGCGGCCAGATAACGTCGATGGGATGTGGTCGGTAATTAGGCGGAGTGGGACGGTCGGCAAACAGCGGCAAGGAAAGAATCCATAAAACGGCCATTATCAATTACACCGGGGACGGAGCGGTGCGAAATGAAATGGTGGATTAAAGCGGACCGATTTCGGTCCGGGGTCATTCGGAGTTAAGAAAGTTCGGTTAAGAGAAAGAAAATTGGGTAAAGGAGGAAAGTGAACCGTGTTTTATTTCCTGGAGGATTTCCGATTTGGTTTGGGCGTTTTATGGTACCATATTTAGTCAAGCTGCGCCAAACACGCAGCTAAATTGATATGTAAAACAGATTTTATTGCGTAGTAACCTAACACCATCACACTCCTGTGCCTAGTGTTGTGAGACATTAGGTACTGGAGTTTAAATAAGTGTGGTTGGGACGAACACAGAACATGCTATTGAGATAGCATGTCTATACAGAATATAGTGTTTCATCGTATACAGGGTGAGTCTAAACTAATACGACAAACATCAGGGGGTGATAGAACACAACAAAACAAACACTTTTCCCCATGGATTGTATGGTCGTAAGTGCAGCGGTTGGCCGCTAGAGAGCGCAGTCAAACGCTTGTATAAAAGCATTACATCGGCGATGCGAGGCTTGCATCAGGTGTGGTGGTCGACATTTTGAACAGCTTCTGTAATTGGGCATTTGCGTTGTACTTACCGATTGATGTTTGTACATGTCGTTTCATTTTTTTTTCCATGTGAAAAGTTTCTTATGTTTTGTACATGTCATTTCTTTCTTACCCGTTGTTCCTTGTACTTATCTTTAATTTATGCAAATCTAATTGTATTATTTCGTTTTGTCAAGCAGTTATTGATGTTTATTTGACATTAAAGCGTTGTTTCCATATTTCATGCCTCTTCTCCTTTCCAACTTGCATGGGACCGTGGGTTTGTGCCGAAATGGAAAGCGCCCTCTAGCGACCATACATTCTATGTGTTGAAAAGTGTTTGTTTCGTTGTGTTCTATCACCCCCTGAAGTTTGTGGTATTAGTTTAGACTCACCCTGTATTATATTATATCGTATATTACCATATAGCACTATCTTATATTTCATATATACGATATGCATATTGAAAGACAATCTCTTAGGATCGCCAAGTTCCAACGATGAGTCTATGGATTTCCTGATGCCAATAATTTTGACCCCAGAGGTCTTGTCAAAAGCGAATGTTCTTGAGCCATGCTATTTTAAGGTTGTTTGCAGGTGTTTTTATATGCCATGTGCTGTAAGGGGTTGGCTGTTTTGGGGTTCTATAGCGCAACGTATTTGGCCAAGCTGCTCCAAATACAAGACAAGGTCAAATAAAATATGTCGTGAAAGGGGAAAAAAGAGTGTTTGGAGATCATAGTAGTGGGATGGAAGTAGAAAAAGATAGCTAGGTTATCCTGGGAATGCGACTCCTGTATTTACTAAAGACAATAAACCCTATAGGAAAGGAAAAGATAACTGGATTACCTCGGTCCCGTGAAGCCCGTGCACACCTAAAGATGTGCCCCAGAGGGCCTTCCGATTTGGTGCAGTCGGTTCAAAAGAAAATCACTAACGCAATCGTATCACATAAGATATTTACTTAAGGTACCTGGAGGTAATTTCTAATGTACAGACGTCGAAAACAACCAACCATCAATGCTTTGAATGCAATTTAGTGAATAAGATGCAGATGATCAGGCCAACGTATTCACCATCCTGAGCCGATTCTTGAGGGCCTCAAATCTTTAGACTTGGTGTAATTTATTTATGCCGTGAAATAAGTTGCAATAGAATAATTAATATAGAAGGCAACATGCAAAAGTGTAAAAATAATACTGATCTGTATATTTATGGGATTTTCGATGAGCCTATTTTGTTTTAATTAGAGAATAAACATATTTTTTCTTGTTTTCTTGCCACAAGATGAAACCGAATTCAACCGCATTTATTGTTTTTATTCGCCATTTTCTGTGCCACGCAGAAAACATCACGTGAACAACTAAGTATAAATCCTATAAACGCATTTGGCGTGTTTACCGCGTTATAAATTGAGTCCTAAAACATTAAATCTCGAATAAACATAATTCAATTCATAATCGGAAGAATTAATAGACGAACGGAAAACAAAATATATCACTCAAGTTTCCATACAATCGAATGCATCGCCTATTCATTACATCAGAAACAAACCCATTTCTTGTTCTCTCCAAAGATAAAACAATTCGAAACAAAAACTCGCATGCGAATCGAGTTTTTAAATGACACGAAAGATATATCACGCCCATAAGTGCATGCGTTAGCTCCCATTCCCTTTTCCCGCAGTCGGTTTCCAGAAACACAGATTCGTTCAAATAGAATAATATATCATTTTAAATTCCACCGTCAGTTGCAACTGCGGTTCTTACTTTGCGTTCCGGGTAGCGATGTTCTTATCCGCAGAGCACTGAAACGTGTTATTTGTTTTCGAAAGTATCTGTGAAATGTATGAGTTTCCCAAATGAAAAGTGGACACGCTTCATAGCTCCGTATG
Source organism: Meta bourneti (assembly GCA_933210815.1). NCBI lineage: Eukaryota > Metazoa > Arthropoda > Arachnida > Araneae > Tetragnathidae > Meta > Meta bourneti. Next base: position 81,649,586 of record OW119928.1, read on the forward strand.
CTAAATAGCAGGGCTGTTACCATCAACTCTTTGTGGACGAAGAGTTTTGGGGTAATGCTGGAGGCTTCCAGACTTATTGTGGGGAGGCAGGAGCGTATACAGAAGGAGCGGCTCCAAGTGTACACCCCCAAACAAAAAAATTTATTGCTGCTTCAATAAGAAATGCTGATATTAACTTGCGGCGGACATTGTCGTATGTAGTGGACATTGCCAGCCAAGAAGCGGGCAATGAAAGCATTAATCTACCCAATAGTTTAGAGCAGTAAACATCAAAACAGAGAGCATCTAACTCCTTTTAACGTAAATTTCTAATTTAATGTTCAAAATTTATAAATTCAGTTTCTATTTTAATGTCTTTGGTTGGTTTTTGGGTTTTATGGCGCAAGGGTCATATTTGGCCATGCTTTAATGTCTGATTTTCACTGCAAAAAAAAACCTACCAGGGACTCCTAATCCCTCTCCTTTCATCCTCAAATGGTTTCTGGTTATGGTTATTAATAGTGTGTCATGCGGGATGGGTAGATTCTTCTAGCTTACTACATCCTTCGTACTGAGGCTAGAATTTAGTCCAGATAATATACACCATTAGTCCTTCCGTATGGACAATCATTTTCTTCCATTCCCCACCTTTGTAACGGACAGCCTCAAGCTCTAGAATATGGCTTGGATCATTCAGTTGCCAGAATAGGGTGCAACTGAGCCTTTTGGGCTCCTTTTTAACTTAGAGCTAAAGATAAGTTGCATTTTCTTTTCTTTGAGGTACGTAGGTAGGTAATTAAATTTACGTCGCAATACAACGGGCTATTAAGATGGTAAGGGATCAATCCCGATGGAAAATATCTGAGGACGACACCTCGTAATTTGAACCACGGTCAGATGACGAGGCCAACACCTGAGCTGGCACTCCACTCTAAACTTCCACAACACGCCAGCGTGAGGACATTTGAGGTCACGACAGATTTAAAGCTCCCACGTACACGACAGCCTTTGGTTGGATCGAGTTTCCAACTCACAGTCCTCCGGTTCCTAACCCGCCACTCTTCCAACCGGGATACCACGACCTCATTTTTTAAGAAAAAAAAACAATGGTGGATCTAGTTACTTCATAAAGTTGTATAAATCTAAGCGTTAGATCTTTTTAACTTTCGATCCCATCTCGGTATACCCTGTCATCAGTGTTACACTCCGCTGTTATTTCGTTTCTTTCGTATACAGTAATTCCTATTTTGCGTTTCATTCCACATAGTTACTAGGCCCTTGTACTGTGTAACATAGGCAGAAATTTGTTCGTAAATAAAAATAATAAAAATCTCTAAGTCTTCCGCTGATGTCACTCAAATCAAAACTTCGCTGCAAATGATCAGCGGTTTGCTTAACAGCAGGGTTGCCAGGTAGCCACCATATTGTATTGAACTTACCTCTTCTTACCCTCCCGTTCTCGTTTGGATTCGTCCAGTAAAGTTAGACGCGTGCAACCAGTAGAATTGGAGTTGTGTATGCCTTGAAAGTGTTCAAAATTGAACCACGGACATTTGGTGACAAGAGGGAACGCGAATCTGAACATCTGTCTCCGAATGAAACACGTGTAATGGGAACATTAATTATGAGTAACAGGTGTGACTAATGGGTGCGTGCATTACCGAGACGGTCACACACCAACCTAGTCCAGGTGGGACATTCACCACGATCTTTGATGCATCAGTCGCATCTGAGGATGGAACCAACAATGACAGAAGCATCGCTGCATGTGCAGTGCCGAAAGTAGCATGGCTGAGATAACGGATTTCCCGAATCTATGCGTAGATTTAACCATTGATCCACGCGATATTTTAAAAACTCTCGTTAAGAGCATTAGCCTTGCTTCCATTAACATCTGTTCATATATGCAGTGCCTCCAAAATCCACAGAATGCATGTAAAACACGGAGATATTAGAGTTTAGTTAACATGTTTGGTTGTTAGCTGAATTTACGTCGCACTGGAGCAACACACCAGGTTATTGCCGATGGTCTAATTACGGTATAATGATTTTAAATAAGCTTTTTCTTTTGCAATAAAGGTGGATAATTTATTTCCGTCGTACTGTTTATGAAGTTTAGCAGGTCAATAAACTAGAGTTTGAAAAAGCATATTAAAAGTCAACATCAGGAGCATCGAATTATTTATGAAACTATGGGAAACTTGACTAAACAAACGTTATTTCTTCCAGACACGCGATAAATTCCTGCAATTTATGATTCATGTCCACTTTTCATTTGTACATTCCTTACATTTTGATAGGAGCAAAACTACCACAGCTGGTATTATTTTCCCTATTGTTCCTATAGAAAGTAAATTCCCTACCTTTTCAAACACAAAATAAAATTTTCGACAACAGCGAACGAGATCATTTTATTTTTTATGAAGAATTTCATTAAGATACAATTAAATATACTTCACTATCTAATAATCCCTATATTCATTTCAAGATTTTTACTAAATTTTGAAAATAGAATGATGATTTTCAAACACAATTTAAGAGTCTACTTTGTCCTCTTAGGGAAAAAATGACTGTAGAGCTATAAACTATGACAGAGAAATTTAAAGTCATCTATTCAATTCCAAATTCCTTGACAAAGGGTTCTAAAAAGCTTGAATATTTATAACTACTTAATACAAAGAAATTTCCGAATAGTTTGTTGGAACCACACAAGATACATCCATCTCCTATATTATCTATTATCGAATCTCTCCTACATTAAAATCATTCTGTTAATTCACTCTAATACATCAAATAGAAAACTTCAAATATTAAAAAACTCAGACTGATTAAAAACGGTTACAATATTTACTGGAACCCTAAGGTATGTATCCTGTAATCTGTATCATCTGTTTCCGAAGTTTTCCTTTAAACGTATTCTGTTACTTCACTAATACATCAAATCGAAAGACCCTTCAATTATTTAAAAGAACTTCTATCAATTAAAATGTAAGAGATGGAGTTAAAGATAATATTCGATCAATAATGAATTAGATGCTAGAATTAAAGTATCTAACTGGGCTATAAAATTACACCCAAGGCAAATAATTGATCTTCGCCTACAACCCATATCTCTCCACTGCAGCATTAAGCAGCGCCATCTACAATATCTTAATTGCTTAAAACCTTAACATTCGCTTTTTATGCGTTCGCATATTTGGAACATCTCTCACGCACGACTCACGCCATTTTGTCGTAGAATCAATTCAGACCAGGATCTCCCATTACAACAAGTTGCCTCGCAATATCCCAGTAAATCTCGCGCGGGACCTAAATTACCGTCGGCTATTTGTGACCAATCCCTCCAAATGGATTCCGAGCCTACTTATTAGAAGGTGTGCAGATTCCGAACTCCTCGTGTTAAAGGTCATATCGATTTGCAGCTGGCTTCTCGTGTGTCATCAGATGCGAGATCAGCCATGCGAGACAAAATGTCGCAATTTGCCAAAAAGTCGCGTCGCCGAATAAATGTATTTTATTATTCCGCTACTCTTCCTAATGAATCGGCTTTGATTTCTCAGGGCTGCATATTCGGACTTCGATTATAATGAATCTTCCGAGGACGGAATAAATACGCTACTTGGGATTTTAATTGGAAATGGCGAGTGTCGCTGCAACTTTAACCGAGATGAGAAACGGTTATTTTTAAAGTTTTTGGAATCTTTAATTTGGAGCAAGCGATGTGTTAACTAAAAATAATTATGGAGAGTGATTAAGGAAGAGAGTTTTGCATGAAAATGGAATTTTGGGTTGAGAAATATTGAACGTTTCTTCGACCATTTAATGTTGAGTAACTAATGTTAAATGTTTGGTAAAAATGTATTCTTTTTGTTTCTTTTTATTTAAAAAGATAGGAAAACGTATTTAGAATAAATTTTATATAAAAACAGTTTTCAATGCACGATTCTTTCAGTGAAATTTTTATCTAAATATTTTCATTTCTCTTATATTTGAGATGCATTTCCTGTTAAACTAAATATAGGTGATGGTAGTGTTTGTTCGGTGATACCTGTACGTATTCTGAAAGTGACGTCATTTCACTTGTTTTTCTAATACCATTTCAACACTTCGTCAATAAAAATTCCAAAGAATAAATTCCGAATTGATATATAATAGTTGATTGGTCAATACCAATTGCATTAGAATGTCAAACGTTTCCAAAATGGCGATAAACTACATTTTAAGGTAAACCTGTTCCATGCAAGAACATTTGGACAGCAGAAATAATATCTTTGTAAATGTGGGTTTTATACTTTGAAAATCCTTCTCATATGCAGTACACAGTACCCGCTTCCGAAATATGTATTAGCCATCAAAAAGTGACTGGTACCAACTTTTAATGCATGACAAGTAAAGGATAAAAAAGAATCAAAGTTAATCAGCTGTTGCTTGGACCAATTTCTTTCTTTAATACTCTACCTTAATGGAAATTGTTATGAAAAGTCAAAGCTGCAATCGATCAGAGTAGCACGCAATAAAAACAAAACAAAAATTAAAAAACAAATTTTTCAGAAACTGAGAGTTTTATGTACACATTAGCAAACTAAGGGAAGAAGAAAATATATTTCTGTTTAAGAACTGAATTTAATTCACCGCCATTTTGGCGACGTATAAAGTTTTTCCGACGAAAATTCTTCATGTGGAACAGAGTTAAACTAAGCATAAAATTCTTTAATTAAATCAGAACACACAAATATCATCCACAATTCTTAAACAGCTGCAAAATAAAATAATTCCAAAGAATGCAAACGCGATACTCCTGTTAACAAGGGGAAAATCCTCGTTAAATTCTTAATATGAGCAATAGATTGGAATCTCCCGATGGCAACGCCGTTCGTGCAAGAACATCGGTGGGAGCGACCAGAATACAAGATGAAATGACAACAATGGCGTTAACAGAAGCATACAAATGGAGTATCTATGGAAACAAAGGTCGCTGTCAGATGTCGCACGACTAACTTCCATAACCATTATATAACAGGGATAAACGGTAAAAAAAAATCGATTTTGATCCCTTCGTTTTCCATTCGACTCTTTTGGAGTGAGTTAAGATAAAAATCGATTCGTCAGCTTTGGTTAAAAAATACATGATAAGACCTAATATTTTTTTACATGTGCTTTATACCTAAAGCACATGTAAAAAAACTCAGGTAAAAATGAATTTAATTAGTCCGAGTTACTTAAGTTTCAAGTAAAGATGATAGTATGAAAAGTATAAAGAGCATCTTTAAATCGATGATAAATAAAATTAGTTTCTAACTGTAAGTATTTTTTCTTTTCAGGTCCCCTACATTAAGAAAAGAAATCGATTTTGAGCATTGAAAAAAGAGGTGCATGATAAGAACATAGATCTCATATAAGAAAATGAAGTGACTCGATCTAATCAAAAATAGTACTCGTAGTATGAAAATCAGAAAAACAGTAAGAGGATTCATCTGTAAAGCTAAATAAAAAACAGAGGGCGTGAGTGGTTTGGGTAACCTCTTTCATAACTTGTAGCTTAACTTGAATGCAATTCCAGCATGTCACTTGATACTAAAAATTTAGCTAAATATCACCAAAACGGCAATAAATCAAATTAGATTTTAACCGATGTATTTTTCTTCTCTGATCGTTTGTTTATGTTTACCCAGTATCAAAACATTTGGCAAATACTTTGGAAATAAAAAACATCCATTCAATAGTTATAGTTAAGTAAATGTAGAAGATATTTTTATATTAGGTAGGTAGTTGAATTTACGTTGCACTGGAGCAACACAACGGTCTATTGGTGATGAATATTATATTTAGGATTTCAAGATACTGGACATAAAAGATTTCAAGACCTAGAAAACAATGTAGCCCGTTGTCAGGAGATACGTATGGAGGTAAAAGTCTATTCTTGGTGTGAGGCATTTTCTATCAAGTTGTAGTGTTTCTGCGGCGGAACGTGTTTCTTGTACGTATTTTGAACGTGACGTCACTTGGCTTGTTCTTCGAATACGATTTCAGCACCACGCCAATAAAAATGGCAAAGAATAAATTCTTGATATATAATAGTTTATAGGTAAAAGGTAAACCCAAATTAGATTAAACGCCTAACGTTGCCAAAACGGTGATAAACTACAGTTTAGGGTTACTTTGATATGTGTCATAATGCGTTTGAACAGCAGCAATAAAATCTTCACTTTCGTCATAGTTTGTTTCTTTACTCTGCAAATCTCTCTCGTGTTGCATATAACTTTGCTTTCCCGTTCTCACGTAGTTGGAAATTTAACTAATGGTAGCATATATCGAATTCATCCATTACTAAATTCTGGAGGGGTTTTATTCAAGAGGAACTTAGCCACCACTACAAACATTAACATACAAAACAATGGTATATATAAAGCAGTGTAACCCAACTCCATTATACATGAAGTACTTTTTTGGAAGGCAAATATGTAAATATTGTAAATGTAAAATGTAAATATTGTAAAAAGTTCTTATATATATATAGATAGATGCCAGTGTAACACTTCATAAAAAACAATCACCTTACAATGAAGAAATTTGTGGGACATTCGGGGCCTCAAATAGATATCAGCGGCGGACAATGACCTTTATTTTAGGTCATTGTCCGCCTCCATTAGTACCATTTTTTGAAGTATCATATTTGTTCCGAATTTACCAATTTCATTTACCAATTTCACCGTGGTGTCCGGTTTTAATTTGACTCGCCGTTCATGTCACACCACTAAAAGTCAACATAACTTTCAGTACAAACAACTTTCAATGCAAACCAAAAAAAGCAGCGCAATACAGCATCGATCAAAGTAAATGTAATAAGCATTTTCTCAACGACATTTACTCAGAACTCGAAATGCCGCTCCCAAAAAATACACTTTTTCCGTAGCATTCTCAGCGAATCACACGCTCTTGAATGCAAAGGTTGGAAAGTATCTATTGAGCTCTAAACGTTGAAAAAGTCAGCGATAAGGAGAAATCATGAAGGCTTGGCTCAAAAAACATTTTATATGCAAAAAAAGAATGAATAAATCTTTCCTTTGCATTCTGATTTCTTTTCCCGAAATTCAAACATAAAAATATCATTCACTTTCCAGCTGACTCCGAAATTCACCCCGTAAGCGAATTCCAAAGACGGATCGAAATGGTTATTGACTTTCAAGGAGTATCAAAAACCATTCAGCTTATGGAAGGTGAATATTTCATAAACGATGCATTATTTTGGCGACTTTATTTTTAAACAAACAATATTTACCTCAAGAGCACACTATCAGAAATATCAGGACTACGGGAATGGATGTACAACCGACGTCATAAACGATTTCATGTTTGCATTCAATATATTCGAATCATTTCATCGCATTCGATGGATGTGGACATTGAAAACATGTTTCTACATAAAGAATGTCACCCGCATTCGATGGAAGTTGACATCAAAAACATTTTTCCACATACCACCCGAATCTGGTAGGCGACAGTTTGATTCCTGTCAGGTATATTCCTCCCTGGGTGTATTTCTCTCTTCTGTGTCAGTAAAGCTTTCATTGTGTGTGTATGTCTATTACTTGGTATTGTATATCTTGAGTCTGGAGCAGAATGGCCAAATATTGCCTTTGTGTGCCATAAAACCCCAAAACTAACTACCCACCCCAATCTGAATCATTGTAAATAGCCCGTTGTGTTGCTGCAGTGCGACGCTAATTAACTACCTACTTACCTGAATCATAATACATTTTTGTCCTTTGTTTACCTGCTAATCAATTTATATAAAATCGTGTTAAGACAGTGTAACTTGTCTTCCAAAAAGAGCTTCATGGTTGTGTGATTAGTTACTAATATATTGTACTACTATATTTGTTTGTTTATTTGTTGTTCCCTACAGAAAAAGATATAGGTATGTAGATAGTTGAATGACATCGGACTGGAGCAACACAACGGGCTACTGACGACCGAAAGACCAGAGGACAGCACCTCGTAATTTTGAACCACGGTCAAATTACGACGTCACGATATCAGCTGGCAGCCCACTTTCCAAACTTCCATACCACGCCAACGTGAGCGTAGGTAGTTCAATTAACGTCACACTGGAGCAACACAAAGAGCTATTGGTCACGGTCCGGGATCCATGCCGAAGGAAAAGATCCGAAGACAATACCTCGTAAGTTTGAATCCCAATCAGATGGTGGGGTCAACATCTGAGCTGGCACCACACTCTCCAAACTTCCACACCACGCCAACATGCGGAAACTTTGAGGCCATGACAGAGTTAACGTGCACCAGCCCCTACGTACTCGAAGGTCTTTGTTCGGATCGAGTTTCGAACTCGCAACCCTCCGGTTACTAATTCGTTACTCAACCAACTGAGCTACAGCGGCCCACAGAGAAAAATATAGAGAACAGAGAGCAAGAAATATATAATCGAAAAAAGGCAAGATAAAAGACAAACACAAATGCAGTCAGCTAAGAGATGAAAAAGTACGAATATAAAAATAATGCCGATTACTTTACTCCGTACGTTAGTGACATCTAAACAGACAACTGAATTATATATCACTTACTCCAGGACAGTTGTCTCACTTAATGTTCTAAACTTCAATATCAGACTGTCATCCCATGTTGATGGAGCCACCAGATGTTACAACAGAGAATGACGAATCGAGGCACATTTCCATAAAGAAACAAAACACCGTCGGGGAATATTAGACAGCTGTTGGCTCGTTACCCGGTTTTCCACTTCAAACAATACAATGCAAGTGAATATACACTTTGTCAGAGGAAATGATTCACACAGCTGCATATCTTTTCCATATCATCTTCCTTATGAAGATACGTAATATTCAATATTTGGAACACGAAATGAAATAGACGTGTGTGCTAGATCAGTGTTGTCCAAAGTGGGAGCTGAAGGATTCCTGGGGGTAATGGGGGCACCAGGGGAAGAGGGGGTAAGTAGCAAGATCGGGAAATAAGATGTTAAAACCTTACAGATACTACAGTAATGCATTATCGCAAGAATTACGTTGTAAAATGCAAGTTACAAATTATCTATCAAAAACAAGACAAGTTGTGTGACAAAACACACAAAAACAAGACACATCTGTTAACCCTCCTGGTGGTTGTACCGACGAGGTATCTCGTCATTAGCAAAAACTGACCAGATCTTGATGGACGAGATATCTTGTCATTAGAAGAAAACTGATCAGATCTTGAACTCTTCATTAAAAAAAATCGGCAATATCTTGATGACAAGATATCTCGTCACTAGCAAAACTGGTCAAATCTTGATGGACGAGATATCTCGTCGAAACCACTTGGAAGGTTAACATGTACACTTGTAGAGTGGGTCACAAAGTATTCGTCTACCTCGTTTTTCTTACGATGTTCACGAATTTTATGAAGATGTAGTTAAAATTATGATTTAAAATTTTACCACATGAAAACTATTTCGACATCCCACCAAGCTAATCGAAGATTTATTAAAAGTTTTGCTTAAAATATTTAAAATATAACGTAGCATATGATATTAGACACAAAAGTATTCGATCATCTTCCGTAAGTGTGAAAGTTCTTTTTCAAACGCATTTTCAATTCTATTTGCCCATTCCAATTGATCTGATAGCGGGGAAAAAGTCATTGAACTTAATCCCTGCTTAAATTGACCATAAAACAATTCAAATCGTGAATGCGTATATAAATGTAATCAATTTTTGAATGTATGATCCCTTTATAGTGTCAATAAACAGTTACGAACAAAAAAGTGCTTTCGACTTATTACAATTTAGCAGGAGGAAAATTACTAAAATGTGTTTTTCCTCCGACATAGCGTGTAGAAAAGTCACATTTTATACGAACCACAATATAAAAATCGGACATCGCGTGTTTTCATGTCTTGTATCGATTCTTTCGATTCGGATAGGAACGGGTTTCGTGGAAATCGTGTCATGCTACAATAAAGTCGATACTCAAACATACGTTCAAGACAAGATAACAGTAAATGGAACCGGAAGAATATTGTGCGTGCTTCTGCCTCTGTTGAAAGACCGCTTCCCAACAACAGAATCCGAATCGATCTAAATCCAGTAGAAACTGACTAACGAAGCTGGTTTGTCTTAAAACCCTTCTCACGGGGCCTGAATCCGGAGTGTTCCGTTTCAATGCACCCGAGAAGATACGTTAGTTAGTTAGTTTCTACTGGATTTGGATAGACCAAAATTCGGTGTGAAGGGGTGCTTAGTGCCCCTTCACACCAACAGAATTTTAGTCTATCTAAATCCAGTAGAAACTGACTAACGAAGATTCGAGAAAGCCGCTTTCGTAAGAAATGTAGAAGTGATAAATGCGTGTGTACCCTTCAAAGGGTAAAGATCGCGCAAACAAAACAAAACTCCACCGACGACAACTGAGAGGAATTTTCAGTGGAAATAAACAAACCTGACGGAAAACGAAGATTTTACTTCCGCTACCCAAATGCTCTCACTTGATACATATCGGGGTTACCTTAAAATGTAGTTTATCGACCCTTTTGGTGATGTTTGGCGATTAATCAAACTGAAGTTGAACAATCAACTATGATACATCAATTCGGAATTCTTCTTTACACTATTACTCTGAGCTCACTTCTATTACTCACCAAGCGTCAATTTGGCGGATACGTTTAGTTAATTGACTAATCTTTACCATGAGAGGGATTTTTATTGTAAACAAACAAGACGGAAATTTTACTTCCTGTTACACAAATGCTCTCACATAATACATATCGGTATTACCTTAAAATACAGTTTCTTGCCGTTTTGTTGACATTCGGCGCTTATTCTAATAGCCGTTGACCAATTAATTATCATTCATCAATTCGGAATTCATTCTTTGAAATTTCTATTGACGACGTGCTGAAATCATACGCGAAAAACGAGTCAAGTAATGTCACACACAGGAAACACGTTCCGCCTCAAAAATACCATCAACTGCGTTTAGCTTGACGGAAAAAGTCTCTCCTACCACTCTCTGCTAAATGACTGCTTCCTCCCAATACGTTATACAAACGCGACACAAAACGCCCCGTCATAATCAAAATCAAATAGTTTATTGTTAGGTCTCCGCAAAAACCCTACCACCTGCATTAAGCTTGACACAAAAATTCTCATAACACTCTCCGCCAAATACGACGGTGCTTTTTCCCAATATGATGCTATGCAAACGCGATACAAAAAGCCCCGTCATAATCCAAAAGCTAACTTGTTTCAATTGAGCATCAAGCCCAGCCTGGCGAGTAGCACCATTATCTCGCCAACAAAAATACAGTCGCCTTTACCACCGAAACAAACTTGGACCCAGACCCATCCTCAAAGTACTTCGTCGCAATTTTTAAAAGTAAACACTACCACCATCTGTATTAGCCTTGACAGAAAAAGCATCTCACACCACTCTCCACCAAATGTGCTTTCTCACAATATGACGTTATGCAAACGCGACACAAAACGCCCCGTCATAATCCAAAAGCCAACTTATTTCAATTACACGGCAAGTAGCACCATTAACTCGCCAACAAAGACACCATCGCCTTTACCACCGAAACAAACTTGGACCCAGATCCATCCTCAAAGTACTTCGTCGCAATTTTTAAAAGTAAACACTACCACCATCTGTATTAGCCTTGACAGAAAAAGCATCTCACACCACTCTCCACCAAATGTGCTTTCTCACAATATGACGTTATGCAAACGCGACACAAAACGCCCCGTCATAATCCAAAAGCCAACTTATTTCAATTACACGGCAAGTAGCACCATTAACTCGCCAACAAAGACACCATCGCCTTTACCACCGAAACAAACTTGGACCCAGCCCCATCCGCAAAGTACCTCGTCACAATTTTTAAAAGTAAACACTACCACCATCTGTATTAGCCTTGACAGAAAAAGCATCTCACACCACTCTCCACCAAATGTGCTTTCTCACAATATGACGTTATGCAAACGCGACACAAAACGCCCCGTCATAATCCAAAAGCCAACTTATTTCAATTACACGGCAAGTAGCACCATTAACTCGCCAACAAAGACACCATCGCCTTTACCACCGAAACAAACTTGGACCCAGCCCCATCCGCAAAGTACCTCGTCACAATTTTTGAAAGCGGCCAACGCGAACACTTCCAACAAGTCATTTATCTTCGTTCCGCGGCGATTCCTTTCGCAAAATAGCCGCTGCACTTGACGGGGGGATGCTTAGGCTAAAGCACTTAGCTTATTCTGCGCGGGGTCGGGATACGTGAGAGCTCGTGGCGGTCCTGTGTAAACTGCTTAGGGCCCCAAACGAGGCTCTTTTTCTCGAGAAGGACGGAGATAAGTACTTGGGCAGATTAGGATGCGCGGTTCAGAAAGGGATTGAGTGAGAGAAGATTGTCATTTGCGAGGAGGGAAATTAATGAGTTGGTGGTCTGTGTAGATGGTGTCTATTGATGATGCCTTTGCAACATTTGGATTTGCACTAATTAAACAGTTTTTAATTTACCAGGGCGCGAAATCTGAACTACAGGAATTTTTAGCTACTGTTTACCAAGTACCTTTGTACAGCCAATCTATAAGTGAAATACATACATGTCTGTTACTCCTCTCTTTCTCTCATAGACAAATCTCTACACACATCTGTTACTTCTATCCTTTTTCTTTCTCTTATTGACACGTCTTGTTATCCTTAATTTCTCTTATACACACACGTCTGTTACTCCTTTCCTGTTTTCTCTTTCTGTCATAGACAAATCTTGTCATTCTTAATTTCTCTTCATACACATACACCCTTATCTGTTAATCCTCTCTTAAATCCCTCTCTTCTAGACACATCTCGTTATCCTACATTTTCTCATACCATACACTCGTCTGTTATTCATCTCCTTTCTCTCTGATAGATACATCTTGTTATCCTTCATCTGTCTCAAATACACATACATCTTGCTATCCTATTCAGTTCTCATGCACATATATCGTGTTATCCTTCTCTCTCTGTCATACAGACTTTCCTATCCCCCTCTTTCTATGTGTGTGTTTCATATACATCTTGCGTGAACCCTATCCTTATCCGTCTCTCATACGTGTAGTCTTGGCATTCCTCTCTTTGTCTCTCAGTTACTCTTATTGTTCCTCTTCTCTCTCTGAAACGCATCTTTTTCTTCACTCTCAAATACATCTTATTCCCCTTTCTCAAACACATTACACTCTCATTACATCTCTACCTCTCCATCTCTCTATGTGTATCTTTTACGCAGTTTTGTTATTCTTCCCATTTCTCTGCCCCTCACACAAATCTTATTACCTCACTTCTACCTCTCGTCTCACTTCAATATTGTTCATCCTCTCTCTTTCTCTCTCAAATACATCTAGTTTTTCCTCCTTCATACACATCAGTTGTTTCTCTTTCTTTCATACAATCATCACTCTTTTATCTTCTCTCTCATTCTCTACGTGCAAATGTAATGTGTGTGTCAACAACTTGCTTCCCCTATCCTTTCTCTGTCCCTCATACACCATACAATCTTCTCTCACTTTGTCTCTCATGCGCATCTTCTCGTACGCATACACTCTCGCTACTCCCTTCCTCTCTAATATACGTAAACTCTACAGTTACCAATATCCTTCACTCTCATACACACTTCATTCCTCTCCTTGTCAACACCGTATCCTATCCAGACACATTTTCATCCCTGCATCAAACCTGCGTTTTCTTCTTCCTCGCATCTCCTCTTTCATTCCCTCCACCTCAACCCCCATCTCTACCTTCAAAGGAAACGACCCTCAACTTCCTGATTCAAATCAACAGAAGCTTGAAACATTAATAGAAATATCCCAAAGCTAATATCCTCCTTACATCAAAAGAAAGGACCCAAAAAATGGACCCTTCCACCTCCGCAACCAACACCCCATTCAGGCGAAGATTAGGCCCAGTCCTCACCTTCCCCCCTCGTCATCAGGAGACCGAAAAAGGAAGCTCCATTAGGGGAGTCCCCCCTTTTGATGGAGGGTTATCAAAATATCATTTCCTCCTTTAAACTCCAGACGCCGACGAAGATGAATGGGAAGACGTCTGCGCATTTAAGAGCGGTTTTCCTCTTAGACAAAACGCGCGGGGGGAGGGGCATCGTGTAAACAAAGGGGGGGGGCGAAAGGAAGATTTTTTGGACATAAAAGAGCGGCTTACTCAAATGACTCCGAAGTTTTCTGCAGAAGTTATTGACTTTAGCGGGATGATGAGCTTATTCATAAGCCCAGTTCGTTGCCTGAGGGTTAGGGTAGCTGGATGAATGGATGCAGAAGGAACAAAGGGGACGAGCAAGTTCGGCGAGGGGAAGAGATGCTGAAGGAGGGTGATATGCGAAATAGGCCTTTACGCAATTCAGCAGAGATGAGTTGGATATGTAATTTAACACGCTGATTATACGTGGTAGAGATCGAAGTGAATTTTTAAGGTAATCCGGATTGGATTAGGGATTTTAAGATGCAAGGCTAGGCTGATGATACATACCGTTGTTTTGAATGTGACAGTACAGCTTTTCTACATATTTCACGGCTGCCCTGCCGCTTAAAATGTCAGTTTTCAGTCAAATTAAGCTGTTCTTAATAACCTTGAATATACACTGTACTAACAAAAGTCACGTGGAGTAGAAACAAAACATAGCATTTATTTTGGGGTCTGACTAAATTTAAATTTTCAATTTCAGAGTCCACATCTACATGGGTACTAACTACTAGGGAGTATAGATTGAAATTTAAGGAAGGAATGTCGTATAGAAATGCGCAGATGTTTTATATCAAAATCTAAACACTGAAGTAGCATTCACTTTATTATCCCTAAATATACAAGTCCTAGGGGACTGAACTGTGCTGAAGCCTCTTCACAAAAATATTGACTAGACAAAATGGCTCAGTTCCCTAGAACTTGTGCTTATGATGGCTCGTATTTAACTTTCTAAATATGGATATTTAGGGATAGTAAACTGACTGCTACTTCAGTGTAGATTTTTATATAAAACATTTGCACATTTCTATAGGTCACTCTTTCTTTAAATTTCAGTCTAATCACTAGTAGTTAGCTTTTGTTACCCATGTGGATGTGGACTCTAAAATTGAAAATTTAAATTGATAGTCAGACCCGAAAATAAATGCTGTTTTGTTTTTACTCCAGGTGTCCGGTGACTTTTGTCAGTACAGTACACAGTGATATTGGTTAATTATACATTAGTCGGCTTAGAGCAGAAACTCATAAACTGACATTTTTCGAAAATGATAAATGCTCATTTTCATGATTAGGAGAAATACATTGTCATTTTGTAATCTGTTTGAAAGATATATAATACTATCAATTTTTATTTTTATTTTTAGCAATTTTTATTTTTAGATCTTGAAACATGCTTAGTCTTTAAACAGCTCTATATTAAAAATTTTGTTTTCTCAGTTTATGAGTTTCTGATCTAAGTCGACGAATTGTTATTCATAGGTATAGTTAGTTGAATTAGTGGAGCAATACAACATACTATTCTGATTTTGCATTTTATTCCACATACTAGTTACTGCTAGTATACCATGTGCATGCTGTACTGTGTTTACATGGGCAGAAACTGTTCGCAAATAAAAAAAATTGTAACGAATTGAATTTACTTCTTACACACCCAATCGCGTTTGGATTCGACCAGTGAAGCTAGATGCGTCCAACACAGTAGAATTACAATTGCGCATGCGATGAAAGCGTCCAGAATTGAACCACGGACATTTGGTGACAAGAGGGAACGCGATTGCGAACATCTGTCTCCGAATGAAACACGTGTAACGGGAACATTAATTATGAGGAACAGATGTGACAATGGATGCGTGCGTTACAGAGACGGTCACACGCCAACCTGTCCAGATGTGGCATTCACCGCTGTCTTTGATGCATCAGTCGCAGCTGAGGATTGAACCAGCAATGAAGGATGCAATACAGCATGTGCAATATGCAAAGTAGTATATCTAAGCTAAAAACAACTAATTCGAGAAACCTAAGCCCGGATTCAACCATTGATCCACACCAGACACATGCATTATGAAACTCTAGTAAGAGCTTTGATTACATTCAGATCTTTTGTTCATCTACATGCAGTGCTCCCCAAGTCCATAGACTACACAAAAATTCGCAAAACACGGAAATATTAGTGTGGTTAGCATGGTTGGTTGATAGTTGATTTTACGTCTCACAGAATCAGTCGGTCATTAAAACTCCAACAAACCCCCAAAGAATTAAAATAGAACAAAATGACTGATTTCTGATCTTTACTAATTTAATCGAATCTATATAAAATAATTTTGCAACTTGATTTTAATACATTTTATTTAATAAATAACAGTTTGTATAGTATATTTACGATTTATTTTATTTCAAAACTCTAGTTTTTCTGTTTCAAAACCTGAATTGTCATCACTTACCTTTAATGTGAATTTTTAACGTTTTATAATTTTAGACAATTCTAAATATTTTACTTCCTAAAATATGAGTCCTCAGGGGCACATCTTTAGGTGTTTAAGGCATCACAACCCCGATGTACACGAGCGATTTGTCCTCCCTACGCTAGCCTCTGCTTTACCCTCGCCTACCCCTCTGTTTTTGATTTTTTACTCCCTCATTGTTGTGTCGTGTTTGGGGCAACTAGGCCAAATATTTCCCCTTATGCCATAAGACCCAAAAACCAAGCAACCTAAAACACGTGAAAAAAGGATCAGTATGGTCTTATGTAGGTCTCATGTGCCCCATTTAATTTATTTTTCTCAAGGGATCCGCGAAAATTATTAATTTTCAAGGAATCCCTTAGATTGAAAAGTTCAGGAATAGCTCTATTTACTTTTTTTGAATTTTTGACTCGCACTCCTGTTGCGGTGTATGTTTGCATCGAATAGCATACCTAATAGTAATAACCCCGGGTTAGGGTTAATTCAAGAATACTCGAAAATTCTCTCAATTCCTCCTCTAGCGCGTGCATCAAACTGACATTTGTTGAGCTCACTTGTCGGACTTGAAGTTGGTCTGTTCCGGCAACCCTGAAGAAATTCGAAGGTCGCGAGCACGTACACGTTTGATGGCACTTCATTTATTATACATTTTCTTCCAAAATTGAATTCCATCTGTTGAACGCAAGACATTGTTCCGTTTAGTTTGTACATCTGTGCCAATATTTTCTTTTCGTGCTGATAAAGCAATTTCGTATTTCTTTAGCAGTTTTATTATTTATTGTGACCTTTATAGTATATATATTCAACTATCTCTAGATTGCTTTGCGTTAAGCTAGATTTTTGTCCGTTCGTTTTGTCCCGGTCAGAAAGAAAACATTGAGGTCGCCTTTTAGTTGCATCGGTCATTGCTTCTCATAGTGCGAGAAAATTTATCCGTTTTTGAATGCGGGCTGCGGTCAGCCTAACTGGAAGACATAACATAGTAGTCGGAGGGTTGCGAGTTCGAATCTCGGTCCATCCAAAAGACCGTCATGTACGTGGGGCTGGTGCATATTAAATCTATCATGGCCTCAAATGTTCTCACGTTGGTTGGTGTGGAAGTTTGGAGAGTGGGGTGCCAGCTCAGGTGTTCAAATTGAAACGAAAGATCTTAGGTTGGTTTTATGGCACAATGGGCTACACATGGCTAAGCTAAGACGAAAACAATTTTAAACAAAATCAAGTTAGTTAGGTAGTTGAATTTTTGTCGCACAGGAGCAACACAACGAGTAATTGGCAACGGTCTGAGGATCAATTCCGAAGAAAAACAATGTTTCGAAAACTGATGCAAGGTTTAACAATTCACTATTTCAAATTGGAATTAGTCGAAGTATAAAGTCTAAATAATGTTTATAAAAAGGGTGTCAGAAATGAATTAAAATAAACTTTCGTTGTGAAGATCTCCGAAATGGTCTTTAAGGGTTGGAATTTGAAACTCCAAATCGGATTTTTCTATGATAATTAAAAGCTCTTATTTGGTCAAAATATATCAAACAGTAAATGACAGTGGCAAATTGAACACAATGGAGCTGTTCCCCCGATCAAAAGCCTTAGGAACAGGGGCGAGGTCTGATGATAGTTTGAATGAACATTGTAACACATTTGGTTCGAGCGGTATACTAGATTGCGTTCCTACTGTTGTGAATAGAGAGGAACGCAATCTTGCTATAAATGATTTATTATATAGTACATATACAGAGTGCACTATTTAGACTAAAACATCGCACCATCCACTCCGAATATATGTTCTACACTAAAGGTTTTAGAAAAGACATAGGTTTACTCTTATAGCGCGAAGCATGTTCTATACGGGAAAGTGATCGCAACGTACCGTCTGTGAAGACAATCACTTACACCAAGACGTTTCTGATATTACTGAATTTCAGAGTTATAAACAACTCTATTCAAACGGAAAAGGATAGCATTTTGAAATACTCCCGGAGAACATCTTTTCGTGTAAAGAAATCCCACAAATCAATTACTTGTATCGAAATTGAAATACCTGTATAAAAAATAATGAAATCAATGGTAGTTTTGCGATACATTTTTTGAAGTGGTAGCTACTCAAGCGGTTTGATTAAACAGAAAAACCTGCCGACAGTAAACTGAAAATGATATCGCTGGTCTAGTCTGCAATACATGAATGTGGCGATCATCTACCTCAGGCAGAAGCGCGATTCGTCACTAAACATGACACGCTGTCATTCCATGCCTATCCATGACTCTGACACAGCTGACGATATTCGTTTGCCATCCCTGATTTAATGTCGAGCAGCATACCGCTGTAACTCCTATTGTAATAGAGTGGGGAGCCATCACTTAGGACAGCCGGTACCCTCTGGAAGACGTTCGAGGTGGTTTGACAGCACAGCAATACGTTCCATCAGATCCGATAACCTCGTGTTTTTTTCTTTCATGTCACTTGACCAATGAGGTATTTAAAGCACGATAACAAACGGCAAACCTCCCACAATAGTGTCTCCGTGGAATTAGGACTTCCTTGAATTGAGAGGTCTGGGGTATGCTAAGCAGTCAATTGCTCCAACAACCCCGGAATCTAAGGGATCTAGAGCAGCAGCAGAATGCTTGGGACAATTTGCGATAGGATAGCATATGGGTTTTGTTTCACTCCATGCCACGTTATATATCGGTGACTGACAGTACGAAAATTAGAAAATGATCTAGGGATTCCCAAAACTACTGTATCAGAGATTTTAATGAAAGATCTTTGCATGGATTGTGTGGCGGCACTCATTCATCAAGTCTCGAGCAGGATTTTTCGTAAAACATCAAGTCATCCAGGTGGTTCAACCCCTCCTACAACCCGGATCTGGTACCCTGCCACTTCAAGATGTTCCTCTTCGAGCTAAAATCTCCTCTCAAACGGTGGATGCTATTCAGGCAGCTGTTTGCGGTTCCAACAATGGACTTTGCAGAATGTTTTGAAAAGTGGAAAAGACGCTTGGAGAAGTGTGTGTGGTCCTTTACTTAGAAGGTTAGTTGGTTTTGGGTTTTGGCGCAAGGGCTGTATTTAGCCATGCTGCGCCAGACACACGACAGACAACGTCAAGTAATGGATAAACACACAAAAAGTTTTAGTGACACAGAAGAGGAAGGAATCGATCCGCCGCCGCTTACAAGTCGCAGGTTGCTAGCGCAGTGGGCATACCCACTGAGCCACGACGTCCCTTTTATTTTGAAGGAGAGTAAGTACCAATAGTTCTATGTGCAATGTATCTTGTTTCATACTACATGGCCGGACACCTTACGGCAGACCTTGGACATCCATTAAGCTAACTTCGGCTTTTATTTTTTGTAACATCAAATGGCGCATGCCCCTCAGCTATATCCCCCTCCAAATATGTCCCCCAGATTGACATTCAGCTAAAATAAGGTGAATAAACCCCTTTTCCCCAAATAACAACTTCCAGTTAATATAACACTTAATCCATTTCCCAGTAGTTTATGACTGTTCATTACACCTAGAAAATTCGCAGTGAAGGGTTAAAAATACCAATAGACACACAATATATGTTGAACAGACGGTTCGTAGCCTCTGCATCAGGCGGCATGTCTAAAATAATAGGTTAAGCGAGTGTAATAAATGACGACAGAGGAAAAAGTTTCCTCCCCACTCAACAATCAGTTTGATGCGAATAGTTTCCTCTCCCGGTGAGGTTAAATCTCTCGCACCATTTAACAGATGTGTGCTGCATTCCTGGCTGTAATAAAAAGAGGGGAATAAAAGAAACTCGGAGCTTTTAGGTCCCTGGGATGGGACGATCGTACATTCTGGATTCGTTCGCACTGTTCTGGTTTTCTAAAGACGTCCGGAATTTTGCTTCTTGATGTCCTGCAGGCAAAATTTATTTCGCTCCGGCGTTCTGTTGCGCGACATTTTATCATCCAAATGGGCAGTTTTGTTTTTCAAGAACAAGTGATGGGTTAGACACAATTCAAAGGGGTGCTTTGATTCTTTGCTTTAGTAGTTTCAGTATACTCGAGATATGAGCGAATTATTAGCCGTAGATGGAAGGGTTAATGGTAGAAGAATTGGGTGAAATAAAAGTTTAATTCATTTTAGATTAATGTTTAAAATTTCATTTGGAGAAAAATTATTCAAACTAGATGTTTTAAAATATAATTTTCTCTAGAAATAAGCTTACTCTATATTAGTATTTCTGTACAGTAGTGGTATATTTCATTGTTTCGCTTTCATAATAATTATTGTAGGGCTATAATTTTTTTCCTAGCGGCCACTTTAACATTACTCATTATGGCACTACACGGTCGGTTTCGTGAAGCACTAATCGCGTCGATACCCTGATGCGCCATACATATGCACCATACATATGCACCATACATATATACCATACATTCTAGGTACAGCCCGTTTATAGAGGCCACACAATCTTTAGAACAGGAGTCGGGAATCTTTTGG
Source organism: Meta bourneti (assembly GCA_933210815.1). Lineage (NCBI taxonomy): Eukaryota > Metazoa > Arthropoda > Arachnida > Araneae > Tetragnathidae > Meta > Meta bourneti. The sequence goes on from OW119928.1 coordinate 81,670,538, forward strand.
AAACGAAGAGCCATTTCAACAATAAACGTAGAAAAATAAAATTTGGGGAACTGCAATTTTAATTCGATTTATTTTTTAATTATTTCAGTATTTACAAACACATATTATACAGATGCAAGTTTCAAAAAAAAATATCATGTTTATTTAAAATAGTTATTGTTTCTGTGGTTACAATAAGTAAAACGATATTTTTTTGTAAATTTTCATTTTATTCATGTAAATGTAAATACAACAAAATATTGCAAAAATAATATTACAATTATTTATTTCAATATTCAGTTCATATTCAATGCGATTTTTGGACTTGGAATTTTCTCTGCCAATTTAGTCAAATTTGGAGTGCATTTCGTGCATTTTAGGAGTTCCGCTTTTAAACTTGCATCCGTTAGTCCGCTTCTATATTTGCGTTTAATGTAGTTCATCGTAGAGAAAAGTTGTTCATAATTGTATGTGGACCCAAATAAGGTCAAAATCCCCAAAGCCAATCTCCTGGCATTTGAATAATTAGTTGGAAAGGAGTTCCAGCATTTAAATATATTGTCCTGTGGTGTTTCCTCCATAGTTGTCTCATTTTTTTCAACCTATGCTACCATTTCCTGAAATTTTTGCACCCAGATACTTTTATTCTGAATTTCCAGAATCTCCATTTGTAGATCTGCAATAGATGTTCCAGGAATAGCTTTGACGTCTATTAATTTTAAATCACACTACAGCGGATGTAACATAAATTTTATCATATGATGTTTTCTAAAATCTTGAAATCTGTTTTAAAATGAAATTAAAATAAAATTAACCATTTCAGCGAATTTCAATTTCAGGACCTCATGAAAGAAGTGCAGGATGTTCGGTAGTAAAGTAAAATGAATTAATCAAAGTTCGGCTGAGGGTCGAAATTTTCACGAGGCCCGTATGAGACTCGTCCAATCAACACACACATATATTTTTTATATTTTCACAAAAAAAACCACGCAAAATTTAAAAAAAATTCAATCACCAGAATAAGAAAGTTTCTAACTTTCCTGCTTGGAAGAACTAAGATATAAAGTTAGGTAGTGTCCAAAGTCATTGGAGAGGAACAAGATAGACAAGTTTAATAAGGATATCTTGAACAGAAATGCAGGATGTTCGGTAACGAGGTAAAACAATCCCGTCTGATGACAGAAGGCAATGAGGAATTTGTAAGGTAGAAATTGCCGCAGAAAAGAAAATGTGAGAAGATAGGATTAGATTTTTAAATATACCGAATCGCCTTTCAAGTAAATAGGATGCATTTGAAGTGGACGTCCAGAAGCTAATCGAGGTAACATGACTGAGGTATGAACTTTTCGTCACGCACTGTATTGGAAATAAGAATTGACCCCAGTAAGTACACGAAATGCTATATTATATTTTTCGACCAATTTTATTCCATTTAATAGGTAGGTATTTAATTAACGTCGCACTGGAGCAACGCAACGGGCTATTGGCGACGGTCCGGGATCAATCCCGATGGGAAAGATCCAAGGACGATGCCTCGTAATTTTAAATCACGGTCAGATGACGATTTATTCCGTTTGGAAGTATGAGATGTGTATATCAATGCTTATATCGATAGTGAACGGATTTAAATAAGGCATGAAAACTGCAAAGGGACAGCCATCAATTGATCTAAGTTGAAATTTCCGTCCAGATTTTATAGTAGGTATATAAAACTCCAGAATAAAAGAGTTACATAAAAACTTTATATCTTAGTTCTTCAAGGCACAGAACTTCTCCAGAAAGACAGCCTACCGTTCAGCAGGCAGAAGAACAGGCAAAAACCATGAACCCCCACCGTAAAGCCAGCCTTAAAAGTCAGCCCAGTGGAACATGTGCTTCCCGTCTACTCCAAGCGCTCACCCCAAAAGAATGACGCTCCAAGAGTGTACTCACGAGTAAGAAAGAAAGAAAAAAGAACACGGGAAAGAACCAAAAAGGGAAAAAAAGAACGAACACGTGGAAAAACTCTTAGAGAGGAAAGGATAAAAGCGGACACGGGAAAAAATCGCCGGGAACTTGAGAAGATATAAGAAAGAATTGCCTCTACTTTCGGGAATCATAAAAACTTTTTCCTCCACTATACAGAAACTGGAATAACTCTGAAGGACCCCCTGTGCTCTTCTTCCCCGGACTTTTGTATCGCCACGAAAGAACTTCTCTTGCTGTTGTTGCAGTGAGTTAAGTTCTCAATGAATCGGCTTGGGTATTCCGGAGACGTTTTACAGTTCTATCAAACTGATGAACACACGAAAGAGCTGAGGAAACATCCCAATTGATTGCTCCGACTCCGAGCTCTCTTTTTTTGCCTTCTTGGTATTTTCTTGAAGGGAGGATAAAGACGTCCAAAGTGTTCCTTCGGTGAATGGGGGAATTAAAAGGGCTTTTTTTCCGTAGTCAGCGAGTGCATGGGCTGAGAAATTGCCGTCTCGGCGTTTTCCTGACAATGACATCACTTACTGGAAAAAGTTTGTTGTTAATAAAAACTTTGGAAACTTTACTCTTTTGATGTTAAAATAAGTGTTTTTGAGTTTCGGCTATTTGTTTGATAGTAAAAATGCGAGTTGCAGTGAACATAAGACATTGGCGAATGCAATCAGTTCCGGAGTGCAACTGTGTTATTATGTGACACATCGTACCCTATAACTGACTCAAATAAAATATAAATTTCAGGAGGAACACGAAATTCTAACTATACATTGAATATTCTGAAATAAAAGTTGGAATTGTTGTATTGGGGTACTTAAGATACTTGTGACGTTTTTCCTTCACGTCGATTGGCTTCGGACATGTCTACTGTGGACTTGATTTAAAAAATACTTTTGAGAGTTACGATACTTTCTTGAAGGGATTATCAGACGTACAAAGCGTTTATTCGGTGAATTGGGGAATTAAAAGGGCTTTTTTCTCCTGTAGTCTCCGAGCGCATGGGCATAGAAATTGCCATCTCGTCTTTATTTGACAATGACATGACTTGCTGGAAAAATTGTTTTTGTTGTTCATAAAAACTTTACTCTTTTGATGTTAAAATAAATATTTTTGAGCTTTGACTGCTTGTTTGATAGTAAAAATGCGAGTTCAAAATGCTATTCCCCAGTGAACATTGGCAATATAATCAGTTCTGGAGTACGCCTATGTTGTTGTGTGACACATCGTACCCTATAATAGCTGTCACAACTCAAAAAATTCAAATTTCAGGAGGAAAATTAAAATCTAATTATCGAGTATTCTGAAATAGCAATTGGAATTGTGGTATTGGAGTATTTAACCCTCCAAGTGGTTTCGACAAGATATCTCGTCCATCAAAATATGACCAATTTTTTCGGCAATATATTGATGACGAGATATCTCGTCATCAACACATTGCCGATTTTTTTATGACGAGATCAAGATTTTGATCAGTTTTCTTCCAATTGCGAGATATATCTCGTCCATCAAGATCTGCTAATGACGAGATACCTCGTCAAGACAACCACCAGGAGGGTTAAGTGACGTTATTCCTTCAAGTCAATGGTTTTGGATATGCCTCCTTTAGACTTAATTTTAAAAGTGCTTTTGAGAAATACGATACTTTCTTTAAGGGATTACAAAGACTTTCAGTGTTTCTTCGGTGAATGGACGAAGAGGAGAAAAAAGGGTTTTTTTCCGTAGCTCGAAGAGAATGGACTGACAAATTGTCGTTCCAGCGTTTTCCTGAAAATGACATGAATTATTGAAAAAATTGTTCTTTATTCATTAAAAACCAAAAACTTTTGTCTTTTGGTGCTCAAATAAATGTTTTCATGCGTTTGCATGGGCTGAGAAATCGCCGTCTCTGCGTTTTTCTGACAATGACATGACTTACTGGAAAAAAATGTTTGTTAATAAAAACTTTTGAAACTATTCTTTGGCGTTAAAATAAGTGTTTTTGAGTTTCGATTGCTTGTTTGATAGTAAAAATGCGAGTTCAAAATGCTATTCCCCAGTGATCATTGGCGGACACAATGAGTTCTGGTGTATAACTGTGTTTATGTTGTTGCTAATTTTCACGTCTAGCTCCAGCTAGACCAAATCTAGAAGTGCAATCACCCGCACAAAGTCATGCACCAAAAGATATTCAGAAAACAGGTAGACAACTCCAGGTACTCGAGAATATGTGCTGGTCAGACTGGCATTTAAGGCAAACAGGATGAATCTTGCGACCACAGCAAAATGTGAGACTCCTCAGATGGCCACTGAAAAAGCGGGAGAGCGCTGTCTGAATATGTCTGTCGCAATTGAGAGCAAGAGATCTTCCAGGGAGATCCCACGATACCAAGAGTATACAGGGGAACGATTCATGCCTTCTTATCAAGACTTTCTAATAAAGTAAAGCTCAAGAAACGTGTTATGTGAAGAATCGTACCCTATAATAATTGTCACAACTCAAAAAACGCAAATTTCAGGAGAGGAAAACTAAATCCTAATTATAGAATGAGTATTCTGAAGTAGCAACGGAATTGGTAATATATTGGGATATATATGATACTTGTGGCACTATTCCTTCACGTCGATATAGTATATAGTTTCGGAAATGCTTCCAGTGAACTTAAATTAAAAAATTTCCTTGAGGGGATTATAAATACGTCCGAAGTGTTTCTTCGATGAATGAGGGTGAATAAAAAGGGTTTTTCTGTCCCTCGGAGAGTATGGTCTGACAAGTTGATGTCCCGGCGTTTTTCAGAAAAACGCCATCAATTCCTCGAAGAATTGCTCTTTATTAAAAACTGGAAAATTTAGTCTTTTTATTCTCAAATAAATGTTTTCAAGCGTTTGGACTACAGATTTCATAATATAAATGCAAATTTACCAAGTTTAAAATTCTATTTCTCAGTAGTTATAGGGATATGACTTGGTGGGTTTGCCCAATGCGCTAGCAATCTGCGCGTTTTAGATGGCAGTTCGATTCCTCCTTGTGAGTATTTTTTTAACTCTTCTGAGCAAAACCTCTTCTTGTGAGTAGCCGATCCATTTGACATTGGCGCAGCTTTGCCAAATATTGCTCTTGTGCCATAAAACCCAACCAAACAAGTGAATTCAAGACATTGGTGAATGAATTCAGTCTTGGTGTAAAACTGTATTAATCTTTATATCGAAAATTACCCTTTAGTGGCTATCATCTAGTGCAAAAACCTGTTCCAAGCTGGCACCAGTTCTGCGCAAGGGACAATTTGTTTTTCCTACTTGGATTCTCTTTCCCCTTTGGAGTAATAGGGCAGTTTTGTCGACGAGATATCTCGTCATTAGCAAAACTGATCAGATATAGATGGACCAGATGTTTCGTCCTTAGTAAAATTTCAAAAAGCTAGTTTAGAAATAAAACTGGGAACTGAAATTATAAAGCTATCTGTTAAAATGAATAACAAAAAACAAATTGCACATAGACACCCGGATTGCTCACTACTATCGGCAATTAATATCAATCAAATTAGTTAAATTAAAATTAATCACTAATGAGCAGGATGAGTCCTTTGGGTTACGCAACCAATTTGTCTTTTAGGCTCAATTGTCGTCTTCAGCATCCTTAAATCTACGGTCAACTAATTGCAGTCGATTTCTCTTTTAGTTAAGACGGGTGTTAACGTACTAAATCCGCGTTAAACTAAATAGAATAACGAAAATGTAATCCAAATTTAGCCAAGCATAGTCCAGGATTAAGTGTACTTATCTGCTTTTGCAACATCTCTTTTAGCATCTTATTGCCTACCTTGCTTCTCAACACTCCCTTCCCATTACCCCTGGAGCCAGATTTGTCTCTAAGATTCCTTAGCATGGAAGGTTGGTAGCGCCGACTTTAAAAAGCTGATTGGGAACATAATTCAAAATCTCAGAAATTGAGACCGTGGTATCCCGATCGGAGGAGTAACGGATTAGCAATCGGAGGGTTGCGAGTTCAAAACTCGGCCAACCAAAGTCTGTTAATCTGTTGTGGTCTCAAATGTCCTCACGTTGACGTGGTGTGGAAGTTTGGAGAATGGGTTGCCACACACACAGCTCTTAGGTGTTGACATCATCTGACCGTGGTTCAAAATTCCGTGGTGTCCTGGGATCTTTCCCCTGCTAATTGATAGCGGACCGTCACCAATAGTCCGTTGTGTTGCCCCAGTGCGACGTTAATTACCATTACTCAAAGAAACTGTAAGGCTTTATGTAGGCAATTGTAGAAAATGTCTTCGTGCTTTTTAGTTACATCCTCACATCTCTAGGCACAGCCCAGTAAAATAATCAGCTAACCCGACAGAAGAAATAGAATAAAAGGCACTCTATCCATACTATGCGAACTAAAAAAAAACACAGTTCATGTTTTTCTAAAGATACTGAGACAAAACGGCTTTCGCCACTTTTCTCGAGTTTCCCTTTTTATAATGACTAGTAGGCTCGTTCTGGTACATAAGGAAGTCTTCTCTCAAGTCAAAGTAAAAAAAGTCAGAATACCGAAAATGTGTCGAGATACGAGAAACTTTTTTACTGTTCAAACACTATTCAGATGTGTCTACTTCCTGAACGTTTCTCATGCACTTCGATGACCAGGAAATTGGAAATTCCGTATCATACTGTGATGGCGGGTGGGAAAAAGGTAAACTCAAGTAACAACAATAACAATGAATTTAATTCACAAAACAGTATACAGGCAGTGCACAAATATCAAACGGAAATCTTTTAACTCTTTGAGGCACACAATTTTAAAGAAAAACCAAGTTGCTCAGAATTGTTTTTTCATTTATTCAGCTTCAAAATTAATATAAAACATCAAATAACATGTTTTTTATTCACTCATAATAAATGTTTACAAAAAAATTCACTTCACTATACAATACCCCAACCTTGATCACAACAGTGTCAACAACTTACAAATGCGTTTTGACATGCGTTAAGACATGCACCAAGTCATGTCCCTATAACTACTGAGAAACAGCATTTTGAACTTGGTAAATTTGAACATATATTATGAAATCTGTAGTCCACACGCTTGAAAACATTTACTTGAACATAAAGACTAAATTTTCCACTTTTTAATAAAGAGCAATGCGTTTTGACACAGTTATATACGCATTAGGGTTAGTTCATAGCATTGCCAACTCAATAAAAAACTTTAATATTTTATTTAAACTGTAATGACTATGAGCAATTTCAACTTTCTGAGGTGAATTCAAAAATATCCCACCATGCATAAAAAGCTAAGCAAAAATCGGACAGTTTTTAACCCACCTAACACCAAAGAGTTAATTCGCATCTGCGAGTGGCTTGAGCATTATAGGAGCCGAGATCGAATAAATTTATCACAGCGTAACTCGGTGTACAGATTAAAACGAACAGACGATTTTCCCGAATTCCACAAATTCTCATTTTTTTTCTTTCTTCCAAAATCCGAATTCTAAATTAGGCTTAAGGCGAGAATTAAACTACCGAAAAACATGCGCGGGAAAAGTTGCACGCGAAATAAATATTAACGAGGTAAATTAAATTGAAATAAAACATTTATCGCACGTCCGAACTTGCACGCTTCAACATACTGTGGCAAACATTTCTGATGAAATAAGATGAGACCATCTATAAAATTAAATTTTCCTCAATTGGTCAAGTTGATAGTAAATATTCTTGTTCTTTTAGTTATACAGTAACTCAACTCTTCGAGCGTCACGAGATTTATGAGTATTGTAGTATTGCTTTCACCTCACAACACAAAATGACTAAATAACCATATCTGTTCGTTGGAAGAATTCTAAGAAAGATTCTGTCTGGACAAGAAAATCAAAACCGATTAGAAGTCATGCAGGGAGACTGAAGATTGAAGGACTGATTTCTACGTTCGTACCCCTCAGAGAGTTACGTAAGTAGTATGGTATTTTTCAAAAAGGTATATTCCATACAATATTATATATATATTTGAATGTAACACTTCTATCATAGAAGTCAGTGACCCGTGGCAATCAATTTTTTAAAGGAAAAATAGTTATAATTTAGATAACTGATACAAAAATAGTTTACTATATTATATTGAACCCACTTTCTCAAATAAATATGCTAAATCAATATCATGCAGATTCAAAATTTTAATAAATATTCTACGATATACACAAAATTTCTTTCAACTGTTCGGAAACTGAATAAATTATGCATCAGAAAAGAAATGGGAATCAATAAATAAAAATTTTGTAAAAGCATTTTTACAGTAATTTTAACCTTCTGAATAGTTCCCACGCATATATCCGTTGTACAATCTGCAGTCTTCCTTGCTACTAATCAGTTTTGACCTACTTTACCAACAGAATCTTAGGATTCTTCCAACCAATAGATGCGTTTTTGTCATGTGTTGTGGAGTAAAAGCAATACTACAGTATTTGGAAATTGAGTAAAAATTTTGTAAGAGCATTTTAACACAGGAATTTTAACCCTCTAAAGATTCCCATGCATATATCCGTTCTACAACTGCAGTCCTCCCTGCATGACTTCTGACCAGGTTTGATCTTCTTGGCAAACAGAATCTTTCCTAAGATCCTTCTTATCAATAGATGTGGTTATTTGGTCATTACGTGTGTTGTGGGGGTAAAAGCAATACCACAGTAATTGGAAATCTCGTGACGTTTTGAGAGAAATAAAATAAATGGCATGGTATAAATAACAGATCAAAATTTAAAAAATATCAATGCATGATAAACATTTACAACAGAAGACAAAACTTTCCCCTACTCAAGCATAAATTATTTTACAAATAAATAAAAAAGCTGCAATTCAATTGAATAATTCTCAGACCACACATGAGAAAACAAATTGCAAAAAAGCAACTTTGGAGGAAAAAAAATGCCTATCCGATAGGCAAAATGCATCTCAGTACAAACTATGGTGACACAAACCGTGACTAATGATTGCCTCCCCGCATAGCAACAGGTAGCAGCAAGTTCAAAATCAAATTATTGATCCCACAGACGTCATACGGAGATGATACTCAAAATGAAGTCGAACATTTGAGTCGAAAGCATTTCCCCTTCGGTTAGGGTCTATCGAACTTCCCATTAGTCGGACGAGTCGACTGTTCTCGCAATTAATGCAAGCCCCGATCTGTCGCAATTAGAAGCACTTCGACCCTCTCTTAAGTGGTCGTTTCGATCGAGCTATTGCGAAGATTGAGGGAGTATAATTCGTAATCCTTGCTTCAATTTGAGTGCCTCGATAACCGTTCCTAAGCTTGATTATGTCGACCTAACAAATCAAAAGGCATTTGGATAGGAATCGGATTAAAACAATTTATAAATAACTGTTTGGGTGAGGAATTTATCAATCTCGTCCTAACCTCAGACTCCTGCTTTCCCAAGTAGGGTTTGAAATTAAAATTCTCATCACTGGCAAATTACCGACGGATATTTCTCAACTCCAGTTTTCACACCCGTAATAAGTATTCGTTCTTCGTTGTTTTTAAGCACGTTTCCGAAATGACAGCAACTGCTGCTGCGGTGGTGGCAATAAGACGTATTTTTTCACATGTAAATATTTGCAGCAAAAATTTGCTGCTGAATATATTCCATCCAAAAATTCCTTTAAAATAGGAGGTAGGTAGTTGAATTTACGTCGCACTGGAACAAACGGGCTTTTAGAGATTGCTCGGGGTCAATCCCGATGGAAAAGATCCGAAGACAGCACTTCTTAATTTTGAACCATGGTTAGATGACGAGGTCACTACCTGAGCTGGCACCTCACTCTCCACTTCCACACTACACCAATGAGAGGATATTTGAGGCCACGAAAGATTTAATGTGTACCAGCCATATTTATTATGTGCTAGCATATGCACTAAAGGTCTTTAAGTGCTAATATCTATTGATGGAAGTGTAGTTTACTCACATTTCATACCTTATTTAAAACCATATACTATAATGAATAATAAACATCGATATGCACATTTCATGTCCAAATGAAATTGCAGCGATTACCTTTGACTCTACATCAAAAGCGTCCGCTTATGAAATGGCGCACAGAAAGGCTCAAATGGACAAACAAAAGCAACGACATCGTCTTTAGACGAATCTCATTTCTGTCCACAGCACCACGATGGTCGCATCCGAGTCTGGCAGCACTACGGAGACAGATTGCATGACTGTTGCATTATGCATCGTCATACCAGTCCGTCAACTGGAGTTATGGTATAGGGCGCCATTGGATTGTACTCCCGCACTCATCTAGTACCGATGTACTCAACAGCCACCGCTACATATCTGAAAATTTGGACCTAGTTGTCTTCCTTTATCTTCAGGACTTTCCTGCAGTCATTTATGAACAGGACAATGCACGACCGCACGCAACATGCAATGTATAACAATTCCTCAATGTCTTCAATGGTCCGTCAACTTCTTCCATGATCTGCTCGTTCCCCAGATCTGTCCCCCATCGAGTCGATGATGGCCCAAAGACTGGCACACCTCAAGCAACCCTCGACTACCCCAGATGAACTTTGATAACGTGTGGAAGCAACATGGATTGATATACCCCAAACACACATCCAAAACCTCTTTCTTTCAATCCGAGATTGTGTAGAAGTAGTTATTGCCGCCCATGGGGTAACACAAAATGCTGATTTCTTCACGTTCTGCAAGTCGAACGGAGCTATAATCATTTCACCTTTGTGCAATAAATGACTGTCTTTCACGGTGTTGGATTTTGAATGGCCAGCGGTGTATATTTTTCAGACATTTTTACAAGTGCTATCAAGTGACAGGTAAATGCTAGTCATAATTCATCGAAACAAAAGACAGGTATGTGACAATTGAACATTTGTGAACATTTGAAATACTGAGGCTTGTCTTGTGTCTATTAATATACAGCCGATGTAACGAAGAGTTATTGTTCAAATACCGACTCTTTAAAGGAATAGATTTATTCTAACAAAAATTTTAAAGCGAGAAAAGCTCGGCTAAATTTTTTGTGTTTATGTCAATTGTAAAACTTCTTCCAAGAAAGTTCGTTTGCTTTCCACAAGGAAACTCAAGAGGAAAAAAAATCCAGGCAATTTACCCTGGTATAATGAAACGGTAAATTCGAGATGTTATACCATAGAAAAAGCATTCGTTTTGTTTGTCGCTCTTTGGATTATTTTTTGCTGCTTTTGTTATTTTTTGCTGATCATTACACTCTCGACGAGGATTAATTGATGTGGGAGACTTGCATTACTTAAATCGTAAAATTCCAAATCAAAATTTTTGTGTTTCATGTCACCTTTCACATTAGCACGTGTCAATGAATGTTTTTCAATGATAAAAATTTTTTTTAGATAAATTCTTTGCTTTGTAGGGATTGCCGTGGCTCAGTGGGTTTGCCCACTGCATTAGAAACCAATGAGCTGTAGGCGGTGCACGCTCATTTCTTCCATGGGTGTATTTCTGTCTTCTAGGTCAGTGAAACTTTCCTTGTGTGTACATCCCAGTTTCCTTGATGGTGTTTGGCGCAGCTTGGCCAAATACGGCTTTAGCGCCATAAAACCCCAAAATCAACCAAACCTTTTTGCTCTATAGATGCGCTTCGTAGCGAATTATTGTTCTCGAAATTGGAGTCGATTGAGACATTAGTAAGAAACTAATTGAGACATTAGTAAGAAACTAATTGAGACATTAGTAAGAAATTCTCTTTTCTGCACATTTTACACTTTATTATAAAAAATAGACAATGAGAAAATACAGATTTCTCATGACGATAGATAATAGAGTACAAAAATCTTTCCGCACTCCCCGTATTTAGGGCAGGCCCAAAGCAGATTCCACCGATTCCTCCAAATGGGCCCCCACACACTCCAAGGGACCCCGCTGTGAAAGGGATTTTGGAAAGATGTACTAAATGTTAAGTAATTTTATTCCTAAATTATTTACCGACACAGTTGAACAATTATATTTTCTTTAAAAATAATTCCTACTGGCAACTACTCACTCCACTTCATTTCAAAAAGCATTCATTTAATTATTTTCTTTATTTTGTGGGGGCCCCTCAGAAATGGATCGAATTGGGTCCCGCATTTCGTCAGGCTAGCCCTGCCCCCCCAGCCCTTGGTACCATGGTACCGATGACCTTTCCCATAATGGGACCAGGAAGACAATCAGACGGGTGAAGTCCACCCCAAATGTTCCCGGTTTAAAAAAAATCAAATGAAGTGTCAACTTAATCAATGTAAATCGAAGTTGCAAACTCTAAAAGTGGCTTCGACGAGATATCTCGAAGTTCGTAAATCGTTCTCGTATCTCTTTGACCGATTTTGCAAATGACGCCGTCTAGATCTGATCAGTTTCTCTAACGACTACATACCTCGTCGAGACAAAACTGCCCTTCCTTTCCTCCAAGTAGGAAATACAAATTGTCCCTTTCCCAGAACTGGAGAGGGTTTGGAACAGGTTTTTCATCAGAGGCTAGTCACTACAGGGCGGTTTTCGTCGGGATTGTTTTTTTTTTTGGGGGGGGGCAATGGCGCAAGGGCATATTTGGCCATGCTGCGCCAGACACAAGACATACAATATCAAGCAATAGACACACGAAATGAAAGTTTTACTGACACAGAAGAGAGAAATACACCCATGGAGGAATGCACCTGACAGGAATCGAACCTGCAGTGGACATACCCACTGAGCTACGATCGATGGCCCCGTTAACGTCGCGAAGATAAGTCAACAGGTTGCTTGGGCTTTTATAGAGCAAGGGCCATATTTGGCCATGCTGCGCCAGACACGACATACAATACCAAGTAATCATACAATATCATACGCACACACACAAGGAAAATGTTACTGATACAAAAGATCTAAATACACACAGGTAGGAATCGAGCCTGAGCCCTTACAACTCGCATGTTGCTAACGCAGTGGGCATATACACTGAGCCACGACGGGCCCGGTAAGATACTAGGACATAAAAACAATATAGAAGAAATATACATAAGTCTGAAAAGAGTAAAAGAAATCTGAAAACAAGATTCTCATTTTAGCAATATATAAACAAAGAACCCATGCATGTACTCACCGTCGCCAGTAGCTCGTTCTGTTGCTCCAGTGTGACGAAATTCAACTACCTACCAATCGAAGATTTCAAATATGTAATCGAAATGCTGGTTTAGCATTATAGCAGTTTTGGATCGGTTGCTAAAGCAACAGGTAAGTAGGTATTTCAATTAACGTCTCACTGGAGCAACACAACGGGCTATTGCCGAAGATAGGGATCAATCCCGAATGGAAAGAACCAAAGACAACACCTCGTAATTTTGAACCACGGTCAGATGACGAGGTCTACGCCTGAACTGGTACCCCAAACTTCCACACCACGCCAATATTTAAATCTACGACAGATTTAACGGGCACCAGCCCCCACGTACACGACGGTCTTAGGTAACAACTCGCAGTGGGCAAACGCATTGAGTCACGGGAGAGATAAGACCAGATAAATCTCTTGTCCATTCGCGTAGGGGCCGCGGTGGCCCGGTTGGAAGAGTAACGTCCTTGCAACCGAAGGGTTGCGAGTTCGAATCCAGCCAAACACCGTCGTGTACAAAGGGGGCTGGTGCACGTTAAATCTGTCGTGGCCTCAAATGTCCTCACGTTGGCGTGGTGTGGAAGTTTGGAGAGTGGGGTGCCAGCTCAGGTGTTGCCTCGTCATCTGACCGTGGTTCAAAATTACGTGGTGTTGTCCTCGGATCTTTCCCTTTGGGATTGATCCCGGACCGTCACCAATAGCCCATTGTGTTGCTCCAGTGTGACGTTAATTGAAATACCCCCCCCCCCCATTCGCGTAGACATGAATGACTAAGGACAATTTGAAAAGCTAAAAACAATCAAAAATAGGTAACGAATCTAATTCAATCAGCGTAAATCGCTTGTACGAAGTTACTACGAATCGTTTATCACATGTAAATGCACGTAGATACATCTAAAAAACCATCGAATGTACTATTCATTAAGAATGACGTTTTTGACACAATACAAAACAGAAGATTGAGTCTCCGAAATTATTTCCTCAGCCCTCCAAGTGGTTTCGACGAGATATCTCGTCCATCAAGATCTGATCAATTTTGTCAGTTGGAATAGAGTCGAGACAACCACCAAGAGAAGATTAATACCCGCCTGTGTGAGAGCCTGTTTTCCCGTACGAAGTTTCGTAAATAAAGTCAATCTCCGAGTCACAAAACATCGACACAAAAAGTTGCGGTGAAGAAAACAAGACTACTTACCTCAAGAAGAGAAGACGCTTGAAAAAAGGGTTCGGAACGATATCCTCTCTCCGACAAGCGCACACTGAAGGGAAATAAATCTTCGCCGCTCAATTTATGACAGTGTGGCAGATGGATCACTGACTACATGATGTCACTGCGCGAGCGAGACCTCAGTTGGATTCGTCCCTCTCGCAGGACGCAACCACGTGTGGATTGTCGTCGCTGCTGCGTCACTACCCGTCTACGGGGTGGGTTGCTACAATCGAGCGGGAATCCGACTGGATGGGGTGAAGGGTCGCCAAGTTTCGTCGCCAAACCATTAAAAGTTTGGAAACATCGCCGGAACCAGGAAAAGAAGGGCTTTGGGGTTGTTCGGAGCAACGGACGTGTTGTGGGGTGGGGGAGGATTTTATAAATCCCAATCAAAAGGAGCGATATTTTACAAAATAGTGTAGAAGTTTGATCAGCTTTCATTAACAACACAGCTCATGAGAAAACATGCGATATTTTACAAAATAGAGGTTTAATCAGCTTTCATTAACGACAACACAGTCCATTAACAATTTCCATTTACTTCTTTCTGGTTGCCGATAGTGTCCATTTCAATGTTAAATAAGCTTTACCTTAGGGATCCGCTGAACTTTGCGTTGGCGGTAGCCCGGTTGGTAGAGTAGCGGATTAGCAGCCGGAGTGTTACGAGTACGAAACTCGGTCTAACCAAAGACGTCGTGTATGTGGGGAGCTGGTGTGCACGTTAAATCTGCCGTGGCCTCGAATGTCCTCATGTTGGCGTGGTGTGGAAGTACGGAAAGTGGGGTGCCAGCTCAGAGATGTTGACCTCGTCCTCTGACTGTGGTTCAAAATTACGAGGTATTGTCCTCCTTTCGGAGTTGATCCCGGACTGTCACCAATAGTCCGTCGTGCGACGGTAATCAACTACTTACCTACCATTTATTTATTTCCGTTTGCCGATGGTGTCCAGTTTTTGATGGCAAATTAACTTGGGGATCCGCTGAACTTTGTTTCCGCGGTAGCCCGGTTGGAAGAGTAGCGGATTAGGAACCGGAGGGTTGCGAGATCGAGACTCGATCCAACCAAAAACCGTCGTGCACGAGGGCCGCGGTGGCCCGGTTGGAAGAGTAACGGACTCGCAACCGAAGGGTTGCGAGTTCGAATCCAACCAAACACCGTCGTGTACAAAGGGGGCTGGTGCACGTTAAATCTGTCGTGGCCTCAAATGTCCTCACGTTGGCGTGGTGTGGAAGTTTGGAGAGTGGGGTGCCAGCTCAGGTGTTGCCTCGTCATCTGACCGTGGTTCAAAATTACGTGGTGTTGTCCTCGGATCTTTCCCCTTCGGGTTTGGTCCCGGACCGTCACCAATAGTCCGTTGTGTTGCTCCAGTGTGACGTTAATTGAAATACCCCCCGTCGTGCACGTGGTGGCTGGTACGCGTTGAATCTGCCGTGGTCTCAAATGTCTTCACGTTGACGTGGTGTGGAAGTTTGGAGAGTGAGATGCCAGCTCAGGTCTTGACCTCGTCCCGGATCCTCATCAACAGCCCGTTGTATAGCAGATCGTCCACGTTAAAAAACTACCAGTCTTTTTCATCTGCTTCTTATTACTTGGAATTTGTTTCCTAGTTACTTTTTGGAGAGAGTAAAGTATAGCTAATTATATCAAAAATAATTTAATAATAGAAACTTACATATGGCTCCCGACATGTCAAACGAAAAAGCATAGATAGTCCACAAAAGATTTTAATGTTCTACACTTGAACCGATCTCACGAGCGTCTGCTTTCGCCTCCCGAAGAAAGTATACACATCTCGAAGCGCAACAAATTTATGCGCCTCGCCGGCGCCGAATAATATAAACACAGTCCACTTGGAAACGATGTAGGATCAACTCCGAAAGGCTTCTCAGCAAAAAGTCTGGTCAGGTTGCGACATCCTCCCACCTTGAGTTCGTAACTTGGAAGAACTCAACCAATTGTCGCGTCTCACAAGCCGAGTCTTTGGATAGGTTTCACTACTCTCCCACTCCGAGTGATTGTCGATTTGGGTGACTTCTGATGTTCTTTGGCAGGAACAAGTTCACAGTCAATATCAGTGGCACCTGGGTTATCTTTATCTTTGGGAACTTTGCTTCTGAGGAAAGGACCTGATGTCTCATCTGATAATTCTAAGGAATACAGACGTTGAACAGGGCGTATTATAGTTCCGGATTTGGTTTTCAGTTTCACAACTCTGACGATTCCATCTCTTCCAGGCAGGACTTGCACGACCCGCCCTATCGGCCATTGTAAACGCTTCAGATTGTCTGAACCAATGAGTACTATGTCGCCGACAGAGAGAGATTTCGAGGTTTCCGAAGGTTTTCCGTTATATTTTAACTGTCCTAGATATTCCAGTCGAAACCTTTTTCGTAAATCTTCACGCACTTTTTGTACGTACCTGTATCTTTTGCGCATATAGGCGACATCTATACTATCGATATCCGGTACGCCACTTTCTATCGTTTCCTGTAGAAACATAGAAGGCGTCAAAGCAATCAAATCGTTTATATCTTCAGATAAGTAAGTTAGGGGTCTAGAGTTTATTAGGCTTTCGGTATCACACAATACTGTGTTTAGTTCTTCGTAATTTAACAAAGCCTGCCCTAATATTCTGCGTAAAACTTGTTTGACCATGCCAATCAGTCTCTCCCACCATCCGCCCCACCATGGTGCAGATGGAGGAATGAATTTCCAAGTTATCTTCCTCATCATGGATTCAGACTTTATTTTAAGCCAGTCCACTTTACAAAGTTCGCTGTGAGCTTTAACGAAATTGCTGCCATTATCACAATAAATAATAGTGGGTCGCCCTCTACGAGCTATAAATCTTCTTAGTGACTGCAGGAAGGCTTCCGCTGTCAAGGATGTTATTAATTCCGTGTGCACTGCGCGATATACTGCACAAGTGAACAGAACTATCCAGGATTTTGTCCCATCTTTCAAATACAGCGGTCCGGCGAGATCTACACCCAAGACTTCGAATATCGTAGCTTCTCTTACTCTATCTTCAGGTAAGGAAGAGGCTATTGGTTCTGGATGGGTCACAGTGAATCGTTTGCATCGGACACATTTCAATATAACTTGTCTAATCGTTTTTCTGCTCCGCAATATCCAATAATTTTCTCTGAGCTGGTTCATCAATATTTGGACTCCAGGATGTCCTAGTTCTTTATGCTTATTGTCAATAAGCATATGCACTATTCTATGTTTTGATGGTAAGATTATAGGTAATCTAAAGTTCTTTTTGTCTCTTCGGTTAAAAATGCGCGTTTTTACTCTCAATAACCCCTTTTCGTCGAGTATAGGATAAAGAGGCTTTATTTGTTGATCATTTACGCCAACAGGAAATGCTTCGCGTTGGATAATTTTTAACAAAACTATTTCTGCATGATTTCTTTCTTTCAAAGTTAGATCCCCAAAGTAACGTGATGTTTTCAATTTGGCATTAGAGAAAAATCTATAAATCCAAGCAATTACTCTAACCAGTTTGACATACGAAGATATTCTATGGAAGATTTCCTCTGTTTCTAGATTTACATGTGTGTTAGTTACAGCATCTTTTCTGATTTCTGGAATAATGTTTTCCTGATTATATTCCAATTTTGGTGTTGGCCATTCACCTTCATTTTTCTTTAACCATGCGGGTCCCTCCCACCATCTAACTGACAAAAGCTGTTTGGCAGTACAGCCTCTGGATGGAAGGTCAGCAGGATTATCGATTCCTGATACATGTCTCCATGCATTCGGGTTTGTTAATTTCCTGATTTCTCGTACTCGGTTCAACACAAAAATAGTCCAGATTTCTTCCTTTTGGATCCAGGTCAAAACAGCGGTTGAATCAGTCCAAAAATATAATTCAACATTTTGCCATTGCAAACCTTCTAAAACTGAAGTGCAGAGTCTCGCTCCCACCGTTGCAGCTATCAACTCAAGACGTGGAATCGTGATTGATTTCACCGGAGCTACTCTGGACTTAGAAGCTAATAAATGAACTTCAACTCCATAAGAAGTCTGAATTCTCGCGAACACTGCAGCAGCATATGCATTACTACTGGCATCGCAGAAGGTGTGAGTGCTACACAAAAGTTTGTTATCTCTGTTAGTGTGTATCCATCGAGGTACAGAAATTTCTTTTAAGAGACTCAGATCTCTGAACCAACTTAGAAATTTTTCTTTCGTATTTTCATCAACTTCAGTATCCCAAGAAATTCCCATTTTCCATAAGCTTTGCAACAATAGCTTAGGAAGCAAGAGAACAGGGTTTACAAGACCAATCGGGTCATATACTCTGTGGGCAATAGACAAAATAGTCCTCTTAGTTACTTCCATCAATTTGAAGCTTTCCAACCATGTCAGGTTCACAGTTAAAAGATCTTTCTGGTAATCCCATAATAATCCCAATACCGGTGACTCAACACCTGTTTGTAAGTCATCCCCAGTACGTAACCAACCTCGGAGATTAAACTTTCCTTCATGCATTACTCTTTGAGATTCTTCAATAAACAGTGTCATTTCAAGCTCATCTTCAAAACTGGCGACAACGTTATCAACATAGAAAGAGTGAATAAGCTTATGCAACATATTTTTATCATAATGAGAATTTTCTATATATTTCTGCAAATGAAATTCTATTACAGCTGCCAAAAGAAAAGGGCTACTTTTCACACCAAACATTACTCGGGTATGACGAAATATTTTTAGCTCCTTTTTAATCACATCCTTCCACCAAAAGAATCTAAGATAATCTCGATCATCGGGTTTTACACTAATTTGTAAAAATGCCTTTTCTATGTCTGCTATGGCTGCAAATTTACCCTCCCGAAATCTTAAAAGAATGGAAGGTATTAACTCTATTAAATTCGGACCACATTCTAAGCACTGATTTAAAGACGGAGAATGCTTTACTCTAGCAGAAGCGTCGAATACTGGTCTTATTGGGGTGGAACTATTTTCCTTTATAACTGGTCGGTGTGGCAAATAGTGTCCATCATCAATAACCTCACTTTGTTTGACTTCTTCGATTATACCCAAATCGAGCCAACTGTCGAAAACCTCCTCGTACAATGTAAGCAGGTTTTGTGAGCGAAGTTTCTGCGTTGTAGATTCTAAACGCTTCACGGCTAAATCCTTATTGGTGGGTAGCGATAGGTGATCTTCAGACCAGGGCAAAACAATTTCATAGCGCCCTTCACTGTTCACGGAAACAGAATTTTGAAATTGCATCTTTGTTTGTAAATCTCTTTCCTCTCTGGCCTTTTGTGTGGCAGGATCAATTATTCCAATGATATCAAGATTCCAGAGTTCGGTAATAGCTACATCCTTAACTAACATATTTGTAACTACCATCGTAGAATTGGTATCAGAAGTTTGATATGGCATCTTTCCCATCAAGGTCCAACCTAAATATGTTCCCACAGCAACAAGTCCACACGGCAGATGAATAATCTTTCCATTAAAGAGTTTACCCGCAACATCAGCCCGATTAATAGATCAATTTCTAACGATTCTTCTTGTTCAGAGATTAATTGATCAGTTACAGTAATATTATGATATTCAAGCTCCTCAGCGAATGGTTTTAATGTTGGAATGGGTACAGCCGAACAAATGGTTTGTTGGTCAAGGACCTCAAAGTTACAATTGTAATCACCTTTCAAACTGCTAATGAATACTCTGTATTTAAAATGTTTCTCGGGATGTTCTCTGCCCCCGAATAAATTATTAATAACACTTTCTTCTTTAATAAAATCATATTTCATTTCTTTCGCTACACGTTTACTCAAATAAGATCGTTGACTCCCAGAGTCGACGAGTGCACGAACTATTTTCCCCTTATTTCCTGCACCTCGTAATCGTACATACAATGTTTGTAAAAGAACTGTACAACATGTGCGATTGCTTAAAACTGCATCATTGATCATATTTTGACTATCACTTTCACCAGCGTTCGCTTTCGATTTAGGTTCTTTAAATTTACCTTCATTACACATTATAGCATAATGTCTACTCCTACACTTTTCACAATTAATCTTGCATCTGCAATCGCGAGCTCTATGACCGATTTTTAGGCATAAAAAACAACAGCCCTTTTTTGCTAAGATTTTCCTTTTATCATCCCAACTCATTTTAAACGCGATTCTGCAAGCTTGTGAATCATGCGTTTTCTCACAAAATGAGCACAGTGCTTGTTTATTCCGACGAGTCTCAGCATTGTCAAAAAGTCCGATTGCGGTTGGAAATTGTTTATCATTATTAGGAGATGTGGAATAGGAATATTTCCCTTTACGTTTTGCCTCTAAACCAAACCCCTCTTTTGCTATTGAAATTCGTTCTTCCCCTTCAACTTCTGATTTTAGAAAACTCATAAGAGCGGTCAGTTTATTTGGCATTTTCTTAGCTTCATTTGTTAAACTAATACTTCTTTCCCATACTCGAATCATGTCTTCTGGTAAACAGCTTTCAACTAAGGGATACAGCATAGAAGCATACTTATCGGAAGTTACACCTAATGTTTCAAGGGCACGGAGGTGTGCTTCAATTTTATCATACAATTTGGCGATATGTGTAACTTTAGCTTGATGCAAAGAATTGTTCAAAATTAAGTTTAGCAATTCTCTCACATACACTTCTATGAGTAAATCTTCTCTTCCGAATCTAGCTTTTAGACATTCAACTGCTTGCTCATAATTCTCAGCAGATGCGGGAAAGGAATCTACAATATCTCTGGCACGCGATCCTTCTACAGTAGACTGGGACAAATATTGTAATTTATCCTCTGGAGCGATGTCCAAGTCTTCGTGAATTTTCCGAAACTGACCCCAGAAACCAAGCCATTCCTTAACATCACCATTGAACTTCTTAAGCTCAATTTTAGGAAGTTGGAACTTTCGTTTCGATACTGTTTCACTAAGCACGCTTTTACTATCGTCATTAGTGTTTTTAACATCGTCATTAATACTTTTCTTAACTTTAGTTTTAAGTCGTATATATCTTTCCTTATACTCTTCAAAAACTTCGTAAGCCTGATTAAAACTTTCTTGAGAACACTCATCTATATCTGATAACAAAGAAATAATTTCTTTTTCTTTCGATTCAAGTTCTAACCATTTTTCGTTTAACTGAGCCATTAAAATTTCAATTTCATCAATATCACGTTCCTCCTCTTCTAAACATTCAAATAACGCATTAGCGATTCTAGTGAAACCACTTCTTAGAGGAGTACGCATTTTCTTTAAACTCTCCATCATAAAATCAAAGCAAATGAATTAATTTCTTATCAATCACAAATTCACAATAACAAATTCCAAGTCCTGTCGCGGACGCCATTTTATATAGCAGATCGTCCACGTTAAAAAACTACCAGTCTTTTTCATCTGCTTCTTATTACTTGGAATTTGTTTCCTAGTTACTTTTTGGAGAGAGTAAAGTATAGCTAATTATATCAAAAATAATTTAATAATAGAAACTTACATATGGCTCCCGACATGTCAAACGAAAAAGCATAGATAGTCCACAAAAGATTTTAATGTTCTACACTTGAACCGATCTCACGAGCGTCTGCTTTCGCCTCCCGAAGAAAGTATACACATCTCGAAGCGCAACAAATTTATGCGCCTCGCCGGCGCCGAATAATATAAACACAGTCCACTTGGAAACGATGTAGGATCAACTCCGAAAGGCTTCTCAGCAAAAAGTCTGGTCAGGTTGCGACAGTTGTGTTGCTCCAGTGCGACGTAAATTCAACTACCTACCACTGAACTTTTGCATGAGGCCGGAGCTTTGCGTTGGATGAGGAGTAGGTTGATATCTATTTGTGATGTCTCGCCTGGAACCTTTTGTTCTCTCGCATCAGAACGGGTATACACATGGACTCTGGGTAGCGTACGGAGTTGTTGGGGTCGCTCATCCTTTTCTCTCGACTGTCCAGTCTGATCTTCCTTATGTCTGTCCTCTTCTTCGTTAGGGCGAAGCAGAAGACTCGACTCTCGCAAATACAGCGGAAATCCCCAAGTTCTGCTCACACCCATAGAAGCAAGCAAGAGACGACCTAAGTTCATCCAAGTTCAAAACATAACAACAGCTTATACTCGTAGTACATATTGCATTTATACGTATTTAACCCTCCTGGTGGTTTTCCTCGGTGAGGTATATCGTTAGCAGTCAAACTGACTAGATCTTGACCGAGATATTTCGGAAAGCTGACCAGATCTTGATCTAGATATCATCAAAAAATCGGCAACACCCTGATGACGAAATATTTCATCATTAGCAAAATTGGTCTGATTTTGATGAACGATATGTTTCGTCATTAGAAGAAAGCTGACCAGATCTTGATCTAGACATCATCAAAAAATCGACAACGCCCTGATGACGAAATATTTCATCATTAGCAAAATTGGTCTGATTTTGATGGACGATATGTTTCGTCATTAGAAGAAAGCTGACCAGATCTTGATCTAGACATCATCAAAAAATCGGCAACGCCCTGATGACGAAATATTTCATCATTAGCAAAATTGGTCTGATTTTGATGGACGATATGTTTCGTCATTAGAAGAAAGCTGACCAGATCTTGATCTAGACATCATCAAAAAATCGGCAACGCCCTGATGACGAAATATTTCATCATTAGCAAAATTGGTCTGATTTTGATGGACGATATGTTTCGTCATTAGAAGAAAGCTGACCAGATCTTGATCTAGACATCATCAAAAAATCGGCAACGCCCTGATGACGAAATATTTCATCATTAGCAAAATTGGTCTGATTTTGATGGACGATATATTTCGTCATTAGAAGAAAGCTGACCAGATCTTGATCTAGACATCATCAAAAAATCGGCAACGCCCTGATGACGAAATATTTCATCATTAGCAAAATTGGTCTGATTTTGATGGACGATATATTTCGTCATTAGAAGAAAGCTGACCAGATCTTGATCTAGACATCATCAAAAAATCGGCAACGCCCTGATGACGAAATATTTCATCATTAGCAAAATTGGTCTGATTTTGATGGACGAGATATTTCGTCATTAGAAGAAAGCTGACCAGATCTTGATCTAGACATCATCAAAAAATCGGCAACGTCCTGATGACGAAATATTTCATCATTAGCAAAATTGGTCTGATTTTGATGGACGAGATATCTCGTCGGAACCACTTGGAGGGTTAAAATATAAAATTAAGGTAAAATTTTTGTCTGCATCACGGAGAGACGTATAGACCTATATGGAAATTCCCAGAAGGCTGGTGCTTTTAGAGGTCAGTAGAGCTTTCAATAGAAAAATCAAACGTTACATTAGGAGAGTTAGTTTCGATTTTTGTAATTTCAATTAGAAAGCAGAACTTACTGTTAAGCTATTACAGAATAATAATGATAGGTAGATAGTTGAATTAACGTCACGCTGGCGGAACACAACGGGTTATTTGGCGATGGTCTCGTGATTTTGAACCACAGTCAGATGACGAGGTCGGCGCCTGAGCTGCACCTCACTCTCTACACCAACTTGAAGATGATAATGAAATCTATTCCGTACATTGCTGATTGCAGCAGACTCATAAACTGACATTTTCTCTGAGACACTCAATGTCTATTTCCATGATGTTGAGAAATGCATTGTCATATAATCCGTTAAAAAGATCGTCATCTGACCGTGGTTCAAAATTACGTGGTGTTGTCCTCGGATCTTTCCCTTTGGGATTGATCCCGGACCGTCACCAATAGCCCGTTGTGTTGCTCTAGTGTGACGTTAATTGAAATACCCCCCCCCCCCCCGTTAAAAAGATATACAACAAATAAAAAATTGTTTACTTTTTATTATTGGACCTAAAAACTAATAGTCTTTAAACAACTGTACAGCAAAAAATTCCAGTTTTCAGCTCTAAACCGATGATATCACAATACGACTATTACATTAGTTTCTGTTGTACTTGAAAACAAGACTGATCGTAGGTGTGTATTTTAATTAACTTCGCACTGGATCACAACGCAAAGGGCTATTGGCGACGGTCTGGGATCGAGGACAACACCACGTAATTTTGAACCTCGGTCAACTGAGCTGGCACCACACTCTCCAAACTTCATCAACACGCCAACGTGAGGACATTTGAGGCCACGACAGATTCGACGTGCACCAGCCCCCTTTGTACACAACGATTTTTGGTTAGAATCGAACTCGCAACCCTCCGGTTGCCAATCCGTTTCTCTTCCAAACGGGCTACCGTAGTTGAAGCAAGTGGTCAAACGATGCTAAACGTCTAGAGCCTCAGTGACGGACTGGATTGGATGATCGGCCCAATAAATGTGACCATCTATCAACTTTAAGATCGTAGAACTTCGAAATGTTGAAAGTAAAACGTATAATTTTTAAGAATTCGGGGCCACATAATTGCTTCTCTAACTTTATTAAATAACACGTTTTGGTTGTCATCTTGAGATAAAGGTTTTTATTTTTCTTTGTCAAACGCTGATTCAATAAGTGCAGGTATTACAAAATTATTCCCTCTGAGATTTTAGATTAGAATTATGCAATGAGGACTAACTTCAAAGCTATCATGACTTGTACTTAATTTATTGCCCTTTTCCGCTGAATGTTTTTGTTTTCATATCAGACTAGAATGAGGGGATGACATTTCATCAATTATTTTTTCTCTTAGCGTTAGTGGGGCATTCCTAAACTTCTATTACAAAGTTACATTATTCCATAAATACTATCGATTACGATATTTATAAACAATTACTTATAAAGCGTAACAAGAGAAAATTTCTCACTAATCTGTAAGTAGAAAACTAAGAATTCTAATTAGTCTTGCGTTTCGATATATTCTCCAAGTTAGTGTCTATACATTTATTGCAATTAACAGTAAGTGAAATTCCACTGTTAAAACAAATTTTGATTTTCACTAAATAAAAGTAATTTATTAAACTTTCACGCTTTCTTCGAAAATTATAAATTTTGAATTCTGTAAAAGTTTTCAATCTGTTAAAGAGAAAAAGGAAAAGTTTAGTCCATTATTTTATTTTAGTCATGCCATTTTAAAACCAAAATCTGAAAAAAAGCATAGATTACGGATCTCGGAATTCTTCGACAATTGTGGCCTTCCTATAAAAACGAACGTAAGATAGGTGATCTTGCGACTGGACGTTCGATCGACGACCACGTGATGCTTCCACCATTCGTTCCTTTTGGAACAATTTGAACCAAAGAGCTGGTTGTCCAGACTAAAAGACAGAGGAGGAAAAGATAATTTTGAACTAAATCATCGTTTCTCAAAGTGGACGCTTCTGCCCCTATGGGCGTTGAAGGAATATTGGGGAGGGGCAATACTCGACCCAGGGGAAATAGGGGTATTGAGGAACAAGAATGGGCAATGAGAGGCTGAAAAAAATTGTCACCTAAAATGTTTTAATCATCCTGTTTCAACGAGATACCTTGTCCATCAATTTTCTATTGACAAGATAGTTCGTCATCAAGATATTGCAGATTTTCAATGAGATCATTTCGGTTTTTGATAGTAACGTGATCAGGGGTCAGTTTTTTTCTAATGACGAGATATCTCGTCCATCAATATCTGGTTAGTTTTGCTAATGACAAGATACCTCGTCTAGACAACCACCAGGAGGGTTAAGCAACACTTATCCACTTGATCATGCAAACATATCCCCTACAGTGATGAATTGTTATTGATTCTTTTATCTAAAAAGAGGAACAGACTGCAAATAGTTGACTGGAGATTTTCGGATGCTGTTGACGAAAATAGAGCCTATTATAGACAAATTGGTAGCATAACACCAGGCTCATCCTTCTAAGTGATAAGTTTTAATTTCGTTGCTTAAATTGATATTAATTACTAATCAATTAGTGATCAATTTAGTGCGTTTATGTGCACTATATTTTTATTCTATTATTTCATGTCAATAGTCTTATAACTTCAGTTCCAAGTTGTTTCATTTCCAAACTAGCTTTTAGCAGTTCTAAAACATAAATCTTCCGGTAAAATTCAAATATTATAGGCTATTATTAAAGCTACATTTGCAATTTATTATCAGTTGAGATTAGAGTTTTCTGGGAGGTGAGCCAAAAAAATTGTCTTTGAAAAGCGGCTTTCAGCCAAACGTTTGGGAAACTATGAAGTAAATACTAGGGCTAACCCTCTGCATTTGGCTTTGATCCCTACATTACACTTAGGAATACTATACATCCCGGTTCGAAAAGCGCCTCTCAGGGTAAGAAGAAAATAAAAAAAATTCCTTTTGTCTCTATAAGCTGCTGAATAGCCTTATAGTGGTATTTTGATTGAACACAACAATGACATTACTTGGCCCGAAAATGAAATATAACTGCAGAAATATTAATGAAGTAGAGAGTAAGTCTCTGTTGGGAGACACAAAGCACTTTAGTCTTTAAAAGTATTACATGGGAAACAGAGAACTTTAATCCTTTCAGAGATCAGAACATTCATGTTCCGAATTTCAGCCAAGTTGTTAAGTACATTTTCATACGTCACTTTAGCTCCTGATAAAAGGTTGTTTTCTGTGATGAACAATGCTCTGAGGAGAATGTGTGGTAGAATCAATACAAATAGAGGTTTATTGCGTTGCAAAAGAAAAAAGGTTTGTAATAAACTAGTTTGAATTCTATAAAAAAAAACTTGCAATGTCTTCCTAAAACGTTGTCTAGTGAAAACTTAAATATGTTCAACTAAATTATAAGCGTTTTAAAGTTTACATAATTTTGTATAGCAAGTACTGGTAGCAAGTTTCATGTTTCTATTATGGTATGGTTAATTCAAACAAACGATTTCGGTTTTTAGTAAAGTACATTTTAAACCCTGTGTGTGTCTAGCTGGTATAGTGGTCGGAACATTGGTCTGCCACCCAATAAGTCCCCGCTTCGAATCCCGTTTTCTGAGCGCATGGATTTGATCTGTTAGGAATAATAGTGGCTTATCCACTGGGTGCTTCTTTGCAAGTAATCGTCAGTTCTATAATAGTAATGTCGAAGAGGTCAGTGGTCGGGCATTAAAAAAACATTCTATATAGTTGTAAGACAGGTGTTATTTAAGATTATTTAAAAATATATCAGGAAGGAGTCTTTTGGAGAAATAATTTAGTTTAAGTGAACTTGGTACGTTGGAAACAATTTTCTTAATTTCATATTTAACACAAAATTTATTTGAATATCTACATCAAATTTTTTAACACTTTTTGTTTTTAAGACATTTTTAAGTGAACATTTTAACAAATCTTAGATTTATATAACCAACGCAACTACAAACAGTTGCTTGCCTATCTTCCTAACGGGGGTTTAGTTGTTGCGGCAACCTAACAACTAAACTCTCAGTAAGTAATTGCACTTTTCTCTTTAGAATTCTCTCTAGGCAGCAAGCCTGCAATGTTACATATTCATTCGATTTATTTGTTATACTTTGTTCATGTTAATATTAAATAAACCTGTTTCGAAATTTAAGACTTTAAATTAAGACTTTAGCATTTTTAATAATTACTACCGTCTAAAGATATGGACCGAGACTTGGTGCCATAAAAATTTTAAATATTCAAGAAAACCCACCAAAAATTTTTTAGATATTGCTAGACAAAACACAAAGCTATTCAATGCTCTAGCCGAGTCTCATTTCTATATGTCAAAGGACAAGGTTTAATTTAGTTTGGTTTGTCGCTCTACATTCATGTTTTGTTGCACAAGGGCTAATTAGATCGACTCGTTTTGGATAAAGAGCTCAAAATTCGGGAAAATTCTCAATTCAATTTAGAAAATTCATTTTTGAATTTCACTAGGATACCCAATGGGCTCACGCACACGCCAGGCAGAATTTAGCAATATTCAATTAAAAGGTTGCAAAGGTTTGGTGAAAAACATCGTTGGAAAATACATCGTTTACAGATACAAAAACATGTAATAACAGATTTTCCACCGCTAAAAACCGGTGGAAGAGAATTAATATTTTCAATATGTCAATCAACTGGAAGGGCATTCCTTTATTTCGAATTTCATACAGTACAAGCAGAGCAATAAAAACAAAAGAAAAAATAGGACACAAAGAAAAGAGCAGAAAAAAATACAAAAGAAGTAAAAAGGAGAAAAGAAAAGAACTAGAGAAAGAGAGAAACTCATTGATCCCATTCAGGTGGTCAACATAATGCATGACTAAAGTATATAGTTTACATGAGCACACTATATCAAAAGATATCGCACAGTAAAATAATATATATGGGTCCCTCCATGTCAAGCGGCACAAAAATGTGCCATTTTCGACCACGACCCCATTCAAATTTTTAACTTATCCAATTCGTTACTCAATCACATAAGAAATTCTAGAAATTTTTAGCTTCCTATTTACAAAATTGTTTTATTTATATCGCGTAATACTTCATTAGGTGGGTACTTAATTAACGTCGTTCTGAAGCAACACAACGGGCTATTGTCGACGGTCCGTGATCAATCCCGAAAGGAAAGATCCGAAGACAACACCACGCAATTTCAAACCACGGTCAGATGACGAGGTCAATACCTGAGCTGGCACCCACTCTCTAAACTTCCACACCACGCCAACATGAGGATATTTGAAACCACGGCAGATTTAACGTGCACCAGACCCCGCGTACCCGGAAGTCGTTTGGTTGGACCTACTTTCGAACTCGCAACCCTCCGGTTGCTATTCCGTTACTCTTCCAACTGGGCTACCACGGCCCAATACTTCATTAGGAAAGTTATACATTTATTTACAAAATAAGTCCCAAATCAGTCTGATTGGACAATTAGGTTCGGAGATACGAGGCGATTTAGTGAGTCTGGAAACATAAAAAAATTGCCCGCTTTTTAAAATTTATAATTAATACTATATAAGTACAAAATAATACTAGGAAGCTGGAACTTCCCAGAATTTCTTATATGTATTGGGTTGATGCGAAAATTCGTCCCATTTTTGGCGCTAGATGGAATTGCATCGCAAAACCGAAGTGTTGCCTACTTCATACATATAAAGTTTTGACGTTGTTTGGAAGAAAAAATTTCACCGAGCATTTGGGAAAAAAATTGCGTTATTTTGTTGTGTTTTTAAATTTTGTTAAGCATTAGAAAAGGCAGAAAATAAGAAGTAATTTCGACATATGCCTTTTTATTTCCGAAAAGGCAAGAATGCTTCGCAGACGGAAAATAAGATGTGTTTTGTAGGATGGGGGTGCCATGAGTGTTTCAGAAAGTGCCACGTGCCATAAGTGTTTCAGAAAGTTTCGTCACCTGGATCGGTTCTTTAGCCAGAAACCTCAGAACTTCTATGAGCGCGGGATTATACAGCTACCGGAGAGAGGGAGGAAGGTCATAGAACAGAAAGGCACAATACTATAATGATTAAATGTAATTTTGAGTAAATAAAATTTTTCTTCAACTTTTGTCAAAAAAACGGGACGAACTTTTGCGTCAAACCAAGTTTTTCGAAAAACGGCGGAGATATATACACAATATTTTCAGATCAATTCCCCAAGGGGGTTCGACTTCATTTTAAAAATATTCCCTGCGACACGACACTGTCATACACATCTCCGCTTCCCGCTGCGTCGAACCCGCCCCCCCCCCCCGGTATTTAATCGTCTCCCCCGCGATGTCGGTTGACACTCACAACTAAGATCGGGGTAATTAATTGGGAGTGCAAATGAGCGAAAAGTACGTTGACACTTCCACCTCGGTGGCCTTCCAATTAATTAAGGCATAACACGGGCGTTCTCTGATTTAATATGAGCTCTCAATGGGCTCCTTTCCTCCCTCGCTAGGGGTGCGAATTCTGCTCCTCCCCATTGAAAAGTGCAGGTGGAACGGCTCCGTTTCAGTCATCAGTTCCAGGTCGATTGGCTTTGGGTTTTAACCCTCTAAGTGGTGTTGACGTGATATCTCGCCTGTCGAGATCTGACCAAATTTGCTGATGACGAGATATCCCGTCATCAGATATCGATTTTATTTATTATCCCGATTGGTATTTTTTAATTAACGTCGTTCTGGAGCAACACAACGAGCTGTTGGTGACTGCCCGGGATCAAACCCGAAAGGAAAGATCCAAGGACAGTACCACGTAATTTTGAACCACGGTCAGATGACGAGGTCACAACTGAACTGGCACCCCACTCTCCAATCTTCCACGTGAGGACATTTGAGGCCACGACCGATTTAACGTGCACCAACCCCCTTTGAACACGACGGTCTTTGGTTGGGTTCGAACTCACAACCCTATTATGACGAAATCAAGACCTCTTCAGTTTTTTCTAGTGGCGAGATATCTCGTCCATCAAGATCTTGTCAGTTTTGTTATTGACGAGATGCCTCTTCGAGACAACCACCAGAAGGATTAAGGAGTAAGGGCCAAACTGCGACAAACACAAGACAAACAGCATCAAATCATAAACATACAAACACAACGAAAGTTTTACTGACATAGAAGAAAAAATGCACTCAGGAAGGAATCGAACATGACAGGAATCACCGCCTACAACTCTCAGATAAGTTTTAAATATCATCGAAGAGGAAATATAAAAGCAGAATGAGAGAGCAATGGCAACCTTTTTATGTGCCCAGGATCATGTGACCCAAACTAGTAGTAACACCTGTAAACTACTTTCGTCTACCTGATGGAAGCGAACATTCATCATCTGAACGGGAAAAGAGCCCATCCTAATTCATCATCTGATTGGTTCGCGCAACGCAATAGCGTACTTTGACGAATTTGCCACTTCTGTCCCCACTCTATTGAAGCGCATTCACATATCTAACCTGTCAAAAGATGTTAAATCACCAAACAAGGCGAAAAGATGCCAAATCGGCCAATCAAGTCAATTTTTCATAGATCAGTTACGTGACTACTAGTGTACATCTTAGTCACACACGCTTTGAAGCTCCTCTCAATATCAGTGCTCAGTTTAATTATATTTCACGTCTATGAATATCGTGCTTCTTAAATAGCACTATGCTTGGTTGTACAGAAGGGAGAAATATCAAAGGACCACAGAGCAAATTGAATGATACAAAACAATAGAGAACTACGTCATCTATAAGTTTATGTGCATAAAACTTGCGTAGGGGGCCGTCTATATATCAAATTGCGCAACTTCCCAATGTGTTGTTTATAAATGCCAGACATTTGCTCTCATGCCATTGGTCCACCGAGCTTTCCAGCATTTTTGTTGAATAACAACAATTAAAGCACTTAAATTCAGAGCACGTGTCTAAGTTTTCAGTTGTCATGGGTTATCCAGAATCATTAAAATCATAGATTGGAGTATCTTCAGCTCCAATTCGAAAAAGGTGAGCCCGTAAGCAATCGTGCCATTCAACATTCTGAAGCAAGCAACAGCTGATTTCCGTGGAGCATAGAGGAAAACAGAAATATTCTCACTGAACCCGGCTCAGCTCTTATATCTAGACGGGCCGTGGCAGCCCGGTAAGAAGAGTAATGGTCTAGCAACCGGAGAGTGTACGTTAAATCTGTCGTGGCCTCAAATGTCCTCACGTTGGCGTGGTGTGCAAGTTTGGAGAGTGGGGTGCGAGCTCAGGTGTGACCTCGTCATCTGACCGTGGTTCAAAATTACGAGTAGGTGCTCTTGGATTTTTCCTTTCGGGGTTTGATCCCGTACCGTCGTCAATAGCCCGTTGCGTTGATCCAGCGCAACGTTAATGAAATACCTACCTTATATCTAGACGACCACAAGAATTCTGGTAAAATACTTTAGTTGGACAGATGTTATTAAGCTTATGAATTATAGTTTACTGATCTAAAGGGTCTTGGAAGACCAAAGCACATGTTTCTTCAAGGAAGTAGGCTTTTTCGCAGCTATAGATGCTACAATGTGAGGTATCCACTGGAAGGAAATCTTATAAGTAAGCCCCTTTAACATTAATTTCCATTTCAAAACATTTCGTAAACAAAAAATTCTGCATTTCGAAACACGGGAGTGTTACAATATCTAATTCGTGGAAGTTCCTGTAACGCTGATTTTACATCAGAGAGGATTTCCGCAGTTCAAAAGCACGAATTTCGAAGAGAAAGCAGATGGATTGTGATGAAAATTGCTTCGATTTCACCGTCAGACTGTGGTAAGAATTCCGACCGCGTAAGTAGAACCTGAATAGCTCAAAAAAATCTTCGAAATTTCAAACTTAATTTTGACACAAAATTTCGAATTTATATCAAACTTTATCCTCGGATATCATCTATCAAGTTATTTGGTCCAACCGTTTCTGTATTTATGAGTATAGAAAGTTTGGTTGGTAAGTAGGTATTTTAATTAACGTCGCACTGGAGCAACACAATGGGCTATTGGCGACGGTCCAGGATCAAACCTGAAGGGAAAGATCCGACGACAACACGTAATTTTGAACCACGGTCAGATGATAAGGTCACATCTGAGCTGGCACCCCACTCTCCAAACTTCCACACCCCACCAACATGAGGACATGACAGATTGAGTAATGTTATAATGAGTAATATTTTGAGTAATATTAATGTAATAAAATAATTTAATGAATATTTTGTTACCAGATTAAAATATATTAAATTTTTATGGCGATTTTTTTACTTCAATTATTCCACTAAAAATTGCTTTTGTTAGAAACAAAAAACTTTTTACTCAATCATGCCACGGTAGCCCAGTAAGAATAGTCGTGAATTTGCAACTAGAGGGTTGCGAGTTCGAGACTCCAACCAAAGATTGTAGATCCAACCAAAGATTGTCGTATACATGGGGACTAGTGCATTTAAATCTGTCGTGGTCTCCAATGCCCTCATGTTGCTGGGGTGTGAAAGTTTGGAGAGAGTTCTAGCTCCAGTGTTGACCTCGACATCTAAACCGCGGTTCAAATTTACGAGTTGTTCTTATAGCCCTCCCTTCGGACTACTTGTGACCAAACCACTAGGTTGATGCTCTTCTACTTCTCAGTTGGTGGTGCAGCCCCTCCGCCCCGGCCGAGTTGGGCCATTACGGAGTTGCGGGAAGGCCCCAGAGAATTTGGCAGTATCTATTTTTTATGATTCATTGAGTATGATACGGCTTCCAAATAGTGAGGCATTGTTTTTATTTAATCATGATCATCTTTTATTTAATGTATGTAATAAGTTAGGTAGGTAGGTATTTTAATTAACGTCGCACTGGAGCAACACGACGGGCTCTTGGCGACGGTCCCGAAGGGAAAGTTCCAACGACAACACCACGTAATTTTGAATCACGGTCAGATGACAAGGTTACACACCTGAGCTGGCAACCCACTCTCCAAGCTTTCACACCTCGCCAACGTGACGACATTTGAAGCCACGACCGATTTAATATGCACCAGCCTGGTCTGATTCCTGCCTGGTTGATAAATTTAATATGCACGGTCTTTGGCTGGACCTAGTTTCGAACTCGCAATCCCCGGTTAATACGTTGCTCTTCCAATTTGGCTATTGCGACCCTGGCTGAAATAGCATAAAAATAGTCCCACATCCCAAACTTAAGTTTCTATTTGAGATCATTCTTTGGTTACTGTTTGCTTGAAGATATGAAGCACTACGCGCATCATGCAATCTTTCAATCACTGACTGCAAATGGTATTTCATTAAAAGTTTTAGTTTTGAATTAACTTATGATGTATTTATTTGATATTCGAACGTAACACCGACATGTAATTGTATTTTTCCTTCGTTAGAAAAGCGAAA
Source organism: Meta bourneti (assembly GCA_933210815.1). Classification (NCBI taxonomy): domain Eukaryota; kingdom Metazoa; phylum Arthropoda; class Arachnida; order Araneae; family Tetragnathidae; genus Meta; species Meta bourneti. The sequence goes on from OW119928.1 coordinate 81,704,498, forward strand.
TATGCCAAGTTAGCTGTGAGTAGATTATGTTGTCAATGTGCTCTTAATATATTTTTATGGTTCCTTAATAGAGAAGAAGTTTCTTATTTTAGAATGCCGTTGATTATGCTTGAAAATCGATATTGTATTTGCAGGTAGCATTTGTTGGCATCCTGAAGTTCGCTCGCCTAAACTTCAAGATGCAAACAATGCTGTGTAAAACTCGCACGTGTAATGGCCGCTTCACACCAATAGAATAGTGATTAATCCCAATCAATCTGAATCCAGTAAAAGATGACTTACGTAGATTCGAGTGCATTAAAGCGAAACCCTACGGATTCAGACAGTGTGAAAGGAATTAAGATGAACAAGCTATATCCTGTAGAAGCGACTCTCACGAATCTTCGTCAGTCAATTTATGCTGTATTCAGATTGACCCGGATTCAAGTAGTGTGAAGGCAGCCTAATACCTCGAAATCATTTTGATTCTTTTTTGGATCAAAAAGATGTAAATTATTGTAGAAGCAACATTTTTGGGAGTTTCGTGCTGCCATCTAGTTTTTAAAAAACACACTAATATAAAATCTAAGAAAATTTTCTGTTTCAAAAATTATTCAAACAGGCACGTTTTCAGAAAGTAATTTCTAAGAGGAGGTTAAACTTTCCTTCCGATTTTCTATTCCAGTCAAAAAGCCGAAATGCTGAATGAACATTACGTTTTGTGATTTTTTTCTTAACGTATCTAGGTGCATTTTGCTTGTGTGACAATCGAGCCGATATAGTAGCTGAGTAATTCTCGCTCTGGACCTCGGTTCAACAGGCTCGTTAGTGCGGATTCTGGTCCCGAATTTATCGTTCAATGGTGGAAGCGATAACAGTGATTAAGAGTTGGAGTAATAAATAATCACCTAGGGCCATCTTCGTACATGATTCTGGGTGTGGCAACCCTTTTCCTTGGCGATCCTTACCACCTTTGTGGAAATGGACTTCTCCAAACTAATTTGCCTTCAAACTGGAGCCGCACTATATATTCGTTCAAGTTAATCATTATTTGGGATACATATTTTTATTTCATTAAGGAAGTGGGCGTCATCCTACTTGTTACTGGATTTCGGAGTGCAAATGAGGGGATGCCACAATTATAAATGCACCCAAGTAAAAACAAAGATTCTTATGTTAATTATATTTTTTTTAATTTACATGAAAAATAAAATTATGTGTAGGCATTATTTTATCTTTTCATGTGATTACGAAACGTGAATACTTTCGTCGAAAAGAGGTTCTGACACGCTCTCAAGTTTGCGTCATTTATGAAAGAAGTTCTGAAATAGTATTCAGGGCAGAAAAATATGTTTATCTCTATAATGTTAGACGAACGTGTTTCATCGTGAACTTTGGCTAGCACTTGGCTGATGAAAGATGAAAATAAAAATAGTCAAAATATGTCTGTAAAACTGTTTTCTTTTTCGAAAGACTCATCATGCCGTGAAAACAACTTTCCATCGGGTAAACAGCATTGAATAGAGCGGGGAATCGGAAAGATCAGAAAGATTCGTGTGTGAGATATGATTGTTTTTTAATGATCTTCAGGATGTGTGTCTTTTTACGTAGCTTGAACCTTACAAATCTGGGATTCACTTTTTATTTCCAGCACTCTTAAAAATAAGTGTCGAATCTTGAAGTACAACCTTGTTTAAAACTGGAAACATACAGTTGCGAGAAAACAATCGAACCATCCCTCTTTAGTTTTGTACCCTTCAAAGAACACATTCAACGGTACGATTCGGATAAAGAATAACGTCCTTCATAAATTAATATGCATGAAGCTTGCTTAAGGGGTCATCTTCATATTAAATTGTATTCAAACTTCACAATTTTGACACCAAATTTCGAATCCATATCAAAATGTAAACTCCAATGCTTAGTTTCAAGTCATTTGATGCAGCCGCCATCTGTATTAAGAGTAAAGAAAATTTAAACAGGAAATATTAAATTAGTTTCTTGGCGTCGTATTCATATTTCCCGGATTAATCTTTCTACCTACATTAATTTTTTTATAATGCTAATACTAAAGAACCCCAAACAGAATTTGAGTAATGTTTCTTTTTTAAGTTGATACTTAGCTTGTAATTAATATTCGAAAAAATTATAAATGGTAAATTAATGTATTTTAATGGAAATTGATTTACTACGGCTTATATCTGTACCTTAGTAGAAAAGGGGCCTAGGTCCGTTTTACAAGTTTTTGATAACACCTGATTCAGTAATTTGTTTCTAATTTTTATGCAACATACAAAAATCCTTTCCAATGTTTTGATTGTTTCATAATGCATTGATAGGAAGTCAAAGGAACTTTTCTGTTATAGCTTTCATCACCTTGATGTGATTTGTGGACATAATTTAAAATCAGCGAATTTGGACATTAGCTCTTTTTTTACCAAGGTATAGATATGATAATCCAAAATTTCAGTTCTTTCTTCTAAGAAAAATTGGTTAAAAATCATAAATATTAAATTCATTACGATGAAAAAGCTACCTGAGGAAAACACTTAAATTTTATATAATCATATAAAATTTCCATCTGAATAGATTTCTTACAAAACATGTGAAAATTGCTATTCATAATGTTTTAGAATATTTATTCCATAATTAATATTGCATAGTAAAAATGAACTTAAAAAAGGAATCTTTATGTAGATTTTGTTTGGGTTCTAAAAAGTAACATAATAAAATATTTCAACGTTCAGTCGACCTGATGCAATGGAAAATAGTGTGTGTAAGTTTGTTTTTGGAGGTGCTTGCGAATTGTTTTGATTTCTGAACTTATTCTATGCTGTCGAATCAAAACACATATTCCAAAAACGGAGTTAAAGGAAATTTCTTTACCTTGCACTTTCCGTAATCCAATACTTCCAAAAGTCTCGATGCAGATGAGTCCTCAGTTTTGGACAAAATCATAAGACTAAAATAAGGATATCGAATTTTTCTATAAAACGTGAAAACAAACGTTCATTTGAAATTTAAAATAAATTTTTAAAAGCAAGATACAGATAGCGGGTAAAATACAGAGCAAATTAGTGTTAAGGCAGTATCCGTGACGGTAATAGCGGCTCAGTGGGTTTGCCCTCTGCTCTAGTTGCAGGCTGTGCAGGTTCGATTTCTGTAACTCATTCTGACGTATTTCTCTCTTCTGTATCATTAAAACTTTTTTCGAGTGTATATACATTACTCGAATTGTTTGTCTTGTGTTTGGCACAGCTTGGCCAAATTTGGCCCATATCCTATAAAACCCTACCAACCATGAAGGCATTCGTTTAATACTGACAAGCAGTAGTGTAGCATAACATTTACAAGTGAGTAAACTGAGATATTGGATTTTTTCTGTGATGGTATTAGTATACGCATGAAAAGCAGTCGCGTGGCTCTGGAAATAGATCAAATTAAAATAAGTTTTTCCTTTCAATCGTGCAAATTAATATCTTTAGAATGCAGCGGTAAGCGACGATTGGGATATGGAGGTATTAGCCTTCATGTTAAGCCTTTTATTTTTAGGTAAGACGCTACTATGATAGGCTAGTCATCTTATTATGTTTATTGAGTTTTTGATGAATTTTTAAAAAGAAACTATTTTCTTTCAACCGCCTGTTATTTATTGAAAAACATTAAAAAGTTACACAAATTCAATAAATATTCAGTAGTATGCACATTCGCATCGCCTAACAATGTTAAAATGTGACTCAAATTCAAGAACTATTCAGTATTATACACATTCGCATCGCTAACTTTTTATAAGTAAATGTTATGTCGCCAAGAGAAGCGATAAAAAATCAAATCAATCAACCAAGCCGAATTTTCGCGTAGCAGTCATGTGATTACTAGTGACACGTTGCTCCCACTTTTTAATCTCTTTTCAATACGATGTTCAGTCTACTTATATTTCTATGGTTGATCCCATAATTATGGTTGATCACCACTATGGTTGATCCCATGAATTTAGAGCTGTAGCCGAATTCGATAGATATCACCACTACTTGAATGACTGCCATTTGCGTGGGACCGTGAGAGCTGTATTAATACACGTCACGGATGTACTTTCGTATGAGTGGTCCAGCTCCTGTATTGCCTTTAGCAGCCGAGTGTGAGTCGCCTTCTGAAGAGAAGGCTGAGCAGAAACGAAAGGAGTGAAGCCGTGATGAGAAAATGAGCTGTCTGCTATCACAGAGCCTCAGACGGTTGTTGAAAGTGATTAGTATCGCATAGGCAATTCAACTACTCATCGTGGACTGTCCATCGAGGTTTATAAAGTTTGCTTGTTCAAATCACGTCCGTCGGTCACCAATTTGACAAGCTTCGTGTGAAACAGCGCAACTTCGTCTACCAAAAAGTACTCCATGGTGGAGTTGGGTTGCACTGCTATATATATAATTTTATCGTAAGTTAATTTTTGTAGTGGTAGCTAAGTTCGCCACAGGTTGAAAGAGAAATTATTTGAAAGGAAAGCTCTTTTGTCAAATGCTCAATCTTATAATGAAAGATATTACAAATATTTTAAAACATAAACAAAAAGGTTCCCTAAAGCACATAAATGTAGTTCACATTTATAATATGGTTTATGAAATGTTTAATCCTATATTTACTAAATCGATTTTATTTAATATATAATTCTTGAGTTTCAAACGTTATCTTTTATTTCAATTATTATTTTGTGTAATTACACAGATGGGTGAATACAAAACAATTTTATTCAGCAAGAAATAACAATTTAAATGATGTACTTAAATTCATGTTATCAATTCATAACATTTTTATCGTGTAAGATGCGAAAGAAAATAGTACTCCGAGTTGGCGCCAAAAAATCATCGCCATAAGACAGAATGATTTCGCACAAGTTTTTAAAGTTTGATTTATTTTTTATATTTTAAGCCCTTATAGATACAATTTAGAATAGCAAACACACTCGAACACCAGTTATTTTATTTTAAACATTATTTTAGATGTACTATATTGATTGCAAATGTATGAAATCTTTTTATTAGAACGGGAAATGACAGCATGTTGTATTTATTAATTCCAAAGTTAGAAGATCTATTTTTATCATTACTAGCAAATATTGAAAAACACAAAAACAGATGTAAAATGTACGCAAATTGCTCCTGTGAAATTTAATGTTTGCACCTTTGATAAATTTGGAATTACATCCATATACACAGCACGATAGAACCATGTTAACTTTCACTTTCAATGCATTTGCTATGGAAGAAGGATTGAGTAAACTATATGGCGCATTGGAGAGAAGTCTAAGGATCACGTGACTACTGTTTTTGGTCACATGATCATGTGGACATAAAAGGGTTGCCATAGGTCACTCTACTTTTATATCTCCTCTATGGTTGATCCCGGACCGTCGCCAATAACCCATCGTGTTCCAGTGTGACGTATATTAAAGTACCTACCTACCTACGGATGTACGAAACCAAACAGCTCAACTCTACTGACAAGTGTTTGTTGATATTTCTGAAAGTTTTGATATAGTTTGTTTTGTATTTTAGAAAACAAGGATTTGAATTCACGATTATGATGCTGAAACTTGAGTTTTCTTGAAGTGCAAACACTTTACGAACCAGATATTTGAAATTGGAATTACACCGCTAGAAGATATCCTATTACAATATTGAAGAATGAACTTATAGAACATCTTCACGAATTTCCTTATTTTTGCTGTCGGACTTAGCAGCATAGTACGGACGACATTTTTTTTTTTTTCCCTTCAAGCAACGAAAGTCTCGTTCATTTTTCTTATACAACTTTTCCTCATTTCTCACTTTCCTGAAGAGAAGGTAAGTGACTTTATATTACCTAATTTCGAAAAAAAGGGGTCTGGACCCGAATACAACTTTAAAAAGATGTAGCAAGATGACGTCTTCAATATTTAGGGTTACCGAAGAAATGAGTAACCTTATGGAGGAACCCGACGTAGATCCGACAATTTCGTTCAACCCTAAATTCCTAAAAACCAACGATAAAATTGAAAACTCAATAAATTATGCATTTCAAAAAGGAGCCACCTCCTGCAAACTATTTCTCAACCCAACTAACACCAATACTATACCAAGAAACAATCCAAAAAAAATCAAAGAAGAGATTATTTACAAAACTTCAGATTATAAAAAAATCACGGACTTAAACTTCACAAGATCCGGAAAATTATTCATTTCAACAAACGATCCCACAGTAGCAAGTAACCTTGTTAACATAACAGAAATACAAGGTGTACCGGTAATCCCCCAAGTTATATGGGAAAGCCTAACTACGAAATTCTTAATATTCGATATTCACACCTCAACCACTTTAGAAGAAATTGCAGAAGAACTCACTACTGAAAATGACATCTGCATTTTAGAACTAAGAAGATTCCAAAAAGGCTCCAAAGAAGGAGTATATCCAATACTAATAACTTGTTTGGGAACAACTATTCCCAAATCAATTAAAATATTCCTAACAAATCAAAAAATAACTCAATTCATAGACAAACCAAGACAATGCACTACATGCTTCAAATTCTCCCACAATACCACCCATTGTAAAGCCGAAAATATATGCGTAACCTGTGGAGAAACAAAACATACGGATCCATGTCAAAAACCAATAAAATGCATAAACTGTGGACAAAGCCACAGAGCTGACTATAACAACTGCCCTTATAAAATAAGAGAAGCAGATTTCCTTCAATATAAAGCATCCAACAGGTTAACTTACAGCGAAGCCAGAAGAAAATATTTCACCAAAAAAAACACATACTCAACAAAAATATCATCAAATCAAAACAATGAAATAAGCCAAATTGAAAAATCCCTTGATCAACTGACAAGAAAGCTTTACGAAACATTCTCAGATAAATTAGACCAAATGCTAGAAAAAATGTCTGATATGTTCATGTCAATGGCAGAAATGAACATTAGCAACATGAAATCTCAAACCAAAGATAAAACAAATACAAGCCCACCAAGGGAGAAAAAAAAGAAAACGGATAATGGAACAAAAAATAAAATAATTACACCCCCAACGATACTCAACAATGATAATTCCCTGAACTTTAGCAACAAGGAAAGTCGAATAGATAAAACAAAAAGAAAAAGCTAAAAAAAAAAAAAAAAAAAAAGCATGCACATCATACAATGGAATGCAAGGGGAATTCAAAATAAAAAATGGGTCCTGGACACAGAAATCTTTAAGACAGCTCAAATAATAGTAATTCAGGAAACCTTCTTAAAACCTCATCAAAATTTCCATATTCCACATAAAATAATCTACAGAAGAGATAGACCACACAAAATTGGAGGAGGCCTAATAATTGCAATATCTGAGAACATTCAATCAAAAATAATTGACATTGACAATTCAACTGATAACAATGAAAATGAAATAATGGCTGTCCAATACATACAAAAAAATAAACCTTTTATGATCATTAATTTCTACTCCTCTAATGGCAAAATTGAATATAAAACTTTAAACAATATCTCAAATAACATAAAAAATAATAGTTTCCTCCTCGGAGACTTTAACATAAAACATGACCTCTGGGGAGGCAATTCACACTCCACTGCAGGCCAAACCTTGTTCAATTGGACATTGGAAAAAAACCTTTGCCTTATCAATCACAATAAACCAACCCACATTGCCCCAAACGGAACCTTTACTCTTATCGATCTATCTTTTTGTTCTTCTGAAATATTTCCTATCTGCAATTTACATATCGAAGATGACAATTATGAAAGTGATCACTTCCCAATCATAATAAACATCGAAAATGAAACTTACTCACCATCTAAAAAAATTTTCTACAAATGGAACAGAGTCATAGAACAACTTAATTCTAACATCACCAAAGAAAACTGTAACAACTATGACCAACTACAAAATCTGATAGAAGAGACCAAATCAAGAAATAGATTCACGAAAATAAATTGCGAAAAGATAACAACACCATGGTGGAACACTAAATGCAATCAATTACTTTTCTTAAAAAAGCATTATCTAAAAAAGGCTAGAATCTCTCTCAAGGATGACCATTGGATCAAATACAAAAAGTTCTCTGCAAAACTCAAACAAGCTATTCGAGACAGCAAAAAAAAATACTGGGATGAGGTCTGCAAAATGCAGCAAAATTCTTACTTTCTCTTTCGTATATTCAACATATTAAATCGAAGAAAGAATGTAAAGCAGAAATCCAACATTATTCTACAACTCAACGGCAAAGAAATCTTGTCAATAAAAGACCAAACCAATACCTTCGCCAAATTCTTTGCTACAAACGATAATCACAACCCTATTCCTATCGACTATAATAATATAGAAAATTTTGACTTAAACAAACCAATAACATCAATAGAACTAAATAATGCAATAAAAAATACTCGAATTTCAACACCTGGAGAAGATGGCATCTCAGCACAAATTTTCAAAGGATTAAACCAAGAATCAACTACAATAATAAAATCTATTTTTAATGATATCTGGCTTAACTTCAAAATACCAAATAGCTGGAAAACAGCACTAATAATTCCTATTCATAAACCACAGAAACCAAAAAATAATGTCACTTCTTACCGTCCAATATCTCTTACTTCAGTACCTGCAAAAATATTCGAAAGAATTTTATCCCGAAGAATCTCCTCTTTCTTAATTAAACATAATAAAATTGAACCTACTCATCTTGGCTTCTTACCTTTCAGAGACAGTCAAACAGCAATCCAAACACTATTTTCGACAATAAAAAACGCCCATTCTCAAAAAAAATTCTTAATTGCAATATCTCTAGACATAAAATCTGCATATGACTCAATTTATATAGATGGCCTAATAATGAAATGTCTCAATATAGGACTCTCAGGAAATATCTCCAAATGGCTTCATAACTTCCTTCAAGACCGGACAATAAGGGTAAAATGGGAAAACACCATATCAAACCCAATTGAAATGAGAAGAGGAGTTCCTCAGGGTAGTGTTCTCTCCCCAATTCTTTTCACAATATTCATGGCAGATTTTCATGAAACAATACCAATGGGTGTTAACTACATAATCTATGCAGACGATATCCTTTTTTATTGTACCCACGACAATCCAGATTACATAAAAAAAAAATTACAAAACACAATAGAAAATATCAGTAGATGGTGCAACTATTGGAATCTTAAAATATCCCATAATAAAAGTTCAATTATAAACCTATCAAAAAAAAGAACTACTTTTGACTGGTGCTTTTCTATGAATGGCAACGTGATCGAATGGACAGATGAACTAAAATTCCTCGGCATCACAATCTCCAAATATGGTAATCTCAATTACTTCATCAAACAACTTAAAATAAAAGCATATAAACGCATAAATATCCTTAAAGCCCTAGCAAATAAAAATTACGGTGCTCGCACACATCACTTAATACACCTAGCAAAAACATCAATATGTAATCTCTTCCATTATAGCAGTACAATTCTAAACTTATGCAAAAAAACAAATATAAATCATTTAGAAATATGTCAAAACATGGCATTGAGAACTGCATGCGGACTCCCCAACTGGACTCCAAATATTGTTCTACACAAAATCACAGACACAATCCAAATTAAAACCCAAATAAAAAAAATAAGTAATAAATTCTGGATAAAGCACATTTCTTTGGGAACTTTCTCCCCCTTGCATTCCATTATTCAAGATAATATTAATTTACTCGAACAAAATAGTTCGTCACTTATCTCTTGTTTTGAATTACTTGAAGAAGACTTCAAGACAGATCATCTCATCATGTTCATCTTTCCAGTGGAATCATTCCCACCTAACATCTCGTTTTTTATCGAAAATTTGGATTTCCAAACAAAATCCCTACCAAATAATTGCATCCAGGCTCTCTTTAAAAATGTGACTGATCAACTACTCTTTAATCATCACCTAATAGCAACAGATGCATCTAAATCAAGCAATATTACAGCAATTGCAGGATATTCAAACAAAATAATAATCAAATATAGAATCAGCAACATCAACTCCATCTTTACTGCGGAAGCCTTAGCCCTATGTCAAGCATTAGATGAACTTATTGACTTCAACTCTAATAACTGTATCTTCACCGATAGCAAATCTGTCTTACTAGCTCTACAAAACTGTTCCATCAAATCATCGAAAGTAATCCTACGACTTAAAAACAAACTAATCAACACCGCAAAACTCGTTACAAATTTAAAATTAATCTGGGTTCCAGCACATAGAGACATTGAAATAAACGAAAAAGCAGATCAACTCGCCAAATCAGTGAGAGAAGAAGACATCTTTCTTGAATGGTTATCACCGGAAGATACGACAAAATACATAGGAAACAAGTTGGACCTCACTGATCGATCAATATTCAATCATAGCAAATACTACCAAATCTCAGGCAACCTTCCAAACATATATGATGTAAAAAACACTCTAATGTCAAGAAAAGAAGATGTTTATTTTTCAAGATTCTTATCCCGAATGTTAATCACTCCAGATCTTCTCTTTAGATTCCATCTGGCAGACACAAATCTCTGTGACAGCTGCAAAGTTATCGACTCATTTCAACACATCATCTTCGTATGCAAAAAGTATTCACGCCATAGAAAAAAACTCATCGAAAAAATAAAATTCCAATCTCAAGACTTCACCTTTAAAAATCTCATAAAAAGCATCATAAATAAACCACAACAAGCTAGAGTAATAACTAGATTTCTCATATCAATTGAAAAATTTTAATCTTTTCATACTTTTCTCTTAAATTTAGATCATTTAAGAAGATTGAAGACAAAAGCCTGACTCTGCAGCTAAAAGTCTCAAAAAAAAAAAAAAAAAAAAATGTTTTATCTCCTCAGTGTCAGTAAAGCTTTCACTATGTGTGTGTGTCAATTACTTGTTATTGTATTGTATCGTTTATTGAATATTCCAATTAGGAAGAATAGAGACAAAAGCCTGATTCTGTAGCTATAAGTCTCAAGGAAATCAATCAACCAACCAACCAACCAATTTTGTATTTTATAATCGTGGGGGGGAGGGGGGTTTCTAGATGGACTGAAGAACGAATTTTAAAAGCGTGATTACGTGCTTACTTAAATCTGTCAGCGAGAAAAAGGAAACAAAGCAAGCCTTTAAATGTTTTGTTTGTATGTAACTAACTCAGTTTGTAAAAATTGCAAGTTTTATTATTTAATTTTTATATTTTATTTAAAACTTTTAATCCAAACAAAATCCGTCACTTAAAGGATTCGCTTGCTTTGTTAATTTTGAAAAATCTGTTTCATTCAGTCTTGGTTTAAGATTTTTTTTCTGGACTTATGAAACAATGTTCGGGTATTGGGTATTTCAATTAACGTCACACTGGAGCAACACAATGGGCTATTGGTGACGGTCCGGGATCAAACCGAGGACAACACCACGTAATTTTGAACCACGGTCAGATGACGAGAACAATGTTCGAATTTATGATGATAGTATATTTTGAGAATTTAATTATGTAATTAAATTGTCTTCTCGTCAAATTCGATCCATTGCAGACAAAGTTACCGAATTTCATTTTGTACTGTTGTTTTTCTGCATTGCATAAACTGACTCAATGTCGATGTTTTGGTTTGAGAAGATATTTTTTCTCTAATTCATTCATGGTTACAACTTTTCACCCATGAATATTTTCCTATCATTTTATCAACATTATTCCAATGCTGTTTTAAAACTATAATTTTAGAGAAAACGCGAAATGGATTCGAAATTAGCGCTTTAGTCGTATTTTGTTCCTTTTCATTGTGTTTTGACGATCGAGTTTACCGACCCAGTTGTAATTTTTGACGACAAATTTAAATTATCCATTTATTTTCCCTTTTAGCATTCTTCATTCCAAACCATCAGTAAATACATTACCGTAAATGCCATACAATGGCCTAAATCAGGAAAAGAGCCTCAAATTCAAATTAAGTAAAACTCAAGAACATGGTACCTGCCCATCGCCAAATTGGTGACTGGAATTTTCATCTAACAGCTATTTGGATAGGCTTATGATGAGTTACTATTTTCCAAAATTATTGCCAATTGGCAATAATTTTTCATACTGTGTTCTCGAGTAACCTGCAAGGAGTAACCTGTCAGTCATTTGCCCTGTGTTTATATACATATGCACATAAACAATATACACAAGTAGAGCATTACGGCAACTAAGAAAAATTTGTTAGGTGCTATAAGATCTGACTTTCTGCTCCCAATTTCTAACCCTGCTTTTAATATTTTAATTTGTGTCCTGATTTCCTGTAAACTACATTTTCCTACTTAAATGCATATAAAAAGTTCATTGAAGTTTTTTTGGTATTAGTAGTCAAAAACTTGTAAGAAATTTCAAAGGAAAAGTATGGATCTATGATTATCCTTCCTTAAGCTTAAAGATTTTACCTAAGGTTTTAAACTTATGTTTTTCTTAAAACTTTAAGATGATTTTTTCATTGTAAGATTTTGACTTAAGCTATATATCTCAAAGATAAAACCACAATAAAATTGCTATACATGTTGTGTAAATTTCTGTACACAGGAATATGAAGTTGGCAAAACTTTTTTACGTTACTTATTTTCTAATGACCACAGCTTATATATTACCTAAGCCAGTGGTTCCCAAACTGTTCACAGCTGCACTCTGGCTGATGCCACAAGCATTCCACAAAAATATTCCAATATTTTCAATGAATTGACACCCCATGTGGTTTTAAATTCAGAAATAAGGAGGCTGTGTCCAGTTTGATTCCAAAACTTGAGATGTGCAGTGAACAGGCTCGTCCTTCTCACTAATTACGATACATTAATTCAGTGATGATTGTTCAGAATGCGTATTTGTTTAATAATTTTTACACACATTTAATTAATGTTTTTAACTTAACTAACCTAATTGCATCAACTGCACACTGAGATTTTTAGATTGACTGACTTAAGTTACTGTGTGGAAAAATCCAGATATATCAAGAGCAACCTAAAACAAAAATGTTTGGGGATCACTGCTCTAATCTATAAAATATTTAAATTACATTTTATTTGTTTTTCAAGCTTCTAAATTATGTTTTTATTCATTATAGAAAAAAATATTTCTGAAAATTAAAGTGCACATTCATTTTTTCAAATCAAATTTTTCATATTTGTGAATACTGTTTTGCATTATGTTTAATAAATTAATTTTTAACTGCTCTATTTTACTTTCAGTATTGAGTATTGCCAGCTTGATGTGTTATCTTATGTTCAATGGTGCAGGTCATATACTGATATAAATTCATTATTCTTACACTTTTATGTTATCTTTTGAAGATGTATTGTGCAATATCATCTTTTTCTATTACATTTGGATTCAGGATTTATTCTGTGGAATCTCAGTTAATTTCTTATAGTTTTATGTGATGCATGCATTCAACATGTATTAATAATAATATTCACATCAAATTTTACTTTCTCTGTTGGGTCAAATTGAAATTTTTAAAAAATCTCAATTGTTTCTCAAGTAATTTCTAGTAATGACATATCAAGATTATTTATTTTCATTTTACATCTTAAAATAAAATAAATAATATGCGGTGGGCCAAATTTTTTGTAAATTTGCTTTTTTTCAGCAAAAGTTTTGCAAATTTACATAATTTTAAAGTTGATTTTGTTTATTAACAAATCTTATAAGTATATAAAAGTATTATTGATTAAAACTTGGATTGACTAAAAATGGACTTGGATTTTTAACTCATGATACAATGGCACTAATACATGAAATCTTCATAAAACAGGCCATCATGGCTCAGTGGGTATGCCCACTGTGCTAACAATCTTCGAGTTGTAGGTGGTGCTGGTTCGATTCCTGTCAGGTGCATTCTTCCTCCCTGTGTGTATTTTTCTCTTCTGTGCCAGTAAAACTTCCATTGTGTGCGTGTCTGTCTATTGATGTTGTATATTTTGTGTCTGGCACAGCATGACCAAGTATGGCCCTTGCGCCATAAAAACCCCAAAACCAACCAACTTCATAAAACAATTCTATTGCATACCTATAAGCCTACATACTGATTGTGAAATAAAATTATTACATGCTGACTTAAAATTTTTAACAGTTGTACTTTAGATGTATAATTTTTATCTTTTGTTAATTTTTATTCTTGCTGGGAAATTGTAAACATCCATTTACAAATGCAATTTAAAATTCAGGTAATAAAATTTTACAAAACATTTTAATGCTGAAAATATGACTAATATGTAGAACATTACATTATATAGAGATAGACCTAAATTTTTTTTTATTGTTTAGAAGTCAAGAAATAGTTTTAAAAGTGCCAAATCAATGGCTTTTAATGACATAAATTCTAGAATCTGCCAACTTTACAACTACGTTTTTGCATGCTTTGATTGATTGCTTGATTTTGTGGAAATGTTTTTATGTATTCAAGGGAATTTTTCCAGAGAGTTCAGAAGCTGTGTCTCTATTCTGCAGCATAATGCTTAAACTACTTTATTTGAAAACTACACTTTCTGGTGCAATCTTTACATTTTAATACACTAAATGACTAAATGTTTTCATTGTAAAGCTGTCATACAAAAGTCATGATTACTCTTTTTTCGAAGCAAAGTTGCTTGGTTAAATTTCAGGGATCAATTGCATTATGGGATTAAAACTTAATATATTAGTACAATAACTTGTCACTTTATTGAAAACTGTTTTTATATTACTTTGAAAGAGTATACTATATATGTAATAACCCCACTATTGAATCCTATAATCTCCTTGAATCCTTTAATTTCCCCTCAAATATAGGTCATATAACTCACCTGCCAAACAAGTTTAGTTTGTCCATGTTTGTAATCAAATGATATTAAATCCTCATAAACCGAAAATATTGGATTTAAGAGGTTTTGATAGTAAAACGATTATATATATGACCCCCAACCTAATTTAAAATAGTATTCCCCTCATTAACCAATCCTAATTTATAAAACATTAAACTACCGTAACATCTTCCCTGTCTAACATTAAACAAATCAGCACTTCCCCTCTTTTAGGTGGGGCTGTCATGGCTCAGTTGGTATGACCACTGGGCTAGCAACCTGCAAGTTGTAGGCGTGCAGGTTTGATTCCTGTTAGGTGCATTTCTCTCTTATGTGTCAGTAAAACTTTCATTGTATGTGTATATCTCTTACTTGATATTGTATTTCTTGTGTCTGGCACAGCATGGTCAAATATAGCCCTTGCACCATGAAAATCCAAAACCAACCAACTTTTAGGTGAAGTGTAAAATTAAGAAACTTACACCCGACAAAAACCCTATAAAAGAACTCAACCTTTGATGTAATAATTGGATTAGATCCAGGATTCATGCTGTTATGTCACTAGTTAGACACCCAACTGTATTGGATTGCTTAATAAGAACTTGTCTTAGTTTTTTGACTAGAGATGTAAATATCTCAGTAATTATCTTTTGGAGAACATTCTCAAAACGGGGAATTTTATCAAGAACTTTCTTCTAGAGGCATAAAAAGTTAAAAAATGCTATGCAACATATTTTTTTAATCGATGATTTAATACATAAATGAAAATACCATAAGTTTAATACTGTAGTACTTCCAAAGCTAACATTAGAAATAAAGAAAAAGAAGTAAACATTTTGGTTATTTTTGTCCTTTTCTCTTTTCAACAATTTTTTTTTGAACTGTAAATAATTTACTTTGACAATATGTGCTATTATTTTCGAGTTCACTCAGAGTTCATTTTAATACCCCAACCAATAAGTTTAATGTGTATTCTGCACAACTAAATACAAAAATATGGGGCTATGTGCTACTTAACATATCTCTAGACTTCGCTGTGGCAGCAGCATTTTCAGTTATATATGAAAAATGTTTTATGGTTTTTATAAAAATTAACAATTATAAATAAGTTCTATAAAGCAGTGCTTATATATATTGTGAAAAATAAGCTTCTTCATTTCTACAATTAGTGAGTTGTAATTTTCAGAAAAATGAGGTTTTAAATAGAAAATTATCGAATATTCTCCAAATTTTTACGTTTGAAGAATATTCTCTGCTTGGAACTCTAGTTTTGACTATGCACCAAGTAGTAGATAAAAAAAACTGTTTTTGAGTCCAATGTAGATGGGTTATGTGGTCTAGTAGACATGAAAATACATTTTGTTCCATGAGAATGTGTTTTGAGAAGTCCCTGTTTTGATCTATATGCTACTCATGTATATTAGGTATATGCATGTTAAATCAGTATGTTGTGAAATCTTAACACATGGGTTTAAGGATACAAATCCAGAACACTGCCCCTGAGTCGTATCGAAACTGGGTAGCATCACTTGATCTGTGTATTGCAGTAGTTTTACGTGTGTATCAACAGTAAAGTAAAATCAAGAAAAGAAAAATATTGGAACCAATGTTTCACAAAACGTCTG
Source organism: Meta bourneti (assembly GCA_933210815.1). NCBI lineage: Eukaryota > Metazoa > Arthropoda > Arachnida > Araneae > Tetragnathidae > Meta > Meta bourneti. Next base: position 81,720,940 of record OW119928.1, read on the forward strand.
CAATGTTTACATTAAATTTATGAATTTCTCTATAACAATAATTTAATTTACTTGATGGAGAAAATATGGTTTCTCTCAGTGTATTAGTGTACATTAATTTTATTTTATCCTTATTGAATAATTTGCATGATTTTCAAGTTCTGGATAAACTGAATTGACATGAATTTTCCAAGTATAAACATTAAAAGAGTACAATTACTATGTGTACAAGTTTATATTTATGCATATTATAAATATAGTTTTTGTATTGTGTTGTAAAGTGTAACTTCTTATTCTTTTCCTTTAGACTTTGACTTGTTGAACTTTGGCACTTCTCCCCACTTGCTTTGCTGTTTGGTTTGTCCTTTCTCAACTACTTCCCCATCAGATTTTCATGAACACATTTCTAGACATAGAAAAGAATCAACATTCGTTTGTTCATTCTGTAGTAAATCTTTTAACCAGAAAGGGAACTTGAAAATACACATGAGGATTCATACTGGCGAACGACCTTTTAATTGTCCAATTTGTGGGAAAACATTTGCTCATAAATCTAACATGAAGATTCACATTCTTACTCATCAGAAATAACCTTTATAAATGTATTATTTTGAAATAGTTGTAAAATCATTATTTTATTTGACTATACTATATGCATTTATTTAAATAGCATTTTCATTATAGAATCTGTGTGTATGCAATTATATATATTTTCTAATCATGTACTCTTTTGTGTTTCTTAATTGCATAAGATATGCAATATATCAGAATACTAATCGTGGATTCAAAGTTATAGTGAAGAGCATACTAAAACCTTTACAACTAGATTCAGCATTAAATTTTTCTGAACAAAATTAAAAAGTAGCATTAATTTAAGAATTATATTAGTTGTTTTTGCAATTGACTCTGCATTATTTTTTGGAGCTTTATATTTTTATACTCAGCGACTCCAACCTTGTCCATTATAGTATCTTAACCGACTGGATAATCTAATATTATTCGTACTCTATGCATTTATTTGTTAGCTTAATTTGGAATTAGAGTGCTAAATGAAAATTGTGGATTGTTGTAACTCTATATTTCGAAATGCATTATTAATTATTCTCAAGATTTTTAACAGATATTACTGTATCTGGTCTTGATATAAATTATTATTTAACCAATGGTGTAACATGGCTCAGAGCAAGGGTTTTAACCTATGAACCATGACCCAGAAACGGTTCACTGGATTTTGAGGAGGACCATAGCTCCCATAAAAAACAAGAAACTAAAATTTCACAGATGACCTAAATATTTTACTGCAAAGTACTGATATATATTGTTTTTATATATAATAAAAATTACATCAATAAATACCCATTTGGAAATAAAAATATTCAGTTTCCCTTTGTTCTTTAAAATCACTTTTTGTGCCTGTAAGAAATACATATTTTTCATGTTATGAGAACAATGGTCATCAATAGGCTAGTCCAATTATCACAAAAAGAGACTGCACACCTCTTAGGAAGAGCTCATCTCACTTCTGGTAGATAACCCTCTATTGTAAATGAGAGAACACAGCCTACTTTTCTTTTCTGTCTCAGTGCAAGTCCTTGTATGTCAACAATTATTGTTTACTCAAGACCAAATAAGACCTTGAGAAATGGTCACAAAAGATTGAATACAGCAACCTATGCTCTAAAGCTTAGTTGACACTTGCTTAAAGTATGGTAAACAAATTGTCTGGTGTAGAGTGCCTCTGGTGAGATGGCACATGACCTTAGTGGAGTCCATTTGTAAATAGGTAGTTAAGCTCGCATGGGTTGCTGTCCTCTAAACCATGTATGGAAATTGTCATAGGTGGTTATTTGTTTTGATAACTCATAATCACTGTTATGGTTTCCAGCAATGAACAATAAACTAGAATCCACACTAGACAGCAATTGTGGGAAAGCATTGTGTGGGTTTAACTTTCCCTCAAATTTAACAAATCAACTCATCCAAAACCGTGTGAATCAAATGCTAACTCACCAGTCAGACTGAATCATATGACTTAGGAGGCTCCAAGTCTCTTCTCATGGTGGTTGTACCTTATCCCAGGAAAATAAGACCTTGCACCATAAAGCCTCAACATCCAATCCAACCCAGAAAATCAAAAGTGATCACCATTCCTTGGTCAAAACAATAAATTCCATTTCAGGACATAGGTTTGAAATGAATCATTTGTGAGTATTAAAAGGGAAAATATCAATTGAAATAAAGTTGGACAAGACATTTCATCAATGGAATTAAATGTAATATTTTAGCTGTATAGCAATTTTGAGGAAACAGCATTTGTATAAGGAAGGTGCATGTATATATGTACTGTCTGTCATATATGTGTCTACCATGAGAACTGCACCTGCCACTAAGTCTAGGTGGTGATGGATACTGTTAAAAATCTGAGTAGTGGTGACTGGATGTCTTAATTTTTATTTATTTTTCATTTTGGGTGACAGCTAGCAATAGAAAGGTAGTTTGCTGGAATAGATATTTTAAACTAGTAAAAGCCTTACAAATATATTCCTAATTTGTCATTAAGTAAGCCAATATGACAAACTGTTCAACCATCTCCTATGAAAAAGGGATAAGGTCTGTTTCTGTAACAAACTCAGACTTAGTGGTGGGAGTAGTTCTCAAAGTAGACCGACAATGCACTATATCCTTGTCTTTTATCTGCTCTATTACAATGAAAAATATGCTCCTATGAAAATTTTTGAAGTGTAGTGTATGTAATAATCATTTTAAATGTTCATTTTCTGTTTAATTGCAAAGCTGTCGATTATGATGTTTTAATGTGTTAATAGTGTGAAACAAGGAAAATGTCTAATGAATTTAAATCAGTTTATATACTTCTTGATTGGCAACATTCAATAATCAATTAATGCTCAAACATCAGGGGCATTCCTTTTCAAAATGAACTATTATATTGTAAATTGTGTGTCTGGAAGTATCCTAATAAAACTCTCTTTATCTAAGTAACATAACTTTTGATTCTATATATAGTCTACCTCCCCCATTTTTTTAATAATGTTTGCTTGCTTTCTGACTTAGATTGATGTGATATTTAGAAGTATGTTGGAATGTTAAATTTTGCATTCAAACCTAAAACTACTACCTTCTAAAAATATTTTAGGCTTTATTTTACTGTCCAAATAAAATTATTGATGCAATTCCATTTCCTTGAAAAGTGGGTATCGTATTATAGTTAATTATTTCTATTCATTTTATAAATTATAACTAATTATTTTGAAATGCTATTCAGGATGGTGCTTTAATGGAGTTAATCTGTATATCAATGTTTAAAAATTGTGTTAAGGTGGGGAATAACATTGGCTCATTGTAATATAGATTTTTCTTAACATGAAACAAGTCATATCACAAGATATTGTCAATTCACAATTGAAACACACTAAGTCAAAATACATTGTTCTGAAGAAACAAAGTTGAAAAATTCTACTTCCTTTGCTTACTCACTAAGCATGTTTCTCGAGAAGAAATTTAACCTTCATACGAAGAAAAAAGTAACGCAGTAGACACACACTTCACTAGTGTAACCACATCCTGGTCTAGGAAAGCTACCACTTAAGGATTTGACTTAATGTGTTTCTCTTGTAAGCTGACATTGAGCAGTATTTTCACATATTAGAATAACAACAAAACTGAAATTGGGTTGGATTTTCAAGATATACCTGCATGAGTGACATTTAAAACTAACATAATATGCTATTATCAACCCTACTTTCATACCATCAAAGGTTTTCACTTGTTATAATTAATATTAATCAAACAATATTGGTTTTCTTTTTCTGAATAAATTGATGAATTCCACTTGTGTCATTGTACTTCTGAAACAGCAATATGTGGTATAGTGATTTCTTCTGTGGCTTATTGTGATTGGTTGATGCCATTTATCCTCATTAATTCTAATTTTCTGAACTGACTATGAAAACTGCTAATTCAAATGGTTTTATATTTTCCCCATGAAATAGTGTATTTCAGTTCATTTAAAAGCTGAATATAAGTCTGATTTGATACATTAATTTAAAAAGCATTTTTTGTGTATATAATGGTGTATAACTAACAATAGTTCTGTATTCTTTAAAGGTATGCAGGACTGTGAATATGAAGAAATGTACAACTATCAAAGAGGTGTCTACATCTGCAATGTCTGTTCCTATGAAAGACCCACATTGTCTATGTTAAAGAGGCATGTGCAAACCCATGTATCTCGCCGATATGTCTGCAGAGTCTGCAGTAAAAGTTTTACTCTGAAAGGCAATTTGAAAACTCATCTACGAATGCATACAGGGGAGCGTCCGTTTGAATGTGAAAAGTGTGGCAAGAGGTTCACTCGCAACTACAGTCTGAAATTGCATTTTATGACTCATGCTCAATAATGGATTGCATAATTTTCTGAGTGCCCTTTGTTTTCTCTTTACACCAATGTACTAAGTTATAGTTTATTTCCTATTTGTATCTGGGTCATTCCCAGAAAAGCAGGCGATTCCCAATATTTTTTCAAAATTTTTCTTTAAACCTCTAGATCAGTGGACCAACGTGGGGTCTGCAGAAAGCATTCTATATTTCACTTGCCAAAATAGAGAATTTCCAAGGAAAAATAAAGTATTTCCTTATCTTCTGATTCTTATATGTTCTAAATAACGATTATTAAAAACATTTTTATGATCTAATAATAAGCAACTGAACTTTCAGCTAAGGGAGTATTTCCCACACACACACAGTGACTGTTAATCATGATATCGTACCCTGACTGCAATGCCACCATAATTTAAAAAAAATGAATTTATAGTTTCATGTGCAGAAAGACAAAACATGCATCTGCAAAACTGCCATCTACTGGAGTCAACAGTCTATTTTGCAGTATATATTTAGTCTTTCTACACATAAAACTAGAAATTCATTTCTTTTAATTTTGGTGGTATTACTACCACCATAACTAAAAGAAATGAATATCTAGTTTATAGTTATGTTAAGTGAATAATGAATCTTTGCTGATGAACTATCAATCAACCTCTCATGCTACAAGAAAATTCTTTGGCAGATTTTTCAAATGGTTATCACCAATCATTAACATGATTAAAAAGTACATATTTGAGCTGAAAAATGATTTTATTGCTTATGTTGAAAAAATGTTGAAATTATTTTTAACCGAAAAAACAGTAATATTTATGCCCATTAACCTGATCCATGAAAATGGCCAGAGAAATAAAAGATAATAAATTTGTATTTTGTTACTTAATTCAAGATAATGTAGAAAACTACCTTAAAAACGTTATCTTGTATGAAATTGATGGTATAACGTTTTAAAATCTTTCTTTTAAGAGAAATAAAACAAAAATTCCCGATTTTCCCGAGAATGACCCATGTATATTGAAAAATATAGTTTCCTATAGGTGAACACGTTTGAATATGGGAAAAGATTTACTCATGAGTACAAATTAGATTAGAGGAAATGTTAGAAAAATATATCTTATACTCAATATAAAAAACATTGACACACTTAATGATAGATTGGAAATGTATTTATTATGATTTGTATTTGTTGCTGAGATCTATAGTAGTAAATTACCTTTTTCTGCCACGAAGATGACCCTATGCCTATACCTACCCCTATACCCAGACTTTGTAATGAGATCAGTATCCGTGGTAGACTATGTCCACTGCCATTGTGTACTGTCTTCATGATATGTTATATTTTCGATGTGGATTCATGCTCCGTATTCAGACATTTCTTAAAAAATCAATTTATTGTGTATAAATTCTGCTTAGAAATATTTAATGATCAATTATAATAAAGATACAACAAAAATGTAATTACTGAAAAATAATAAAGAATCTGGTGTAGTACCATATAACTAATATCCTGCTGGTAATGAAGATGTTAAGGAATACTTTTGTTGTGGCTGTGAAATTCAAATCTTATATGGGAAAATGCCTGAATCTAAATATTCCACATCATGGATTTGTTATAAGGGTCTAAAATGGTTGCAATTCAATTTGTCTAATATCAGAATATATGATTTGGTTAGCGTTTCCTTACAATATTTGCCTTTTGAATTAAAATCTTAGGACAGTATTTGTGGAGATTTAGGGGAGCATGTTAATATGCAACTTCAGCCTACCCAAAAGTATTTAGCTTATTTTTTAATTGTTTGCATTTCTATGTGTACTACTACACAGTAAGTTAATGTTTCTAGTGATGGCTACATTCACCATAGTACCTTCCATCTAGAATTTAGCAGTGGCTGAATTCAGGAGATGGTACTAGCTGACTGCATTGCATGGAAATGAGAGCCATATTAAGATTACAGGTGTACTTCCATATGTGTGATTGTACAATTGATGGTTGTGACTGACTCCTGTATTACTTTTAGTTACGGAGTAAGCATGAAGTGCTGTGTGAAGAGAGGCTGAGTGGCAATAAATATAAGCATTATAATGGAAATTTGTTATCACAGGGCTTCATACAGCCGTTAGATAGCTTCACATTGTCTTGGCAATCAAGTATTTATCATGGACCATCCATCAAAGTGTGCCAATTGTGGCAAGCACCAACAGGGATTTGTCAGAAGTGCCATCTGGCTTGTTTAAAAGTCTGTTCATAATCACATTTACCACTGACCAATGGAAAGATTACAATATCAGTTTCCTTTACCACACTTCATGACTGAGATAGGTTGCACTGTTCACATTTAAATCTCTGATAAAATTTCTTGTAGTATTTTGTTATCGTTATCTGAAGTTTTGAACTATAAGTTCTTGCCATACACCTGAATTTATGAGCTATTGTTTTCTACTGGTGTGCTGTGACACACTAAGGCGCCAGTTTGTTTGAAAGGTATATCACAAAATGTGCTGAGCTGTGACATAGTGCTTGATACATGTATTTGGAAAGATTGTTTCTAAACAATTTTTATACCATATTGGTTATTGATATACATCTTTTTGTCTTCAGTTCTATTTTGATGTTTGAAATATGTTATTAAATAAAACTATTTAATATTTTGGTATATCTACTTTGTTGAAAATATTAAATTTAACGGTAATTAATGGAAGCTAATTACACACAAAGAATACAAAAAGTTCGATTTTTTTTTTTCAATTAAACTTTTCACTTGTTTTTGATTTTGAATGTTTTTAAAGGAAATCGTTAACATTCCTAACTATTTATAGAGAAATTGAGTATTTTAAATCCCCTATTTTCTGACTATTGAAATACAACCGAGTCTTGATTTCTTCATTGTGTTTTAGTGACTTAAATGTTGCAAAGTTCAAAGTAAGCTAAATAGTCATTACTGTGTAACTTTTTAATTTGTATGTTGTTTGTCTATTGTAGAATAATGATTAAGGTTCTGATTTTCATGAAAATTTGCATTTTGCCCCCACCCCCTTTTCTTTTGCTTTAAGTATATTTTTTTAAAGTTTAGAGAATGTCAACTTTCGAAAAGGATTTTGTTAAAGTAAGGTTGCATTTTTTATTTTTATTTAAAATTATATCGATTATCACAGTTTAATATAGTTTTGTTTTTGTAAGTGGCAACAGTTTTTTTTTCTTACTTATGAAGAATAAAGTTCTTGTGTTTACCTAACTCGTAATTTCTTCGATAATTCTCAAAGTATTTTTAAATAATAATGTGTGGTACACGTTAAGAAGATTATTTTTAATCTATAATTAACATTTATGGCGTCCGCGACAGGACTTTGAGAATTAATTTTGATACTTCGTTTTTATTTGAATAATGGAACGTGAAGTACGAATGAGAACGGTAAGTAGAGCTGCTTTCACAAGAGCTTCTACGACTCTTCAGACATTACTGAAAGAAGAAAACTTAGATATTGAAAAGATTGAGGTTTCTATTGCAGTCTTAGAAAAAAGAAATAATGAACTTTGTGAGCTCAATGCAAAAATCGTCGACTTACTGCTGGAAGTTGAAAATTCTGATCTGGATGCGGAGCTTACCGCTGCGGAAAGATACGAAACTCAATTTATAGAGTTGCGATATCGAGTGTCTTCCATCATAAGAGGTAATGCGAAAAGTGCATCTTCCATTAATGGTGACGTGAATGCACACTCCAGAAAGTTCAAACTTCCAAAGCTCGAATTTAGAAAGTTCAGTGGGGACATCATGGAATGGCTTCCTTTTTGGGGACAATTTCAGAAGATTGATTCTGATCTTGAAATTGCTGAAGAAGACAAATTTCAATACCTTAGGCAGGCAACGGTTGAAGGTTCCAGAGCAAGGGATATAATTGAAAGCTTTCCCCCTATAGGAGAAAACTATAAGAAAGCAGTGGAAAGTCTCAAAGCTCGGTTCGGAAGGGAAGACCTTCTTGTGGAAATTTATGTTCGAGAGCTTTTGAAGCTAATTTTATCTGTGCATCAGGATAGGAATAGGCTTTCCTTTTCTGCTCTTTATGATAAACTTGAGACATACCTGAGGGCACTAGACACTTTGAAAGTGACTTCGGACAAATGCGCATCCATGCTGCTGCCTCTTGTGGAGTCCTGTTTTACAGAAGATTTTCTTATGGCATGGCATAGGAACATGACTTTTTCCGAAAAGGATGATGCCCAAGATCGTTTGACAAAATTGATGGTTTTCCTGAAGACCGAGGTGGAGGGTGAAGAGCGCATTTCTTTAGCGATGGAAGGTTTTGGCTTGGGGAAACGAGGTGTTTCTTGTGAACAGAAGAAAAACAAACCCCATCTTGTAAAAGAGAAAATTGCAACTGCTGCTGGTTTACTTTCCTCTACCACAGTACCAGATCTTAGAACTGCTTGTGTATTTTGTCAAGGAAAACATTTGAGTTTGGATTGTTTTGTGGCTCAGAAAATGAGTTTAACTGACAAACAGAAGTGCTTAAGAGAAAAGGGTGTTTGTTTTGCTTGCCTGAGACCTGGCCATATGATTAAGGGATGCCGTGCTAGTTTAAGATGTTTAATCTGTTCTAAAAAACATGTGCCCTTAATGTGTCCTCAGTTGAAGCAAAATGGCAACTGCCCTCCAGATCCATCTGTGAATCAGTCAACTGGAAATTCCAGTGAGGTGAATATGACGTCTTTCAATTACGGCTCTAAAGTCTTTCTTCAAACTTTGAAGGCAAAGTTAATTAGTGAAGGAAAAGAGAGAGAAATACGCATTTTATTGGACACAGGATCTCAAAAAACGTATATCCTAAAGGATGTAGCTGGACAGATGGGATATGTGCCAATACGGAAAGAAACCATCGTCCATGCATTATTTGGCGGATCGACAGAAGAAGTCCAGCACAATTGCTATAAAATAAGGTTGGAAAGTTTCAATGACCAATTTAAATGTAATTTTGAAGCTCTGGATCAAAGGGTCATTTGTTGTGATGTAGCACCCGTGGAGAAGGGACCGTGGATTAAAGAGCTAAAGGAGTTGAAAATTAATTTGTCAGATGTGGCGGAGAAGGCTTCCCAAATTCACATTCTTGTTGGAGCCGACATAATGGGCAAGCTGTTGACTGGCCGGCGAGAGATTCTGCCATGTGGTCTAGTAGCAGTAGAAACATACTTGGGATGGACTTTGATGGGGAAAGTCCCTCAAGTGGGCCCAAAAGAGCCAAACATGTCAATGGTGGTCACTTCGTTATTTATGAAGGAAGCTAGTGTCACCGACCTTTGGAGTCTAGATGTTATTGGAATTTTGGATCCTTTGGTCTCCAAAAGCAAAGTGGAAAAGGAAATGCAAGCTAAAAGGCTGTTTCAGGAATCAATTAAGGTAAATGAAGAAGGGCGTTACGAAGTTTCCCTGCCTTGGACAGATGAAAACATTCCTCTACCGAGTAATAAAGCACTTGCATTAAAAAGGTTGGAGACAACTACAAGGAAGCTAAATTCAGAAAATATCCTTTCGTCATATGATGAAGTTTTCAAGGACTGGATGTCGTCTGGAATCATTGAAAGAGTTTCGACTGAGGCAACAGAACATGAACATTACCTACCACATAGACCTGTTGTGAAAGAACAAAGTACAACTAAAATACGACCAGTATTTGATGCTTCAGACAGAGAGAAGGGCTCACCGTCTTTAAATCAATGTCTGGAATGTGGACCTAACTTAATTGAGCTTATTCCATCGATTCTGCTAAAATTTCGACAGTTTAAGTATGGTGTTGTGAGCGACATCGAAAAGGCTTTTCTGCAAATTAGTATCACAAAAGAAGACCGTGACTACTTGAGATTTTTTTGGTGGGATCAAGAGGGAGATAAACAATTGAAGACATTTCGTCATGCGAGAGTTGTCTTTGGTGTTAAGTGCAGCCCATTCCTTTTGTGTGCTGTCATAGAATATCACCTCCAAAAATGTATGCTGATTTCACCTGTTGATCACATAATAAAGAAACTACTGAACAGTTTCTATGTGGACAATGTTCTTGCTAGTCTTAGCTCACAAGAAGAGTTAAAGCAGTTCATTGAAGTTACTCAGAATGTAATGGCCGAGGGAAAATTTAATCTGAGAGGTTGGCAATACACTGGTGATGAAGACTTGGATGTCCAAACAGCGGTTTTGGGTCAAGTTTGGAACAGGAAAGAAGACACATTGTGTCTAAATCTGGACTGGTTGGACGATTTAAAGATCACCACTATCACAAAGAGAATGATGTTGTCAGTTGCTCAGAAAGTTTACGACCCATTTGGTTATACTGCAGCTGTTATGCTTTTCCCAAAATTGATACTGCAGAAAACCTGGAAATTGGGATTGAGTTGGGATGATGAAGTCCCTGAAGCTTTTAGTAAAGAATTTCTAAATTGGTTTGAAGAACTTCATGTTTTAGAAGAAATAAAATTTGACAGATGGCTTCATATAACGGATGATAATTTGCAGAACTGCACTATTCATACCTTTTGCGATGCAAGCAAAGACGCCTATGCCGCTGTTGTGTTTCTGCGACTTGAATCAGAAAATGATGTCAAAATATCCTTACTTCGCAAAGTCCAGAGTTGCCCCCTTGAAGGGTGGGACAATTCCTAGATTAGAATTGCTATCTGCATTAATTGGAGCCAGGTTGACTCAATTTGTTGTAGAGGCACTGGATTGGTCACAAGTACCATGCTACTACTGGAGCGATTCGACGACTGTTCTCGCATGGATCAAAAGAGAAGAGAATTGGTCTGCTTTTGTAAAAAACAGAGTTGCAGAGATTAGAAAACTCTCTTCTTCCTGGAATCCTATTTCTGGTGAATTCAACCCGGCTGATCTGCCTTCTAGAGGCTGCAAATCAAGACACCTACTGGCAGCTAGATGGTGGGAGGGTCCTCTGTGGTTAAGAAGTCCTATAGAAGAATGGCCTGTGAGTTTTTCTACAAATGTAGACTGCAAGGAGGAAGAAATTGAAAAGGAAAAGATGAAGTCCACAATATTGGTTACTAACAATCTAAATGTGCAAGACAGAAAATGGTACTATTCATATTTTTCGAGGTATCAGCAGATTGTGCGTCTAGTAGGTTGGGTTCTTCGCTTTAAGCACAATTGCTCCTGTGTAGATGAATACAGAATTAAAGGAGAACTTACATCAGTTGAATTTCAGCAAGCAGAGAGACGAATTGTGCAAATGATTCAAGAGGACACATTTACTGGTGAGAAAGTCAAGAAGTTGAAAACTCTGAGTGTATATAAAGATGACCAAAACATTTTTCGTTTGAAAACCAAGATTGTCAACAGAAAAGACCATGAAGACTTTAAAAGACCAATGATTCTCCCAGCACAACATGAAGTTGTAGAAAAGTTAATTGTTTATCATCATCAAAAGAATTCACATGCGGGAGTACAGATTCTTTTGAACCTTCTCCGAGAACATTACTGGATTTTGAATGGACGGAAAACAGTTAAAAGAGTGCTGTCTAAATGTGTTGTATGCCGCAGGCATACATCTAAAAGGTTTGAAGCTGAGACATCTACTCTTCCCGAAGGTCGAGTAAAGGACACTGCTGTCTTTCAAATTACGGGAATTGATTTGGCAGGTCCCTTGTATCTGAAAGATAATCAAAAGGCATGGGTGACCTTATTTACGTGTGCTACGTACAGAGCGGTCCACCTTGAACTGGTTACGTCTATTTCAACAGAATCTTTCCTTCTCGCTCTGCGCCGATTTATTTCTCGTCGTGGAAGATGTTGTGTTATTCACTGTGATAATGGCACAAACTTCACTGGTGCAAGAAATCTTCTGGCTTCCTTGGATTGGAATAGAGTGGTCAAACATGGATCAGTCAATGCCATCGAGTTCAAATTTAACCCTCCAACTGCGTCCTGGTGGGGCGGTTTCTGGGAAAGGTTGATTCGTGTCCTGAAGGATTTACTGAAACGTGTATTGGGACGTGCTCAGTTGACCTACGAGGAAATGACAACAGTTCTCTGTGATTGTGAGTCTGTTATAAATTCAAGACCGTTAACGTATCTTTCAGATAGTGACGCTGACTTTCAACCTATCTGTCCATCAATGTTTCTTCAGGACATTGTTGAGTGGAAAGTTCCTGATATTGATGCAGCCGATAATCAGAGCTTGAATAGACGAATCATATATCGTCGAAATCTGCAAAAGGACCTAAGAAATAGATTCCGTTCGGAGTATTTGGGTTTGCTTATACAGCGTGCAGAGAACAGGAAAAACCTCCGACAAATTTCCATTGGAGAGATTGTTCTTGTGGGCTCCGATAATAGCAAGAGAATTAACTGGCCACTTGGTCGAATCGTCGAGCTTCTCCCTGGAAAAGACGGAACTGTTCGCTTGGTTCGAGTTCAGACCTATACTTCAGTACTTCTGAGAGCTGTTCAGCGAATTTACCCATTAGAAGTCGCCTCTGATGCTAAAATTTTGGAAAATGCTAAATGTAATCCAAAGAAGAGATCTGACTCTTGTTCATCATCTTTTCCTGCTGCTGTGAAACCCGAGGCTGGCTCATATTCATCTAGAGTTGGAAGAGTAGTAAAAATTCCCAATAGACTTGACTTGTGAACATATCATTTGTATTTAAATGTGATAGAAAGTATTTAGTATTATTTATGATGTTAAAATTAAGTGATTGTGTATTGTTACAAGTGTTTGAAGTTTCAGTCGGAAATGTAAGCTATGTTGTGATGCCCACATCACAAGGTGGGAGTATGTTAAAGTAAGGTTGCATTTTTTATTTTTATTTAAAATTATATCGATTATCACAGTTTAATATAGTTTTGTTTTTGTAAGTGGCAACAGTTTTTTTTTCTTACTTATGAAGAATAAAGTTCTTGTGTTTACCTAACTCGTAATTTCTTCGATAATTCTCAAAGTATTTTTAAATAATAATGTGTGGTACACGTTAAGAAGATTATTTTTAATCTATAATTAACAGATTTATTTGATGAACAGATTTTCTTGATTTATCTTTTCTCCATGCCTCATGAATTGGCCTAAGTTTATACTACATTTTAGAAAAAATGTTGACTGTTCAGATTTTCCCTTTAAGTTTAAAGGGCAAATTTTATTGTTTTAAAAGACATCTTCCATCTTTTTAAGGGTATTTAGAAATGTTTTGGTCCCCACTATCTAGACCCAAACATTAGGCACAGTTTTTGGAGCAAAGGTTCCGGAGGAGTGGGCACTTCTAAGGAACATTTTCATTTTAATGTCCACTCCACATGGTTTGTGCAAAGATCCTGAGTTACATAGATGTACAATCGTGTGCTGTTTTTGAAAAAATATGCTTTGAAATCTGAAAAGCTCTATGCATTGGGGGCTGGGGTGAAACAACTCTCACAAGTTGAAGGAATACAAATGGTTTATATAAAACTCATCTGGATTTACTCATGAATAGACCCATAATAAGAAATTATGTTTTTATGTGTATGAACATGTTTTGGAGAGGGGATTTGATGCCCCCAAAAAATTGTTTTTGATGTTAACAAAGATAAGTGCCAAAGTTAGATTAATTTATACAAATTGGAGTTTAATTGAGGCCATAAGTAGAAAGAAAATCATGGCCCGATTTCAAAATAGTCTAATATATTTGCAAATGAAGTGCTTAAGTTAGTACTTGATTGCAAAAGCAAGTAAAGAATTAGCACTAGGTGACTGAATGGGAAGGGATTTGACAAGACGAGATTCACCTAGACATGAGTGACAAAGCACATATTCAAGGAAGGGCCCACTTTGAGCCCTCCCCGAAATGTTAGAAAACAGTAAAAATATTCGCACAGAAGCTCATTTAATCGGCAAAAATTGAAGTTTTATTTATCACAGGTAAAATGTACAAATATGTTTGAAACAAAAAATAATCATTTCATATTATGTTCATTTAGTATCGGCTTTTTCATTGGTGCTGTTTAAATTTGCTGCAACCATGATAAGATTGAGGCCCATCTGAAATTATTTTCGTAGTTCGTGCGGTACTGAATAATATCTTGGAAATCTCGTTTTTCATCACTTCCTGTTCTCTATTCTGACCTTGCTGTATGTTGATTTTTTAATTAAAGAAGTAAACCGTTGTCGGAAAAAGGTTTTGGAATGCTGTACTAACTCTTTCGGACAGAAAAATATCCTTGATCTTATGTTTATACTCCCTTAAACTAAATAAATAGCTAGAAATGCTAGTCCAGTCTTTGAAATGGTATTTCCGTGTATTTAAACCATTAGTAAAGCGTTTGGTTTGTCTATTTACTGAAATGAATGCATGCCTGAGTGTCTTGCAAAAGAGTGTCCTCACATATTCCTTTTTCAGACTCGTATCAAAATGCCATGGAACAGTAATGCGTTTGAATTATCTCCTTTATACAAAAGGGTTCCTGAAAATCTAGGTACATTCCTATCTGGATGTATTTCTCTCTTCTGTGTCAGTAAAACTTTCATTGCGTGTGTGCTTATTACTTGACATCGTATGTCTTGTGTCTGGAGCAGCATGGCCAAATATGGCCCTTGCGCCAAAAAACCCCCAAACCTAAAAATCTATTGTAACAGCGGAAACCCAGTTGGATTAGCAACCAAGGGAGTTGCGAGTTCGAAACTCGATCCAGCCAAAGACATGGGGCCTGGTGCACGTTAAAACTGTCGAGGCATCAAATGTCCTCACGTTGTGTGGAAGTTTGGAGAGTGGGGTGTCAGCTCAGGTGTTCTCGTCTTCTGACAGTGGTTCAAAATTACGAGGCGTCGTCCTTGGATTTTTCTCTTTGGGATTGACCCCGAACCGTCCCCAATATCCCGTTGTGTTGCTCGAGTGTGACATTAATTGACTACCTACTGACGTCACTCGGTTTGTTTTTCCAAATACGATTTCAGCACTTCGCCATGATAGGTAGGTATTTAATTAAGGGCGCACTGGAGGAACACAACGCAGTACTTTGCCAATAAAATTTCCAAAGAAATAATAGGGCCGCGGTAGCCCAGTCGCAAGAACTACGAATTGGCAACCAGAGGGTTGCGAGTTGGAAACTAGGTCCCGCCAAAGACCGTTGTGTACACGGGGGCTGGTGCACGTTCAAATAATGTTACACTGGAGCAACAAAACGGGCTATTGGTGACGTTCCGAGATCAAACCCGAAGGGAAAGATCAGAGGACAGCACCGGGTAATTTTGAATGTCGTGGCCCCAAATGACCTCACATTGGCGTGGTGTGGAAGTTGGAAGAGTGCCAGTTCAAGTGTTCTCGTCATCTGACAGTGGTTCAAAACTACGAGGCGTTGTTCTTGGACCTTTCCTTTGGGGATTGATCCCGTTTCATCACCAATAGAGCGTTGTGTTTCTCCAGTACGACGTTGATTAACTACCTACCGAATTGATATTGGAAGTTGATTGGCTGACAGCAATTATCTAATGGCAATAAACAACATTTCGAGGTGACCCTGATAAACATCGCGCGAGAGCATTTGGATGACGGAAGTAAACCTTTACATTCCGTCAGGTTTGTTTACATAGACCCCTCGCATATATTTGTTATTTTTGCAATAATTCTTTGCCTAATTTGAATATCAAAATTTCGTGGAGTTGTCCTCAATCTTTCCCCTCGAGATTGATTCCAGACCGTCGCCAGTAGTCCTGTATTTGCTCTAGTGGGACGTTAATTTAACTACCTCAGTAGAGCAGCAGCTACTAATTTTCTCAACTCTTCGGAAACTTTGTGTATTGCCATTCAAATTAAATTCAGTTTTGATTCATTTTCAATAAACTAAGAATTGGTATTTAAAATTGAAATATTTTAAAAACTTCCATTAACTTAATTTCTTCTTGAAAACAGGAGGAATCCAGCTTTAAGTAAGGTTTAGTAGTAGAAAGAGGTGACTAGTAGAAAAGTACACCATGATGGTTAAGTATCTGGTCAGCTACTGAAATAGCTGTTGGGTTTATGAAAAATTGAAAATAACTACCTTACATTCAGTTTTTTTTTGCATTTTAGAACTTATGTGGTTATGCGTACAACTGTTTCATAACTTGTGTCTTAATCGGTTGCAAGGCAATTCTGCTGTAATTGAAAATATGTAAAGTGACAGTAAGAAGTATCAGATGCTAATTATTAAAAATTTTCCATAATTTAAAAAAATAATCACCTTTTATTTCTGCAAATAGTCAAGTTTTTGTGGAAAACCTCACTTGAGTCGATAAAACGGTGCGGTCACCTCATTGGCACCTTAAAACAATACGTTCTTTTCGGCTTGTTATCATTTGTCAGTGGCTTGGCTTAAAAAAATTGAAGTTACCCCAAGGTTCCACAATTTTACGAAAATTAAAACAAGGAAATCTTCGGCAAATAGGGATTGGGAAAAATATAATGCTCATAATGAAACTGCTACAATTTTAACATGAAAGATTTCTATTCACATGCTGTATGTCAGTGATTTTCAACCTTTTTCATCTCATGGCACACCTAAAGTAATTACTAATATTCTGTGGCACATCTAAAAATCTTTTGCGTCGATCCGATGAATTAATAGGTATAATTGTGATTGATTCACAAAAGATAAAAGTAATTGCCTGCCTTTTTGTATCAAAGTTGCCTTTTAAATTTGAAACTGACAATTTGTAAAAAATTATGTATGAGTACTTTAAATTATTTGTGAATACAAAACAAAACCATTGAACTGAAATAAATCTTGGACATAATTTAAATCATCTTTAAGGCACACCAGTTGAAAATTGCTGCTTTATGCAGATGAGTATTTTTCTGGAACTGTAACCAGAGCCAATTAAACAGCAAATGGAATTTGGCGTAATTTTTTCTGAATAAGTTTCACAATATGAATTTCATATTTTTGGTCAAAGCAGCCTGTTTGCAATTTTTCATTCACATTTGAGAATAATGAACATATATGTTTCTCATCAAAAGTGTATTTAAATATAAATGATATTGATGTCTGTATCTGACCTGTGACATTTTAAATTTTAGTTTTCGCATTGAAAAGATTTGATTTTCTACCATATTTTGAGGAAATCGTTAATAATCACTTTTAAAAGGGATCGTAGCCAAAATTTTATTTTGAAGGGAGACCCGAAGATAAGAATGATTCTTTTTATACAAAACTCTTTAAAGACACTTAAAAGTTTGTATGAATGTAAAAAATATTTTGTTTCTTTTGATACCAGAATCTGAAACTTCGAAATTATTTCTCTAAATTTACCATAAAATGTGACACATCTCAGTTGATTTAAGTACCAGAATGGTTCCGTAAATATTTACAAAATAAATTACATTAAATAATCAAATCTTGTTCCTGGAAATTTACTTTTTATTTTTGCAACAACTGTTTGGAGTACAAAGATGTGAGAAGAGGTAGAGTCAAAGCAGAAAAAATATTCATAATCATTTTACTATCGTAATAAAGATTTTGTCAGATATTTTTTAAAGAGAATTTTAGTCATTGTCAGATATTTTAAAGAAAATATAACATCCATCTTAAGAATGAAATAACACTATTTTACTTGAAGAAAAAGAAATGCATATCAAGCATTATGTATCTTATTTGCAAATTTAAATGTCAGAAATAAAAAAGCTTGAAAATTAAATTAAATTTTAAAAAAAATTAAGTGTAAATAATTCAAATTAAAAAAATAGTTGAAATTAAAATTAAAAAACTTCCAGCTTGATTTTCAAAAATAAAAGGCAAACCATTGTGTAATTTAGTGCCTGTTCGGGAAATTGCTTCCTGAAAATTTCAAATCCAATCCCTTAATCAATGGAATTTTTCGACACTTCACATGCATTTTCAAGACATGTAAAATTGGAAAAAGCAAAATCAAGACAAGAAACAACACTAACGAGAACCATGGATACCCATGCAATGTCACACTGCTACTTAAAATGAATACTCTGGTATTCAAATTCACAAAGTGAGTACTTTTGGCATCCGAATACCTAGGATGGGTACTCTTGTAACCGAATACCTTGGATCTGAGTACTTTGGTATTCGAATACTTGTATCAGAATATTCTTGTATTCGAATACCTTGGATCCGAGTACTTTTGTAACCGAATACTTGTATCTGAATATTCTTGTATTCGAATACCTTGGATCCGAGTACTTTGGTATTCAAATACTTTGGAAAAGAATCAAGTACAATGATTACTTTTAAGTATCGAGTACATGAGTACCTTTGTATTCGAATACTCCCATCACTACTAGATACATCTGTACCAGAATTTCTTAGAAAGAACACTGTTTTAGGCTTGACTGAAAGCAATTAAAAAATTTCAAAAACAAAAACCCTACTCAGCAGTATTTTTACTTTTAGGAAAGAATTTACTTTTATGAAAAAAATCTACTTTTTCTGAAATATTGTTATTGAAATTTGTCCAAGTTAACAAATTATTAGTTTTAAGTCTAATGGAACCAGGCTATATGGTATGAATGTTGTAAAAGATATTAATTCTAGCATACTTAGGCATGGTAAAATCAAAAGGTGGGATTCAAATAATCGCAAAGTTGCCATAATCCTAATAAAGCGGTGTTGCCTTTGCCTGCTGCTATTTGCTATAAAAAGCGTTTAGACAAAAAAGTCTATGTCAAAGCTATACCGAAAATAGTTCTGTAAAGGAAAAATAATGCAGCCAAGAAAGCATGAAAACTAAAAATATGATTTTATATTGTTTACATACCATGTATCTTTTAACCTTTCACTTCCAAAATGGAACTTGCTTTTTCTTCCTCCCTCATTGTGTCCTCCCTCATTGTCTTGTATTTGGCCCAGCTTGGCCAACTATGGCCCTTGCACCATAAAACCCAAAAACAACCAATCCAAAATGGAACTACTACCAGCCAAAATCATCTACTTTCTTACCTGTGAGGTGTAATCCAATTTTGTCAACAAACAGAAATGTGATTCCAGTTCTCTGTCCACTTTTAAGAAATAGATGCTAATAGATTATTTCTGCTGTGAGGGTTTTAAATAATATGGCTCTCCTATACTTATTGTAATCTGTTTTTGATTAAAAAAAATGCTTATTTGTTTAAATTTATTCACAGAAAGATTTCACCCAAAAAGTAATTGATCAATCAAATATGCTTATTATATTGACAGACCACTGGATGATATGAGCTTGAAATATGTTAGTCTTTGTATATGTGACAAACTATTTCAGTCTCCTTTTTAAAGCAAAAGTAATTTTTTCTTGGATTTTATAGCTTTCACTGATATTGGTTCTGTGGTATATCAATTTTAAGCTCACAGTAAATACATCTGTTGCATTTTTTATTAAATGAGTATTTTTTCAGGTAAAAAAATAAACTCCTTCAGCTTAATTAAACAAAAAGTCACTTTAAAAAATTCCAATTATCATCATCTAAGGTTGGGTTATTGAGATGTTTGGAAAAGTCTGGAATTATGGGACCGAATCTGGGAATAATTTGACCGTATTTTTCAGAGAAATCAATCCAATCATTGAATCGCTTTGTATGCAAAATAGTGTTTGTCAATTACGGCAGATCGTGGAATTGTATACAGCAAGTCATTTTTTATTTGAAAAATGTTTTTTATTTGTAATGCTGGTTATTTCTAGTTTGTAGCAATGTTTATTTGACCGTTTCAATGTACGCTTTTAATACCCCATCAATTGGAGATTTGCCATCTATGTTCCATTGTATTTCATTCACATTGGATCATATCAATCTGTATATTATAGTTAAATAAATTGCCTTTTGATTAAAGGTAATAATTTTAATTTGTGACTTATTTTTAATTAATTTTATTCATAAGGTTCCTTCTGGCTTGTCAAAAGAGTGTTTGAAATCATCTCCAAGCAATGAAGAGAAACCATCTACCATCTCAAACTGCATATGGATTATGTATTGAAAGATGTATTCTAAATTTGAAATAGCTTTGCAAGTCCATTTGTTACAACCTGAGTGAACAATCATTAGTTTCATTCAATTGTATTTTTAATCATTTGGAGATTTGCATAAACTGCATATGGATATGTATACTGATATAATAATTTAAAATGGCATACTTGGAATGAAAATTTTAATCAGTGCATTTCTTTGCTAACAAGTCTGTTTATTTCAGCCTGAATGAAAGATTACTTTAGTTTTATTAGATTGTATTTAAAGGTGCTTTTTGACCATTTGGATGCATATAGGAATCTGATCCATTTGTTTAATAATTTAAGTACTTAGCTTTTATTTAAAGATTAGAATGTAGGTTTGATAAATCTTTTACAAGATATTTATTAGATTGAATTAGAATACTATCTCATTTCATTCTATTTATTAATATTGTTATATGTCTTATTAGATTTAGTCAAAAGGTAAAAGCATTAAGAAAAGTGCTGTTTAAGGGAAACTAAAACAGCTTACAGTTGTCAGTACAAAAAGTAACATGAATACCTAGACAACCTTATGTTCAAGTAAACTTCTCTCAATTGGTAAAAATCTTAAGTAGTGCACTGATTTCAACTTTTCTATATTAAAAGCATGAGAGTTTCATTGTAAACATAAATGTTACCTACCAGAGAAAAAAAAGCAAAGAGGCAAAGCAATGTTCTTAAATTGCATTAAAGTAATATGCCAAATTATGCTTCAAGGTATTAAAGTGGTTACCAGAACACTAGTGTCCTCTATATTTAACTTACAGGACTCCTGATGTTAAGTATTTGTGATTTTGATGCTATTACATATTGATGACCAATTTTGGCTAAGATACTTTTACTATTTTACTGCTTGATATGTGTTCACGACTTATGTTCCTGTTTTTAATTAACCACCTATGTATTTTCTTGTATTCTATATATCATTTATGTCATCTTTCATTCTCTGATGATCTTTCTACTCTATAAATCTTTTCTACATTGCTTTCATTCTGTGTCCACAGAGAAGAGGTTGTCCTGGCACATCTGCATGTAGGACATACTCATCTCATCTATTAACTCACAATCTACATCCTATGTACAATTCTTGTAATTGTATTTTATCAGTATCACATTTTAATTGAATGTCCTCTTTATGTATCAATGCCATCTATGTTTTGAATCCAGTCTTACTCTCAAACATGTTCTTAGCAATGATTTTACACACATTATCTTACATAAATCTTTCATAGTTTATTATAGCATTATTAAATTAAATTATCTCGCTTTCATAATCTTAGTGCAGATAATTTCTTAACCCTGAAAAACTTATGTTAAGATTTTGACTAATTTGTACATTTAAATTTTGATGTGTATCGTTATTAATCTGTTGTACTGGCTGAGACCTGTTAGGTCTTTGTGCCAATTATATTATAAATAAATAAATTCTAGCTCCTTTTCTATTCTCTTTGCAGGCATTACAAAAGTGGATATGTTTTCGACAAGTTCAATGAAAGATGGAAACCCTCTGAGTTTCTGTCGATTCTGTTCATACTCAACTGCTTACAAAGGAAATTTAAAGACTCACATGCTAGTCCACACTGGCGAACGTCGGTATGTTTGCGGCATCTGTCATAAATCTTTCAGTCTCAAAGGTAACCTTAAAACTCACCTGAGAATCCATTCAGGAGAACGGCCTTATGAGTGTAAGATGTGCAGTAAAAAATTCACACAACAGACGGCCCTAACAAGTCATTTAAGGTCTCACATGAAATGAAAATCAAACTAAAAAGTAGCATTTAAATGAATACGAAAAATAGGTGATGGATAGTGAACAATACTGCATCTTTAGAATTTTGCCTTGCATTCAGCTGAAACTGACTTAGTGATAATTCTTTCTAGTGATCATAGATATTTTTATTTAGAAATGCATTTGCATTATCTCACTGCTTTTCATGCATTTAAATGTATTGTGTAAACTTTAGTCATGTGAAGTTTTTCTAGTTTCTTGTTTTTGTGTTATTTCTATAAAAATAGAAAATAAATTAATTGACAGAATAATTTTGTATTCATAATTGGTTGATTTTCCATCTAGTTCTAATTGCTTGTTGCATTTACATTCAATACTGTTCTGCCATTTTTTCTTTCCTTAACTAACACTACTCTTTTTGCTTTCAAGCGAAATGCACACAACGTATCTGTTCAACAATTAATCAGGGGTAGAAATTAGAAGCACTAAGGACTAACTTTTTTGACCGATTTCCATCAAATACTCCAAAACAGTCCCTTTTTGCTTTTAACTCATGAACATATGTAGAGTACAGAAAGCTGTGAAAGGTCCACTTTAAATGCAATATGTTCTGAAATAAATCATGTGTGTTTCACCTAATACAAACATCAAAGGTTTCATGAAACACTTATGTTAATAATTTTAAGGCAGCATAAAAAGCCCATTTCACGACTTGATTTCTCCCCAAAAGTAAACATTGACACATAAAATGAGCAAATCGAAAAGGTTCGTCTGGTGAAAAGAATTCGAAAATCTTTGGTCCATCATTTGAAAATAAATGGAAGCAAGATTGTAGTGTAATATGAACAAGAATATTTGTCTCCACCCATACCAGGTTTCAAACAAAACACTCAAAAATTCATGTTTTTAAATAAGGTCCTTTGTCAGATATCATTGGAACCTAAACATTTTTCTTACTAAAATGTTCTACTCAGGTGCAGTTTCAAATTAATTTTGTTTATGTGGATAGAAAATACAAGAGTATTTTAAATTTCAACACAAAACCAGGATCGACTGATAATTAAAATAAAACCATTCAATAGTAACTTTCAATACATTTGTCTCTGTAACACTGTTTGCTGCAATTTAGTTTTGTGTAAGAATTTACATTCTCCACTTTTTGGGGAATATGGTTTTAATTGGATTTTCTTTTGAGGTTTTTTGTATTTTATAAGCATATTTGTGAAAAAAGCAGAAATCGTTCATGAAAAAAGCTGACTGGGTCTAAAATGAAATTTATAGATGCAAAAGATGTGACTAGCAACTGCTGATTTTGAACTCCGCATGCAATTATTTGTCCCCAGTAAAGCATTAAACACAAACATAGTGGCCTACCAGTTTTTGATATTTGATGCATTACATTCAAATTTATTTACTTGTCATGATTTTTTATTGTTATTTAAAAAATCGATTTTTAAACTTCAAAATTTTAATAGTTTTCATCAAAATTTATCAGTGAAAACTAATTCTCACAATCACTAATTTTTGATTATTGTTTATGTTCTAGTCATAAAATTATTTGAAATATGGCTGCCACTTCAATTTTAATTGATTTCTTAAAATTTTAATTTCACTTTATAGATGTGCCTTTGGGGTCAGAAGTGTGTAAAACTTCTGAAAATATAAGAAAATAAAGATTTTATCAGAACTCAAATCTTATAAATTTTGCATGGCATATTGTGTAGTTTAATTTTGGTTACTGTCCGTTTCTCTACATTCAAATTTTCAAATCTCCTCAGGTTTGTATGTTAACATTTTGAAATATTAAGTTTCTAAAATAAATTTCGATTTTTATAAAGAAATTATTTTATTAGAAATAATTTATATATAATATAAAATAATAATTTTATTTGTTAAAAAATTAGTAATTAATCAAGGTATTTTCATCATAGAATAAACCACTATTGTTGAATTTTATTGAAGCTATGGATCTTGGAATAAAATATTCTGTATTTTAATGTGGCTAATTTTTGAAATCCAAATAAGAAATATGTCTTAATTATTCATCTTCGCATCAGTCATTCAAGAGGCATGGGCATTTATTAATGGGGGAAACTGCACCATTATTGCCAACAGTTTTTTGCCATATTTTAGCCTCTTGTCGTAGTCTTAAACCTTTTTATTGTTTTTTTTTTAATACCTTATCACCAATTTTATCAAACCTGTTGAGTCAACTTACCCATCCATTACTTTTTATCTTCCTTCATTCAGGATTTTTACCACATTTATAATTGATAAGATTTTAAATTGGATTTCATGGAATTTTATCATCTAAGATGAGGATACCCTGCCTTAGGTGATCCATACGGTTTTACATTTCTTGTGATTGAAATTTTCCCTTCATATTTAATTTTTATGTAGCTCATCTGGTTTTATTCATTGCATTTCTCTTATAATGTTGTTCTGGTTATTATTCCGATGTCTTTTAAATGCATTTTCTAATTTTATTGTCTTGTGTTTCACACAGCTTATCCTTTTTTGGATCTTGCCCCATAAATCCCAAATTAACAACCAAATGAGAAATAGAATGTATATTCCAATAATTCAGTCAAGTAGAAGTTTTTCCAACTAATTAATACCAAATAGGACATTCAGTAGTATGCATTAATTTTTGTAAAGTACAAAAAATTTGGTTTAAGTAAAAAAAATTTTAGCCTTTAGTTTTTTAACTATAGATTCTACATAGAGCAAAAGGTAAGTTATGTTTTTATGTTCCTAAGTCACAGCACCTTTTATGTAATACTTTATTAAATATGATTTCCCATTAATATATATGAATGATTTAACAGATTTAGTCATGGGATAAATATATAATTTTTAATTGCTTTAGTATTTGTAGTTAAAATTAGAGGTCCAATTTATAAATTAATTTTCTTGTTTAATTATTGATATTCTGTATCAAACTCCAATACTTAATCAATCTCTAAGATTATATTGAACACAAAAAGTATGTGAATTTTTAATATAAAACTTTTCTATTCTATATGAAAACGCTGATATCTTAAAAGGGTACGATTGCTATTTTATTACAGATTTGGTGTATGATTGGGACTATTAAGAGATTCTTACAGAAGGCAGTGTTGAAAAATTAATAAAGGTGTAGAAGGAATACATTTTGTGAAATCTAATTTATTGGATTTTAAAGCTAGCAATACTTGCATGTGCAGTTGGTGGATAAAGGGTTTAGGCAATCTTTTCTACACTACTTATTCAATTTGTTTGTTTTGTAATATAATATAGTATCTATAAGGTAGGTAGCAAATTACTATGCTTTCAAAGTATGTAGCTAATTACTATGATCTCATCAAAACTTTTTTGTGCCTTATAGCTACTGTGCTATATTTACTATTGTAAGTAATTTTATAACTGTTTCAGTGGTGTGTAAATTTTCCACCACTGAATTTGAGGTTTCAATCATTACCTGTTATCTTAGCATTCTGTAAACTGCTAATTGAAAGAAATATGTTATAGTATTTGCATTTGGTGATTTTACTATGTAGTATATAAGCATCACATTTTAAGCCTCCAAAATCATATCAGTATAATTAATGTAACATGTTTTTGAAAATGTAATTTTTGTCATAACTACATTTTCTTCTAACGTTAAATATATTGACATAGATGTAGTGCTGAAAGTTGATATATTTCAATCATTGTCTCAATCATTCAGTCTGCCATTGGAATTATAATTGGTGTATGCTCATAAAATGAAATAAAACTAATTTGTTCTGCTTCTAAATTCTATGTGTCTAACTCAAACCTTTACAAATGATTTTTCAGATATATTTTAACTTAAGTTATTTCTGAATTCTTAAAATTACTTTATTGTAAAATAAAATATTTCAAATTGTGATTTCTTTAGGTCTTTAAAAACTTTAATTTATGAGTTTTGAATACTTGTTTTAAAGTGTTTTCACATACTTTCTAAAAATTACAATAATAAAAATTTGATTTAATTGAATTGTTTCCTTAAAAATTGTAAATGAGACAATTGCATTTTTACTGAAAAATCTTAGAAAATATGGAAAGGATGCTTAAAACTTGTATTTCAATTTGTCTAGAGACAATAATTAATCTAAATACCTGTGCACAGCTGAAGTTTCTTAATTGTTTATATCTGTTGAAGGCTGTGTCATAACTCACATTTGGTACCTTATTTTAATCCATTTATAATGAATATGAGCATCAATATGCATCAAATGAAAAAAACTGATTAAAAAAAAGCAACATTTTGTGTACTGCTTACTGGTGTAAATTCTCGTTTCTAATTAAGTGCATGGAAAAATACTGCACACTTCAGTCATGTTATCACAATTAACTTTCGAATGTCTACTTCAATTATTTCCAAATCATATGTTTAAAGTATTTTTGACAGCATTTTCTGTTACTCAAGTCTATTTCCTCTTTTGCTCACATTTTCTTTTCTGTGCTGATTTCTATCTTCCAGACTTATTGCCTTCTGTAATCAGTTGGCATGGTGTGGAAGTTTGGAGAGTGGGATGCCAGCTCAGGTGTTGACTTCGACATCTGACCTTGGCTCAAAATTACGCGGTGTTGTCCTTGGATCTTTCCATTTGGGATTGATCCCAAACCGTCGCCAATAGCTTGTTGTGTTGCTCCAGTGCAACATTAATTAATTACCATTACCTTCTGTAATCAGACTTTCTTAAAAATTTCCATAAAGTGGAGCTTTTCTGTGTTTGGAAATATTATGCAACTCAATAGCTGAAATCAAGCACATTTATACTAAATGGCAAAATTGAAGAATGAATCCTATAGCAGTTGATTTTATATTGTTTTTATATGTGTGTTGCCACACACACCTCCAATATAGAAATAGTGTTGATTTCTGTGCTACATAAGCTAATGAAATATAGTATAACCTCAATTAGTTGTCACTGAAGGAACCAAGAAATTTTGATAACTTACGCAGAATGACGACATATGCTGCATAATCACAGAATGGGCTCATGTATTACTGTAACAATAGTGCAAATTTTAAATTTATCATGGTATTCATAACCTTTTTTTACCTTGTTAATTCAGTACCTTGAACTGACAAGGTATTTTTGAATTGTTTCTAAGACTTCAGGAACTTGTATTTTATTAGGTGGTGAAAGAATTTTCACTTTCATCTCTTGCACTTTCATTCTTTATGGTCGCTTGAGAACATACTGCAATATCATCAATATGTAGTCATTTATGTCAGGAATTATTCGTCCATTTTCATATACGATTTCAAATAAATTCAATAACGAATTAGGGTCAGTCGTCATTTTAGACTTCATTTTGTTTGCAATCAGACAAACCTTGCATGTTTTAAGATCTTTCCACAGTGACAATTTGAATTTTCATCGAGTAAACGAGTGTTGATTACATTGTCGTTTATTAAAGACAGGTCTGAAGAAAATTGATGCCTTGAGGGGCCGTCGTGGCTCAGTGGGTATGCCTACTGTGCTAGCAACCTGCAAGTTATAGGTGGCACAAGTTTGATACCTGTCAAGTGCATTCCTCCCTGCATGTATTTATTCTTCTGTGTCAGTAAAACTTATTGTGTCTGGCACAGCAGTGGCCAAATATGGCCCTTGATCTATAAAGCCCCAACAATCTATCTGGAGTGATGAGTTACCTATGTGACAACATTTAGAGGTTTTACTGTATACTATATAAATGATTTTTGCAGCCATGCTGCAATCATTCTATTATGATGTTTTCTTTTGTAGGTTTTGAGCATAGCAATATGCATTCCTATAAAACTGATTCTGGGTTTGATGTGTATTGCTGCTCCTTCTGCAACTACTCTTCCACCCATAAAGGAAATTTTCAAAGGCACATGGACGTTCATAGTGGAGATCGTCGATACACATGTGGAGTTTGTAATAAATCTTTTAGTCAAAGAAGTAACTTAAAAATTCATTTTCGAATTCATTCTGGGGAACGTCCATATGAATGTAAATTATGTGGGAAGAAATTCTCCCGAAAATTTCAACTCTCTTGTCATCTGTTGTCTCATGCTTAACTTGTGTTGCCAATCTGAAAATGAAATTGTAATTCCTTTTTCCTTTAATTTTTGTTCCAAAGGAGATACAATTTGTGTTTTTCTGTATCGTATACTGTTCAATATAAGTCCATGTTCCGCTTTGAGATTTTCTTTGAATTATAACTCTTGAAAAGCTGTACTGAATATGGCTGAGTAAGGGCAGCTTCACACTAACAGAATCCTGGTCAATCCGAATCCAATAGAGGGCTGCTGTGGCCTGGGTAGAAGAGTACCCGGAAGAAGCGGAAGAGAGCTTGGAAGAATACTGACTAGCAACCGGAAGGTTGCGAGTTCGAATCCAACCAAAAAACATCATGCACTAAGGAGTCTGGTGCATGTTAAATCTGTCGTGGCCTCAAATGTCCTCACGTTGGTGTGGCGTGGAAGTTTGGAGAGTGGGGTGCCACCTCAGGTTTGCCTCATCTGACCGTGGATCAAAATTACGTGGTGTTCTCAGACCTTTCCCTTCGGGATTGATCCCTGACTGTCATCAATAGCCTGTTGTGTTGCTCTAGTGCGACGTTAATTAATTACCATTACCGAATCCAATAGAAAGTGACTAACGTAGATTCGGGTACATTGAATCCGAACGTTATGAACTCAGGGAGTGTGAAATCTTTTATGATGAATAAGCTATTTCTTATGATAGTCACTTTCTCGAATCTTCATTAGTCGGTTTCCACTGGATTCGAATTGACCCGGAATCGTGCTGTGAAATGGCCTTAAGAGTTAAAGAAATTTGTATCTGTTTTCCTAAATGAAGTATGACTTCTCAAATCTTCATTAGTCAGCTATATAAGAAGACCAATCACAATCTTCCTGATCTTTTAACATTTTGAAGTAAGGAAAATCTTGATAAAGTTACCATGGCAACCAAGATTGTCATAACGCCTAGTTTTTAGAATTATTGTCAGCAAATGTTTATGGAAGATTTTGAATTCAGTCACATGTATCTGCAAAATTCATACGTTATTTAAAACATCTGATATTAACAAAGTGAATAACATCTCTACTGAGGAGCACTTTAACATTGGACTTGTGAGTTTTAAAACCATTAGACATTTTGGTTAGTTTTGGGTACTTGTATGTCGTCCCCTTGGGGGCACATCTTTAGGTTTGTACTGGCTTCACGAACCCGAGTGAACTGCTCTTCTCCCATGGGGTTTACTGTCTTTGGTAAACACGAGAATCGCACTCCCTGGGTATCCAAGCGATCTTTTCTCTTTTCCTCCTTCTGTTCTATCTCCCACCCTCTCTTGTTTTCCCTTTCATGTGTCTTATGAACAGCATTGAAACTATGAACAATTTTGCTTTGAAATCCAATTATCATATCACCAATCATATCAAGATTCCATTTTGAATTTTCCAATTTGATTAGCTTTTATTTAAAAAAATTCCCATCATGAGTTTAATTTTTACTTCATAAAATGTCAATACTTTTTCTGACCCGCATGTTTACTGTTCTCTGGGTTTCACCACTTCAGGGTGCTTAGCCCCTCTGTCGTGCTGGACTTCACTGGTCTTAAGTATTTTGGGTTAGTGCTGCAGCTAGGGATGCCCTGGGTGAACCGGCGGATCCACATCCCAATACTGTAGCACTATATCATGGTGGTTTCTTGAAATGCGGGCTGAGGCTGGAATGTTCCAGAGCCAGCAACCACTTCCCCTTGTTGGACTTCATGGTGGGTATGGGTTCACCATAAAGAAGATAATTATTTAATCTATGGATCCAAAATTTTCTTTGTGCCCTAGAGGAGGTCTAAATCCCTCAAACAACAAACTCAATACCTAAATTCTTAATAATGAATAACCCTGAAGGGAAACTTGCAACCTTTTCACCATTTGCTGTGCAAAAATATATTCAGTCTGCTGCTGGCGAACCAAAAGAAATTGCGGTCTGGTGATCTTTTCATAGAAACAATCTGCATATCAATCTGAGCAACTAATGAAATTAAACCAAATTAGCAAACTTTAACTTGGTTAATGTAACTCCACACAGAACTCCAAATTCTAGTCATGAAGTTATCTGAATCTGATCTTTTTAATATATCTGAACAGGAGTTTGTCAAAGAATTGTAATTTCAACATGTTTGTTCGGCCAAACGCATCTGCAACAGACGAGGTGATAAAAGTATTAACACAAAACATGTAATATTAACATTCAACCCACCAGACATACCAACATCCATTAAAACAGGATACTTAAATTGCAGCATTAGACCGTTCATTCCAAACCCCCAAAGATGCTTTAAGTGTTAGAGGTTTGGACATTCCCAGGCTTCATACCGATCACCTGCAATTTCTGTCATGCTCAAAACCCGAACATTGCAAAAACTGCTCTGATGAACCTGTATACTTCAGTTGTAAGGGAAATCATCCTACTTACTCCAGGTCTTGTCCTCACTGGAAAAAAGAAATCCAAAGCACAAAAAGATAAAACAGGATTTCATATCTCTAAGCAAAAAAAGTAGTAGAAAGTCAGACACCAAGAGAAAATACATATCAGAACCAGATGAACATAAGTCACATTATGCCAACTTTTCAGGAGAGCATAACTAAAAAGAAGGATCTCATTGCCTGGCTACAAAGCTAGTATTTGAATTAGCCTGCAAAAATTCATCGTTAGCAATAAAAATATACATGCTTTATCCATTGTTGGTTAACTTTTATGTAATTTTATAGCTTATTAAGACAGGACTGGACTTGCGTTATTGTGGTTCTGCATCAAAAACCTGTTTTAGGACTTACATAGCACTTTTAAAAGGTGTTTCAAGTAAACTAGAGGAGCAATCATAGTAACAATGTCTTTAATACTATCAAAAACATAGAGAAAGTACAAAAATATTTAATATCGTATAAAATATATAATGTATAAAAAATATTTAATATTGGTATAGATTGAATGTTGTAAAGAACTTAAAAGCTACAGATTAAGCAAAAACATTACTTTAGAGCGGTTGAGTCATCCTCAGGAAAGTTTCCTTCCTTCTCTCTCCATGTGGAAAAATTTCAAAGGGTCTGTACTCTTCAGGGACCCACTGCATTAAATTCATGAGGTCTCTGTACTTCTCATTACTTGTCTTGTTTTTGGTTACTCTCAATTTTGGGATCGTTGCTGGCATAACAACTCTTTGTTCTCTCTGATTTCTTTTAAATTCAACAGTTTTAAAGATATCTGCAAAACTGGTCTTATAGTACAATTTGCTGTCTCCTTTGTGAAGCTGTAACCACACTGCATTGGATATCAAAAATGGTTCTTTGTGTTTTTCTTCCTTGAAACAAATGGAGCTTCTTTGCTCTTCAAGTAGTGAAAATCAAGAAAGTCTTCAAGGCACATCCTTCTCACAACAAAGGGGTTCTTTTTTGAACATGAAGCAATACAATTTGCCCAATCATTTGTGGTAAAAGTAGTGTGGTTTTGTAGTTGCTTTTTTGCTCTCTTTATCAGACTGCTTGCCATCTACCTCCATGTGGGTGGGTGTTCAGCAAGTAGGAACTTATGGTTGACTTCTTTTAGAGTAGAAACTTTTTCCAACAGCCATAGGTACATGAAAATCATATTAATATTCCTGTTTCGGCCACTGCAATTATCTGTCCACCCTGTTATGTTTTCAGTAGGCCTATCAGGATTTCGTAGCTCTTCATTCGCCCATGTGAATAAACATGATACTATTTCGTTACCTCCTCGACCGGCTGTAACTTCATCCCAGATCATACACCAAGTTGTGTCATAAATTGTACTATTTAATGCCCAGAGTTTTCAGTAAAAACTTTGGGAGTTCTTCAAATCTGGCATTGGAGGACATTTTTGGAGATCAGACATAACGACTCAAACCTTGATTAGCACGGCCTTTCAGTTAATCTTCCCTTTTTAATTCATACCTTCGTGCAGCTTCTTCCAGGTGGTTTTCTTTTTATAATGTAAGTTCATTGAGTTTTTCATAATTTTTTAAATTTTGCAGTCTAGTTTGTCGCAAACATCACAAGTGTCATTATCTGCTGAGTGGAAAGACAAGTTGAAATCTTCATTGAAAACTTTGGAATAAACTCACTTTTTCTCTGGTTTAATTTTTTCTTTTTCGCTCTTATCTACATACAGTGAGTACATTGTGGAAATGTTCAGATGATTGCCCCAATATTTACATTTGGATCTTTGCCTACTGTAGTGGCTTTCATACACCGGAAACTTTGAAATATGGTTTTTGATCCGTTCTAAGCTATCACTCGGTAATTTATTTGCTTGAATATGTTTTCCCCTAAGGTCTGGCGTTACCAAACCAGACTCACTGGCTTTTCTAAAGCAACTCTCATGAAGGTTTCAGAAATAGAAAGCATATTCATGAAAAAAGTTTTGCAAATGACTTCCACCTTATTATAAAAGTTAAAAATAAATGTATGGCTCTCGGTTTTGTTTCTTGTGCCGTCTCTTTTCCATTGTCTAACAGGCTTAGTTTTTATACATGAAAGTGCAAACTGTCTTTTTGAGTGGATGGACTTGCGTTTGTCTGGCTCAAACAAAGGTTTGGACTTACGCTCTTATAATCCTAGTAAATCATAAAAGAAGGATTTTTTAGACTTATGTTGTTATGGCTTGATGCAAAATCAGATTCTACATGCAAAATTAATAACCTGAAAATCGTCATTTTTGGACTTACGTTCGTCTGGTTCTGAGTTACAGATTCCATTCCCAATGAAGAAATTGAAAATACAATTATGCAAAACAAAGAAACAACCGTCCAAGAAAAGATGCAACCATTAAAAATTCAACAAAAACATTCTCAAACCATCTGGTCCTAATCTTAAACACTTCTAAAACAAAATCATGCTATAAAATCTAATAGAATCGATGAAAAGTACTGGGAGACCTATTTTTATCTGGTGAGAAAATGGAAATAGACAAAAATAAAGAGTAGGCACAAACGCAAAAACCCCTGAAAGAATATAATGGTTAAAATAATATTTTGGAATTGCCAAGGCTACCGTAACCATGTTGAGAATGAAGGCTTTGATTGTTGCCATCTTGTATGTCTTGGTCTGCAGGAAACTTTTGACACCAGCATTATGCACAATCATGCTAGTGGTGGTGTAGCGCTTCTGACTTGTCTGGATTGTCCATCTTCAACTGTTTAAATTTTACACTTTCAAAATTTTATGCATTTTTATTTTGTATATATGTAAATTAAATTATTCAGTTTCGTTAGTTATACCTCAGATGATAGTGATCTTGTTTTTATTATCTGACTATTTAAATATTTTTATTCTCATCTACACATTTTACATGCTTTAAATCTACCTTTTATTTTTTACTTCATTTTTAAATGTTTTATGCTTTTATTGGACTATTCTGTCTTGTGTTTGGCGCAGCTTGTCCACTTTTGGACCATGTGCCATAAAACCCCAAGATCCAATCCTTGTTTGTCGTCGTTTTGCTATCAAAACCTTGTGCAAGTCCAACTTCTTTTGATTTTGAGGATTTAATATTTGGTTACAAATATGCTTACTAAACTTGTTTCAAAAGCTCCTAAGCTGACTATGTTATGACTTCAGTTATGAAGCCCAAACCTGTGAATTTTTAAACTTTGTATCATAACTGGCCTACAATTTGGTATCTAGTTTTTTTATTGTTCCTGAAAAGTTTTGGTTTCGAGACTTATGAGTGATAATAAAGCAATGTTTTAATCATCATGTGAATGGAATATGTGAACTTCATTTGCCAAATTACTTAAGTTTTCTAAAAATGTTTATTTGCATAATCATTTGTAATTATTTTATTGAACAGCTTAAAAATTCAATTTTTAAGTATTCATATTTTATTATAATTGAATGTCTATGGTTTACCTGTGGTTCTGCATCAATGACTTTATTTTTGTCATTATTTCATACCCATTATAACTCAAGTTGTGTTAACCAGACTAAATGAAAAAGTGTTTTCCAAATTGTGTTTCTGAAAAGGATACAGCTTAATCTATTAACTGTTTTGAGGAATTAGTTATCAAAGAAGTTTCCCTTATTGTACATGGGGTCGCAGTAGTTTTTTCCACTGCTCTAGCAACCTGCGAGTTGTACATGGTACAGGATTGCTTCCTACTTGGGTGTATTTCTCTTTCTGTGTTAATAAAATTTTCTTTGAGTGTGTATGTCCGTTTTGCTTGATGTTGTTGAGCACTGCTTGGCCAAATATGGCCTTTGTGCCATAAAACTCAACTAATACTTGATGTATGTATAAATTGAATATAAGTTATTATTATCTGTTTTAGTCAGTGAATAAGTATTTATTATAATTACTTGCTGTCATGACATGAGTATCTGGAAATTTATCTATTCAACATGTTTTCATAACATAAATTAGCTTTACAAATGTTATGTAAACAAGTGAAAGTTGTGTTGATTGATTTCTATTAAGCATATTGCTTACTTTCGAGTAAAAGGTATAACTAGAAAATGCAATTTTATGCTAAACTCATGTGTAGCATGACATCTGCAATTCTGTCAATATTTAATATCTAAAATAATTGAATATCTGGAGGTGAAGACATTTTTTGTCTTTGCTTTGTGTAACTCATAATTTGTAGCAAAAATAGATTATTTCAGATTAGGAGCTTCTATCATTTCACTGCATGGAACATAATTTATTTTAACAGTTCTATATGAATATCAACCAGTGTCTAATTTTTATCACACCTCCACTTCTCTATGAAAGTCTGCATAAACTATTTGTACTAAATATGTTCTCTCTCATGTATCCTGCTTTGTTAGAAAGGTAATACCATGCTGTATTTACTTGTACCGAAAAATTATCTCTTAGCTCAATGTTAATTTTCTTTAATAGTTTAGTACTATTCTTTTTTTGTAAAGCCTTTACAAAAATCTTGTCTTGCTTAAACTTAATTCTAAACAATTGTCTACCTATTCCTACCAATATTTCATGTCTTACGAGTACACTATTTCCTCTGGAAAAGAGGGGCCTTGGTGGCCCGGTTGGAAGAGTAATGGACTAGCAACCCGAGGGTTGCGAGTTCGAATCCGACCAAACACTGTTGTGTACAAAGGGGGTTGGTGCATGTTAAATTTTTTGTGGCCTCTAATGTTCTCACATTGACATGGTGTGGAAGTTTGGAGAGTGGAGTGCCAGCTCAGGTGTTGCCTCGTCATCTGACTATGGTTCAAAATTGCATGGTGTCCTCGGATCTTTTACTTCGGGTTTGATCCCAGACCGTCGCCAATAGCCCATTGTGTTGCTCCAGTGCGACGTTGTTTAAAATACTTACCTATCTCTGGAGAAGAGATTAAAATACATTTTAATTTGAGACTCGTTATTTTTGTTTTTTCTATAATAAATTTCTGTGTGAAGTTTGCTAATTAAATATTTTATTAAAATCATAATTTATTGATTATTTCCATTTTTAGGATCCTCTTCGCTGAAATATCATTGTTCCATGTGCAATTATGTCACCAAATACAAGTCATCTTTAACGAATCATTTCAGGGTACATACTGGGGAAAGGCCATATGAATGCAGATATTGCCTTAAAGGATTCAAAAGATCACACCACAGGGATCTGCATGAGTTTACTCACTACAGTAAATAACCACCACTGCTAACAAGAACTTTGTGAAAAGAACCAAGATTAAATTATTCAATTTGAAATTGCTTTAATGCTGCATTTTGATCACAAAACTAGAAATATGTTTGTTCCCTACGTACTCTGCATTAAAAAATGGTCTCTTTGTGACTAAAATAAATTTTTCAGCTAAATCATTTAAATAAGCTAAACAATTTTTTCCATTGGTGTGGTGTGGAAGTTTGGA
The DNA here is from genome assembly GCA_933210815.1 of Meta bourneti. Classification (NCBI taxonomy): domain Eukaryota; kingdom Metazoa; phylum Arthropoda; class Arachnida; order Araneae; family Tetragnathidae; genus Meta; species Meta bourneti. The sequence goes on from OW119928.1 coordinate 81,756,864, forward strand.
GAGGGGCCCCAGCTCAGGTGGTCTCATTATCTGATCATGATTCAAAATTATAAGGCATTGTCCATAGATCTTTCCCAGCGGGATTGATCCCAGACCATTGCCAATAATCCGTTGTGTTGCTCCTGTGCAATGTTAATTAACTACCTAGCAATTTAGATTCGAATAAAAGAACTGGATTACGAAAAATCAGAGAAGTATAAATAGACACAGGATACTGACAGTGCCCAGAATAATTTGGATATATTGGGAGATGCATTGAATAGAAAATATATAATGGGTGACTGGTCAATTTGCTTGTAAATTTACAAGAAGCAACAATTCTACTTAATTTGTCAAATAAAACATTACTGAGTCTCATGTGAATTAGAGTCAATGAGTAATAAGCACAGAAAATGTAAATCTGAATCAGTGGAAAATTATCAAATGCAGGAAGAGTCAAATTAATATTGATATACAAGCAACAAAACATTCTGTCAAATAAATGATACTGAAAAAATACTGAAAAAATTGCTTATTACTGGATCATTTGGGAATAAGGTATGTATAATATAAATTAGGTTTAGGTATTAAAATGTAAACCTAATATATATCACATATTATCTAGAAATATAACTCACTTTATTTTGATTTACTAAATTTTGATGCTTTATTTTTATTCTAGGAGCTCATTCTTTTCAATCTTTCTGAGGCATAAATTATATTGTTATGAAAATATTGTAAAATAAGCTCAAAAATGAAACATACAATATAACTATTTTATGCAATTCATTTACTGGTGTCACAGGACAGATGGTGTAATGTCCTAGGGCCTGAGTGTTTAGTCTAACTGGCTATTGTTGGTGGAGCTTCCTGTTTGTAATATGCTTATATTCTTGATGCTTGTGCCTGCCTGTTTGCTGATGTCATCTATTGCAACAAATAGAAATGAAAATCAGCTTTCAGACTCCATCTGGTTGAGAAGTCTGGCAATTCAAAGATTTTTATGAAATAAAGCATTTTGTTTTGCCTTGTGCACTTCCATTGTTGAACCCTTGTAAATAGTTTATGTAAAATTAAATATAACTTTTATTTCCAAAAATGCAATTTGGATTTTGTCACAGTGGGCAATTGAGGGTATAGCAAGTGCAGGGCTTTCTAGTGTTAAAATGTCCCCTACTTTATTTAACTTTAATTTTAAAAACTTGTCTTAATAATTTTTAATTGTATGCTCTTATATGGGCCTGCAATGGAAAAACGTTTTTGATTTTAGTTGTCTTTAATGTAATTTTGGGCACTGAATTCAAAAATCAGAATAAAAATTGTGTATCTTAAACCAATTGTTTCTGAAACTTGATTTTTTATTCATGTAATTGTATTTTATCTGTGTTACACATTTTAATTGAATTTCCTCTGTATCAGTGGCATCTATGTATTTTAAATTATAAGAGCTACTAAACGTATCCCTGGCAATGATTTTACCCTGTAAATGTTTTTAATTTTAAACAATTTATCTTGCATATAGATCTAATTTATATTTTAGCATTGTTCAATATAAATAATCTTTAAACTATCTAAACTTTTGTAGTTTTATACATAATTTTTAAATTATTAAACTTTTATAGTTAATTTTCTAGTGGAAAAAGAACTTGTGTTGAGGTTTTGACTTTAATTTGTTCATTGGTATTCCAATATGTATCTGTATTATTCTATTTTGCTAGTGCAGTATGATCTTTCAAGTCCTTGTGTTAATTGTAATAAGTAAAAATAAACCTTTCTTATATACTATCACATTTCATCGAAAAATCTTTATAATGTATTTGAACGGGTTTATTATTTTTCCTCACTTTGTAAATTTCTTTCTGCATGACAGTCATTTTAGTAACTTTATTCCTACTTCACAACCATTATCTTTGCATTATGTAATAATATCAATTTATTAAAGTTGAAAGTTCTTCAAGCTCCTTACTTCCTTAGTTCGCTTTTTTGTTTTTATGCTGAATGGTTTTAAATTACTGTACTTGAAAGTTATTGATTTTTAATGTTTTTGTCATTGCCAATGTTTAAATGCATCTTAATTGCTTAAATATATGTACTGTTGTAAACAATATTGCAGTTTGTATTAAGTTTCTACAGGGCGCTTATCCATATTTATAAAAATTAAGTTACAATACAGTAATGTATAAAGCAGGGTAGGGTAACCTTTCTTGAAGCACCATGAAGTACTTTTTAGTGGATTGCAAACTTTGTATTCATGCATACTTTCTAAAATGATGTCTTCAAAATCATTTTTGAAGTGTTCTCAGAAGTGTTTGATGGCAGTTCAATGCTTGCTCATTATATTACACATTTGGCAAGCTTTTTTAAATTCAAATTTGAAAAAGCGCATACAGTAAAACCTCAAAAGTCAGGCATTGATGGGACAGAACTAGTGCCAGGTTTCTGAAGCTATCCAAAAATTGTGAAAGGGATGTTTTGTAAAACACGTTTTTACATGTAACAGGAATGAAAATCTGCTCATCTATGCCTTATAAATAAAAGCACTCTGAAAGAGAAACTAAATATTTATCATCATTTTACAAATTACAAAACCTAGTGCAATATTACAAAGGAAAAATGGTTGGCACATCAATGTTAAGCAATTTAAATGGTACATATGCTAGTATTTAATATTGAATACAGTGTTCGCGCTTAGTTTACTAGATATCTTGGTTAATTTTGACTGTTTTAAGTATTTTGGTTTCTCTTTTATCAAATTGTCTTGAAACCTGTAAAGTTATAAAATGCAATTGGAAGGCTTTTTTAGGAAAGCCTTTACTGTCTACGGAAAGACAAGTTATGTTCAACAGAGTGAAACACTACATGCATTGAGGTGGCTATTTTTTCACCACAGACAATCCAAAACTTGAACATAAAAGTACAATTTAAAATGTATCCAACAAATAAAATATCTGAAAAATTTCCAGATTTTTGAAGTTGCCGGTTTTCTGAATGCCGTATTTAGGTTTCTCTGTAATTAATAGATTCTTCCTACGGTGCTTTTGAGGCTGTAAATTGTCATTTGGCACAGAATTTTCAACTGATGCAATTATTACTGAGTATGGGGAGTTAAGCCTCCTGAAGGGTTCATATGCATAAGTCCACCTTGAAACCTGCAGTTTTCCCTTCACGACTTCTAACAAGTTTTGGCCTTCTTGAAAAATAAAGTTTCCTAAGATTCTTTCAACCAATAGACGATGTTATTTAGTAATTTTGTTTGTTGTGGAGTAAAATCAATATTACTCTACTTGGTAATCTCAAACCAAAATATCACTCCTCTTCGTATGACACTTTTCTTCATCTCCCCAAAAGCTTTTGAGATGTCAAGTTACAATATCACACCTTTAGCATCCAAGAGCAAAAAGGCTGCATAACCAAAATAAATGAACATGCATTGGTATGTTTGTTATCAAAGCACGACCTCACACATGAAAATATAAAACTTGTTTTTCTGTGATTTTTTTATAAATATTTTTCCAACTATACTTATCTCTATTTCCTAAGAATTCATTACTACCATGCTGTTACTTCTAGAAAATAATTAAAAGCATTTTCATTCCAATTTTGAATCCATTAGTTCTTTTATTTGAAAAACTAAATATCTGCTTGAAATTTGCTCTTAAACATTGTATTGAAGCATTTTTTATTTTTAGGGTCCTCTTTACTACGCTTCCAATGCTCTGTATGCAATTACGCCACGAACAACAGGACACATTTAACTTATCATTACAGGAAACACACAGGAGAAAGGCCATACAAATGCAGATTTTGCTATACAGCATTCAAACGAGTGCATCATAGAGATGGGCATGAGTTAAAACACAAGTTGCCTAGTACTGACGGAACTTTCAAATTTGTGTGAAAAGGACAAAGTATTCAATCGGAAGATTTGTTTTGCTGTAATTTGATCACAAAATTTTTAAATACTCCATAAAGGTGTACTGTCTGTATATCACAAGAAATGTTCCAGACAAAAAGTCTGCCTGTATGTTGTAATAGAAATGAGACTGGGGGGGGGGGGCACATTTTCCATGGGGGATTCTTGAAGCATTTGAGTGTGTCACATTGGTGAACTTTACGACTATTACCTCTCCAGATGTTTGTGTGATAAGATATTATCCACCATCCCATAGCCAAACCATCCAATTTCAACACCTCATCCCGACTCAAAATGTGCTAGGCCTGTTTCTAGCGATCTCCAGTACCTAGACTTTCTGTCTGGGGCAGTTCTGGTAGACAGACAGTATATACATTTCCAAATTGACCTGGTATTTAAATTTGGTTGAGAGAAAAGAAATCTGGTCACAAAATATTTGAATGATCACAAAATTTTCTCATCTTGGACTAATTTCATAAATGACTTGATCATTTAATTGTCTTTTTGCAATGTATCTCTATTTAGTTCAATCTAAGTTAATGTCATTTTTATCCAATCAATTCAAAATAAATTTATTTCAATCTAGGGTATTTGTTATTTTCATGTTTGAGTTTGATGAAAATTAAATTTTGTTGGTAGGAACGTTTTTAGTGTTTTAACCTCTTCATCAAAATCCCATTTCCATGGTGGTTTTTTTTTTGGCTTAATTTCAATGTTGCATTGCTAGTCATCTATATTTAATTTCCTCTTCATGTGCCCGTTGTGACTCGGGTTTGCCCACTATGCTACCAATCCATGAGTTGTAGGCAGCACAGGTTTGATTCCTGCCTCTTATCCTGAATGTATTTCTCCCTTCTGTGTCAGTAAAACTTTGTCCTTGATGGTGTCTATCTTGTGTTTGATGCAGCTTGGCCAATCATTGCCCTTGTGCTATAAAACCCAACCAACTCCTTTAAGCAAATGCCTTTTTTAGATTATGGTAGATAGTTGGATGTTTTATGGTTCAAGGGTTATATTTGGCCAAATTGCACCAAAAAACATGTAAATTGAATACACACAAGGAAAGTTTTCTGTCACAGAAGATAGAAATACTCAGGGAGGAATCAAACTTGCACTACCTATAACCCCCATGTTGCTAGCGCAGTGCACAAATCCACTGAGCCATAGTAGTAACCTCTGTAACTCTGAGGTTATCATTGAAATGTCCTTAGTAAAGTTTACATGTTATGTTCACAGTGTATTGTACTCTTACTAAAGGTCCTAATTAATTTTTTGTTTTAAATATGCTGTCTCTTGTCATTTCAATGCAATTGGAATTACCTAACATAAAATATTTATCTTTAATGTTTGAGATGTTCTTTTGGTAATTATTAAATTTTGGTGTTATATGAACATTTTAGCAGTGATTCTTAACCTTTTCATCATTAAGATCCCATTTGCTATTGCGATATGAAGTTACAACCATATCACACCTATAGTATCAAAGAGCAGTCTGAATAACCAAAATAAAAAAACATACACTGGTATGTTTGTTATCAAAGAACAACATCGCACGTACAAAAATACCCACTTGTTTTTCTGTGATTTTTTTATTAACATTTTTCCAACTATACTTGTATGCAATTTATAAAAATTCATTATTGTGCTATTGCCTCTACAATAGGGATTAAAAGTTTTCATTCCAATTTTGAATCCATTATTTCTTTTGTAGAAACTAAATATCTGCTTGGAATTTGCTCTTAAAAATATTATATTAAAGCATTTTTGTTTTAAATTTTTAGGGTCCTCTTTACTGCGCTTCCAATGCTCTGTATGCTGTTATGCCACGAATAAAAGGGTACATTTGACTTATCATTACAGGATACACTCAGGCGAAAGGCCATATAAATGCAGACTTTGCGATAAAGCATTCAAACGAGCGCATCATAGGAATTTACATGAGTTAAGTCACAAAGACTACTGATAGAACTTTTAAATTGGTGTAAAATGGACAAAGTATTCAATCTGAAGTTTCTTTTTGCTGTAATTTGCTCACAGAATTTGGAAATATGCTCTAGAAGGTATACTGTGTGTATCACAATAACTGTTCCAGACAGAAAGTCTGCCCATGTTGCCACAGAAAAGAGACTGTCCATTTGCCATGGGGATTCTAGAAGCATTCAGGTTTGTCACATTGGCATAGTTAGAGACAATTATCTCATGACATTTGTGTTATATTATCCACTGTCCCGTCATCAATTCCAACACCTTATCTGACTCATTCCCACTCAAAATTTGCTAAACCTGTTTCTATAGTCACCTCCTTCGTAGACTTTCTGTCTGAAGCAGTTCTGGTGGACAGACAGTATTTACATTCCAAAATTACCTGGTATTTGAATTTGGTTGAGACAAAGAAATCTGTTGGCGAAATTATTTGAATGATCTTACAAGATTTTCACATCTAGGGCTACTAATTTAATATATGACGATCTTTTAAATTTTTTTGTGTTGTATCCTTTATTTAGTTATATTTAAATGCTGATTTTGTTTTAGCTCACAATTTAAAAATGTTTGAGAAGCATTTAAAAATTGGTTTAAAATATATTCACTCTCGTTTAATAGAGACTGAATGTTAATTTTTATTGATTCTTTTCTAATTGGATACCAGATTTCTCATTTAGTTTTTTGTTTTGAATATATTTCTTTTGTCATCAATCAAATACCCTTATGAAATGTACAATATTTTGTCATTTTTATGTTTGAGTTTTATGAAAATTAAATTTTGTTAGGAACATTTTTAGTGTTTTAACCTCTTCATCAAAATCCCATTTTCATGTTTTTCTTTACTTAATAATTTCTGTTGCATTGCCAGTCATCTATATTTAATTTCCTCTTCATGTGCCCACTGTGGCTCAGGTATACCCACTATGCTGCCAACCTGTGAATCTCAGTAAAACTTTCTTTGTTTGTCCTTCACTTGATGTTGTCTATCTTGTGTTTGACGCAGCTTGACCAAATATGGCCTTTGCGCCATAAAACCCAACCAACTTCTTTAACCACTTAACGCGTTTACCCGTCTGACGCGGGCGAAAGTTACTGGCAAATTTGCACAAGCCCGTGTCTCACATGGGCGCTCTTGTATCTCGCGTTATTTTATTTCTAATGCCCCCCACAACTGAAATTGCAAAAAATAACTTACACTATACCTATATATTCATTTTCTGTCAAAAAAAACTCGATGATTTTTTACCAGTTTTTCTGAAAAAAACTCGTGCTTTAAGTGGTTAAACAAGTGCTTTTTTAGATTATAGTAGATAGGTTTGTATGGCTCAAGGGCCATATTTTACCAAATTGCATCGATTAACATCATGTAAATTGTATACACTGACAAGGAAAGTTTTACTCTCATAGATGATAGAAATAAACCCAGGGATGAATCAAACCTACACTGCCTACAACTTGCAGGTTTTTAGCGCATTGCACTAAACCACTGACATCTGAGGTTATTATTGAAGGGTCCTTAATGGAAGGATACATGTTATGTTTAAATTGCAATGTACTACATGCAATATAACTAAATATAATAATGCAATATAACTAAACATCATAATTTAATTTATTTAAAATATGCTGTCTCTGGACATTTCAATGCAATTACCTAACATAAAATATTTATTAGTTTTTGAGCTGTTTTGGTAATTATTAAATTTTGGTATTTTAGCAGTGATTCTTAACTTTTTCATGGTTAACATCCCATGGTTTATTTTGCCTTAATTTCAATGTTATATTTCCAATCACTTATTTAATATCCTCTTTAAACAGACTTTTTGAGACAGTGATAGAAGGCATTTTGTATACAGCGCCTCTATTCTATCGACAACTACTCTGACAGTACTTTCAAGGTCAAATTTTAACTTATTTTTAATATGAAATAAAAATGCTTTATTTGATACATAATGTGTCTCACTTGACACTTGGTATATACTACAGTTGGTTTCTTGTCTCCCAAGAAGTGCAATATTCAAGGAGCTACTGTAGCAAAATCATTCATTGCATCTAAAAGCACAAGATCTGCATACAAAACCAGTGTAATGGTATGTATGTGTTATAAGAACGGCTTCACACTCATACAAAAATATAATTTTTGTTTGAAACTTATAGTAAACAATTTTCCATATATTTATCCGATATTTACTCATTGTATTTACTATTGTTCCATATCTGTATAACATACTATTGTAAGCGGTCATCTCTGAAATAAAGATAAAAATATCTGCATTTTAATTTCAAAGCCTTTGTTTCATTTGTTTTAGAAGTTGAATTTCTGTATGAAAAATGAAACATGCTTTTCCGTACTTTATTGTTAACCTTCTTTTCACGTTTACTTATAAACTATTTAATGCTAGTGTACTGTTTCCTCTGGAATAAAGATTGAAATATTTGCATTTTAATTTTGAATATATAGTTGCATTTGTAATGAAACTAAATATGTATCTGAAATTTGTTGATTAAAATATTTTACTGAAGCCCCTTTTTATTTTTAGGATCCTCTTTTTTGCCATTTCAATGTTCCTTGTGCAATTATGTCACCAGGTACAAGTCAAATTTAACCAATCATTTTAGGATACACACAGGTGAAAGGCCATTTGCTTGTAGAATTTGTGGTAAGGCATTCAAACGAATACATCACAGGGATCTCCATGAATTAATTCATAGGTAGATATTAGTAACTATTGCTGTGTGAAGAGAACTTAGAAATGTTGGAGAGAAATAAAACAAGTATTCAATCTGAAGTTGGTTTAGTGCTGTGCTTTGTTTACCATACTAGAAATATGCTCCATGTTTTGTATACATTCCAAAATGACTTAGTATTTTAATTTGGTTGTGGCAAAAAGACAATTTTTGGCAAAATCATTTGAATAATCTTCATGTTTTTCTCATCCAGGACTGCTAATTTAATATATGACTTGATCTTTTAATTGTTTATCGTGTCCTGTATTTAATTATTTAAATGCTCTTTATTTTTTCAGCTTCAAATTTAGAATTGTTTCTCAGAAATGAAAATTTAAGAATTTGTATGAAATTTTATATCATGAATGGGATGGTTAATGGAATCATTTCAATTATTTGCTTGTTTTTCCATGTTTAAATGGGAAGATAATTTTTACCGATTCTTTGTAATTAGAAACTCTCTATCATAGTTTCTTATTTTAAACAAGTTTCATTTGTTGTGATGCAAATATCACTTTCAACTATGCAATATTTTGTTATGTTTGGTTGAAAATTAAATTTTTGCTGTAGGAACCCATTAGTAGTTATTCTTAACCACTTCCTCAAAATCCCATTTTCACATATTTTTATGGGGGTGGTTTTGACAAAAAGAAATTTCTTCACTAAATCATGTGAATGAGTTTTTCTCCGCATTTTTAAAGGTATTAAAACGAGCTTCTAATTTATTAAGTTTTAATTTAAAAGGCTTAAACAGAATACATGAAATATTTTTATTAATTTTGAATAGATCCCGGTTTGATTATAAAAATGCTCATGTGTTTTTCCAGCTACCAACTTTAAAATTCTCAAAAATTGAATTTTAAAAGTTTGTAAATGTAATGTTTCCAGTCATGGATGAGAAGGTTAATAAGTGCTTTTCCATAATTAATTTACTTCCCATGTTTAAGTTGCGAATTAATATGTTTGTCATTAAAAATATCTAATTTTGTTTCTTATTTTAGTTATATTTTTTCTTGTCATTGTTATGCAAATACTTTTATCAAATGTACAATATTTGTCCTTTGTATTTTTCCCTTTGGACATTAAATTTTGATGGTTAGAGCATTTTAGGAGTTATTTTTAACCTTTTTTATCAAATGTCTCAGAATTTTTTAGGTATTTGGCTTAATTTTAAGGTTGCATTGCCAGTCACCTTCATTCTGTGTTCTGTTCATCTTAAGAAAATGCTTTTTGAGGTTATGATTGAAGGGTCTTTGCTTACATATACGGCATCTCTATTCCATAGGCAACTGTCTGATACAGACACTGGAAAGACAGTACAACATTGTCATAAAGTACTTCATGGTTGAGAGTGGTTGCACTGCTATACATACTACTTTATTAAAAGTTGATTATTATAGTGGCAGGTAAGTTCCCCTCCCTTCTAGAATTTAGCTGTGGATGAATTCGATAGATGATGCCACTTATTGACTGATTTCCAATAGTGTGAAACTGCATATGTATTAAGATCAAGGTTTACTTGTACATGTGGTCGTGCAATGGATTATTTCAACCATGTGTTGCCCATAATAGCTAAAAAGGAATGACGAGTGAAGCTGTGGTAGTAGAAGCAGTGTTGTTTTGGGGCTTTGGACCAGTTTGTGGAAGTAATTAGCATTGTATTGGCAATTCAACTGCTTATTGTGTGACCATTCATCGAAGTATGTGCCTATTATATCAGTACCATGTGGCTTGTTTTCATGCGTATACATTCATAATCACGTTGACCAATGTAGTAGACACTGGAGAGACAGTGCAACTTCAGTCCACCTAAAAGTACTTATTGATTTAGACTCATTACATTGTATTGAAAGTTAGTTGTAATGGTGGGTAAATTCCCCAGGCTTATCAAGGTCAAATATCAAGGGCTAAAGAATGTAGTTTTCTGTTTAATGCTATGACTTAATCTAAAAATGAATTGTATTATATTTGTGTATGGGTTTATTCAGTGTGTATTCACTTAATAAATTTCTTTCTGCTTGAAAATTGTTCAAGTTCAAACTGTTACAGACGGTTTCCATTTTCTTTATGATGACAATTTTATTTTTAATGTAATCACCCAAAGCTTACAATCTCTAAGCAAGCAACTTTTCATTTATAAGCTTAAAAAGTTAAATTTTTTATCATTGGATTTATTTGGATGTGGATGGAATAGCAATGCCAGCAATGAATAAAATATTAACTATGAATTGTTTTCTACCTCCATTTGGAGAGCAAAGCAGAAGTGTTTTAAGGTAGTAAAATACCCCTTCATATCACATTCGCAAGTAATTTGAATAAAAAGTAAAGTAATATGTTTTAAAAAGTATGTGTATCCCATATGTACTATAATGATTATACTAAGATATTATAATTTTCATAAATATTCTATATTGTTCTTCATTATTTTGAAAGGTTGTAGCTTTATACCATGGTGAATAAAAGTGCTTAATTTTATGTATAATGTATGTCTATTTATTTCTCATAAGATCTCGGCTATCATGTATTACTTCTACTATATCACATTGAGTTGAGTATGTGTATTTAAGAACCAACAGTCTTATTTAAAAGATAATACAAAGGAATCTCACAAGTGTTAATTTTATTGGTCCCAATGAAAATGTGATTGTCCTGTTTTTAGTTGTCATTGCCAATACTTTTTAACAACTCCATTTTAAACTTGTTTGATTTGATCAGGAGAAAAAACCCTTAATCTTTTTAGATTTTTTCATAGCATTAGATTATTATATTATTTTTTCCATGTTCATTACTGTCATTTTATATAGTATATTTTATGTTATTGACTGCCAATTTTACTCTTATAACTACTGTTATCATAATTTTGATTCAAGTGTTCAAATTATATTTTTGTTTCCATGTTGTGTACCAAAATATTTTAATCCACTGGTATGGTGCCTGTTCGAAAATTGTAATTTGTTTTTATTGATTTTTATTTGGTCTTGTGTTTTGCACAGCTTATCCATTATTGGATCTAGCACGATAAAACCTAAATCAACCAACATAATGAAAATTGAGTATTAAAACCCTGATCAATAGTCATGGTTTAAAGAATAATTTTGCACAAAATCCAGAGCATTAGTAGTTCCAATTTAAGCACTGCATTCCAAAATGTAATTTGTGACTTTGACCCACAACATACGGGAACAGTAGTGTCAGTACAATGAATTAAGTAGTGAGAAGGGATTTTTGTGATTAAGTATTCATCATTTTATGAAAGGTACTTTTTGGCTTTCAACATTCTTTAAGGTAAGTAAATTGCTTTATATTCACACTTTACTCATTTCAACTGTACCACTAATTTCTCCTTATTAGCCTTTTACAATTTACTTCAAATAAAATTGACGATCCCTTCTGACATCTCAAATCAGGATTCTATTGTAGAATTCTGTTGTAAACTTTACAAAACATGCACAGTCAGTATGATCTTGATCCATATGGTTGTGACTAAGTTCAACTCTTTAGTTTTCAGGTATATACAACTTTATGAGTATCCATTTGTGTTCTTCGTCCCTTTTGAGCAACTAAGTGCCCCTTGCATTCCTACTATTTGTTGTCTTTGTTAGTTATTTAACCTTCTAAGTGTCATGCCTGAACACAGTTTGGAAAATTCAATTTGAATACAGCCCAGAAAAATCCCTTAATTGTAAACAGAAGACTATTCAGACCTCTCGCACCTCGAAATATTTCAGGTCTGCCACCTACAGCACAGAAACTCGTTCGAACTGTAGTCGGCCATTCCACTTGGACATTTAAGTGTGCTATGTTCTAAACAGTCATATAGACTTATTTTAAAGTTTTCGCTTGCAACTTAGTATTAGAAACTGAACTTTACCTAAACTGAAATTATCTAATAATTCAATATTAAGTTTCATTAATATTAGTTTAATGATATGTTTTGTACACTTGTGCAAAAAAAAAAAACATGTATACCAATAACTTAGTATAAATGATTGCCTGCTTATACTTATCTAATATTTACTTATGTTTCAGTATATATTTACTAATTAATTTATTTTGATCTTTACTTATTTGCTTACTAATATCTAGATTAAAATATTTGTATTTGGTACTGACATAGTTCTGTCTAAATATCACTAATATTAACTATTCTATTAACAACAACATTTTTATTTCTAGGGCCCTCTTTATCGATATTCCAATGCTCTCTGTGTGAGTATATCACCAAGTACAAGTCAAATTTAACTAAGCATTTTAGAATACACTCTGGTGAAAGGCCATATGTATGCAGAATCTGCTATAAAGCTTTCAAAAGATCACACCACAGGAATCTGCATGAGTTAATTCATAAGTAAATAACTACCTGTACTGACAAGAACTTTGGAAGTGGTTGAGTGAAATAGAAAAGTATCCATTTGGACATTGCTTTTATGCTGTGTTCTGTTATGAAAAGACTGAAATTATACTCTACATGTTTAGAAAATGACCTGGTTTTTGAATTTGGTTAAATTATTTGGAAGAACTAGCAGGTTTCTCTCATCCCAGACATTATAAAGGACAACTACAATATTAAATTTTGATGTAAAAAATTGCTCTATTTTTTATTGTATTAGTGTTTCCCAAACTTGTTTGAGACCCGCGAGAGTCTAGGAAATAGCGATCTTGAGGAAAAATGTTCTAATTGCATCAATATTGTAGGACTAAGGTATCTATTACTATATATCTGTCCTAGAGGTAGAATCGTAATTTCCATTTTTATCTCCTATGTATATCTCCCTCTGTTTAGTCAGCTTGACCTAATATGGCTCTTGCACCATTACCCTACTCACTCTATATTTATATATCGTTTTGTTATTGAAACTTTGTAATTCTTCAAATCAAAACTTTTCAGAACAATAAAAAACTGGATACTAAAATGTAGACGTTATGAAATAAAAGGTTTCGAATTCGCCAATAGAGGGCTATTTGATTGATGTAGACTTCGGAGATTTTGGAAGAAGTTTGGCAAGATAATGTAACCAAACATTAAAACCTCATAAATCAAAGAAATTGGACTTATGAGGTTTGATAGTTAAACAATGATATATATAAATATTAAATATATGCATAGTGAGAGATGGCAAAATTGGAGGTACTGCTATTTACCTCTAGGCACAAATATTTGCTTTGTAGGAGTTACCTCGTTAAGTGGTAACTCTTGAGAAGTAAATTCCTAATTGACTTTTTCACAACATTGTTCTGAAACAAGTATTGAGGTCTCGAATTAATCTTTTCTTGGCTGTCATATCCAAATTTAGTGGAGAACAATCTGATTAATATGAATGAAAAAGTGTTCTATATTTTTATCTTCAAAACACATGTATAGAACAGGTTAGGGGTAAAACAAGATTTGAGTTTCAAAATAACTATTTTTACTCCATATATATGTATAAATTTAAATAGTTCCAAGCAATATCATTCACATTTAAAGTATGAAAAACTTTCCTTTGTATTGTTTAAACACTTAACGCATTTACCCGTGTTTGACACGAGTGAAAGTTACCGGCAAATTTGCACATGCCCGTGTCTCACATGGGCGCTCTTGTATCTCGCGTTATTTTATTTCTAATGCCCGTCTGAGATCCGTTTTAGTAAAAATAGATAGGCCAGATTAAACTTATACCATATATGGCATAAACTTATTTATCATAGATGATTTACCACTTATTTATAGATGGATATTAAACTTATTTACCGTGGGCAACACTATGCATCATTTTTCTTGTGTAAACCAAGTGGTGGATTTTGATGATTAGCTATGTTTGTTAGGAATTCTTTGTTATAAAGCAGTTGTTTGGTGTGGAAAGGTAATATATCCATTTTTATTATGTTAAATATCATAAAAGTAAACAGTTAACCATAAATTAATTTTTACTAAGTGTTTTTATAACTTGTTTAGAAAATGTTATCTGATAATGAGCGACTCTGACGATTTTGAATATGCCAATTTATCAGAAAGTTTCAGCGATGAAAGTGATGATCTCTTGAGTGATAGAAGTGAATCTGAAGTTAATATTTTATTATTAATATTTTGAAATTCAAAATAAACATGTAATCAAATCGTTTACACTTTGTTTGTATAATATTTTTTTATAACTTTTACCCCACCCCGCAACTGAAATTGCAAAAAAATAACTTACACTATACCTATATATATTCATTTTCTGTCGAAAAAAACTCGATCATTTTTTTTACCAGTTTTTCCAAAAAAAAAAAACTTGTGCTTTAAGTGGTTAATAGATTTTAATAACATTTAGTTTATTAGCTTTGTTAAAAGTGATCAATCTGTCGTGGCCCCAAATGTCCTCACATTGGCATGTTGAGGAAGTTTTGTAGGTACTAAATGTAAGAGTAAGCTGGCAATTTGAAAAGTTTGGGAAGCACTGCTTAATTTTATTAATTAAATTATCATTACTTTACAGCTAAAAAAACATTTTTAAAATACTCAAAAATTGATTTTTAACAAAATATATTTTATCAATGGTGAAAATGTTAATCGGTCTAAATTTCTAAATCTATTTTTTTCTGTTTCCACTTTAATTGTATTGTAAATAGCTTTTTTGTTTTGTGGTATTAGCTTTAAATATGTTGCATTTTCTGTTCCTTTAATGCAAATGCAATTATCAAATATGCAGTATCTATGACTAGCATTTGTAGATATTCTTTTATAAAATGGTTATGGTTTTATAAAATTGTGTAAATTTTGTATTAGGAATATTTTCAGCAGGTAGTGATTCTTAATCTCATCCTAAAGATCCCACTTTCATGTTTTATGCTCTGATGTCATTGTTATACTGCATTCACCTGTGTTCGATGTCTGAACTGCTTTTTTGAGGTCATGATTATAAGATCTTTATTATTTGCTACACCTGTGTTCCATAGGCAACTGCCTGACACTAACTTATGGTCAAATCTCAAAGACAAATTAGTTCTATTTTCTGTTAAATATTATAGCTTAATCTGTCCTGTATAATGTATTTATCTATTGTATTTCTTCATGTTATAATAAACTTCTTTGTATGTATGATCATTTTTAGCAATTTAATGTTCCTTCTGTACAATTTATTTTGTCTTGTACATTTAGTTTTTAAAGTAGATAATTCTCCAAGTTTGCTACTTGTGTAGTTTTTTAGTTTCAATCCCAAGTCTTACAAGTCGCTACTAAAAAAGTTATTTTTTACATTTTCATCATTGCCAAAGCCATAATTATTGTTTGCTCAATCAAAAGTATGCATGTATTTTTTGTTTGACTTTTGAAGGTAAAAAAATTAACATTTTCAATGTGCCTTTAGGTAATTTTTACTAAAAATGTACTCATTAATTTGCATGTCTTTTATCCAGGCACATTTAGATTTTAGGCTACATTTATAGCTAGAATTTTTCGTTTGAATGATATAATTGAGTTACATAAATTTTCTTGAGCAACTTAACCCTCCAAGTGGTCTTGACGAGATATCTCGTCCATCAAGATCCAACCAATTTATGCTTCAATGTCAAGATATATCATCAAGATATTGCTGATTTTTTTATGATGATGAGATCAAGATCTTGTCAGTTTTTTTATTGATAAGGTATCTCGTCCATCAAGATCTAGTCAATTTTGCTAATAGCAAGATACCTTGTTGAGACACCCACCAGGAGGGTTAAGAATTTAAATTATTTTTCTGGTAATGGATTATGAAAATAATTCTCCAGTTCTTGAGAAGATTCTTTCATTGTTTCTTGTGATGATTATACCTATATTTTTATTTTCAGGTATGCATTGTTCTCATTCTGCACATCCGAAGTTCGAGCCTCAAAGACAATGTGTTAACTCATTCTGGAGAACGTCCTTATGTATGCGTTCTTTGCAGTAAATCTTTTGTTCAGAAAGCACATTTGATGACTCACTTGAAATTCCATACCAGGGACGCCCTAATCAGTGCAAAATGTGCAACAAGACTTTCACTATGAGTCACCATTTGAAATATCACCTGCGCATTCCCCATATGAAAAGAAAGGAAATCGGTGATAAGTGAAATGGTACTTCATGCCTAACTCACCATGCAGTTTAGAGCCTTTTCAAGGGGAAATGGAGAAATCAAATTGAGTTCATGTAAATCTATAGAAGTATCTATATCCCATATCTCTCGAGCTACATCCAGGCACATCTTGATTTTATGTCTTGAATGTTTATTTTTAATGATATTTTCATGCCAACTAGACATCTGTTCTCTTAGTGATACAATAATTTTTAATGTGGACGCATGTGAAGAAATAGTGATCTGTGTCACTTACTTCACCACAAGAGCAAACAGGTTTTGCTTTATCTTGAATCTGTACAAATAGTGATTGACCCATTATATACCATACAAAGTGTTTGTAATGGGGTGATTGAGGTTCACTTAGGATATGTGTAAAGGAATACTAGAAAATGCAGACTAGAACAAAAGATTGTTCATGCAGCAAGCATAGAACAGGTTTACTTTCCTGGTGTGAATTTGTTTTCAAAGAAATAAAAATGTGAAAATTATAAGTTTTTTCCTATTTAGCATTTTTTGTATTTTTGGGGTCAAATGCATTTTTATTGGCCATTATTTAACCTCTTCAATGATATGGGAAGCCAGA
The DNA here is from genome assembly GCA_933210815.1 of Meta bourneti. Classification (NCBI taxonomy): domain Eukaryota; kingdom Metazoa; phylum Arthropoda; class Arachnida; order Araneae; family Tetragnathidae; genus Meta; species Meta bourneti. Next base: position 81,774,109 of record OW119928.1, read on the forward strand.
TTTCACACACACCCTTTAAGAGTTAAAGGACATTAAATAGTTATTTTTCATTAAAAATACTACTTACCCTATCTTAGCTTTGTGGTATTCTTCATTAATTTGTACTGTTTCTTGTGTTTCCATTTCTGCACTAGTAAAGGGTGTTTTTTATGCAAGGGTGCCATTTTGTTTTGGAATTACTTTTAGTTAAAACATTTTTAATTATAAATGTTTTACATGTTTACTCAAATTATGACATTGTTTATTGAATTGCCCACATTTTGACACCAGCCAAATGATCATCTCTGGCCTCACTGCAAATACAGGCTCTTTCAACCAGATTTTTCATTACTTTTGACCACATTTCTGGAGTGATTTATTCAATTTCTTCATGTATGTTTTGCTTAAACTGTTGGATCGTTAGCATACTCTTCTTTTTGTAGCCTCACAGAAAGAAGTACTGCACAGTCAAATCAGGGAAACGAGGAGCCAATCGACATCTCCATCTTTTTTCGATCTGGAAATATCCTTTAAAATTTGTATGATTGCACAAGCTGTATGACACATGCTATCCATCTTGTTAAAACCTTGTCGATCAATTTCAGGCAGAAAGAAATTTGTAACATCGCATAGTATTGTTTACAATTGACAGTGGCCACATTTTCATTAGCATCCTTGAAAAAGAATGGTTCAACAATGCCACCACTCTAAATTGCCGAGTGTCGTCAAGTAAACTATGTAAAAAAGTTTAGTTGATAATGTTTTATTTTAAAATCATACCAAAACAAAATGGGTTGGGGCAGTCGTTGCTCAGTGGGTATTCCCACTGCACTAACAACCTTCAAGTTGTAGGCGGCGCAGGTTCAATTCCTTTTTCTCTTCTGTGTCAGCATAACTTTCATTGTGTGTGTTTGTCTATCATTACTTGACATTGTATGTCTTGTGTATGGTGCAGCATGACCAAATATGGCCCTTGTGTCCTAAAACCCCAACCAAAACAAAATGGTTCCCTTAAAAATACCCTGTGATAGCATGTTATGAATTGTTATCAAAACGTTTTAAAAATCTGTTTACATTTTTATTTTTAGGCATGCATTATTGCTCATTTTGTACATACCGAACAAAACGAACTTCAAGCCTCAAGAACCATGTGTTAACCCATTCTGGAGTACGTCCTCATGTGTGTACTCTTTGCAACAAATCTTTTGTTCAGAGAGCACATTTGACAACTCATTTGAAATTCCATACTGGGGTGCGGCCACATCAATGCAAAATGTGCAACAAAACTTTCACTCTGCCTCACCATTTAAAAAACCACCAGTCTACTCACATGAAAAAGAAATGAAACCAGTGACAAGTGAAGTGGTTCTAGAAATGTGGATTATAAATTTCTCAACATTTTATTTGACAATTCATGCAGAGTGGAGGATTAATTTGACGCATTTGTACTGCTTAAAAACAGTTCTTAATTGTTGATAACGTATTTTTTGACACTGCAATTTGCACTTGTATGGCTCCCAATTAATTTTAACACGACACAGGAAAGATTGCAACTGTGTACCAAGATGTCCTTCATGGTGTAGATAGGTTACACTGCTTTTTTCTGCAATATTGTTAGTTAATTTTTGTAGTAGTGGCTAAGTTCACAATACTCCCTTCCAGAATTTAGCAGTGGCTGATTCATAGATTGTGTGAAAATGTAACTGCTGTGTTAAGATCATGAGTACTTCCTGTACTCATCGAAGTACTGTGGTCATGCACTACAGTACTTCGACCTCTGAATGTCATGTGTTGACCTTAGCAACCGAGTAGGTTTTGCAGTGTGAAGTGAAGGCTGAGTAGCAACGAAGGGTGAAACCATGATAGGAACAGGTGAAGTGTTTTCACAGGGCTTCAGGCAGTTGGAAGTGATTAACATCGATATGGCGAGTCAATTGTTCACCATTATTGCTCATTCCTACTCCTAAATAAATGCCCCCTATTTCTCCTGGGAATTTATTGCCCCCTTGAAGTTTCCTTCAGCTCCCACTTTGGGAAACTGATCTAAATGTTTAAGAGTGACTTATTTCGTGAAATGTTTGAAAGATAGTCTGTACAAAATGTTATTTTTGCCCCTTTTCTTGTCCTTAATGTGTGTTACTTCATGAAATATTTATGTGCATTAATTATGATTCATCACGTTGGATGTACGCAAATACATAGTTATACAAAATAGCTTTGTTAATATGGGAATTGTACCAAACTTTATTTATCTGCTTTTTTGTGAACTACTTGCATTGTGAAATTGAAATATCCACATTAAATTATACCATTTCAATCTTTAGTTCCCACTTTTATTTTCAACTATGTAAAATGCATTAACTAAAAATTATCCCAACTTTTTGTGTGTGGACCTAGAATCCGAACTAAAAAAGCTGATTTTCTTGTTAACATTTACTTTTAAGCATGAAATAACTATGTCAAGTGATTCATTGTGTTTTTAAAATAATCTATTTGTCTCAAAAATGTCCTATGCAATTCATGTGCAAAATGCATGCTGATTTTATTTGATATTTGGAATCCAAATAGGAAAAATAATCAGTGCCAATTCATAAAAAAAAGCTGCATATTCCATAAACAAAGTAATCAGAAACTGGAATGCAAATAATTAAACTAGTGATCTATGAACCATTAAAATGTAGGGCTTAAAATTAAATGTATGAATACATTTATAACACTGAAAAATGAAACGTGTGTGTTCAGGCGCATTTAAGGTAGTTTAAAATAAATCTAAAAATGTTGCATTTAAAACCATGATATTTAAGAAAACCTATATGCTAAGGAACAAAATATTTTAATGCAAAGTGCAGGTATGTATATTGACTAGGCAACATAATAAAATATATTGGTAAGTAAACTTTGTTGGCCTACAAATTTTTTACTTATACTAGTTGCATTTTTTAAAATAAAAAATTAAAGATGCTTAAGTATTTATGCAATTCATACTATATAGCTTCATTCAAATCAAACATTTATGAAAAGAAACAATTAATGTGCACTACAACACTGGTGCCTATTGCTGAGCAATATTTATCTATTGCCAATCAATCTTTTCTAAGCTAGTAGAAATAAAAACGTTGATACTTTCTCAATTTTTCACAATTGTTTTACTTGTAGGTTGATACATGTCTGCTTTATTTTTTTTAAGTATGAAGTATTATGGAATGAAGCACATTTTCCATAGCAGAATGTCAAAACTTCATTTGAGTACTTGAAATAAATTTTAGAAAAGGGGAATTGGGTAAAATATTTTGAAAATCCTTGAACATTGATTCGACAGTATTAAATTATCTTTTTTGATGAGATAGTTGGGACATTTGCTTAACGCTGTTAGTATATAACGCTAAAAATGTCCATTGAGCAACAAACTAAACAATGAGTAAAATTACCTGTAAATTCAACTGTTGATTTTGTATATGTAATGAGGGTAATACCTTCTCACATGTAAGTAAAATAAAGTGTTTATAAATATCGGATTTATACTTATGATCCATTTCATTTACTTCCAACCTTGTTATTTTTATTTCAAATTTCATGTCAAATTTATTCTGTAATCACAACCGAAAATGTTGACCCGGATATTACAGGGTATTACCCCATGGGTTAGAACAGCATTTGGGGGAGGCGAACGATGACAAATACTTCTGCAGTCATGATTTTTCCGAAGTAGGTTGGATTGACATCTTGTCTGTACTCACAGGAGTTGCAAGTGTTAAAGAGAATACTATGCCTCTTGAATTTATGAAAATTAAATGTTTCTTTTAAGTACTTTTTATGACTTGTCACAAAATTAGTGACAAGGAAAATACTTGTTTTGCTTCATAGGTAGGTCAAACCAGAGCAAAAATATTTATTTTAACCAGATTACTTAAGAATGATTATGACAAAATTGTTGTCCAACAATTATGACAATAATTGCTTTTGATCTTAAAGTAATAAAAACATTTACACCATGAAACAAAAGTTGGTATTTGTTATATAATATTTATGTTCAAACATTAAGTATCTCATTCTACCCTGCAATACCTTATAGTTCCATGGCTTCTTTGTGGATCTTTAAATGTATTCTTGGAGAATATATATGGCATTAATGCATTCTATTTTAATAATTAAGGATAAACTAATTTCTCTTCTTTTCTTTAGGTATCTCGCCTTCAGAAAGTTTCACCAGTGGGTATGAAAATGGAGTTCTCTACCACTTTTGTAAAAGATGCACCTACAAATCACAGAATGCTTCAAATGTGGAGGAGCATTTTACTGTTCACGCTGGGATGCGGCGATACACGTGTACTTTGTGTAACAAATCCTTTGTGCGGAACGGACATCTGCAACGACACTTGAAAATTCATTCTGGAGAACGTCCGCATGAGTGCCCATATTGTCATAAAAGATATGGACGATCAGAGAGTCTAACATATCATCTTTCGTGCGCATGTAAAATGGCTCCTTATTAACCACGAAAAATGTCATGGTTTTTATCTTTAATTGTAGAAACAAAGTTAGAAAAGGCCTTCAAATTGTGTATAAATGAATACTTAATAAATCAGTAATTCATTATTCAGGGGATCATATCTAATGAAAGAACTAAAGTTAATTTTCCCATTAAATTTTATAAGACAAAATGTTAAAAACACTTTTTATTTTGAATTTTCTAAAATAATTTCTTGAATCTAATTAGACAAATAATAAATTTTCATGTTTCTACCTAAATTATCAGTTGCTATTGAAATTTAAAATTTTTTTGCATATGCTTTTGTGCCTTCTGGGTCACCTTTCTTCTGACCTTTTCTTCTCCCATGGGGTTTACTGTCTAGTAAACACTAGAGTCTAGCTCCCAGGATACCCAAGTGATCTTTTCTGCTTTCATCCCACTACTTGATTCCCAATCCCTCTTTCTTTTCCATTCATGACATTTTTTACTTGATGTTGTCTTGTGTTTGGTGCAGCTTGGCCAAATATGGCCCTTGCATCATAAAACTCCAAAACAACCAACCAAACTTCTGCTCCCGTTTTGGGGAAAAAATTATTTTTTAAGTTACTTTATGGTTGATTCAGAACAGGTGATTATCTTGGTTGCATAAGTAAAATCATTTTACTTCAGATTTTATAGATTAAGTCTCAATGAATTTTTTTTATTGGTGAATGCCACGCTTCTGGGCTTGCATGAAAGCTACATCATACATACTGCCAGGGATATTAAATTTCTTTCTCAAGAAAATGATTGTTACTGTATTTCATGCTCATCAATGTTCATCTTTGATATGATTGATTTAACTTGTTCAGGATACACTCATGTCCAAATTTATCTTTACATGCCCAAAAATAATATTCGCAAAATATCCAATCGATGTAATCCATTTTTGCAGGGAATGTGAAACACAAGCCTTATTTAATTAGCATTATACAATCAAAAGTGATCAAACGGTTTCTGATATGTGAGATGTATGAATATTTGAAGACAGACAGTCTCTACCCTATGGAAAGAATTTCAGAACTCTGGAAGGAGGCCTGGACAAGGTCGTAAATGAATAACTACTGCTTCGCGAGTACCGATATGTGGCAATAACTGCCTGTCGTAACAGGAAGTCTACCGCTCAGCAGTTAAGTTCAGATTTTATGCATGTAACGATAATTTTGGACATGAGTGTACTTTAAAAATTCAGATTTTTGTTTTAATTTCCTTTGCTTTTCAAATTTGCATGTTATGCTTCTCATCAGAATCGAATGATTTGTACCTTATACTGTGCTACAAAGTCATCAAAAGTATAAATTTCAAACATTATACTAAATACTTGATTGGTTAAAATTTAAACTGCAGATTTATATGCACGCTATCTGGCCATTCGTCACCAGGCACCCCTCTAAAAGCGCTTAGCATCATCCGTACACATCATACAACATATAAAAGACGTTGAATGATTAGAATATTCTTATAGCAGCTACTGCAGTGAATATGAACAAACGACGCGAACTTAGTGCAGAGGAAAGAGGAATGATCGTTGGACCCACAGGTTTGGGCATTAAGTCCATGACATTTCCAACAAGTTTCAGATACCCCACTCCACAGTGAGTGGTGTTATTTTGAAATGGAAGCGAGGGGGTTATAGTATGCCAACCCAGGCCCAGTAAATCGTCAGATCGGGACCGTCGAAGCTTGAAACATGTGGTGAAGTCAAACCGCAAGGTTTCCTTAGAAACAGTGGCAGAAAAATTTTGATCGGCTTTGTCTAATGATGCAAGTGATCGTACCATCCGCCTGGAGATCGTGGCACTTGGTTTTCATGGCCGAGCAGCAGTTCACAAGCCAAATATCACACGTCTCAATGCAACCCGTAGATTACAGTGCTGCAAAGAATGACGTCACTGGACTGTAGAACAATGGAAAAGCATCCTATGGAGTGATGAATCATGCTACAAGTTGTGGCAGTCCAACGAACGTGTGTGGGTTTGGCGAAAGCCTTGCGAACAATATTTACAGGACTGTGTCATACCCACAGTGAAATTTGGAGGAGGTGGGATCATGGTCTAGTCCTGCTTTTCGTGGTATGATCTTGGTCCTCTTGTTTTAATTCCTGGAACCATGAATGCCGAGGCCTACAAAACAGTTCTGGACAATTCTGCGCTACCGACTTAATGGGGACACTTTGGTATTGGTCCATACCTGTTTCAGCTGGACAATGCTCCATGTCATACAGCTGGTGTTATTAACACATGGTTTGAGGAAATGGGTGTGGAAAAACTTCATTGACCAGCCCAAAGTCCAGATCTCAACCCCTTGGAATGCCTATGGGATAAGTTAGAGCGCTGGTTGAGAGCCAGGCCAACTCGGCCAAAAAACATCACTGAGTTGTTTGCCAATTTGAATGATGAATGGAGCAAGATTCCTTCAGAAATGTATCGAAAATTGGTAGAAAGTCTTCCTCGAAGAATTGTAGATGTCATTGTGGCGAAAGGTGGCCCTACGTGATACTGATGTCGTGCTGGGTCCACTTTAACGTAATAGTATGAGATATCCAGTGACGAATGGCCAGATAGTGTATTTGGTTGCATAATACGGAACAGAACTATAATTTGAATATTTTTCTCCTAATGTGTTATATGGAAATAGCTTTTATAAACTTCTATCCATTTCAATTTATGAAGCAGTGTGTATCATAAGATTATTTTTTGTGTTATTTTAATTTCATTGATCTGAACTTAATGAAATAAAGGTATTTCCTGAATCGGTAATTATCTTAGAGAATGACTTACTTTCAGAAGAGAGAACCTAAGAATTTTTATAATAGATAATGTTAGTCTAAAATTTCTTTTATAACATCGATTTCATTTCCTTGTCAAACTATTCTGCTTAGAAAAGAAAATTCTAGCTTCTGGTATTTCTCCATATCTTGTTACTTTGCAAAAAATTGTTTTATTGTTACAAACCTTGAAAGCATTAAGTGTATAGTTATTCAGGGGGTCAGATTATTCATTCTGTGTTGCAGAGGAAGTTATTTACGGCTAATTTTTTCTCCTAAATTTTATTATTTATCATTACTCAACATTATTTTAGTATGTGCTTATGAATATCAAGACAGATTGTACTTACACAATGTATTAAGAGTCGTTTAAATGCAATAAAGCCTCAAAAATTATATTCATAGTTAATTAGCTTATTAGTCATTTCATATCTTTTCTTAATTGTGAAATTGTCACCACTTTGTATCACAAAGTGGGATGATGGGTGTTTGAACACAGGCACCAACTCTTAAAGGCATGAACCCTTTGTTCCCTCCCGAATAATTTTATTGAAGGACAGGACAACCCCAAAAACTATTTTGAAATTTTATTCTTCCATTATACTTATTTTGAAATCAACCCCATGTCTTCCAGAAAACCACTTTGTTTCCCATCTTTCAAATAGAAAAATATCATCAGGATTTTTCTTTTCAATGTGGGAAATTTTTAATTGGTGCCAAATTTGTTATTTGGTGGCAAATCATATCAGTTCGTGAAGAAACGATATTGCATACCTGCCAATATTTCGGGAAAAACATTTAGTAATTTTTATCACCTGTACGGAATTTTTTTCCGGATTGTTCTAACTTTTGAGTGATGCCAATTCTAAAGTTTTGGCTCCAAGTCATGGTAAACATGAAAGAAAAACATCAGAATCGGAAGTTGGTAGATTGTTATAAAACTTTTGGCTCTAATTTTCAAGAAAATCCTACAAATGTACTTCTAAAACACTCAAAAAAGAGTTTATTTTTGAGTTTTGCTTATTTTTTGCATATATTTGGTGCTATTTTGGTTAAAATATTACCATCTCGATTTCACTGAATTCAAACTGCTGCCAAGCATATAACAGTAGAGAGCAGTTATTTTTCTGTTTTGAATTGCGGGCCGTGGTAGCCCAGTTGGAAGAGCAACTGGAGGGTTGCAAGTTCAAAAGACTTGTGTACACAAGGGCTTGTGCATGTTCAATCTGTCATGGCCTCAAATGTCCTCACGTTGGTGTAGTGTGGAAGTTTGGAGAGTGGGGTGCCAGCTCAAGTGTTGGTCTCATCTGACCGAGGTTCAAAATTACGAGGTGTTGTCTGGATCTTTCCCTTCGGGATTGATCCCGGACCATCGCCAATATCCATTCAACACTTCAAGGACTGGCTAAATATAACAGACAAGATAAGCAGACATCATCACCTTCCTTTCTAAGATGGTGACCTCAAAATCATTGACATTGCAATGGATCCTTTCCCATCTTCACATGATTGAAAACAGAACTGCTGATTCACTTGTCAATGAGGGCAGAGAACACAGTTCTCTCTTTGATATAGTACTCCTGCATCAGGGACCCAGGCCTTGGTGAAATCTAAAAGTCCCAGGACTCCTACTCATCATTGGTTTCCAGTTAAGTGCATGAACTTTCCCTTCAGTTTGGAAGTCCCAGATCATTGCAAACTGTTTTGGCGAAACTCATGTGGACACACTAAAAGTAAATTCTTTCAGGAGAGAAGGTTTTTCCATCTTGCCCCTTTACTGTCTTGCTTGCAAGTCCCTATCATATCATTGACTGTATCTGTCCTCTGGATTTATTGGTGGAAGACCAAGTGGAGGCATTTTCTCTCAAGCGACAAGATCTTATGGACCTGGTTTACCTTTTTCGAGACCAAAAGGATAAGCACCATGTACTTTCTTCGAAAAGCATTAATTTTATTACTGTCATACCTTGGAATTATGATACTGTATTGCAGTATTTTTCATTGCTCTATTATCTTGCAAAGATTTTTCTAAACCATCAGAATTTCTTCCAATACTAATAGATGTAAGTGAACAGTGCACACTTTGTTATTACTTTTAATATTGGTAAATTAAAGTTTATTGGCCAAGATTTAAGGCCTTTGATCTTTGTTAGGAATTAAGAACTTTCCAACTTATTCATATCCACAACCTCATCAACTCCTTCCCGTATTTTAAATTATATCATCTCTGGGACGTCTGATTGGTCGCTGTGCGACTTAAAAACATGGCCTTTTAGACTTGGTCTAGGTTTCACCTTGACGAAGGGGATTAGTGACAAGTTTACTGGAGAATATGGAGTATACAGGGTATGGCTATTATTTCTTTCATCAATTGATGTAGCCTTCCTGTAACAAGAGTTCCATCTTGTTATATTGCACTTCAATATAATCCTCATTTGACTACCATTCAATTTTACTTGTTCTCTCGATGAATTTAATGAATCATAAATGATCTAGTATATATTTGTATTTAAGGTATTGTAGTTTTACATAATTTAAAATAAACATGTGATGTAATGTATAAGTTGCCCTTCGTTAATAAGTAAATTTTCTCAGCTGTCTATATGCTTTTCCTTATCCCCAAGAATCAGTATATTAAGGAATCACTCATCTATCAAACAACATTTGTGGCAATGCTTGTGTTATTTGAGTGTTACATTTTGTGTTTTTGCCTTGTTGAATATTTTTTATCTCATGCAACTGAACGATATTGTAAATAACTTATTTATATTTTGTGATCTATTTTTACTTCCAGCCCTGTTTTTATTTCGTTTCTTGTCAAATTTATTCTGTGATGATCACTTAAACCTAAAATGGTGACTGAGATATAACATGGTACTTACTATCCTATGAGGTAAAGCAGGGTTGTTTGGGGTAGTTGAATGAAGACAAATACTCCTACAATAATGATTTTTCCAAAGTAGGTGGGATTAAAAACATCTCTTGCCTGTAGTTAGCTCACAGAAACTCGCATGAAAAAGTTACCTTATTTTGCCTCAGGTGAATCAAACGAGGGCAAATGATGTGTACTTCACTAGATTATGCTTTAGAACAATTATGAAAAAAGTTTCAATTAAACTATTAGAACAATGATTGCATTCAATTGTAATGGGGATTTTCTTTTAGCTAAAATTACTGCTTTTAGGAGATTTTTTTGCTGCTGAAACTATACGATCAAGTAATTCCAAATTTTGTACATCTATTTATTATCGTTTCATGTATTAAAAATATTATCTTATAATTTTTTCATGAAGATTCACGTCTGCTAACCCTCCTCGACCATGGTGCATCTTAGAGTTCTGTGGTCGCTGGTTGGCACGATTTCTCACCTCCAAGTGAACTTTAAAAAATAATTAAACTGGAGTTTACTATGCACACGCAGCTATCCTTTGATGAACCAGAATTTTTTTTATAAAATATTTGAGGAAATGGTGACTTGTCAAATCCAAAATCACCAATTTAGCTTAAAAATTGAGTTTTTGCTATAAAAAACAACACATCACTGTTTTCATCAAATGATGAAAAGATGTTTGCTGGACATACTGCAAAAATTTCAAGACAATTATTTCAATAGTTTTATAGATATGCTAACCACTCGCAAAAAAAGCTGTTATTTGAAAAACGTGTTCTAATTCTACATCTGCGACTACACCTGTGCGTGTCTGTTACTGGCTAAAAATTAAGCCAATTTCTACTTGAAATTTGGCATACATAATTCTTAAGACCCTAAAAATAAATTTTGTAAAAAGTACCAAATTGATTTTTTTGCTGAAAAAAATATTCTCCCTATTGTAGCCTATAGTTTTTGATATCCATAGCTTCACAAAAATATTGTAGGTCTTTAAATGTATTCCTTGTGAATTACACATGACATTGCTTTACATTTTTAAAACTTAAAGGGAAAACTGACATCTCTTCCTTTTCAGGTTTGTCGTCTTCGCAATTCACTTCTTGTTTCTCCAGTAGATATGAAAATGGAGTTCTCTATCACTTATGTAAAAGATGTACCTACAAATCACAGGATATTTTGGCTGCAAAGGAACATGTTGCCGTTCATGATAGGAACCGATATTACAGATGTACTTTATGTAACAAATCTTTCTCACAGAACGGACATCTGAAGAGACATTTGCTGACTCACACTGGAGAACGTCCTCATGAGTGCCCATTTTGTAAAAAAAGATTCAGTCGATCAGAGAGTTTAATATTTCATATGTCATGCTCTTGTAAAATGAAGCGTGTTACTTAAAATTCCCTGAGATGAAGCATGTTCAGATATCGTGGTCCTATCTTTTTAGTCATGTGTTAAAATATATATGATTTTAATTAGAAAAAGCCTTCAAAATTTTTGAAGTTGCTCTATACAGGCCACATGGATTTTGCAGTGATTATCTATCATAAAAGTATATATTTTTAGTCTTCAAATTGTTTATAGATGTTAGGTGTATCAATTATTTTATAAGAGACCCTATATGTACCAAAGTACAAAAAAATTAACTTTTTTACTGACCTTTTATCAACACTTTCATTTAAAGAAATGTTTTTCTAAGTTGAATTGATTTGATTAGTCAAATGAAAAATCTGTCTTTAAGTGAATTATGAGTTATAAGGATTTTAACTTTATTTTAAATTACATTGCCTGCTGTATTTGCAACTACTTTTTACAAAATAAATGCTACTAAAACTGCATATGAAATGTAGCATAAATTTAACCAAAATGATCTGATTTTCTCATGTTGATGCTGCTCCCTACAGTTTTGGCAGTGAATTTTAACTTTTTAAATTTTGGGGTATCTCACTTCTACAGTTCCCACTGAGAAAGGTGGAATATTCTATTTCAGTAATTCAATCTAGAAAAGCACTTTTGTAATTGAAATTTTCTTTGTGCAGTGTCTATAAAAAGTTAAGTTTTGAACTTTTTTATAAATATAGACCCCTTATAAAATAAAGGAAATATCAAACTTTTATGCATTAATTGAGTATTTTTTAATTAAATTGATTTAGAATATTTAAATTAAGATAAAATTGCTGTTAACATAGGCTGAAATGAATCCCATCTTTGAAAATATTTTAAGTAACAGTTACCTTTCAGTTAAAACAAGTAAGGCTCTGCAACTTAATACATATTGCTTGAAAATAACTAAAAAGACCAGATACATCTGACATCTTTTTGTAGAAAATGATTGTCACTTTATTTTATGCTCCTAGATATTTATCTTTGACATTTCTAATGTTTAATCACATTACATCAAGATTTAACCAAAATGCATATATTTTTTGTTTCAATTTTCAGATTTCCTTGTTATGTTTTACATCAGTGGTAAATTATTTCAACCTTTTAATAATTTTCCACTTCACCATAGAAGGTATAAATTAGAATGTACCAAATGACTTAAAAATTTAAACTATTTTTTCCGTATTTTGTTACTTGATATAAAGCTATAATTGTAATTTGTCCTAATGTATGTCACATTGAATATTTTTATAAGTTCTTCCATCTTTTCACTTTATGAAAATTGCATTGCATCTTTATCAATTGTTTTTCGTACTACTTTAAATTTCATTGATCTGAATTTGTTGAAATAAATGTATTTCTTGCATCCTTTGTTAATTTCCTTTGTAAAATACTTATTTTCAGTTGTGAAGAATCTCATAACTTTTGATAGAAAGGGTTATTCAAAATTTTCTTATGACATTATTTTTATTTTCCTCGTCAAAGTATTCTGCATATAAAAAGGATTGAACAAAACACTAGAGGAAAACTCAAGTCTAAATATGTTTATCCTACAACAGCATTGCCAACTTACTTTTACTAATTAATAACTTTACAATTACAATTGTGATTTTAAAGGGCTTGAATGAAAAAGTAAATTATGGCAACAATTTTGAAAGAAAGCATTTATACTTGAGTTTTCCCTCTAGTGATTTTTTTGTCCTAAAGATGGTGAATGTCTTAATTCACTGACATGATCACTGATTACTTTTGTTTAATATCTTTATTCACTGATTTGTGAAGCTTTTATGTAATTATTTTTACTGTGTGTGAAGAAAAGTAATTAGCTGCTAATTGTATTATTCATAATTACTATTTATATATTACATTAATAAGTTTGCCTATGAATAGCGATGCGATTCTGCTGATCACGATGTGTTTAGAGTCCTTTACGAGTTCAAAATCTCGACACTGCTCATAGTTAATTTGCGTATTAGTCAGTTTTATCTTTTCTTAATTAAGAGGTTTGCACCACGTCCAAAATGACGCCATGCGTCTTGCGTAAATGCAAGATGTTCCTGTGAAAACTAGTTTCTTCGTTTGCACCTACGAGTGCCATGAGGGAAACATTTTCCATCAGATCACTGAAAGTAGACCTTGTTAGGCGCATTTAATATTTATGTGGCTGACCTGACCTAATACTAGCTTATGTTCTTACCTTGTTCCTGTCAGGATTTACCAGTTTGAATAGGCATGTCTTGGAACCCAAAAGAACATTTTGAATTCTGAGTGAATGTGGCATTGCTTTGCCTTGTCACTGATTATGACTGCTTGGTGCTCATCTCTTTTGTATTGGTATTTTGCCTAGCCCCAACTGTACCCTATGCAGAGATCATTCCATTATGGATGGTTACCACATTCTTCACTGCAGAGCTCACCATGGATCTTCATTGACGAAGCATTATTGGGAGGCAAGAGACCAAACGAGACTGACTTTGTCATTTTTGTATTTTACTATCTTTTTTGTATGTCAAGTCTGCCTTGGAAATCAGTGCATAAATGATATCTTCAAGAATGTTGATTTTGCCCATATTCTCGTAATTAATACCACAGACATAAAAGACCAGAGTATATCATAAATTTCCAAAACATTGAAGTGCTGCACTTATCTTTTGACCAACTACTAATTTGGTATTTTAGCTATTTGCTAATTACATTGTATGAAATTTTTTGAGTGCTTTCAATTTCATTTTATAAACAATCTTTCTTCTGTTAAGTTTAACCATCACAGAACATACCATATTTATTTCAGAGGGAGTTTATTTTCTGTAAATTTTGAAAGGCAGAATTTGATTAAAAACCACTCGAGTGCTGCTAGATCAAAGATTTATAATTGCTGATCTGTTAAACTGATTGTTTAGCAAGTTAGAAATCAATGAGGGCCAAATAAAAGAATTGACACTATCTCAAGATGTTGATTAGCCTGGTGGCTGAGTGATTATCCTACTGGCCCTTGTTTCAACAGACTAGGTTTGAATCTTTATCAGCGCAAGGATGTTTGCAGTGGTTTGGAATCTGCTTGAAGCATAGACTTTGGTCTAATTGCCCTGTGTAGTAAAATGGCAAACCTTTTTTCCAGTGGAAGGCGAAAAAACAAAATACACAATACAAAGATTAGTAACAAACGTACACAAAAGATGATTAAAAAACTTTATGGGAAGAAAGAAAAATTTGCTACCCATTCATCTTCTAGACTCCCAGTATCAGCCACAGAGGACCCTATTAAAGAATGCAGAACACATTTGCAGTTGGGGTTTGCAGAATTTTAACACTAGAGATGTTTAACCAAGCAATCGTGACTAGTCAGAAGTCAGGTTATTGCAACAGCATCTATTTTCGGGGCATCTGAGATATATTTATGGTTAATAAGCCAAGGTTTACTTGAGTTTCTAGTTATTACTTGATAAAAAGATTCTTTGATTTTTACTTGTGCATTTTTTATGGAATTATATGAGATGGGTCTGCTTGGAATCTACAACTACAGTACCCCTCTTTGGCAAGTAATCCACATAAAGAGTGACAAACCTAGCCTTGGGAATCTCTGAAATCTTGAAAAAAATGGTGAACATAGTGGATATGTTTTAAGGTACAATGTTTTTGATGGCATGATAGTGGAGAACATGTTTTTCACTTGTGAATCTTCGAAAATATGCTTATATACTAGGTATTCAATTTATGTAGTTTAACAATGACTTAGAATTGATATTTTGTCTGAAACAAATTGTCTCACAAGAAATTATCCTACCTTGTATATGATTTTTGCCAATAAAATATTAATTTTGAGATTTCAAAGATGCAAATATAAATATTGACATTAAAATGCTGATAATTGGATGTACAACTAATTAAATTCAAAATTAATTTTATGATTAAGTGTTACTTGCCCTATGTATTGATGACTTTATATTTACTGCAGTATCAAAAAATTATGCTTTACCTTTTAATTTTAACCGAAAAATTTCTCTTTAGGATATGGGTGTAATTCTCAGCTTGCTTCCAGTGGTTCAAAAAGTGGAATTTCTTTTCATCGTTGCAGTTTTTGCTCTTATGTCACTCCTTATAGCCAGAACCTCAAAAAGCATTTGATCATTCATTCTGGACATCGCTTTGCTTGCACTGAATGCAACAAAACTTTCAGTCAACAACAAACTCTCAAAAGACATCTTATCACACATCATAACAACCCCTGTTAAATGTAGGCATTCACTGTGATTGCAGATTAAGACTTGCATCATTAGTTATCTGATATATGAATAAAAATGTCATGATCATATGTTGTATTTTGAGTTATGATATGCTAAAAATTATTGCTTTGCTGCTCGTATATAACTTTTCTAGATTACTTTGTGTGGTAATTCTAAAAATAATTAATGAATTATTTTGATTTCTTTGGTGGATTTTATTTTCTTCAATATCATATTGTTTCATCTTTGCAAATATGTTATGCTATGAGCAGTTTTGTTTATCTGAGTGAAAGTATAATCACACATATGTAAAGTCAACATATCCCCATATTATAAGAAATTGAGTTTTTTCTGTACTTAGCAAATCTTAGATTGGGTGTAAGCCTGTTCTGCTACATTTTTTTTAACATTAACGATTTGAACTGAGATATTGGAAGTGTCCAAATTTAAAATCAATCAATATTACAAACAAAATTTTGGTTTTCAAGGTTGGGTGATCAATAAAGTTGATATCCATTGTAGTATTTTTCTTTGACTCTTTCTTTAAATTTTTTTGTTTTACTTTTACGTACTTGTATTTGTGTTAAGTAACTTTTTCTTAAGCAGTTGATTTATAATATGAGTAAATATTGACTTGCATTTCTCACAATTAATGTAAGTTCATGAAACATTTCTGTTAATCTGAAATTGTATATTTTATATCTATTTCTTTTTTCAGAAAAATATGTTGGATATGTATTGCATTAGAGTGTTTTCAAGAAATTTTAAATCGCATTAAAATTGAATTGAAGATAATTTTCCATTTAAAATTTCCTAACATAGGATCTTCAGAGATCCTGGTCATGATCATACATTTTGTGAAGTGGCATGTACTTGGTCTACTGTCTGTCCAACATGAGAGCACTTCATGACAATTAACTCTTCAGGCTTCTGTGAGATAAGAAAATATACTATTGTTAAAAGAGTTGCATTCAAAGTGTCACCAAAACCTCTGACTGATCCCCACTCAAAACGTACAAAACATATTTCTATAGTAACTGCTGGTACCTTGACTTTGTATCTGGAGTAGTTCTGATGGACAGATAGTAGGTAGCAATGGATTAAAAAGAAACTATCTGTCCTCTACGTGAGTAAATCAACAATTTCAGCTGAATGTAAAGAAAATTCCATATGGACTAATAAAATATGCTGATGCATATTTTCTTAATTTATGCAAAATATACAAATGAATCAAAAAATCTTTCAGTCTTTCTTCATTGTCTTGACGGCTCAGTGTAAACCTTAGCCTTCTTGAATCTGTTCCATTTTAACCTGTTATTGACAATGTTTTTTCAGTTCTTTGTTTTGCTAGTGCTGAAGTCCTTGCGTACACAGTCAATTAATCTAAGTTTTGGTCTTCCTCTAGGCCTAACTCCAATTGACTTGGCCAGAAATATTCTTTCAGTCTTTAACCTCTTCGTCCCAGAAGTATCAGTTTAGTTACATCAAAAGTAGTTTCTTTTACCTTCAAAATATTAGTATATTCATTAATTGCTGCTGTCCCCATTCAGCTGCAACTTGATGCTCTTACCCATGAGGGTAATGTACCCATTTGAAACCACCAAACTTGAAACACAAAGTATTGGCAACTTCTGTAATGTAATAACCTAGACATTCAAAGGTGGGACCTCAATCAAAGGACTAATCTGATTTCTAAATTCTAAACTCCAGTAATCTCTAATTATGCTTCCAAAGAATCTAATGTTTAGGAACCCAACAGTGGTGAAACCTCGAAGCATACTGTGCACCTGCCAACTTTTCCGAAAAAACACTTGGTTTTCCAGGCGAAAAAATATTTTCTGGATTTTTGTTTAAAGAGAAAATTTTCAAATGGCACCAATTTTGAAGTTTTGGTGCCAAAGGTGTGGCAACCATAAGAGGAAAACTTCTGAATCAGTGATTGCTGTGTTGTAAAAAATCTTGCCACTAATTTTCAAGAAAAACCTATTGTACTTCTAAAACAGTTTAATTGCTCATTTTTGCACCACTTTGTGTAAAATATCTTAGATTGGTTGCACTAAATTTGAAATGGTTACAAGCATATTACAGTTGTAGAGCAGAGTTGCTTTTTCTGATCCAATTTGGCACAATTGTCAGTAATTTTCTGCTCTTGATTACTTTTATTTCTAGAATTTCTTTTAGGTACTTTTTTGACAGGCAGACCAGTTGTTTTCTTAACCCTCCTGGTGGTTGTCTTGATGAGGTATCTCGTCATTAGCAAAATCATTATCATATCTTGATAGATGAGATATCTCATCATTAGAAAACTGACAGGATCTTGATCTTGTCATTAGCAAAATTGATCAGATCTTGATGGACTAGATATCTCGTTAAAACCTATTGGAGGGTTCAAGAACTTTCTTCATGAGTTTTTCTGGTAACACTGTACAATTGGTTTGATGCAAAGATTTTTGTGTATTGATATTGAGCATCAGCATTACTTTTTTTGCAAGAATTCCTTTTTTCTCGGAGGTTGGCAGATATGATACTGTCTACCATGCCATTAAATCAGTGCTAACTGTCATTATCAGAGCAGGGCTTATTCATTTTGAGTTTAGAGGATTCTGGTGGAATTAGTTTTGTTTTGTTTGTAATGAATGTTGGCAATGTTTAGAGATAGTATATAAAAACCTGCATAGTACTCTCCTAGTATATATCTCCTAACATTGCCTCTTTTCTCTATTTTATATTTTCCTCGTTAACATGTAAAAATAAAAATATTTTTTCTGTTTGTTAAGTGTGACAGATTTGAAAATATTTCTTCAAAAGTTTAATTTAAGATTTGACTTTTTTCTTTCCCTCTAGGAAACAAATGTAATCCTCAGTTTGCTTCATCTGGTCCTAAAAGTGAAATTCCTGTCTTCTATTGCAATTTTTGCTCTTATGCTACTCCATATAGCTGGAACCTGAAGAAACATTTGCTCATTCATTCTGGACGCCGTTTTGTTTGTACTGTGTGTACCAAAGCTTTCAGTCAGCAACAAAATCTCAAAAGACATCTCTTAACACATTATAAACTCTTTTAATTGTATGTTCATTATAATTGCTTGCATATGTGGACTGCATGAGTTTACTGTATATACATATGAAAATTTTAAGACCATTCTCTCTATTTTGCATTATAATACACTAATTCTAATATCCTATAGCTTGTATGTAACTGTTTTCTTTATTAATTTGTACATCATTAGCTAAATTATTGTGGTGCAGCTTAATTTTAATTTAAGAAATTTTATCTTATACTCGGCAAATTTAGTTTTTGATTACTTTTTGAGAAACTAAACAATATTACACATTCTCCCTAATATATCATATTTTAGCATTAATTATGTTATAAATATTAATTTTTCTATGTAAATAAAAGGATGCTCATATACATATTTTGAAAACAATGTGGGTTTTGATTTTTAAAATTAATTTTTTCTTTCCTCTTCTGGATACTAGGTGTAACATCACTTACTCCCAATCATTCAAAAAGTGAGATTGTTCAGTTCTCTTGCTCTTTTCTTCCATAGACTTGTTCATGTACTCTACATAAAACCTCCATTAAGCATCTACTTATTTTTTTAAAATCTGTAGTGGATAAAGCTAACATTTTTATGATCTGGCATATTCTTTTTGCCAAGACTTAATAATCAAGTGAGAATAAACTTAATTTAAGTGCCTTTGTTAGTAATTTTCCTGAATTTTACACAAAATGGCATTTTATAGACTTTTTGTAACTTTTGTAATCATTTTGCATGTTTTGGTTTTCGAAGAAAAGGGGCATTTTGAAAGAATTTTGTGGCCCAATTTTCCTGAAAACCCATTTTTCATCCCTTTTACGAGAAAACTTCCTTTTGTGAAATTTTAGGAGACTAAGCAAAGTGGTGTTCCTTCAATAGGAGTGGAAAAGGGTTTTCAATATTTAGAGTTTTGCAAACAGTAAAAAATGTAAAATTAAAACATTTTAATGGTTTTTGTTTTGCTTTGCAATTTTAGACATGAAAAGTCACCAAATTTTAGCCCCTCACAGACTTGAACATGTTGAATGTCACTTTAGATGGTTGTTCTCGAGGAAATAATTGTGACATTAAAATGAAATTGTTATACTCTTTGATTGAGCAAAATGGAATGGTTATTCAAAATTAAATTGAACAACTTTTGATCTTTTGCTCAGTAGTGTACTTCTCCATGGTAAATCTCCCAAATTTTTATTAAATATCTTTCTGAAAGAAAAGGATAAAATATATTATGAAACAAGTTATTTGATCTTTTAAAATGGTAAGTAACTGCACTATCCTGTAAAAGCATTTGGTTTGCCTTGGTAAAACATTCAATTAAATGTTTTTGTTAGTAAATTTTCAATTTGACACAGTAACTGAAATAAAATTTTTATTAACTGAATAGACTGAGTCTATTCAGTTAATAAAAATTTTATTTGACAGAAAAAGTAAATTGTATTGGTATTTGTCATGTAGATGTTTTGATTGATTTTTGTGTTGTGCACATCTTTACAAGTTCTGCAAAAATAATGTGTAGTTAGTTTTTCAGGAAATGTTTGTTTTGAATTGGTTCATTTTGTATTGTCATTTTCTAGAAATTTTTAAGTCTTAAAACAGCCTTAGTAATGAAACTTTAGACAGCTGTATGAAATTCTAACATCTAACTCACTACTGAACTGAAGTGAGGTGTGATCAACTTACTGATTACAAATCTCAATTTCTAAAATTGCTTTATGATTTAAATTATTAAATGTTCATTATCAACATTGTGCATTAACATGGTTCTCAGAATTTAAGTTTGTTTTCTGGAATTTAAAATATTTAATTTTTGTGTACATTCAATATATTCATGCAGTAGATGATTAGAAATTTTACAGTAGATGATTAGACTTTATTTCAAGTCTTCGTTGGATAAATTCTTTGAAAGAACAAAGCCCATGGGTTTTTTACTTTTAACTTTGAAATTTATATGAATCGAAGACAATCAAAATCTGTTGTATGTTTCAGAGTTGACTTCATTTCCAAAGTATAAAAAACTAGCTTTGACTATTAGTTGTTTAATGCTTCTGTAATTCTGCTTTAGTAACTGTTTTATCATTAAAAATTTATGTTTATTTTACTTGTGAGGCCCAATTTGACAGTCACGGCAATGACTACAATCACTATATTTGCTGATGACTATACTGCATTTAATGTTACAGAGAGTTGCCTTGTTTCTCTTATGTATTTATTTTCGAAGATAAATTCTTTCTCTCCTTGGTTCATAAAAAAAATAATGTTTTGATGCGTAATTCAGAAAAAAGAATGAAAATCAACATTAGTTCCATTATATCTGAGCAGAACTTGAAAGTTTTTAAAATGGCGAGTTTGCCATAAAAGAGAGGGCTTTATCAAAAAGAACATTGCTGTGCATGTGCATTTACAATTACAATCCTCTAACAAGTTTTACATTTTTAATGAAGTGAGAACAGAAAAACAGGTTAAACCTTGGATTTTATTTTATGTTATGTTTAATTTTAGCCTTATTTTCAATTTTATAAAGCATTTCTTGTACTTGAGATTCACGTTGCTGAGAGTATACTTAAAAGAGTACAATTGTCAATTTAATGTTATACCTTTGAAGTGAAATTACAATCAACTGTACTTCCTTGTATATTGTTATGTGAGCAAGTTGCTCCTATAGTTATTGTCAGTTTCGGTATGCCTACACTAGTACATAAATTTAAATAGCCATTTATTTTATGTGATTATTCATTACTTGTCTATTTATGTGAGAAGCATAATCTAACCAGAATATAATATTTGCATGTAGCGTTCAGTACCATGTTTAAAGGAAAAAAGCATGGAAGCTTGAACAATAGTTTCATTTTTTTTATAAGTGGTATTACTATCAATTTACATTTTAGAATTCTTTTAAGTGACAAAACTTTATGAAAAATGATATAATGAACTCCTATTGATTAAATATAATTTATTGCAATTTGTGTTTGTAAAATATTTAAAAACTTTTTTTATATCTTTAGGGCCAAGTATGATCTCAATTCCTGCATGAGGGTTGTAGACTAACTATATACACACCTACAATAACCATGCATATATTCTTTTGGCTATATTCACCTGAATGCATTTCCTTCATTTCTGTTCTATGTTTAATGCTGTCCAAGAGCAAAATTTCTGATTCATATTTTAAGTTTTTTTCCTATACTTTCAGTATCCAATCACAATTCAAAAATGTTTATTAACTTTAGAAGACTTTATTTAATTTTAATTGTATTCATTAGAACATTAATTATATTAGTCATAAAAACATTTTTGGAAACTGAATTTTTCCTAGTGCCAAATCTCTTTAAATCTATTTTTCTGGGAACAGATTTTGCAGAATTGTGGTTTCAGAATTGTATTGATATATGAATATGTATTTAGAAAGTTAATGGTGTACTATCAAGACATGAAATTTGAAATCAGTAATTAGACGAAATGTGTAAACAATTCTTTAAACTATTATAGGAACGTAGGATTCATGTTTGTTTTAAATTTGTACAGGGCAGCGGTAGCCCAGTTGGAAGAGTAACGGACTAGCAACCGCAGGGTTGCAAGTTCGAATTCAATCAAAGACCATCATGTACAAAGGGGGCTGGTGCACATTAAATCTGCCATTGCCTCAAATGTCCTCACTATGGCATGGTGTGGAAGTTTGGAGGGTGGGGTGCCAACTCAGGTGTGACCTCATCATCTAACCATGATTCAAATTACGTGGTTTAGTTATCGGATCTTTCCCTTCGGGTTTGATCCTGGACTGTCATCAGTAGCCCATTGTTTTGTTGCAGTGCGATGTTAATTAAAATACCTACCTTAAGTTTGTACACTTTATGAACTGGAATATTGCATTTGTGTACATGAAACCTGACTTAACATTTTTCAGACTTTATGTGAAATTAGGTTTTTTATATGACAAATTTTTTGTTTAGGTTCTCCACATGAAAGTTTCTCTCGGTGCCGAACTAGAGATGGAATTGTTTTCCTTTGTTCTTACTGTCCCTACAGAACTCGGTTTGGTACAAATGTGAAAAGACATGTGCTTACTCATACTGGAGAGAGACCTTATGCTTGTCCCATTTGTGGGAAGACTTTTATTCAAAAAGTTGATGCAGTACGACATTCTATCGTTCATTTGAAGTGATGTATTTAGTAAGATAACTTTTTATAATCAGGGCCCCAAATCCAGGATGAAATGATGACCTCATAATGAAGTACAAATATGCATTCCAAGTATTAAATTTCTCCCTTACACAAGGGCCATGGTAGCCCTGTTTTAATAGTAACGAATTTGCAACCAGAGGATTGCGAGTTCGAAACTCAATTTAACCAAAGACCATCGTATTTGTGGAGGCTGGTACACATTAAATCTGTCGTGTCCTCATGTTGACAGGGTGCGGAAGTTTGGAGATTGGGGTGCCAGCTCAGGTGTTGACCTCGTCATCTGATTGTTTCAGAATTACAAGCTGTTCTCTGATCTTTGCCTTTAGGATTGATCTTGGACCATCTCCGATAGCCTGTTGTGTTGCCCCAGTGCAATGTTAATTGAAATACCTAACTCCCGTATACAAATGTATATATTTCTTCCTTTATTTATCGCTGCCAATGTTTATTTCAAATGCACTCAAAAGATTTTAATAACTTTTTGAACTTAGAAAACTGACTGCAGCTTATAGTACATTTTATGAATGCAGCATAATAATGTTTAATCCATTCATTAATTTAGGATAATTTTATTCAACTAAAAATCTTTGCAGTTCCTTGGTCCTGGTATAACAGCTGCCCCTGTGTTGAAGGCCTGCTTAAGGAATTCTTTAGGAGGCCTTCTTGAGGAGTTCTTAAGAACTCCTTAATTTGGGGAACAAATTAAGGTCCCTCAAAAGACCTGAAATTGCTAGTCAATAGCTTTTATGTTTTGAGAGTACAGCAACATTTATTTTTCTAATGTTTTGATTCCAAATTATTTTCCTTATCTGCAAATTACATATAAACTGTTTTGTAATGGGTTGCATCTTTTTAAAAAAGAATTGGCATTTTTAAATTCATGAGGCTAGATCATAAGGTTTGTATTGTGTCTTAGGTTCCAATTGTTTATATATTTCCCACACTTCCAATATTTATTTTAGGTGACCAAAAGTTCCCTGTTAATTTGGAAATTGTTTTTTTAAGATTGATGATAGCCAAAATCAAATATTTAATTTGGCACCACTATCAACTTCACTTGACTTTGACTACAATAGTAATGTCTTTGTTGGTTTGCATCTATCTTTAAAACTTTGAGAACTCTGTAATTTGATTTACATGTAAAATGCCTTTTATCAAAGGAAAATAAATTTTCTTTGCTTTCAATGTCACTTGTTTCATATACTTCTTTCAAAGTATAGTGTAAAATCAACTTGAATCATATACAGCTTTACAATTATCTAATCACGTAATGCTACTGAATAGATGGTATACTATCTGACAGTATACTTTTAATTTCTTGATGATTAGATTTCCAAGCATACTTCCTTAAAATATTCAAATTCATTTACGACAACTGGAAAATAACAAAGGGAAAAAGTTTATAATTTGTTAAAAATTAACAAGATTTATATTGTGTTTGTTATTTTTTAGAAATGCATGATGTGCTACTTCGATTTTAAAGGAATATTTTTGTAAGTGTTTTTATCAAAATTTCTGGGGTTGCTCGTCTTGAATGAATTATATGGATTGAAAATAGTCAGAAAATTAATTTTCTCGACAAAAAAATGTAAATACTACTTTACTATTTATACTTCTACTTCTGATCAATATTTGTTTAATCAAATGTTTTTACCCATAACTCTTAATGTACATAGAATTTGATAGACAACTTTTGGAAAAGTGGCCTCACCACTTACAAAAATTCATCAACAAACCCTTATTTCATGAGAAGTTAGTCTATATCTTCTGTATCAGGGCAAAAGGGGTTAAGTCTGACGTTTGATGGGTTTAATGGAGTCAAGTGCATCAGTATAATTTAAAAAATAATATATGCTTTAAATCAAAACTAAATGAATCTAGGAATCTAAATTATAATTGTTTGTATTGTGACATGTGCCTTTTTTTATTATTTGTGTGCAAGAAATATTCAAATTAAGGTTCTGAGAAGTAACCATTTTGATTTAACCCCTTTTGCCCTGACACATTAGGTAACACCAAAACCATTCGGCAATCATTAACTGAATTATGTGTTTTGAGATTGGCAACTAGAATTGCAATGATTCTCTTATTCTAGAGATTTTAGGTGACTCTTCTGTACACCCAGTAAAATTCAAAACTTAAATTTGTTAGCAATCTTGAGATACTGTAGCCACTTTATGCAAAACTATCTCTCACTGAGTAACTATTTCTATTAAATTTAAATTGTATGAAGAGTAACAGTGGGCTTGACAGTAATTTCATCCTACCAAAAGTAGTTCATGTTTGAAATTTTGTTGCACTGCTATATATACTACTGTATATTGTATAATAATTATTGTAGTTGTACCAATTTCACCACAGTCCTCTAGAATTTAGACTGAATTCGATAGATGCCACAAATTGACTGATTACCAATTGCATAAAACTGAGGTAACTATATTAAGATTACTAGATGGCTGTGTAGTGGATGACTGTTTTGTGTTGCTTTTAGCAACAGAATGTAAGTGTGTGGCGGTAGCTCTGAAATGATCCTGGGAGCAACAAAAATTGAAGCTGTGATGGAAGTAGAAGCAGTATCTGTCATCATAAACCTTCATATAGTTGTTAGAAGTAATATACATCATATTGGCAATTACAGTATTTATTTGTGGACTGTCCGTCAAAATTGTGGAGAGTACCATCACTCGTTTGAAAGTGCACATGTTGGCATTCATATCTAGCTGCCACTAATGTTGCAGAGCATGTGAAAACAGGACATCATTCTACCAAAATATATTGTTAAGTCCGAAAATTTTGATTTGCACATATTTGAAGCATTACTTGTAGTATAATTTTATTTGCTTTTTCTTCTCTACTGTTGTTATTTTTTATCTTTCCTCTTTAATGTGGATTTTTATCATTACTGTATTACATTTTATATTCTTTTTGTTTAACTGTCTGTTGTATTTTTTCTCTTTTTCGGAATTGGTACATTACATTTTTGAATAGTATGTGATTTGTACTTATATTGGCAAGCCTCATTGTATATGCTGTGAAACATAAGATGTTTTCATTATCTCAAATTTTTAAATATTCTTTATTTTATTAAGAGTAAATAAGTTCAGTTTAATCTCTATTTTGTAGAAGAATTTCCTAAGATAATTTTATCTGAGTGTTACAATATCAAGGTCTTTCTCATTTCAGGTTTTTATTACAATTCTTTTCCATTAGACAACAAATTAAGGCATGGAATTCCAATGAATTACTGTTCGTATTGTTCCTACTCTACTCCACATACATCAAATCTCAAGAAGCACTTTGTAGTCCATACAGGCGAGCGTCCTTATGTTTGCAATGTTTGTAGTAAACCCTTCACCCAAAATGCTCACCTGCAAACTCACTTGAGGCTTCATTCAGGAGAACGTCCTTATGAATGTCGAATTTGCTCTAAAAAGTTTGCTCAGCAGGTTCATCTAACACGCCACATGTGTATTCATAGGAAATGAATGAACTCATATCTCATTTTGTCAAGACTTATGTGATAAGTTGTCAATTTTTGAGATGAATTGGAAATAAACTTGTTTCAATTATGTAAATTAATAAGCTATTTTGTTGACATCAGTGACACTGCAGTTAATGGTTTTATTTCTCTTTTCAGTTCCATTAATGAGTTTTAAAAGTTCTGTTGATTCTTTTTACTGTTGACTAAATGATTACTCAATAAAATTAAAATTCATTTCTCTTTTGTACTGAAATTTCATTTATTCTGAAAATTGTTTTCCATTTCATAATGAATTCTAGTATAGATTTCATGTGTCTTAAGTTTTTTGTTATAAGGTTTTTAAATGTAATTTAATTCTTGTTAATTATAAATATGTAATTTTAATTTTACATAATTAACTTTGTCTTTAATTTGCTTTTCAAAAGATTTGTCTGAAAATAATCTTAATGATTTTTAGAAAGTACTTTCATGACCCATATTTGTAGGTACTGTACAAATCTCTTGAGTTATTGATTTTAATGTGTTAAGACCTGCGATAATGCTAGATTTAGTTCAGTTTTTTTAATATTTCAATAATTACTTTTTTTCAAAAGTTTAGTAGCATTTGATTGTTTTTAAATAGTGAAATCAAACTGCTTTTTCTTTATATGATGAAATCTCACTAGCTTCATGTAGTTTAAAATTTTTTATCTTAAACCATAACTTCTAACCAATTGTAAATATAAAATTCCCGAAGTTTTTAAACCATAACTAGTATTTTTATGTGTTAAACTATGTGTTTTAATTTGTTAAGTTTAAAAGTATAATTGAGTTCACATATCTTTCAATTTGTGCTTGATCTCAAAGATCTGCTAAAATTTGTTGTTAATGAACAATCACAAGGAAGGTTTTGCTGATATAGAAGAGATAAATACACCCAGGGAAGTTATAGAAATCAAACCAGTGCTGTCTACTGCTCACAGGTTGCTAACGCAAACTAAAAAATACCCGAGTCACTGGCCCCTAGAAACAGAATCTATATAAATAAGAATGGAGTGTTTGTACATTGAATATTTTCAACTCATTTCAAGTTTTCTATCCGCTTTGGGCCCTTCTGATGCAAAATCCGTCTCTTGCACGTTTGGTGTCTATGTGTGTGCCCGTACTACATCCAAACAGTTGAATATATTTTCATAAAACTTTGCATACTGTGAGTTCTTACATTCATTTAGTGACTGAACTTGGTTGCATAAAAGTCTTTGTATATTAGATTTCATCATAATATTTGTCTTCCCGTTCTATGTTCGATTTTGTATCTGTTTGTACAAGTATCACATAAGATTTGTTCAACATATTTTAATTTAATGTTTTATATTTGTTACATCATATCTTAGTTTATTGAATGCATTGTTTGAAATTTCTTTGCTTACATATATTTAGGCAAGTTTTACGTTAAAACATCTGAGTAACTATACTTAAATCAACCATAATTTGGCAGTTTTAGGAGTAGCTGGAAGGTATATTGAGCATTGCAATTTCTTGGATTGTTTTACCAGTACTGCTGAAAAATTAATTATTTTTCCAAACTATTTTTACGGAATTTAAATTATACTTTTGTATTTTGAGCCTTATTTATTTTTGCGAACTATAAAGCATTTCTGAATATTTGAGACAGACGATAATTTGCAACAAGGATCAAAATAAATTAGAAATAAAACTCAATATATTACCTTTGCACAGTGTTGCCACTACTCACTTTTCTAATTAAACTCTTCCAGGTCATGTGTAAAGACAGGGAAGCACTATCATCATTCACTTGTGTCAATCCAGATAAAATAGGTAAGGCTTCTTTAATGTTTAACTCAGGTGAATTAAACTTCCCTGCAAGGGATTGATTAGAAAAGCGAGCGGTGACAACACTATTCAAAGATAATATATTTAAACTCGAGGGTAAAACTCAAGATCACTGTACTAACCCATCGCCAAATGGACTACTAAAATGTTCATTATCAAACGGCTATTGGAATAGGCATATTACGGGGTACCATATTCCAAAATAATCTTCATTTGGTGATAGTACTGTTTTCGCGAGTTGGACCAACTTAAATTTACGTTTGCTACCTAGCTGGTAAGTAGTCGTAGCGTTTGTCTGCCACCCAAGTAGGTTGCAGGTTTGAATCCCAGTTTGTAAGCACATGGATGCTAGTGATTGTTCTCATTAGGAGTAGCGGCCACTCACCCATTGGGTACTCCTTCACAAGTAGCCATCATTTTGCCCCTGAAGACCAAGTAGTCAGTGGTCGGGTTTGGGAAAAAAGTTTTTATTTTGATCCTGTGATGGACATTTGGTTCTGTTGAAATAACTTCATCTTATTTTCATCTATGTTGATCATTTCTTTAAGTTTTCAGACTTAGAAGGTTAAGGTTTTTATCTTTTGCTCTGTTTTAATGAGGTTTAACTTTTCATAAACTTAGCTGTTTTCAAGACTTGTGAAATATTTACACACAGAATAACTTTTAGGCATCCAATGGAATTGCAATTTGAGATTTTCTTTATTTTTCAGGTTCTTTTCTTCAGGCATTTTCTAAAACCCATGGAGAAGGGGGACATCTCTATTTTTGCTCTTATTGTACCTACAAAACAAATGTCCTTACGAATATGAGAAGACATGTGTTTACTCACACTGGAGAGAGACCCTATGCCTGTACTATTTGCAAGAAGACTTTCATTCAAAAAAATAACTTAGATCGGCATGCTTTAGTTCATTTCAAATTATCTCAATGTGTTTGAGTTCATGGGCTTGAATTTCATCAAACATTTAGCACTAAAAAATTTTTTGTAAAGCCACTCATTTGGTACTATATCTTTTCTGAAACATCTGATTAAGTCTGCTGTCTTTTCTTTTGCTAATTTTTTTTTCAAATTATTTACAAGTGGAAAGTATTTTTCATAACCAATTTTTATCTATAATAATTCGAATTTGTGTGATTTGTTTTGTTCCATTAGGCTGAATTATTGACTATAAGTTCTTTTACTGTATAATTTTTTGAAATTACTTTCACAATAATCAAAATGAGAATTTGTCTTCAATTTATGAACCTTTTTATTTTAAAGTATTTTCTACTTTACTAAAATTTCTTTGGTACTAATTGCCATCTATACATGTCTGTGTATCTATATATGTGCTGTTGATAGATAGTTTTTATTTGGAAAAAATGTACACCTCATATACGTAACAAATAAAATTGGGTTCCCACAGTTCTAAAGGCTTAATTTTTCATTTTTGTATTTTAAGGGCCCTTAAAAAGCTTGAATGTTTTCTTAAGTCTTGAATATAAAAGCCCAAATTTATTAAAACATTGCATATTTTATGTAAGTTTAATTCAAAAACCAAAATCAGTGTTATTTGTCATAGTTATACTGGAAAGTATGGTATTGATTTCTGATATTCTTGAGGTACCAACTGTCTTAAATTGTATTTTGTCACAGGTTATGGGAAAAAGAGTGAAATTGTTTACTTTATCTTGAGAATTACTAAGAGTAAGATTTTAAGAGTTTTGACCAAATATGTGCATGCATGTTGCATGACAGGAACCTTGATTGTTTTGCTGCAAATGCTGTAGACTGATCACATCCATGTTTCCTTTGCTATAAAAGGAGTGATCAAATTGTCACTAAACTGACTTCATCATCACCTTCTGTGCTTTTAAATCTATAAATGACAGGTTCATAATTAAAAGGCCAGAGATAAACATGATTGCTCTTTTCCCGAACTCTTCAAACGTGACTTAATTTTTTTCTTGGAAGAGTGGGAATCGAGTTATTACAGGACTTTGAAACTAGCATTGATTCAAGAACAGTATATACATCATGTTCTATAAATTGGGCTTTATATACAATACACTTTTAAAACTCAGAAGTAAAATTATTTTGACTGAGAATCTCACACGCATATATATCTGCATTCTATACCATGCAAGAGCGGCCAAACAAAAATAAAATGTGTACCTATCAGCACTGGTTTCAGTAAAATCAGGACCGCTATTGAGGTGAGTTCCTGTTATGATTGGCCCTTAGGGGAACATCTTTAGGTGTGTAAGGGCATCACAACCCCGAGGTACCCGAGTGATCTGTCCTCCCTTATGTTTTATCCTTGCCTACCCTTCTGCTTTTAGCTTTTCCCATCCTTCATTGTTGTCAGGGCTCAATGGGTATGTGCACTGCGCTATCAACCTTCGAGTTGTAGGCGGCACAGGTTCGATTCCTGTCAGGTGCATTCCTCCCTGGGTGTATTTCTCTCTTCTGTGTCAGTAAAGCTTTCACTGTGTGATGTATATTACTTGATATTATATATCTTGTGTCAGTTACTTGATAGTGTATTGTGTCTGGCGCAGCATGACTTAATATGGCCCTTGCTCCAGAAAACCCAAAACCAACCTGTCATGACTGAAAGGACAAGTTGGTTAGTTTTACAAGCCAATTCGGTAGTTGATTTTGTGAGTAGTCTTGTTCTCAAAACAAAGCTTATAATTGAGGCAAATTGAAGGACTGTTAAAAAAGCAGCAACTTGTAGTTGTCGCAGAAGATGGAATCAGACTGCACAAGAATGGGAGGGACAGGAGTCAGTCGTTCAGCAAGAACAAGACACCACAAGTAGGCAACTGACATCACCCCTTCAAAAATTAGACTCAAAACACTTGATTATAGTTTTTAAATGATGAAGGTAACTTAAGTTTATGTATTAATAACCATCCATCTGAATAAACTGCTGCTCTTTTTGTTTCAAAAAAGAATTTTAATGTAAGAACTATAATCACTCAAATTACAATAATTCCTTTCAGCTTGTGTGAGTACAATTTGTCCAGAAGCTCCTTGCTTTTCAAACTGATGTAGACTGAAAAGTTTGTTTCATGCATTTAATGTAAACATCTTGGGTTTTGGTGAAAAGTGATTGCAACATTCGATAACAAGATGTTTTCATATTTCAGAAATGGTGTGGAGTCTTCCATCATCAAATATGCATTCCCAAGAAAATCCTTTACAGCCATCCTCATACTGCACTTACTCCTCACAAGGTAAAAGCAATAATGGAGGAAGACATCGTTTTAGTTGTCACTTTTGCAGTAAAAGTTTTTCTAAGAGAGATCACCTGAAAAGACATTTCCTGATACATTCAGGAGAACGGCCATATCAATGCACATTTTGCAATAAAACATTTAACCAGTTGACACACCTGAAGCGTCATCAGATATCTCACATGACAGGAATGAACTTTTAATATCATCTCGGAGTTGCTTTCTTTTACTTCAATTATTTTCTTTATAACTCAAGAATATGTGTGATCAATATATTTTATGTTGATGGAGTATATAACATTTCTTGACCTTTTTCTATTTTGTTTCATTTTCAAAATTAGTTAACTGATTTTTATGTTCTAAGATTTGAATTATGCATATTGTTGTAATTAATAGTTAAATATTTGTATGTGAGCTTAGTGTTTTTAAGTGAAAAGGCAAGATATCATTAACATTTAGTTACAAGGTGTTGTCCTCAGATCATTCCCTTTGGGATTGATCCCAGACCATTGAAATAGCTTGTGTTGCTCCAGTACAATGTCATTTCAAGTATCTACCTACCATTCACATTGTTTCGTTATTTAATACATATTCATTCTGCCAGTATATATTGTCAGCACCATGCCAAAAAAAAATATTAGGAGGTTTTCACCGAATTTTTTAGGCTGTCAGTTTGATGTTTTACATCATGCTCAAGACCCTAACTTCTGATCAGTAACCTAAATTGATGTGTAGACTTTCAAATCCCACATAATTTTTCATAAAATGTCGAAACTTATAATACTTTTTTCCACGAAGATTTTGCACTTTCATGTTTTGCCATGTTGTCGATGA
Source organism: Meta bourneti (assembly GCA_933210815.1). Classification (NCBI taxonomy): domain Eukaryota; kingdom Metazoa; phylum Arthropoda; class Arachnida; order Araneae; family Tetragnathidae; genus Meta; species Meta bourneti. The sequence continues at coordinate 81,806,454 of OW119928.1, forward strand.
TATTGACTATTTCACTTAAATTTCGAAAATCAGAATATATTTCATCCGCAATTGAATATTGAAGCATTGTATTTTTGACCAAAGTTGCATTCAGTTTCTATTTTTGTTAAAATCATAAATTGATGAAGACATGAGATAATAATTTCTTACAAACTAATTATATTTTAATAGCTTTGAATTTCAAGTTATTACATAATTCCTTGTTCATCAGAAATTAAAATTATGAATAATCTGCAATTTATGGTATATCTTAGTTTTAAAAGATGTATATATAAATTGTTCAAATATATTGAAATTGAACGTTATCTTTTGATCTCCTTAAGAACTGCCATAGTGGTCAGAGTAATATTTTAAAAAGTTGTAGACTAAAGTGTTCCTATGTGAGTTTGATCTTAGCATGTGTCGATGTCAAACTGGCTAGTTTGAATTTATTGGTTTCTATAAATCGACATGTGTATCTAGACAAGACCTCTAGGAAGGCATTGGACTCCCCTGTGTTTCAGAAACAATTCTCCTAGTTTCTATAGAACTACTTCAGGCCTCATGAATTCTGACAATCAAAATTGGTTTGTGTTAAACTGGTGATATTCATATCATGTGGTGTGTCATGGTTGTATCATGTACAAGTCTCCAATTCAGCAACTCATGGAAAGACAGTGCAAAGTCAGCCAGCCAAAAAATTCTTTATCTTTGAGATAAGTGGCACTGTTGTATGGCATCATTTTGGTATCAAAACATCATCCTATTTTTCTGTTTTTGCAGTTTTAACATTATTTAGTTACAAATATGCTTATTAAACTTGTTTTTCAGCAAATTTTGAAACCATATCCCATAACTAGTTTTTGATCCTTCCTTAAAAGTTTTGATTACTAGACACAAGGTTTGAAAGCAAAATGACAATATACAGTTTCTCCATTTCCACAAATCACAACAGAAAGGGAAACCAATCTTCCGAGAGTGGAAGTGAATGTCTCGGTTGGTAAAATATGGTTAAACTCTAGCATAGTACTGGACCCTCGACAAATTGACCACTAAAATTGTCTCCCCAAATGGCTATTTAGATAGGGTTACAATGGATAACCATGTTCCAAATTTATTGCCAATTGCAATGATCAACAATTGGCTCATGGTACAGCATTCTTGAGTCTTAACCAATTCAACAGAGAGAGTATTTATAATTTACCTCAATCACTTGCTCACAAGCACATATGCTAAAATTAGAATTCTGTATTTAAAAATCAGTGGATTCTTTGTGATGTGTTTGAATCCTTTTATAAGTAGGTTTTATTGGTGTGGGATTTCACTTCTCTAATGCAACATGTATATAACTATTGTAAGTTAATTTTTGTAGTTGCTAACTTCATAACATTAATAGGTGATAGAGGGTTAGGTTTAGTTACTTCATTTCTAATTTTTTTATAACAGGTTTAGAAACTTATTGGTTCAGCTAAGGTTGTAATTATTGTTCCAAAAATGGTGTTTGTACATATTTCATTGTATTTTATTATAGTGTTGTGTAGCTCAATAGTTTAATTCTGTTTTAGAAACACAGGAGAAGATGGGTATTTTTCTAAGAATTGTTTTCTTGATAAAGCATTTAAATTTATCCTATGTACTTATAGCTATATTTATAAGTGTAAATATATATGGGGAAGTATGTTGGTCAGTAAATCTTTGAAATAATTATGTGCATTTGAAGAATGAACACTATTATTGCATGAAACTTCATCATTTGTATTCATTGAGTATATTTACTGAAACAAACTTCATAAATTAATGAAGTTTGAAAATGTTTGTGCATGATCAGTATACCTCTACACTTCATTTGGCTTACGGATATTCCTACTATGCATATGGGGCCACCATGGTTCACTGGGTTTGCCCTTTGTGCTAGCAACCTGTGAGTTAGTGGCACAGGTTCAATTTCTGTAATTTACCCTGGGTGTATTTCTCCATGTAATTTACCCTGGTTTTTGTTTCTCTTTAGTGTCTGTAAAACTTTCCTGGTGTGTGTGCATATGTCCATGACTTGATGTATGTCTTATTACATGTCTTATGCAGCTTGGCCAAATATGGCCCTTTCATCATAAAACCAACCTACTGCATATCAATATGATTGTAACATTCTGTATTATATCCTTTCTTCAGCTTTCATGTAATGGCAGGATTCCCCATTTAAACAATAAATTTTTTTTAATAATGTAAATCTATTTTTATTAGTTATTGTTTTATAAGATGTTTACTGACACAATTACTAAAAAAATTCAATGGTAATAAAACTTTAACTTGAGTTTTAAAATAATATAATTAACAATAAATGTATATATAAACCACTGTCTTCTATGTTAACTTATTCATCTTTAAATTTACTGAATCAAAAATGTGTATTTAAATTTATTTATAAGTGATTAATACATGATATCATTGACAGAAATTCAATAATAATGAAAATTCCAATTATTCTAAAATTAGATATAAAACACTTGACTCGAGTTTTATTATAATGTATGTAACAAAGTTTATACATCAATTATTGTCTTTTGTATAAACTGCCTTTTTGTTTCAAAAGAATTTTACTGAAGGAACTATAATCAAATGATCCACTCTCAATGTAAGATAAGTCCTTTCAGCTTGTGCATCTGTTTGTGCTGTGCATATCTCCATAACAGTTATTGGCTTTACTCCTTAATTGGTGTAACTTTTTATGTACTTGGCGAGCGCCAAGAACATTGCCAGCTTCTCAGTTTGTGCCTGATCTCTTGATGCAATTAGATGATATCGCCAGTGTTCCAGGGAACACTCTTTGGGGACTTAGGATAGCACAACTCTTGTGTACTTAAGATAGTACAAATTTCAAACTATGTAAATAAGTGTAATTACAGTCCACTAAAGTTTTATTTTTGTGAGCCACGACAGTATCAGACTGCATTTTATGTTTTTCCCATTTCTTCCAAAGTTGTTGCTTTTCAAAATGATAAAGATTGAATGAAATTTTTGTTTTGCTATGCATTTAAAGTAAACATCTGAGATTTCAATGGAATGAAATTGTAAAATTCTGATTACAAGATGTTTTCATATTTTAGATACATTGTGGAATATGCCACCATTGTTTGTAAAGCATTCCCAAGAAAATCTGGATCCATCTTCATACCACACTTATGCCACACAAAATAAAAGCAATGATGGAGAAATGCCTAGTTTTAGTTGTCAGTATTGCAGTAAAAACTTTAGCAGGAAAGGAAACATGAAAAGACATATGAACATACATAGTAAACACTTGTATATGTGAAATGTGCTGTAAAGAATTTAACCTGTTGGCACATATGAAGCACCAGTTGTCTCACCTGATGCAAAAATACTTTTAATATCTTCTAGAGTTCTTTTTAATATTCTTTGCATGGAATTGTTTTCTTAGTATTCAAGAGTAGCATGATAAACTATGTTATGTATTTCATTGCAATGAAGTACAATTTTTAATATTTCTTAATCTTATTTCTATTTAGTTTCATAAAAAATTATTAAAATATTTTTTATGTTCAAACTCTTAGATTTGAATCGTAAACATTGTTTTAATTATGACTTTGTTCTTTTAAGTTAATAAATCGAGATATCAATCACATGATTTTATTATTCACTCTATCTTGATACTAAAAATCTAATTTTTCTATTTCATTAATTAATAAAAATTGGTCAGCACCATGCCAAAGATTAAAATCTGCATTTTTGGATTTCACCTAAATGCATTTTCTAGATTCATTTGATGTTAAACCTCGTACTGAAAGCAAAAACTCACTGCTTGAATTGGTATTTATGTTTTCAGATATAACTTAATTTTTGATTAATCAAACCATAAAAAGTGTTTATCTTGAAGCTAGGGTTTTCAGATTTGTGTCTATGTGGTATTATTGACTGCTTAAATTTTAAAAATAACAAAATATTCTTTTTCTGTGAGTGCAATACTAAAACAGCATGTTTAACAAATATATTAAATTTATATTTTTGCGATAAGAATATACTGATCCAGATCTGAAAATTCAATGAAAACTATGAATAGGCCTGAGAATATATAAAAACACATGGTAGATCTTGCTTTAAAAAGGATCTAAATTCAGTTTCTGAAATTGAGCATTATCTTATGATGTCCTAAGAGACTGCCATAGCAGGCCAGCATGGTTATTGCAATTCTTTGAAGAGTAGTTGATTCCAATGCATGGATGTGACTTCAATCCTTGCTTGTGTCGATATCAAACTGGCTAGTTGAAGTTTCCTGGTTTCTTTAAATTAACATGTATATGTACGACAACTTCGCTCAGAAAGGCAGAGTCAGATTGGCTATGGAGAGGATATGAAAATTTTCCAACTGGGCCAGCATACTTATGAAAATTTGTCATCAGAAAATGTGCCACATAAATTCTCCCAATTGGTAAAAAGGCATTTGAAAAACACTGTTCCGGCGTATTTATCATTTCCATCATGCTCAGCTATATCCAACATAACATTGCTTTGTCAAATTAGAAGTAATTGTACATTATTTTAGGAAACTCACCAGCTGTGAACAGAAATATTGCAAAAATTTATTGATTGTACTATCTTCCCAGTTACTAGAAAACATTTGGTCTTACCCATCTTTTGATTTAATATGACTTACAATCACTTCAGTATAATTAAATTTTAAATGAAAAATCATATTAAAATGTAAAATTGATAATTATGTGAAAAATTATAGTGAAATGCTCATTCCAAATTGGGATAAATTTTAAGATATTAGTCACTCAAAACATTTTGAAAGACTGCTCCTACAGGAAGGTATTTGGATTCTTCTGCGTTTGGAAAACTATATTCTCCAAGTTTGAATAGAAGTTCTCTAGACCTCACGGACCCAGCAGCCCTAATTGGATTCAGCTGATCCCCAATTGGGACTGTTAAATGGGGTGGATTAGGCATATTTTAGGTCTTCCTATTCAAGTGATGAATGAAACCTGATATAAGGACCAGGTGCCAAGTCATTGTCAAAACCTCACAAATCGAATTTTTTTATTAGGTTTTAACATTATTTGGTTACAAATATGCTGAATGAACTTGTTTTGAAAGCTCAGTTATAAAGCGCTCTTTTGATAAATTTTGAAATCTCATAACTTGTCTATTTGGTATTCTTGAAAATTTAATTTCGAGACTAGCGAGGTTTTGATAGTGAAATGAAGAAATTGAAAACGAAGATTTGGTGAAATTATACAACTTAAATGCAGTTTTGTCATTTCTTTAGATTAAAATGAGTTATTAGTCTCATTCTTTAATAATTAATGTTATTGTTTGAAACTTTGTAACATGTAAATTTATTGCAGTTTTCAGAAAATAATATTCAGCAAAGAATGTGTTAGATTGAATGAAATAGTTTGGTTCTGTTCTCTTAAAACTTATTCATACTCAAAAGGAAAGGATTTTCTGGAACTTTCTTCTTTGATATAATCTTAATTTATCCTGTATACTTATAGTTGTTTAAAAGAAAATGATAAGTAAATTTGTTATATGAGGAAAAGGCAAATTGGTACTTAATTCCTTTAAAAAATTGCATGCAATCAATTGTCATCACATGAAATGGGATAGTTTCTTATATTTAAGGAAATTAAATGCTTGAGTGATAACATGCATATACACTTCATTTTTGTTTTCTTATTTTGTTTAATATTATGATTTTTTGTACTACATTCTCTTTCATGTGTTTTCACTTAGGAATAGCAGCTGCCTTTAAAAACGCTTTTCAATACCTCATTTAAATTGTAAATTAATTTGAATTTATTATAAAAAATGTACATCTAAATTTATTTATGACATATTGGTAGGTATTCAAGATGACATGATTATTGACTGAAATTCAGCAATAATGAACATTCCAATATAAAAATTCAGATATAACTTTGAGTTCATACATCAATTACTACCTCTGTATAAAATATCTTTTTTAAAAAAGAACTTTATTTTTTAAACCAATCAATGTGTGATCACTTGAATTAAAATTATTCCTTTTAGCTTGTATATGAGACTATTTTATCAATTCAATTTTCCATGAAGCTGCTTTCTTTTTAAAATAACGAAGACTGAAAATAATAATTTTTGTGTTACACATTTAAAGTGAACATCTGGATTTGAGTGAAATGTAATTGCAAAATGTTTGATTACAAAATATATTTTCATGTTCCAGATGCATTGTGGAGTTTTTCACCTTTAGAAATGCATTCCCAAGAAAATCTTCCACATCCATCGTACTACTCTTATGCAACACAAAATATAAGCACTGATGCAGAAAAGTATCGTTTTAGTTGTCACTTTTGCAGTAAAAGTTTTACCAAGAAAGAGAACCTAAAAAGACACTTGTTGATACATTCAGGAGAGCGACCATATCAATGTGAAATCTGCAGCAAAAAATTTAACCAGGCAGTGCATCTGAAGCGTCATCAGTTGTCTCACCTATTCGAAGCAAATAAAAATACCTATTAGAAGCAAATAATAACCTTAATAACTACTTCAGTTCTCTTTTAATTTAGTTATGTGAGATTGTTTTTATAGGTCAAGAGATTTATGTAGGCACATCTTATATTTTATGTTGATGGATGACTTATTTTATTGTTGAGAAGTGGACATATCTTTATTATATTTCTTTTCAATTTTCCTAACTCATAAGATTTGAACTTTTACATGTGATCTTAATGTTTCTAATCATGACTGTTTTTCGGAGTTAATAAATCAAGATATCACTTATATATTGTTTCATTATTGAATACTTGTTCGTACTGAAAATTTTGTGTTAGTAAAATATATTGTAAGCTCCATGCCAAAGATTCAAATCTGCATTTTTAACTTTCTACATGCATTTTGTAGACTGATGATTTACAGCATGCTAAAGACATGAACTGATTAGCATTCAAAAATGATACCTACACTTCCACCAATTTTGAATAATTTTTCTTAAAGCATCAAAATTTGAAGAGTGTTTTTCTTGGAGCCTATAGTTTGCAGGTTTGTCTTTGGCTTGGTGTTGATATATTTACTACTTAACTTTCAATTTTGACGAATTCATTTATTTTCTGTGAATGAATATTATCTTATTGTATTTAACTAATACCATATTAAATTTATACATTTGTTGAAGCCTTAACTGATTTAAACCTTGCGAGATAATCATTTCTTATAAAATTTTATTTTTATAGCTTTAAATTTTATTTCAAAACTCCTTGCTCATCAACAATGGATATTATAAATGGGTGTGACCTTGAGAATGTATGTAGAAATATAGGGTACATTATTTTTTGCTATTTTTCAAAGGGTATTTTTTTAAGCAAAATCGTCTCAAAAGCTCTTATTTAAAAAAAATTCAACTTTTTATGAAAATTCACCACAGGTCAACGAAAATTTAGTCCCACTTTACTTATTGTAAATGGAAAATATTTTTCGTAATTTCTTTTGTTTGCAAGGAGAATTTCAAAAGGACTCCAATTTCAAAGTTTTCGCACCAAGCCATGGCAACCATGAAAGAAAATCATTGAAATCTGTGGTTGCTACATTGTCTTGAAAATATTTAGTTTCTTAATTTTAAATTTTTTGACGAGATCTTCAACGTCTGTTTCATACTGAATTGGCATATTTTGCGTTTTAGACAAATCATTTTGCATCTGATGTACTAAATAAGGTTTAAGAGGAGACTTTTGCTACTGTTTAAAAAAATTATGCTATTTCGCAAGTGCTTTAACTGACAGTCTTGATCCTTGGATATTTTAATGTCAGACTGGCGTAGTTTAGCTTCTTAATGTCTTCAGGCCAATTATGTCCAAGCCAACTTCTCCAGGATCTCCTAGCATTTAGACCCCTCAGCATTCCTGAAATGATAAGTGGAGTTCGCATTCTCAGGGCCTCAAACTTGAAAAAATTAGCATTTGGTTGCTATCAAATGAGGGATATTTATCTGGTATATAGGGTTAGGTTAGACACATTTTGGTCAGCTATTCAGATAAATCAATCCAATGGTGACCAGCTCCAACCATATGCTGGTAATGTGATCTCTAGAAAAAATACAATTTTGTCAATTTTTTAGATTAAAATGCATTGTCTTAAAGCTCTTATAAAAATTAAATTAAATATTTTTAACTTTTGACACAATATTGGTTTAGCAAAGCATGTAATTATTCTTAAAAGGGTGTATTATATTCATAGCATTGCTGTATTCTTTATACATAATATATATGAAATGGAGATATAATTCTGTTGCATAAACTGACTCCTACACAGGAACAATTAGGTGCTTATAAGAACCTATTTTCTTGAATTAAATGTCATTACGTTTATTCTGTTTATTGATAAGTAAGAAAATAATGATGAATATTATCTAAGGAAGGAAAAGGTAGTCTTCACTGAATTTTTAAGTGAAACAAATTTATAATTTTCGTGAATTCAATCAAATAAGGTGCCATCATATGAAATGTCCTAGTTTCTGATACTAGGGAATTGGAGATGAAACTTGATTTAATACCTGTACATTCCATTTTAGTTTGGGTTTTTTCACTACATTGTATATAATATTCCTCATGTTTCCTATTCCTAGATACCCTAGTTATCTACCCCCTTTCATTTTACCTTTGTCTTTTCATATACTTTCGTCTTTTCCACCGTTTTAATATTAATGTGGTTTGTATTGCTTTTTGTTCTTGCATCTGGTGCAGCTTGTCATATTTAGTACCTTGTGCCCTAAAACTCGAAAAATAAAATCTCAACAACTGTGTTTCCATTTTAAGACAAGCTTCCTTTAAAAAAGCTTTCCAATCTCTTTTATTTAAATATACTGGATAAAAATGTGTTTCAAAATTCATCTACAATAACTGACTAAATTTCAATTTTTCAAATCAATTCAAAAATTTGATATGAAACATTTTTGCTGAGTTTTGATAAAATATAGATAACTTTAAGCTGTACCTTCTGTACAATTTTTTTATAAGAATTTAATAAATGAACTATAATCATTGATCCCTCAAATTAGGATAATTCTATTTTAGCTCGAGTTTGAGACTACATTTTATTACAATTTGTCTAAGCTTTTTTATCTTTTTCAATAAAGGCCGAATTTAATCATTGTTGAACTATACGCATTTAAAGTTAATTTCTGCGTTTTTAGTGAAATATAATTGCGATATTTTATCTTATGATATATTTTTATGTTTCAGATGCATTGTGGAGTCGGTCATCATTTTCGAAAATTCATTCCCGAGAAAGTACTGCACATTCATCCTCATATTACTCTTACCCCACACAAAATAAAGGCAACAATGAAGAAAAGTATCGAATAAATTGTAACTTTTGCAATAAAAGTTTTACCAAGAATACGAGCCTGAAAAGACACTTGCTGATACATTCAGGAGAGAAGCCATATGAATGTGAAATTTGCAGGAAAAAATTTAACCAGTCGACTAACCTGAAGCGTCATCAGATCTCTCACCTGATGGGAGCAAACTTTTAATGTGTTCTTGGTGTTATTTATTTGTTAATGTTCTTTTAATTAACCTCTTCGATCTCAAGAAAACTCTCACCTTAAAAAAACTTGGATTGGCTATTTGAGGTACTTAGAGACAAATGATTTTGGGACATTTTTTTTGATAAGATATAACACAATCAAAAATCATGTCCCCAAATGGGAAGACAACCCCTACAAAACACAGCATTAGAATGTAACTGAATAGGGACAACAAAAATTAATGACTATACTTTGTTAGAAGATTAAAGTTTTTCTTTTAATGTATCCAGGAATGTTAATTCTGCACCATTTGTTCCAAGCTGTGCCAAATGCTTCTTCCCTCTCCAAGTTGCTCCAAATAAGCTTTTTATTAGAAAATGTGCTCCAAATCACAAAGCGTAATGAAAAGAGTTGTAATTTACCGAAATTAGTCGATAAAATCTTCATTGAAAACTTCAATTATAACTTAAATGATCCCTAGTATTTAAGTATGTTTGATATCATTTTGCAATAAATATTGCCAAATCAGTAGAGCTAACTGCAGGCAAGTCAAGCAGAAGAGTTACAACACCAGGATTGCTTTTCCTGATACAAGCTGCATTCATAAGGCTTTTGACACAATTTTTGCAAGTTGCATTGCTTTAATAATGTTGCCATAAGCAACTAAAAGAGATTTTCTGCTACTACTATTCAAAATTGCCAACTTTTCATAGCAAGAACCATGGTAGGAAATTTTTTCATGAATGTGCTTTAAAATGCTCAATGCTGCTCCAAATTGACAAGATGTTCACTCCAAAATTATTAGTTTTGTTCTCAATTTTTAAAATAACTGCTACAAAAGTGCTCCATAGCAGTTAACACCCCTGAATTGTTTCTTGAGGGGTACTCTAGAAATGAAGAGGTTATACAAATTATCAGTTAAACTCAAAAACACATTGCGCTTTGCCTATTATTGTCAATTACATGGATAATGGCAACCCGTTGTAGACTTATCTAAATTACCAATGAAAATTTTAGTTGCCAATTCGGGCGAGGGATTGGGACAGTCCTTTAATTAAACCAAATTATATTGTCTTGGTAATTGTCTCATCTGGATCAGGTTTTGTGAATCATTTATTCTCTCTTCTGATTCTTTAGTGAATGTTTCAAGATTAGAATTATTTTTCTTGTGATTTTTTTCTTAAGAATTTGTTATATTTTTTAAATGTGAATATTGTATATAGTATATACTTTTATTTTGAAATATTTATTACTAAGTTGGAAGAGTGCTTATATTTTATGGCTCACTCATCTTTTGCTGCATACTAATTATTTTATTTTAATGATTATCTGTATTAATTATTAGTATAAATATATCTCTTCCATCATGAAATGTACTTCATGTTATTTCATCAAAAGAAATTATAAGTGAAATAAAATTTTTAAAAAATTATGAAGATTTGAAATCCTAGTCCCATTTAAAGTTAAATTTTGTTTTATTGCATTTCTAAAACGTATAAAAATGATTTGCAGAACTCTACTATTTTTTAATTAATCTACATCAACTTATGGATAATTAGTTTGACATGTTCTCTATTATTTTTGTTCTTGACCCAGTTCTGAAATTGGAGTTTCTATTCACTTTTTTTAAGTTTGTCGTTATGGTTGATTCCTTACTTTACGAAATTATATTTTTTAGTCAACTGTTCCCAAGTGCAAAGATCTATTTTGTTATGAAATCTAGCTTGATAAATTCCTAAGGCTCCGTGGGATATGATTATTTTTTATGTAAAAATCAGTATGATTGTTTGTGTTAACTTTTCGGATGAGGTTGTGAGTATATCTTCCTTTTTTGCTATTCCAATGATTTAGCCATTGTATATTTAATTCTTTTCTGATTATGTATTTAATCTATGTGAGTGAGCTTTTAAATATATCACTAAGTGTCTTAATGATCATTTGGTTTTCTTGATCAGCAACTTCATATCCATAAATTTCAGTTTAATTTAACACCCAAAATTTATACAGATTATACTTATAAAATGAAACCTGTACAATACAAATAATCATGATCAAAATTATCTATCAACTTCAAAGTTTGCCTTTTGAAAGAACAAGCACTGTTTGTGGGAAAGGAACTTTTGATGAACCAACAATGCACTAACATTTTAATATATACAAAGCATGTTTCTTCCAGATTATCCTGTATGCAATATGATAATCAAGAAATGAAAAGACAATTCTAAAGATAAATGTCTATACACTAACGTAATGCAAAACTTTTAGTCTATTTTTTGTATTTGATGCTTTATTAAGCAATATATTTGTTAAGTTTTATTAGTTATCCTAAAAAATAATGACTATACATCAGTTGGAGGTCAGGTCATATTCACTTTCCTGTTCATATGGCAGTTTAACACTTACTGAATAATCAAGGGTATTGACTTTTTATTTAGCTTTCATTTAAATCAGAAATTTGAAAACATGGTATAAAAACGAAAAGAAAGCAAACTTATTTCCTATTAATGCAAACAATTGTATTGTAATTGTACAGATCATGTTTTTTACTTTAATAGTTTGGTTTTTCAACCTCCTTTCGTGATCTCTATAATGTCTATTCTAGCGAGTCTCAACATATAGATCAGTTCAATTATGGCAATCTTGTTGTAACATCTTCTCAATGATGAATTTAAAATTAAGCTTATTTTTGCTCTTTCAGGTCACAACAGTAATTCATCAGTTCTTGCCAGTGGTTCAAGAGGTATTACCATCAATTATTGCTCTTTCTGCTCATACACCACTCCTTATAGCTGGAACCTGAAGAAACACATGCTTGTGCATTCTGGGGAACGTCGCCACATTTGTTCTGTGTGCAAGAAAGCCTTTAGTCAAAAAGAAAATCTCAAAAGACATTTTGTTAGGCATTACAAAGAGCAGCAACGTATATGATGTAGACTGCTGCAGTAGACCAAGTCATTAGAACTCTAGTTTGGAGAGTGGTTGTATTTTGTGCACCACCTAAAAAATCCTGGATAACTTGTGAATGAATTAGTTTTAAGTGGAAAACGGGATTCTCATAATTCTGTAGACTTCAAAAATTCGTAAAAACCGGGAAAATGGGTAGATTAAAGTGCAGTTTGCACGGGAATCGAACAAAGGGATTTTTGTTATGGAATCGGCCTTTGCTTTGAATGTAAGATCTATCATTGTTTAAAATGGTAGTTATCTCAGACGTTCAAGAAGTATTTGATTGGTTTCTTGATCCTATTTCAAATGCTTGTAAATAAATTCAAGTGCTTGTAAATAAAATTTTTTCCTTCCTTCCACTCAATTCCTGTGCGATCCAGAGGGAAATGTTTCTAACGGTTTTTGTTTGTGTGGATAATTAAAAATTTCATCTATAGTGTTTACCACTTCTATAGATGACACTTTGAGATGTTTTGCCTTTGTGCATGTCTAACACATGAAACAGGGACACCTACTGGTGGGCCAGTCCATCACTGTTTCATGTGTTCGAAGTGCAAATGAGAAAGCAAAGGTCAAATAATCTTAGCCAACAGGTGATTAAATGGGTAAAAAAAATTTTATTGCAAAGGCACTTACATGAATACATCTGTGTCATCCTCAGCTGCTTCAGAAGCAGGAGAGTCACTATGTGACACAAGAAGTTAGCATAGAACAGAGAATAATACTAAAAAGATCAAGATTCCAGCTGCCTTCTAATAGTGTACATGGACTTTTTCCCTGATAAAAATGCTGAACATATTCCAAAAAGTGGTCACAACCCATGTCAACCTTCCATCTGCACACAACACATTTCAGGCTAATGGGTAAAACAATAAAGGTTTGGTTTGCAAAAATTGTCTCAGGCCGTTTTAGTAGGTTTATGCACTTTAAATCTAATCAAGATCAGGTTAACTAAGATTAATTTACTTTTGCTTTCTCATTTGCATATCAAACTCAGCTTATGGTAGAGTTCACTCCTCTCATTGAAATTTAGAACTATTTTACACCAACAAAACAAACCTTAAATCCCACCTTAATGATAATTATTTTCGTACAAATTACATTTCCTTATACCAATTTTTCTGTTTACTTTTTAATGAGTTTTTGAAAAGTTTACGGACACCTTGTACTCGAGGCTCTTGGAAAGTGATATTAACTCCTTGGTTTTAAAAATTTAAATATACTTATTTATAATGCAAGTTGATTATTTATAATGGAAGTAATTTCTAAACTGCCAAGTTATCAACATGTTAAGCATTTTGCTGTTTCTCGAATGTACTAAGACGTGTTTTTAAATTTTTTCTTTTGATTCATCCATACTTTTGGTGAGGATATGTTATATTCCAAAACTTTAAACTTGTATATCTAGGATGCAACTTAAAAGATCAAGTATTCTTACGATCAAGTATTTTTTTAGTTTACCACTTAAAATAACGAGATCTAGATGTCTGTTGTGCCTAATGGTCGTTATAGGATATAAGAAAAACACTTCCAAGTTACATGTTCAGTTCGTGGATGTGTTATATGTTGGTTCACATTATGTTTTGTAATCATTTAATTTTTTTTTTTTCAATTTTTTACTTTATCATTAAATACACACATCTTAGAAATGCAGCAGTAATGTTTGTTTTTGAACCCTTTGCGAACCCTAATTTTTTTAAGTTTTACAAATATCTAAACTTTAAAGCTATTTAATGTCCTGCATCACTAGAGTTGTCTTGTTTTTTCCGGAAATTCATTTGTTGGTTCAATTTTAAAAAGTAAAAAGCGCAAAATTTTGACAGATTTATAACAGTAAGTGGAATAAAGTTTTTTGCAGAAAAAGATACCTCCTGCTTTCTACTAATTTCTTTCGTTTCCAAAGTAGCTATTTTATACTTGCGAAGCAGCATCGTAAAATTGAAGAGCTCTACTTCCAAGAATAGCTGTTATTACTAACGAAAAATTTCTTTGTGTTTGTAGCAAGGTCGTTATATGAAGATAAGTTTAAAAATAAAACTTAAATTTTGATTAACCATTTTGGGTTCTATGTGTTAAAATTTTGTAGTGCTACATTTGTAGCGATTTGGTTGTTACGTTCCTATTTTTTAAAGATTTTCCATTTTCTTAACCTAGTTTTATTTTTATGTTGCTTTGTATGTGACTTGGCGGGTCGCAAAAAACTAACATGCGGGCCTCGGATTGACCAGCTTTGCATTGCTCTTAAAAGTTACTGTATTATGATGAATCCAGGCAAGGCTGTGTATTTCACCATCATCGAATCATAAACAGGTACATTTTGGCCCACTTTAAACCGACATATTTTTTACAATCGAGAACATTTTTCCTCGAGATGCAGATCTGTAAAAGTGACGTCAGAAATTAAAATTTACTGAAAAATTGCAAAATGTTAGAGCAAATAGTGATGCTAATTTCAGTAGTACTCAAATAGTACTGAAAATATGAATTTTTCAATTTGATCAATTTAAATTCCTTTTTCTCAACAAAGCCCGTTTTTTAAGTTCCTGTATAAATATGCTATCAGACTGTATGAGCACTTTTTGGAGTTTTCGAATAGTTAAGCGTAAATACATTATTCTGTACTATGACCCTGATCTGAAAACCCAACGCAATCAGAATGAAATGCCATAAAATTTCCTTTCGAAGTACGAAAAATCCCTAAGCATATATCAAATTTCCTATGCTTAAAAGAACTAAAAAAGAACCATGCTCTCTGTATCTGTTTAAAAATACTTATTTGCTCAATGCTAACCGAATAATATGAATAACGATTTGCAGTATTTACTTAATTTGAATAAATTATCAAGGACATGCACACAGAATTTCACAAACAAATAAGAATTTTGCTGCTCATCTTGTTACAAAACAAATTTAAAAAATACACTAATTTTTAGATACAATGGGGCAGAAAAACTAATTTAAAATATTAATAAATTATAACTATATTAAAACATTTGGACTATTGAAACTAGCAGTACAAAACTTAGTGCCTATAAATCCTCAACATTTCTAGAACTGCATAGATGGGAAAAGTTTGGAAGCTCAGTATTTTTTTAACAGCGGATAAAATTATAAGCGAAAGTTGCAAATTCGAATATTAGTTACGCTAATAAAATTAATTGAATTCGGCGAAAGGGTTTAATCTCATTTCTACCACAATACTCCAAGAAAGCATTGAACAGATACTTCAATAATTGAATATTTCAAGGTTGAACTTTACGAATGCTATTCATAAATAAACACTCGATTCTTGAGAAGTTACTGATGTCACAATACTCACAGATCGAATTTTTGTGTATTATCAGACACCGACTTTATCATGAACGCACCAGCAAGGAGTGGACTTAATTATTTAAAAATAATTTTAATGTTGCTGGAAAGTATTCAAGTGCATTCCTCTATATAAGCTATAATTTAATGTACTCGTATTTGTATCTTCTGAATCCTTCAAATTGCTTTTTACATACTGTATACGTAGATTTGTTTAAGAGATTATTTTCACAAAATCCCAGAATTGATTATGATTTGCGCTATAAACCTATATCCAAATCTAAGATTAAATGGGTACGACTAAACGATTTAAAATGCATGGGAATAAGCTCAAATCAGACAAGTAATGGTGATTGATACATTAAAACTACTCTTTCACTATAAATCTTCATCCACTGGGTAGATACAAAGCAGCTGTTTGTAGAATAGAAATCAAGTCCTCGAGTCCTTTGAATAGTATTCTTGTGATTTTATTTTATAATTTGCAGCAGGTGCTATTTAATGACCAAGTGAAAATTTTATTGCAAAGCCCCGAAGCAATATTCAACCCAAATATTTTACCCAGTGGAAATAGATTTTGGCTGATTTTTTTAAAATTGTAGAATTATAAAACCATCAAAAATCTTAGACATACTATATTGATATAAGTATGGAAATAATGAATCGTTAAGATCGAAAAAGAAGGTGCTTGAGCCGCGAGTCGGGAAGATTCGAGTGTTTACTTCCTAGTGGAGGAATATCATTGGGCCCCCTTGAGCGCGCGTCAGCGGTTGAAATTTCTTTATATTTTACGGAAAGTTCTTAAAAATCAATCTTTGAGACAATTTCATTAGCTATATCGGGGACTAAATTAACAACATTCTAATGAACTTATACCAAAGGTTTCAGAACTTTTAACGATGGCGCTTTTTATATTGACCAAAGTTCCATGACAAATTGTTAAAAACTTATCCAATTTTAAAGGATAATTTTACTTATTTCGAAAAGTACAGTTAAGTATCAAGAGCGGAAAACAAGTTTTTTCTAAAAGTTTTAAGTGTAGCAAAATTGAATATTTTTGACCGCCTTTCAAAGGGTCTTGCAAAAAATTATTTTGCAAACAATGAACGTGGCAATTGCTGAACACATTGGCCACCATAAATTTAAAAAAATCGAAGATGGTGAGGCGAACATTTTATTTGTATTGCCTCAATTTATTGTATATCTTCACACCCATACGACTTTCATCGCTAGTGCACTTGAATTGTGAAGAAGCATTTACCTGAGCCTTATTAAATACAGTTTTACTGTATTACTTATACTGTTTTACTTAATAAAACCACCGCCTTTGGAAAATTCTGCGAATCAAAAGTATCTGTAAAATTACTTTCACTGCTAGTGTACTTATATTGTAAAGAAGCCAACATTCATCTGAGCTTCGCCAATAAATCTAGTTTTACTAACGTATAATTCATGCAAGAAAACCATTGCCTTTCGTTTGTCGCTCTACGTCTCTTCACTTTTTTGCTACACAAGGGCAAAATAGACCAGGACATGCAGCTTAAAGTAAATTTCGAACCACTGCGAACTTTCATGCCATGATCGAGCTTCCCAGAACGTGTTGAAACCAAGGGCCAAAGCTTTGATCAGTACATTTTATCTAGCATACCTGATTCAAAAATTTGGTTCCTACATCTTTAACAAGTCAAGTGGCAAATTTTATCAAACGAATGTCAACACTTTCGAGAGATGCTTTCATTGCAAACAAACTATTAAAGGAAAAATATATGTATGTGTGAGTGAGTGTGTGTATGTAGGTAGGTATGTACGTATGTATACACACAACACACCTTATTTAGAATTATTAACTAAAATTTGATTTCTCCCCATTTCGTCGAAATTTGTCTTTAAATCCCCTCGACTTATATAGAAGTTAAATAGAAACAAAATATTCAAAAAATAATTACATTTACGATTATTCAGAGACAATAAAATTCGCATTTTATAATGTGCTAAGTTTTGTGACCTCTAGAAGTAAAGATCGTTGTGTGCTTTGAGGCATATGGTTCCCACATCGTTGTCAACCGTATGCAAATCACCTGAACAAGTGAATGAGGAAATTGGAAGGGGGCGTTCAGAAGGGTTAATTGTGGTAACGTAACTGAGGTATGAACTTTTTACTATACACTTTATTGGAAATAGGAAATAACACCAGACCGGGACGAATACACGATTTCATTCGGGGGGTTTTCCAAATGTCAAGCTTTTAGGCTATTGATTGAAATATTTAAAATTATTTATTAAAACAATACGGGGTCAAGTTATCCTAATGAATACTTTATTAATATTCATTAATTAATTATTCCCAAAATTAAATGATTAATTAATTTTGATTGCACTCATAAACATTTTATTCAATATATAACAACTTTACATTCGCAACGTATTCATTTTGAATTTCCTTTTTAGAAAACGTTTCTAATGAGAAAAATGCAGATGATTATGTATGATCTATTTTTTATAAAAGTAATATTTAAATATAATAGACATACCTTTTTAAACACCAGCGTCAATCACATTTTCATGAAGAATATTACAAACAAAATGCAGTTCTTTGTCAAGGTGCATGAAAAATGTATTTCCTAAAAGCAATTTAGCGCAATTCAATCCGTCTTTTTATGGTTTTTCGGTTGGGTGTTTGACAACAGTATAGATTACCATACAAAAGATTTCGGTAGAGCTTAGATCAGGGATGCACATACGAGTTACTGTTAAGATGAAGGGCCACATAGATTCACTATGACTTATGGGAGGGTAGCCCAAAAAACCATGAAAAGTATCTATCATATATTATTTATTTTATTCATATTTATTATTTATACTTTATATTGTTACCAAAAGAAAGATAATGGGAATTAAATGAAGCATTCAATTTGATGCGTGATATTGCATTGATTTAACAATTATTTTAATATTTGGTTCGATTTTTGTAGTAGCCAAGCGCAAAAATTTATTCCGAATTTTCATTAGTCAAATGGTTCCTATTTTTCGATTTGTTAATATTCATGACTGAAAACGTTTGTTCATAGTTATTTCTGATCCAAAGAAACATTTTAATGCATTATCTAGCAACGATTTACAATTGTATTTATCCGACACAGTGATAGATGTTTTATAAATTGTCTTCTGTGAATTTATTTCGCAGGTTCTCATAGTTTTGCATGTCTATAAGTTCAAACTCTACGGATTCGTGTGCATTTTCAGGCAAAAGGATTGCTAAATAAATCTAACAACGATTTTACTTTTTGAAATTCAGAAAAATGATCCTTGAAACCTAATATCAAAGTATTAGTCTTTATCCTAGTTGCCCTAATTTTAACCAAAATTACCTGTCGTGTGATTTGTTAAAGTTAAAATAATATGGTGAGGCTAGCCACCAGCAAGTCAACGGAGAGCCGCGATCTGTGTATCCCTGGCTTAGACAATGATGGCATCGTTTGTAATAGCAATATTCAGGATATTGAAGATGGCCTTCCTATTTCCGGTAGTTATTGAAGAAACAAATAAAATATTTAAAAGATAAGAGGTTTTTTGCTGTTCGAAAATGGATTTCTTTTTACTGAAGTGTCAATTCTTTTTGACTGAAAATTTGAATGAACCGAAATTTTTTTCGATGTCATATGAGCTGTCCCTGGAGCCGAGATCTTGTCGACTTGTGCAACCGCTCGGGAGCCAACTCGAGTTCATGTGTGACTAGTGACGTCATCAAAATCCCTTCAGGTACTGCCCTACGAAACCTACAAGGTTCCGCTCCGCATCCAAGAGCCATCAGCGTCCCTCAGTATGGGTGGTGGGGGTCCTAATGAAACCCACCCCGATTTGCTCCACAAAAACTACGCGCTTAACACGTGCACTAGGGTGTGCCAAAAAAAATCGAATTCCATCGGAACAAATTCTAATAGTGAAGAAAGTTTGTTAGTTCACCTCAGATGAACATATCTGTTATTTTTCCATATTAAAAAATATCTGCAGCTGCCTCGCCATATTCTCCATCGACTCCACACCACTCGCCGATCTCTCCAACTGTCTCGTCTTATCCATGCCATCATACTAGCTGGACTCAACCTATCTCTCCGGGTTACTCCTTGGTCTCTTCCGGATACTCGCCGGTTTCTACACCTGCCTCACCGTATTCTCCATCGACGCCACCCTACTCGTCGATCTCCACCTGTCTCGTAATATTCACCATAGATGCCACCCCACTCGTCGGTCTCTTCACCTGCCTCGCCTTATTCACTATCGATGCCACCCTACTGATCGGACTCTCCACCTGTCTCTCCCAGTTACTCGTCAGCCTTCGGACTACTCACTGGCCTCTTCACTTGCCTCTCCGTATTCTCCATCGATACCGTACCCGCCGGTCTCTCCACCTGCCTCCGTATTCACCATCGATGCCACCCTACTCGTCGGACTCCACTTGTCTCTCAGGATTACTCGTCGGTCCCTTCAGGTTACTCCCCGGGATCTGCCTTGCCGTATTCTCCATCGACACCCTACTCGCTGATCTCTCCGGGTTACTAGCTGGCCTCTTCGGGGTACTCGCTGGCATCACCTCCACATGACTCTCCACCTGTCTCTCCGGGTTACTTGTCAGCCTCTTCGGGATATTCATTGGCCTCTGCACCCGACTAGCCGTATTATTCATAGACAACCGTCTTGCCGGTCTCTCCACCTGCCTCTTCATATTCACCATAGATATCATTCTTCTCGAGGGTATCTTCACCTGTCTCTCCAGTTACTCGTCGGTTTCTTCGGGATACTTGCTGGCCTCCCCTTCACATGAATTGTCATCGAGCTCGGACTCTTTCCTCTCCACCTTGCTCAACGTGGTTCCTCATACACGTCACTCATCTCATACGTCACGTGTCTCATCACAACTGTGTAAAATTACCATTGGGTATATTCAAATATCGAATAATTTTTCAGCGTCAGCTTTAAATTTACTTAGTTTTGCTTTTAGTAACGGCATATTTCTCACTTCATAAGTTTTTCACAACGTTCTTTTATTTTTATTATAGGTCATAGTGATAAATAATGCGATTGACTCAGAGGGTAGGGGGCAAAGTCCGTTTCGAGACTACACGTCTGTTTACTGTCTGTTTACACGTCTGTTTACCGCATGATCTATCCATATCCTTTAAGCTGCAATCGCTCACTCTAATAACAATCCCATCTTGGGAGTATTAAACTTTCCTCTGGATGTATCAATCATGCTACACAGATTGGATAATTTGTCACTTCGAGTTTTCAATGATTTTGACACTTTGTTAAAGGTCTTTAAGAATTATGAGTTATTAAAACAGAGTGCGTTTTACATTTACATAAAAACCAAAGCAACTGTGAGACGAAAGACTAATTTGGCATGTAATTTCTCTCTAGCACTAATTAAAACTTTTCTTTGTCTAGATAAATTTTCAATACACTGGTTTTGTTTTATTTTCGATTTGTTCAAGGTGTGTTTATGTATGTTTAGAAGGAGATATGTAACTCACAGGAGTTAAAATGTGGAGTTTTAAAACATATGGCCTTGTCATCTTCGATTATTTCTAGTCGAGAGGGACCCGGCTAGACATCCCTGTAATTGTTCTCGTGTTGCATAAGGGCTCCATTCTCCCACAATCTTACACTACTAATAATTGAATACCACTTTTTTAAATTATGACTTAAATAATTTTTTGAGTGATTTCAAGACCACAGGGGGCCCAGCTAGGTGTAAATGCAGATTAGTGTATTTTTTATATTGCATAAGATTACCATTCTTCAAAAGTTTCAAGAACTATTGTCAACTACTATTAATTCAATAAGGATTTTCTAAAACTTTTGTCTAAAAATGCTATTTTTGGGAAATAAGACGTTATCAAGGTCAGGGACATAGCTATATAGTTTTTAAACATTTGAAATTTTGTTTCGATCAATGTGGTTCACCAGATAAGTTTTCCAAACTAGGACCACTTTTATTTATTAATAGTATTTTTAAAGTGTAGGGCCCGTGGTATCCCAGTTCAAAGAGTCAAGGATTGGTGATCGGAGGGTTGCTAATTAAGGGAGAGTTGCGAGTTCTTCGAAACTCGATTCAACCAAAGACTATCGGGAGCTGGTGCTCGTAAAATCTGTCGTAGCCTCAAATGTCCTCACGTTGGCTTGGTGTGGAAGTTCGGAGAGTGGGATGCCAATCCAGGTGTCGTTCTCGTCATCTGAACTGTGGTTCAAAATTACGAGGTGTTGTGCTTGGATCTTTCCCTTCAGGATTGATCCCGGACCAATAGCCCCTTATGTTGCTACAGTGTGACGTAATTCAACTATCAACCAATTTTTAAACATGTTTTTCGACCTACCCTTATCCACGGAACGTTACATAGAATCCATTTGATATTTGATGAATGGGATCATCATCATGTCGAAAAGGGATATGGTAAAGTTGTAGCTTCGCGGCATTGACTTTTAAACTTCGTTTTAAATACTTAAAAGTGCCTATTCGAGAGAGTTTGGGGAGCGGTAGTAGTCTTCGTAGACCGTTTGGTTTGTTTGTTTGCCGGGAAATCCCTCTATAAATTTTTTAAAAATAAGTTACGAGTTAAAGGTAGGTAATTGAGCTTGCGTCGCACTGGAGCAACACAACGGGCTATTGGTGACGATCCAGTATTAATCCAAAAGGGAAAGATCTGAGAACAATACTTCGTATATTTGAACCACGGTCAGATGAAGAGGACAACACCTGAGCTGGTATTCCATTCTCCAAACTTACATACCACACCATAGTGAGGACATTTGGGGTCAGGACTGGTTTTACGTACAACCATACACACGACGTTCAACGGTTAGATCGAGTTTCGAACTCGCAACCCTCCGGTTGTTAATCGGAGCCAAGGTAGCCTGGTTGGAAAAGTAGAGTCTTACCAATTGGAAAGTTGTGAGTTCAAAACTCGACTCAACCAAAGACAGTCGTGTACACTGGGGTTGGTGCACGTTAAATATGTCGTAGCCACAAATGTCCTCACTTTGGCGTTGTGTGGAAGTTTGGAGAATGGGGTGCCAGCTCAGGTGTTGTTCTCATCATCTGACAGTGGTTCAAAATTACGAGGCGTTGTCCTTGGATCTTACCTTCGGGGATAAATAGCGGAACGTCGGCAACAACTCTTTGTCTTTCCCTGTGCGAAGTTAATTAATTACCCTTCCCCCACACACTAACTGGGCTATCACGGCCCCAACGAAGTAGGTAGGTAGTTTATTAACGTCGCACTGGAGCAACATGTCGGGCTATTGAGAACGGTCCGGGATCAATTTCGAGAGGGAAAGACCCGAAAACAACACCACGTAGTTTGAACTATGGGCAGAAGACGAGGTCAACACCTGAGCTAGCATTCCACTCTCCAAACTTCCATCCTACGCCAACCCTACGAGATAGGTACTAAATTAACATCGCACTGGAGCAACACAACGTCAACGTGTTATTGGCGACGATCCGGGATCATTCCCTAAGGGACACCAACTCAACTAACCAAAGAATATAGGTTTTTTTTTTACAATTAGCTACGTTGAAATCTGCGCAAGCTGATATCAGTTTATTTTCATGTTTCTAATAATTGACCTCTTCTAAATATTCTGGTAATCTGACCGTGGTCAAAATTGCGTTGTGTTGTCCAAGATCCTTTCCCCTTAGGATTGCTCATGGCCAAATGTGCCCCTTGAACCATAAAACCCCAATACCAACGAATCAACCCTTCGGGTTTGATCCGTCACCAACTGCCCGTTGTGTTGCTCCAGTGTGACGTTAATTAAATACCTACCTATCTAAATATTTAAAAGTCCGCGGTAGTCTATTTGGATATGTAGGTAGGTATTATAATTAATGTCGCATTGGAGCAATACAACGTAGTGCAGTTGGAAGATCAACGGATCAGCAATTGGAAACTTGGCCCAACCAAAGACCGTCGTGTACACGGGGACTGGTACACGATAAATCAGTCGTGGCCTCAAATATCCTCACGTTGGCGGGGTGCCAGCTCACGTATTGACCTCGTCATCTGACCGTGGTTCAAAATTACGTGGTGTTGTCCTCTTATCTTTCCCTTCGGAAATGATCCCGGACGGTCACCAAGTACCCCGTTGTATTGCTCCTATGCGATGTTAGTTAACTACCTACCAAATATTCGGATGAATGAATTGAGAATGAAAAGTTCCCAAAACCCTAGATAGAGACATTAGAGGTGAAAAAAGCTATTTCTGGTCAAAGTAAAATCCTCTATGCAGTCAACACGCCAACGCCAACCAATCAACCAACCAAATCAATTGATCAACATTTCTGGAACGGGTCACTCACTTCATCAATTTTCCATTGCAAAACAATCTGTGATCTGAGAAAACAAAGGTGATTCTGTACTAGTAGACAATAATTTCATTTCAAGACGATTTGATGACTCGGAATATTTATGTAATCAATCATCAATAACTATTATCAGGTACGACTCAGGTGACGCACCAGTTACTAACTAGTGTTTAACCCTAGATTTACGACAATCGACTACTGGTATTTATTTCTACACTTGTGATTTTACTTTTGATTTGATGTACTGTTAGCTAAACTCATAAGATTTTTGTGTCATGAATTATGTTCCACCCCACGTTATGTGTCATTCATAAAAACTTTAAAAGTTATTTCGGTACCTGGGTAAGAAAAGGGCCAATGTCCATTTTGCAAGTTGGAAACAGCTGATTAAGTCATTTTTATTTCATTTTCAAAAATTGCTTTCAATGTTTTGATTCCTTCATTATATATTGATAACAGGACATTGGCTCTTTTTCTATTATAACTTTCATTGCATGGAAGTGATTTGTGAACATAACTCAAAATCAGCAAATTTGGACTTGGGGCCCTTTTTTACCTAAGGTAGATTTATTTCATGCATTTAGTTCTTTTAATTTCATAATTATAGTGAACAAACACTAGACAAATACAGATTCACCTTTCTTGGCTAATCCTTTTGGGTACAGCTGCAGTCTCTGCCGCTCGCGGTGGCAACGCGTTTTTTTTTTGGCGCACTTTTTATGTCGCCACGGAAATCTTCCAACATTGAATATATACTGCATACGTATGGATGAAATATTTAAATCTGAATGAAACAACATTTTGACTAGAAAAACACTGCAAATATGGATGAAATGTAAGCAGTTTTGGCGTAGTTATAAGCGACTCATGCCGGTGAGGGTAACCCATTTGTTCTCGGATTTCCAACAGTGAATCTATACTGTTCATTCTCCACATATGGATGAAATGAATCAAAAAAATGTACATTAGTAGAATATAAGTTATTCTAATATTTTAACAGATTTCACTGTAAATGAGGGTTTCCTGTTTAAACGGGGCTGCCAGTCGTGAACTGAATCCTCAGTCGCACCCCATTCGATTTTTTTAAATGGAACGAAATTTCAAAGCAAACCATTATAGGAACCCTTGAGTTTTCCCATGCGATCTGCAAAGAAATCGCACATTCGCCATATTTAATAACGTAAATCTTGATTATATATAAAAATACAGTATTACTGGAAAATACTGGACGCCGGCAAGGTTGCCATAAAAACAGGTTAACCCTAACCAGGAGAAAATTCGAGAAAAAAATGGGTTACCATCAGCCGGCAGCCATCGCTTATAACTCGCCAAAAAAAACGCGTTGCCACCGCGCGCGGCAGAGACTGCAGCTGTACCGTGTTAACAATTATTTGGGGGTTAATATTTCTGAATAATGCTTGACTTTTATATAAAAACTTATTTAGAACTGTTTGTTTTCATTGAAGTGAAACTAGTTTTGGTGACAACGCGTTTTATTTGGCGCACTTTTTATGTCGCCAAGGAAATCTTCCAAAATTTAATATATACTTAATACATATGGATTAAATATGTAAATCTTGATTATACAATATTTTGACTAATAAAACACTGCAAATCTGGATTAAATATAGTACACAAATATACAAAAAGTATTTTTTAACGGAAATCACATCTTGACTAGTGAAACATTGCAAAACTGGATTAAATATACCAAAAAAAATTTTTAATGGAATTAAATATATAAATCTTGATTAAATATAAAACATTTAGACTAGTAAAATATTTTCTGATAGTGTTTCCATAAAATCAGAAATTACCTCCTTCACAAACTGCCGCCAATCGATTAAAGTGTGGGACGCAAACAAATTCTCCCACTATATCCTCACTCTTTGTGCCCTTTAAAATTTCATAAGTTAAAAGAGAAATAAAGTCAAAAAAAGCTCTTTATCGCGACACAACTCGTAACAAAATAAACTATTAGCAACTCCCTCACTCCAATATGTTTGTCTGCCACCAGAAAAACTAAACTTTAAGTTTCGAGAAAAATTCTCTTGAAACTTATCAACAACACTAAAAAGAAAGAACAATCTTTGCAAGAGCACTTGACCGTGTCGGAAATAAATAAACAATCTAGAAAAAAAGGATCTGGACGCTGGCAAGGTTGCCAAAAAAACACGAGAACACTAATCATAAAACCAGAGAAAAATTCGAGATAAAAATGGGTTGCTTCAAAGTGTGCCAAAAAACGCACCAAGAGTCGTTGCTACTCCGCTCGGCACAGACTGCAGCTGTACCCTAGTTTTGTATGGATTGTAGGATATTAAATGTTAAAAAGTTTCTTTATTGTTTTCGGTTAGAAACAGGGTTTAAAATAAAGAGTAGAAAGTCAGACATCAATGATACCTGTAAATTTTTCCTCAGTCACCAAAATGTTAACACAATGTAATGGATGGGCTTCGGGCTTTGACATGCCTATTTAAAAGTAAGGATAGGTTGTTAGAAGAAAGAATAAATGGGTAATCGATTAGAATTTGATAAACAATCGAAAAAATATAGACGAGTTAGGCTTAAAAATTGGTAAAAACCAAAACTCGTCTTCAAAATGAAATTTATAAGCTTAAAATATATTAAACACTGTCAATTTTTAACCCTGGTTGCAAGGCTTCCAATTGGTACAAGTGAAGCTTAATTATCTATCAGGGTTGATTTAAATCAAATTATTTTTATTTTAAAAATCATTATTTAAATTACGTATTTACTGATTTTTAAAAACATTTCTTAACTTCAATAATATCAAAAATGAAAAAACTGGAACAAAATGCAGGATACAAATCTGTTTAAAAATTTGGTTCTACTCAGTAATACCACAAAAAGAAACCTTTTTAAAACTGACACTAGCCAGTTCCCTACTTTGAGGGCACTAAAGATACCTAATTGTATTGATTGGTATGCAGTGGGGGGTGAGGTGCCAACTGGAGAAATTATTTGCTTTATATATAAATGTTTTGAAAGTATTTATTTTAGTTTTTCCAAAAAATCAATATGTTTGTAATATCTCATGTTGGAGGAGTGCAGTGTCCCTAGAATTTTGTGACCCTTCTGATAAATAACTTCAGACAGACCGATCCACTATGCATATTTGGTTACTCGTATTATTTGTATATTTCATACGTTTGGAGATTCAGGGTTCTACCATGACAGTTTTAAAGGATTCCTAAGGGATCATGCTTGGTGTAGGTGTTTTTCTTTAACAAATTTTGTTTCCATTGGAAATATTTGCCCTACCTGTTAAGGGGACAAAAGGGATTCAGGCCCCTAGGAGTTAGTGCCTCATGTTAGTATGATAATAACAACTGACCAACAAATATTTCTCTGTTTGCTCACTTAAAACATGTCTCACTCGCAAATCTATCAGCAGGTACTGAATTTTATATGCGAGACTAATCCATACATGGTACAAAATGTTTTTGAATAATTTCGACATAACTCTTCCCATGGAAAGGTTGGTTAGACTTAACAAATTCCTCTTTTAAGGGCATCAGTTTATTTCTGAAAAAGGAATCTGGAATTCCTACCCCCAGACATATTGTACGAAATTGTCTAGTAACTACACTATGATTTGCATGTCTAAAATAGGGGAAACAAATTAATTAAATCTTAAAAATGTGATAAAAAATATCTGATTTGAATCAAATAGACTGGTTAAAAAATTATGAATCATGACTTTTTTACACCATGTCTGATATCTCCTTTGTAATGGGGGAAACTCGTTTAGATTTTAATGTTTGTGTAGAAGATTAGAAAGACTTTTAAAGAAAAGAAAGGCCACACTTTTTTACAAATGCTTTTAAGCTTATGTTGGTTGGTTTCCTTGAGACTTTTAGCTGCAGAATCAGGCTTTTGTTTTCAATCTTTTTTAAGCTTATTAGGAGTTTATTGGTAAAGAAAAGTAAAACAGATTTTGACAATGAGAACATTTTGGTTTTAATGAAAGGTATCGAGTACAGCATATTCTAGAATTTGCTAATTAATTATTGAAGAGCAACTAGATAACATCGGATAATTGTGATCTTCTGGAACTAATAACAAAATGTCTGTCTGAGCAGTAGATATATAGTTTTGGGTTCAAATTCAAAATCACTAAGGGAATGGATTGCTGAGTATATTCATATTTGCTGTGTGAGTGTAATTCAAGTCTTCAATGATAACTCCTTTACCCCAAAGTGACCTTAGTGACTGAGTGGTTAACACTCTAGGTTAAACAATATTTGAGTTCAAATCCTGGTCTGCACATGAATTTTGTAGTGATTTGGATTCCTATGATTTTAACTATCATAAAGCTCTGCTGGTTTATTCACATAGATATGAAAAGTAACACATTTTCTTAAGTTTTTTAAATTTCAGTGCTTTATATTATGTGGGTTTGACAATCGATTTACTGTGGCATACAGATTCTTTTTTAAATGTTGTAAAACAAGCATAAAGTTAACTGAATGAAATAGTAATGATGCCACACTTACATATTATTTTATGCAATTTATTTACTGGTGTAGAAACAACAATAGCAGACATTTTAGGGTATTGGGAGTGTTAAACATTAGGTATAGATGAAAAGCATGTCTGATCTTAATACTTTCATGAGAAATTAAACCTTGTACTGCTGTGTTTATTGAATAAGTGAGTTTTTTATAAGTCAGCTCTGAAATATGGGAAGATTGCTGTAAAACATTTGAAATTGCGTGCTAGCTGTTAAAATAGTTAATGACTGTTGAAGTGGTATACTCTTGCCCAATTTTCAATGGAATGCAAATGAGAGTTCTTCACTAATGCCCAATCAGGAGCACCAAGTTTTAAAAAACAGTTTATAGGAGGGCTTATCTTGCTCTTTTGTGTGCCTATTGATCACATGATAAGTTAAGTCCACAAATGGAATTCATGTTTTAGCAAATTCATTATTTTAAGGGGGTTTTTAAATTACAACTTTTTAAAATTTAATTTGATTATACATGTATCCCATTGAAATTTCCCTGTTTAAAATTCGAGAGGCGGCTTGTATTTGGATTTCTAAAAAATGTCCAACTTTTAAAGAAATCCTGTTAATAACCTATCTCAGGTTTTCTGCTTTTGCACCAGTTAAGTTGGTATGTGATTTTCATTTTTTTGGTTCTAGGCTTTTGGCTATTCTAATGGTTCTAGTTCTCTTAGAGTGTTTAATTTTTTTTAATTAAACTTTATTATTTTTCAGACTCAAAATTGATTCAAAATGAAAGAGACGCCTTTTCAGTGTGAAGTATGCAGTAAATCATTCTCTACACAACATCGACTGAATCAGCATTCCCGTACTCATACAGATGCTAAACGTTTTCAGTGTGATATTTGTAACAAATGCTTCTATCAGAAATGGGGTTTAGATCGACACTACCTTGCCCATTCAGGAAAAAAAGCTTTTCAGTGTGAAGTATGCAGCAAAGAATTCTCTCAAAAAGGTTCCCTAAATCGACACTACCTTACCCACACAGGAGAAAAGGGCTTTCAGTGTGAGCAATGCGACAAATGCTTTACTCTTAAAGTGCATCTGAAAACACACTACCTTACCCATACAGGAGAAAAGAATTTTCAATGTCAGGTGTGCAACAGAAGTTTTGCTCTTAAAGGGACTCTAAATCGACACTACCGTACCCATACAGGAGAAAAGGGATATGAATGTGAAGTGTGCAGCAAAAGTTTTTTTCTTAAACGGAACCTAAATCAACACTTACTTATCCATACAAGAGAAACGATATTTCAATGTGAAGTGTGTAAAAAAGCCTTTTATCTTAAAGAGAATCTAGAAAAACACTACCTTACCCATACAAATGAAGAGGTCTTTAAATGTGGCAAATGTGACTCATCCTTTACTAGCAAAAGTGAACTGGATGAGCATCTAATTATTCATACAAAAAAAGAGCCTTTTCAGTGTGAATTATGTGACAAGGGTTTCAATAGGAAAGCGAATCTTATTAGACACTGCTTTACACATGCAGAAGAAAAACCATTTCAATGTGAAGTGTGTAACAAATGCTTTTCTGAGAAAGGGAGGCTAAATGAACACTTCCGTGTTCACACTGGAGAGCTCTTTCAGTGTGATCAATGTGATAAGTCCTTTTGTACGAAAAGCACACTGGCTATTCATTACATCACTCACACAGGCATTAAGCCTTTTCAGTGTGAAATATGTGACAAACGCTTTGCTCAGAGAGGAAATTTAAACAAACATTACCGTGCTCATGAGGAAGAAGAAGAAATTATTTTAGGGATTGAGGTGTAAGAAATGTTGGTTAGTATCACGTCTAACTGTATTGACAAAAAAACGTCTAGTAGCAGCTGAATAGCCCATTGTGTTGCTCCAATACGACAGTAATTTATCTACCTCTATAGCGACTGTCCGGATTTTCAATGTCTAGGAAAGCTGCGTTGCGGGCTGTAGTATCTAAATTTGTCTACTAGTCACTTCAGCGAAAGTAAACTAGTAAATGTGAAAGATGTTAAAATAAGTATTAAAAATTCTATTCTGTGAAGGGGCTTTTACAATAAGTATCTTTCCCTAAATGCCCTTTGTGTTTACAATGTTTTGTTTTATGAGAGGAAATTAATCTTTGTTTCACACTTTAAAAAACTAATTTTATAAAGTCATTGGATTCAAAGTAATAAAATTATTTTTTAAAGATTTGGAGATTGAAAAAAAATTATACAGCACATTCATGATACAAATGTTTTCATGTTCAACTTTCTCCTCTTAGAAACAATAAAAAAGTTGATGGGTAACACTTTTTGAAACGTGAAACTTGAACTGTAACAAGGAATTTTCAACTCCGAACAGCCACTACTAGCAGTTTTTCGTCAATCCAATTAGCCGTGGTAGTATGCCCTGAAATGTTAATTGAGTTTAGGGATTGATGTATTAAGTCCTGCATTGGGTCGCATGCACTAAAATGCAGTTGTACAGGATGAAAGCCTTTTCTAAATTTACAGTAGGTAGTATAGTCAGACTCCGGCGAGTTGGCATTTGAGTCGCATGGTTTTGAATGAGTCTATTCTTCAAATTAGGTGATAGGCTGGAATGTAAACAAAGCACTTTTACAACTGGCATCTTTAATGTGAATTCTGGCTCTTTGTTTATCATTCGGTGCATAAAGCAATAGCAAGTTGTTGGTGGAAAACCATTCACAGTGCTTATCATTCATGCTTTTGTGTATGGCAGCCTTCTCCTAATGAGCTTTTACACCTTTTCAAGAACCGACTGCCCCAAGGTTGACTGCCTTCTCGTCAAAATTACACTATAGGTACTCCTGAAAGAAAATCCATGCCTCAGGACTGGTTTCCAAACAAACCAAACTAATGTTTGTTTAAGGATAGCTTACCTGTTACAAATATAGCTGTTTTATTACTAAACATATTTTACTATAATCCTTCAAGCCATTAACCTCATGATCATGTGTTTGGTAGTTTTCTTGACCCTTCAGTTTGAGAATCAGTAAACATAAGTGAAGTCTATGAGCAAAAAGGCTTGTTTTAAAGAATTCGATATAATTAATAAAGAAGCTCTGGATTCATTTCTCATCTAGTTCTGTTCACTGTGAAGCAATTAAGTCCTTTATCAGTAAGTTTTCTTCAGGCAGTTAATATTAGGAATAATTTTTGCTTTGCAATAAGTCATTAAATTATGTTTTACATCAATGAGAGATTTCACTTTCGTAATGTTTGTATACTTTTTAAGCAAATCATTGAAACCTCTTAACAATTATTTGTACTGTAATTTCTTTTTATGTATAGAAAGGATACCTTATGAATATTTAACACCACTATTGTGTATCTATTCAACTCTTAGAATGTTTTCAATTTATGTATGAAAATTGAATAAAAGGTGTTTGTTTTTAACTAATATTTGTTTACATTTATTGAAGATTATTAAAGCATAGAACACAGTGCAATACTGCAGCTTGAGGTAACATTTTCATAAAAGGGGGCACACTCAGGATAAGAATCTAGAGCGGACTGCATTGGTATTTATTTTTGGTTGTTTTGCCTTGTTACATGTTGCATAAATTGGCAAGAAAGCTTGCTCAATCACCTGTTCTCTTTGCAACTTATACATCAAATTACTTTCTAGAGTCCAAAGGCAAAGCTAGACTTTGGGACCTGAGGAAAATGAGTGATGCCACCCTCGATCCAAAACAAAATTTATGTATTCAAATATAATAAAATTTACTATTTAACTTTTATTAGGTTAAAGTATACTGATTCTTTTTATTTTAGGTATTAATTATTGGCTACTATATTAATTTTTGATTTCAATTTTTTAACTTGCATAAAACTAAAAAGGCCAAACTTTGTAACCCTGATGGTTTATCTTTGTATTGAAAACTGCCCTGCGGTGGCCAACCTGATTCAAAAACCTATTCCAAACTCACCAGTTCTAGGCAAGGGATAATTTGTTTCTCCTACTTGGATCTTCATTACCCTTGGAGTAATAGGGCAGTTTAATCTTGACGAGGAATCTTGTCATTGGCAAAACTGACCAGATCTTAATTGACGAAATATCTCAGCAAAATTCACCAGAATTCTTGGATAAGATATCTTGTCAAAACCACTTGGAGAGTTAATGGATCTTCAAGAGGGAATTAAGAAAAGGTGCTTTGTCTTGTTTTATGCCTTCCAGACAATAAATAGTAAAGATAATTTTGTTGCTTTGTCTCTTTCTGAATAGTAATGATTACAGGGGGCTACATTGCATTCTAAAGATGGAGAGCCTGAAAGCACTCACTTCACACGTGAAGCACTGGAAAATGCTTCTGACATGGACAAAATTGGGCTTTAAGTCAAACTTTTTCCGAGAAAATTCATAACATTTAAAATGCCACTCCTTTAGACATTTGTGCTCAGGGCCATCGACCTCCCTTAGATAAACCACTGCTAGAGTGAACTATAATGAACACAACTATTTAAGAAATAAGATTAACATAATGGCGCTATAAATATGAAGATGCTGTGCTGAAGGCAAAAGGTGGCCTGATTCCTCATAAAACTGAAATATTTTTTAATTATATTTCATGTAAATAAGCATTGTGACACTTAAAAATAATGGATACAATTACAAAAGGATAGTTTTACTTCCTGATCGGATGTACAAGGCTTGTTAGAGAAAAATCAAAATTTATTTTTCAGTTTACACGTAAGAAATCCAAACATTCAACGTCCATCACCCCTTAAAGTGATGCATTAAAACTTATAAATGGTTAAGAGAAGTATACAAATTTTTTTGATAGAAATCGATTGAGGAGGCGCTTGTGAATCTGAACTCGACGGGTATTTAGGTATTTTTTAATTAACGTCACACTGGAGCAACACTCAAGAGACAAGGGAAAATTTAAAATTGCATTCATCAGAAAAAGTTCAATATAGTCCCTTTCAGTTAGGTATCAAAGATAAACTGGGTTATTGTCTGGTTTCTTTTAAATTGGCAGCTTAAGGTTAATTCTTTCCTACTTTACAGAACGGAAGGTGATACAGACGGAAATTTTCGATAAATTTATATCTTCTATATTCACGTCCTTAACTTTTCTTGACAGTTTAAAACACTTCAATGCTAAAGGAAACATAGGAACTAAGATATGTTGACAAGCTGATTTGCCCAAATGTCGCCAAATGCCTGCACTATTTGGTTTTGTGGCCCCGAACCCGATTGATTCACAGTTCTTGACAGAAATAGCACTAGTTTAACAGCCAATCACTAGCCGGGTTTTCTCTAGTCAATCCAATTAGCGTGCAGTAGTTGACTCAATCATTTCACGGATTGGAGCCAGCAGCCTATGATAATTTGATTCCATATTGAATCTTGCGCCTGCTAACCGTTCCTATTGTGAAAGGAAGCTTATTCCAATACTTCTTCTGCCCAGACTAAACGAATTTTATCATCTGATACGCAAGTATTCCAATAGTTGTATTAGTATAGGTTTTTATTATGTTTTATTAGTTAGCTAGTTTCCTTTCCTCTCCGCGGCGCTCAGGGGATGTCCACAGATCAGGAGAGGGATGCAAAGCTTCCCTTCTAGATAACTTGTTCAAAGTTGTTATGAGTGAAAACTTGCGGATTTAAGTTTCTGACGGTTCACCCGGCAACCAATCTCCGCTCTGTAGCAAAACACCTCTTTTTTAATCATGTTATGAAAGTACATATGCAAATAGATTAACTTAGGTGAAAATAGTAAACCCAACTTTATTTGTTTTTGAATGTTTGTATATTATCTTTTTTCTGTTGTGTTCCAAAACTTATAATTTTGTTTTCTTTCTTTTAATTATAAATATGGCACTATAAAAAATGGCATGTATTGCCTTCGCAGGCTCAGTTTATTTATCAAAGAAAGTGACTCAACCGTAAACAATGCAAGTTAGTCTCCAATAAGAGATGTGAATTGGTAGTTAAATCCTTTCATTGCAAACGAAGTTTGTTGATTTTCAAACCAAATTACTAATGACAAGATTTCTAGCTCTAGAACTTTTGAGAAAAGCTCAGAGCAAGATATATTTTGTTGCTGTATGGAAAATATATTTGCTTCACAATGGATAATTGGTGTACTTTCTGCTTAAACTGCTCAAAGTAAATATGCTGCTTGTTAGGAATAAATATATGATCCAATTATTCATGGATAAACTTTAAAATAATGCTTGTCAGACTTATAAAAATGGAATAGGTTTTTTGTTTATTTTCAAGACAAAAAATTATTAAGTTTACATGCTCTCAATCAGACAGATTTCCTAAAATATTCTTTTTAAACAGAATGCATTTAAATTTCACTTTTACGAGAAACGAAATGTTTACGTGTTGTTTCTTTCAAATTTGTTTTAAGACTTATTGAGAAGCATCTATCAATTTTCTTTTGACTAACTCTCTTGGCAAAAATTTAAATTAAGACCTTTTCAAGTCCCCTACATGATCACCTGACAATGACCACC
Organism: Meta bourneti; assembly: GCA_933210815.1. Taxonomy (NCBI): domain Eukaryota; kingdom Metazoa; phylum Arthropoda; class Arachnida; order Araneae; family Tetragnathidae; genus Meta; species Meta bourneti. The sequence goes on from OW119928.1 coordinate 81,841,562, forward strand.
ACTAATGAAAACTAATGTTGACATGAACCATAATGTAACTAGCAATGAATTTTAATTATTGAAGAAAGTAGTCTTGATGGTTTTGCCCACTGTACTAGCAATCTGCAAGTTCTAGGCCATGCAGATTTGATTCCTGTGAATAACCTGTTGTGTTCTCTAGAGCGATATTAGGTGGAGATGTCGAATCCGGGGCACTAGCGATTTATCGCCAAACATGGTTTTTCGCGTAGGAAAGTCCATGTTTTTTTTAATGAACATACTGGCTTTGGACGCCATCTTGATTTGGCGACAAACATGCCCCGGATTCTACATCTTTACCCGATATTAATTACCTACTTTGATTCCTGTAACTTTAGGTGTATTCTTTCTTGTGTCAGTAAAAACTTCCCTTGTGTTTGTATGCCCATTACTTGACTTTGTCATATGTTTGGGGTAGATTAGCCAAATATCACCCTTGCACCATAACAAAGTATAATTAGCTCTTGTATGCAATAAATGATTAGAACTAAACTGAAACAGTCTGAATAAATGTATTTCAAGACTGGTAAAAAGTTAGACTGATTTTAGTAGATTACGTGTATTTTTTATTTAGTTACTATTGATACCCGAGACATTTTTACAAAGCATCAAGATGATTTTCTTTCCTTGAATTGCATCAGTCATGAGCCACCCCTGATTCAGAATTATTTAAGGACTTTCGTATAAAAGTTGGTTCAACTGCCCCTTCAAATTTTATCGAACTGACATCAACAAAAGAAACCTTCTGTTTGGAAGTTATCAGTTTCATGCATTGTATATAGAACTAAGTGAAATTGTAAAATATTCAGAACTTTCAGTAAAATTGACGAGCATTGGGGACAAGTTTGAGTTAGGAAGATAAAACGGATCTTTCAAGCATCAGAGATTCGACTTCAAGGCCTACAAGTTGTTTTTTCAGATTGATAGAAAACTTGAAATTGGGAGATCATGAATTGAAAGAAACATACAGTGTAACTTGTTATATCATGCCTTGATATCAAGCTTTTTTGTCCCCAATGAATTTTCACTTTATAAACAAGAAATTTCAATCTATACCTTTAATTGGAAATTCAAAGATTACTTGTTTCAAGCATTTGTCTTAAACAGAATTGTCCCTTGGTGTATTTCTCTCTTCTGTATCAGTAAAACTTTCTTTGTGTGGGTTATGTCCATTACTTGACGTCTGTCTTGTGTTTGGCACTGCATGGCCAAATATGACCCTTTGTGCCATAAAACCCAATCAACCTAAACATAATTGGGCTAAAAAGGTTAGCATTTTGTGAAAGCTTGGAAGATAAGGAATTTATTTAAAAAAATATTTTTTAATTAGTTTCATATTAGGAGGTTTTGGTATCAATTTTGTTTAACTTGTAGTTTTGCATAATTTTAATTAAAAATGATAAATTGGTACAGCTTTGATTGACAGACTTTTTTGTAGCAACACTTTTGGTGTGCTTTTTGTAACAAGTTGTTACAGGCAACCTCACGATTATTTGAAACTTATTAATTTTTGTAAATCATTATCATTTTTATATTTCCACTGATTCTATTAGATTCAAAACTAATAAGTTATTTAATTTGGACAGATTTCTATAACAATATTTCACAAAAAGTAAAGATTTTTTCATACCTAGTAGAATGAATGACCTGTTGTGTAGATTTTTTATTTAAAAATTATTTTCGTTATTTTTTCCGCTTAGTCTAAATCGGTGTTTTTTCTAAGAAATTCTTCCTTGGTGACATAAAAAGCACACCAAAAGCATTGCTACAAAAAGTATATTAGATCTGTACTGAGAAATTTAATGCATGATTTGTGCCCCTCTGTTTCTGTTAAAAAGTTTTTCTCAACCCTCAGTATATATTGTGCTTTTCTTGCCCCAAAAAGTGCTCTATATCAAGGGATTACTAGGAAAAATTTAAAAATGCTTTCATTCAGATTCTAATTCTTCTCATTGTTTCAGTGGGAGCGGTATCTTCAATGAGGTCAATGTAAGGTGTACAACAAATGCTTCAGTGAGGAAGTTTGAAATTCATACTAATTGGAAATTCTATGCCATTTTGTGCAATAAAGATTTCAATGTCAAATACATTTTTGCAACAACACTGTTGCATTCTATAAGCAAGAAACCACTTGTGTGTGATGCATGGAACAAATCAACCTTGCCATAAATTTACATGAATTAGCAACACAATATGTCAAAAAAGCCATAAGAGAAATTGTTTTTAAAGGGCCAGCTTTTTCAAATTGAAAGAAAATTTCTCGCAGGGTAATGTATGTACAAAATCCATTTATGGTGATTTTGATGAGCATACCAGTGTGATAAGCCTTTTCAGTGTGAAGTATGTATCAAACTCTTCTCATAAAGTCAATCTTTTCTTAACACTATTCTGTCAACATGGGTAAAATGGTTTATAAGTGTGACCACTGCAACAAATGTTTCTCTAAAAAATCACATCTAAATCAACACACCCTTGATCTTATGGGAGAAAAGATCTTTCACTGTGATCAATGCAACCAGTGCTTCTCTCGGAAAGGTACTCTAAATAGACATTATCTTACTCATACAAATCCAACTCATAATAAGACTTTTCAGTGTGAACTATGTAACAAATGCTTTTCTCGAAAAGCGAATCTGAATCGGCATTACATTGCCCATTCAGGAGGAAAACTCTATCATTGTGAAGTGTGCAACAAATGCTTCTCTCAGAAAGGACATCTGAAACGACATTACCTGAGCCATACAGGAGAAAAGGTATTTCAATGTGAGCAATGTGACAAATGCTTTTACCGGAAAGAGAATCTAAATGAACACTATCAATCCCATACAGGTGGAAAAGTTTTCCAGTGTGAACAATGCAACAAATGCTTTTCTTGGAAAGGTAGTCTGAATGAACACTTACGTATCCACACAGAAAAAACAGGCTATCAGTGTGATCGATGCAACAAAAAGTTCACCAGGAAATCTTATCTTGAAGGGCATTATCGTCTTCACACAGGAGATGACCCTTTTCAGTGTGAATTCTGTAACAAATGCTTTTCGCAGAAGAAGCATCTACAGCAACACTACATTACCCACTCTGGGAAGAAGGTTTTCCAGTGTGATAAATGCAACAAATGTTTTTCTCGTAAAGGTGGTTTAGATGAACACTACCGTGTGCATACAGGAGAAAATGCCTTTCAGTGTGAACAATGTGGTAAATACTTCTCTAGGAAATCTTATCTGGAGGGGCATTACCGTACTCACAAGAGTTGAACATTTTCAATGTGAATTGTGTAACAAATATTCTTTTAGAAATAATTTAATCTTCTCAAAGGTGCACTCAAATATGACCTGAGTAAGCACAATGTATCTGTGATAAGTCACTTTTTATATGAATAAAGTACTGATAAATCATTGAAGAATTAAAATAGAAACAAATGTATTCCTCACACTCGGATACTGATTTCTTATTCAGGCACTTCTCGCTTAATTGAGCAATGAGAAGCTTAATTGTTTTTTATCTTATTCCTTATCCTGGATAAAGAAAAGATTTTCTTACACCAGCAATGGCAGTGTTGCTGACTAGTTTATTTTTGGGGACTGTCCAGTACTTTGACACCACTGAGTAATCATGACAGGTGCAATGTAAGCAAAGTGGACCTATAAACAAAAGAACATTCAGGCATCTGCTTTATTGAGTTCAACGCTGACTGCATTTACCTGTGTTGATGGCTGAACCAGGCCTTTGGAAATTCTCCATTTAATTACATTTCATGTATCGGGCTGCCATTGGCACTGACTCTGGTATGTGTGAAAAAGGACTAAGAAAGTTGATTTCCCACACTGGAAAGCTGTCTGAAGTCTGAGTAATCATTAAGTGAGGACCTGTACTTTAATAGTTTAATCATCATTTATACTTAAACATTTTAGGTAACATCATGATTAACTTCTGTAAGGTGTGTTTCTTGCTGATAAGAAATACTGAATGTTTTTATTTTAAAGCCTAACATTTGGGTCATTCAAATTAAAAGGGACTGAGTTGGAGGTTCAGTGAAGATCTTATTTGAACTCTATTCATAATTTTCAACTTCCTTTATTTCAACTCACTTTTGCATTAAAATGTTCTATAACTTTCTAATACATAATGTACTTTAAAATGTTTGGTTAAATCCTAGTATACAGTGCAATTGCCAAAGTTTGTGTCTCAGCAATGTTAACCATTACCATTTGGCAACAAAGAATTTAAATCTCATCGGGGTTGCACCTTCAACTAAGATTTTACCAAATATTTAGTACTTTGCTAATTTAGTATTTTAGCTTTAAACATTTAGAAATATAATAGCTTACAATTTTATAGGGAGAATAGAAGTCAAACTCTTAAAGTTTTATAGATTAGATGCTTCTATTTTTACACATGATTCTATGAAAAACTCATGAATGTTTTAGCCAAAATTATATTTGCACTAAAAATGTGTCATTTTTTCTAACCACTGCTGTTTAGATTTTACATGATTAACATTCATTCTGGGTGTCTTCTGGGAACACTTTGATTTTATGAAAAACTGAATATAATGTGTGTATTCTTTTCTCATTGGAATTTTTTTTTAATCACGCAGCACAAATATCAGCAAATATTCTTTCCTACAAACAGGGAGAGGGAAGAAATTGGGAAACTCTTATATTAACTAGTTTTTATTTCACAAAGTAATTTTAAATGGAGATTGTTTACTAACGCACTAATTTTTTACAAAAATGCAAGTTTAGCAAGTTATTTTTCACTAAATTAGTAACTTTTATCTTTGAAATATAAATTTGAATCTCTTAATCTTATGTCAGTGATATCTAAACCTTTTCACTTCAAAAAGGAATACACCTATTCTATGCTACAATGTGTTCTATGAAGTTGACACTGATCCCTTCAATGGGGTAAAGATCCTGTTCAAGTGAATTTTAATCAAGATAAAAGAAAAGGTATCTATTACATAAACTTCACGTTCTTTTGAATACTGCTTGCTAGCCAATGCCCACTCTTGGCTGTTGGGCCATTTGGTGAACTAAATAAACTCAAATTTTGTTTTCAAAACACACCCAACTTGTGTTTATAGTTGCCGATAACTATGAATTCTTGTAAGCAATTATCCGTACTATGGAAAATAATTTTCCCTTTCAAAATTTATTTTTCTTCTAGCTGTTTTGTATAATTACAGAATCGCCCTTCACCATTCAGGAGGCGTGTTTTCTGACAATGTGTCTAACCAGAAGCATCATCAGCAAACCCATTTCCATAGGGTTGTGTCCTGCAATTGACATTTCTTGGTATAAAACAAAGAATAGGTCTAATAAGTGCAAGATAGCAAAGAACCAAGAGCAGCAAACCAAATATTAAAAATTTAATCTCCTTTTCAAAACGTGATAATACAGGCATTAGATTATTCAAACCAATACATCAAACCCCCTGGGCGGTCTCATTCCTCTTAAATTTTCAGTTCAGATCATGTTTACTTTATTTGAATCAGCAAATGCTTCTCATCTGAAAAATTAGCAGCCATACACGTAAAATATAGTTAAATGCAAAATCGTATTTTGGGAATAATGTATATATGGGTTCTTTAAAAAATTGTATGCTACACATTTCACGAGTCAGTGTATGTCCTAATCCTGTAAAAATTGTACCGTTTCCAGAATGGAAAAATATTGACAGGTATGTATATGAACAAAGTATCTAGAAATGTCTAGGTGGCATTTCCTAGGCATTCTGTTTTTGTAACTGGTGAAGCATTTCATTAATTTGCAATTAGCAACATGGAATAGTTTTCTTTTATCTTTCTTGAAAGTCACTTAATGTGATTTTCAATGTAGGGTTTGTTAATCATTGTTTAAAAGGCTCTTGAATTAATGAATACTCTTAATTATTAAAATGAATTAAATTGTATAAGGGACAAAAGAGTGCAGCAATACATAATGGGAATTGTTTGGAACGTATTATTACCCTGAAATTGTTTATAAAATTGTAGCATAGGGTGTGTATTTTATCTAAATTACATCTACAGCTCGTAGAACCCTAAGTGGTCTGGTTGGCGTGGTGTGGAAGTTTGGAGAGTGGGGTGCCAGCTCAGGTGTTGCCTCGTCATCTGACCGTGGTTCAAAATTACGTGGTGTTGTCCTCGGATCTTTCCCTTTGGGATTGATCCCGGACCGTCACCAATAGCCCGTTGTGTTGCTCTAGTGTGACGTTAATTGAAATACCCCCCCCCCCCCTAAATGGTCTGTTACCCTTCTCTTCATGGCAGCCTTTCTGCCCTTCAGATGTAACATTTGTATTCTCCATGCCACCCCAATTCTGAAACAGAAATTGGCTTCTAAATTGTATTCTCTAAGCCTACCCATATACTAAATGTTTTGGTATGGAAATAGAGTAAATAAGAATTCTTAAATGAAGTTACCCTGCGTCGTTACGAAAATTTGTTAACATGATAAATGAATTTTAAATAACTAATAGCATTTCAATTACATCACCTCCACCTACCCCTTTCAAATACCCACAATTCGGATTTTAGAGAAACTTGGTTTATCTGAAGTAGTGAAATTGTTTAACAAAAAATTATGGGGGCCTCAGTGGGTTTGCCAACTAACAAGTTGTAGGCGGCACATGTTCGATTCCTCCTTGCGTAAATAGCTCTCCTTGTCAGTTAATAGCTTTCTCTGCGTTGTGCTGCTCCAATTTTACGGTAACTTGAATATCCCCTCCTGTATTACTTTAGGTGCTGGCCTCGTCATCTGTGACCATGGTTCTTTCCCTTCGGCAGAGACGTAACTGGAGGGGGGCGGACAGAGCATCTGCGCCGGATTGGGGGCGCTAAATTGGCCTAGTATTTTTTTCACTATAGATATTTATGTGTGATAAAAAAGGAAGAAGAAAAACAAAGAAGTAGACTCCAAAAACTATATATATAAGCTCAGGTGTTGCCTCGTCATCTGACCGTGGTTCAAAATTACGTGGTGTTGTCCTCGGATCTTTCCCTTTTGGATTGATCCCGGACCGTCACCAATAGCCCATTGTGTTGCTCTAGTGTGACGTTATATAATTGAAATACCCCCCCCCCAAAAAAAAAAAAAAAAAAACTATAAAAGGAGCTAAATGCAGAATGTGTGAAGAAATAGCAGGAAAGCTAAACCTAGATTCTCTTTTTAAAGAAGTACGGAGGACGTTTGATGAGAAGGGCGAAGTTGAAAGCTATGAATTCTCGGAAGAAAAAAGTTCAGATTATTGATTATACAAATAATAGATCGGATTCTGAATGAACTGAGGCAAAGGTTTAAAAACATGAATAGTTTATTTGGTTTCCTCAATGGAGCTCGGTTTAAAACAATGAATGGAGAAGAATTGAAGAACCAGGCACTTGAGTTAGCTACCACATATGAAGAAGACTTAGACAAGGACTAGCTGGCGATAGAAGTGGAGAGTTTAAGTATCATGCCTTAGATTTAAGCCCTAATATGAAAACGGCTACACCATCAAGTCTTCTGACGTTAATATACAAGAACGGACTTGAAGACGCGTCCACCAACGTAACGACAGCGTTGAGAATTTTCCTCACAAAACCAGTCTCAGTCGCCTCAAATGAAAGGAGTTTTATCAAACGAAGGATCATAAAAAATTACCCCAGAAACTTAACAGGACAACAACTAACCAACCTGAGCATCATATCAATAGAGCACAAGTTAGCTTCAAAGCTATATTTTGAGGATATTGTAAAAATGTTTGCAGCCGAAAAAGTCCAAAATGTTAAGTTTTAGTTCAAGCTTTCTGTGTTTAAATTAATTTTTTCACATTTTGTCAATAGATTAAGAGATTGTGAAAAATGTCTAAGTATAATACTCAAGATAATAACTTGAATAAAATATGTTATTATTAATTCTTGTTCCACAGTTTTCCAAAATCCTTGAACGGTCGACGTTTCGATAATTCTCTTTTTAAAAGCACAAAAGAGGTGCTTTTGGACTTTTGTTTCACCCTTTCTCACAAAAGGGTAAGACATCTGGAGATTTAGCAGGAATATCAGTAAAGGGTATTTATTGACTTGATACCAGTTTCTTCCATTTTTTCTACGAATTTAATGGTGTATTTAGATGTGTAGCTGCTTGCTTTATCCTGATGCAGTTCTACTGATTGTTGGCACTTTGGGTAGATATATAGTATTTCTTTTTTGAATATTGGGATTAAAATAGGGTCTTGATAATATGTGGGAGTTGATTTTTACATTTTTACCTTCTTTTTACTTTTAATTTTCCTTTGTATGCAAAACCGGCAACAATCATAAATCTCTTAGAGAAAGTTCCCACGTTAAAGTTACAAAGTTGAACCACGTTTTAAGATTTTTTTTCTCCTCTTTTATGATAATAAATTGTTCTTTTATTGCAATCTTTTAAATATACCCACGCCTCGTCTATTGTCACAACATTTTTCCATCTTCTCCAGCTAAATGCTTCTCATACAGAATTCTGCTTTCTGCAATATGTCGTGGAGATAGACGATGAACATTGTATTTTTTGGCCTTTTTAAGATTCAAATCACTGTTAATTATTTTATTTACAGTTGAAACTGAACTTTTAATGGCTTTGTAATAGTCCTTTGACTTGGCGAATTCTCTTTTAAAATGAAAGATCTTTCCTTACAAATATTCTCAGAAATTCTTTTCTTTTTGGATACGTATTTGGAAGTATTTTTCCACTTTTATGCGTTTATTCCTTTCTCATTAATAATATTACTTATAGTACCTTTAGATATAGAAAAAACATGACTTTTACAGCGTTTTTGGATGATTGAATAAGCATAATTCTCTTCGGAAAGAGCGGAAACATAGCCTCCCATCCATTGCTTATTTAAAAGCGCCATTTCGAAAGTAAACAAAACTCAGTAAGCAGACGATAAGTTATACTTTAAAATACTTAACTGCTGCGAAAATAAAATTATTTCATAGCATACAATTTGTTTTACAGCTCATCAAAATCATTCAAAAATGTCCTAACAGCCTCTGTATTTATCATAATTAAATATCCTATTCTAAAGCAACAGTGTTGATTTTGATGCAGCCCACACATATCCCGATATAAAACCTTTTCATTTCATTTGCAGCGATTATAAGTGTGAAGGAATATACCAAACATGCTACTCTTGGATTATTTGTCAATGAAATATCTTAGAATTAATTAGGTATTTTATCTTGTACTAAAAATGAAAGTGCTGCAAATTAATCTATTTACCTTTGAAATCAAGCATTAACCATCTAAGTTCAATAAAAAAAATTTGGACTAGTGGAATTAATGTGTAGTAGCGATATCGGGTGTTGTCGGGGAGGGTTTTCGTTTGATTGGTCGGTGGGGAGGGGCCGCCAAGGCGAGTTCTTGCCCCGGTTGGAAACTGGCCTAGTGACGTCTCTGCCCTTCGGAATTGATCCCTGATCGTCGCCAATAGTCGTTGTATTCTAGTGCGATGTTAATTCAACTATGCCTATCGTATGTGACCATTACTTGACCAGGTTAAAATAATTTGAAAAAAAATCAGTAACCATCTACTATGCTCATTCTATTCACTACGGATGGCCAAATATGTCCCTTCGTCCACAAACGCAACCTATCCCTATTCTCTACGGTTAATTAATTGGGTTTTTATTTCGCAAGGGTAATATTTGACCACACGCACAAGCTGCGCCAAACATTAAGTTATAGTAGATAGGTGAATTTGCATCGCATTAGAGCAAAACAACAGACTGTTGGTGACGATCAGGGATCAATCCAGAAGGGAAAGATCCGAGGAGTGTCCTCGGATCTTTCCCTTCTGGATTGATCCCTGACCGTCGCCAACACTCCGTTGTGTTGCTCAAGTGCGACGCCAATTCTACTTACTGAGGACTAATCGTAATTTTAAAACACTTGTATAAAGAGGTCACCACCTACTAGTATCCCACTCCAAATTTCCACACCATACCAACGTGAGGCCAAGACAGATTTAACGTGCACAGCCGTAGCGTACACAACAGCGAACTCAACCCTCCGGTTGCTAATCGGGGCCGCGGTAGCCGAGTTGGAAGAATAACGGATTAGCAACCGAAGAGTTGCGAGTACGAATCTAACCAATGACCATCATGTACAAAGAGGGAGGCTGGTGCACATTAAATCTGTCATGTCCTCATGTTGGCGTGGGGTGCTAACTCAGGTGTATCCTCGTTACCTGACCGTGGTTCAAAATTACGTGGTGTCTGTTACAATAAATTTTTAATAACTGCAGAAATTATCTTATCTCTTTCAATAATTATTTATTTACTTTAAAAATAATTATTTTATTTATACATAAGAAGAAATTAAAATTGGAAGAAATATTAAAAAGAACACTTGCTTGACAATAAAAATACCACTTCTAATTTTGTAAACAGAGCTCGAAAAAAAAAACATAAAAATTAACAGAGTTTAGTTGTATGTCTTATTTCCACTAGAAAAAAAATAGAACAATATATTTTTCAACACTCTCCCTTATTGTCCATTTTTTTTTCACAAACAGGATTACTCCAATCCAATCTTTGCATTCAGGGTATTAAGCTTTGGCTTGTGTAGTGGTTTTGTGAGTCCATCTGCTAGTTGATTTTCAGTGCTAATCTTTGAAACTTCTATTTCTCCTTCCTGTACCTTTTCCCTGACAAAAAAGTGACGCACCTTTATGTGTTTGGTTCTCCTATGGAACTTCGGATTCTTTGCAAGTCTTATTGCTGCTTCATTGTCTATCCAAAGAATTGGTGTTCCTTCAACATCAGTCATTTCTTTTAACAATCTACTAAGCCAAACTAAATCCTTTGTTGCTTCACTTGCTGCAACTATTTCTGCTTCTGTTGTTGAGAGTGCAACTGAAGATTGTCTTTGGCTTGTCCACAATATTGCTCCACCTGCATACAGGCAAACAATACCAGTTGTTGAACGTCCTGTTTTATCGTCTCCAGCATAGTCGGCATCGCTAAATCCTTCTAAATGTCCTTGGTTAAAGTTGGATTTGTAAATGATACCTTTTTCTTGTGTCCCCTTTAAATATCTGAATATCCTCTTGATTTTTACAATATCTGCACTGGTAGGATTTTCAACACTTCTTGCTAAATAGTTAACGGAAAATGCTATATCTGGTCTCGATCCAGTTGCTAAATATAGTAGAGTTCCTATAGCTGATCTAAAGGGAAAATTCCCTTTTATATCAATATTATCTTGAGAATTATCATAAGTAACTGGTGTTGAAACTGCTCTTCAATTTTCCATTCCAAAATCTTCCAACATTTTCTTAATATAACTAGATTGGGTGATCTTTATTGAACCATCATTTCTTTGTTCAATCTCAATGCCCAAAAAAAATGAAGCAGGTTTGAATGTAATCTTAAATTCTGTTTTCAATTCATTTAAGAATTTATTTATTTCATCTTGGTTTGTTGATGCAACTAAACCATCATCCACGTAGAGTGCAAGTATGATCTTAAGATCATTTCTATTTCTGATAAATAAACAAGGATCAGATGCACTTCTAGTGAAACCGAGCTTGGCGAGAAAACTTCCAAATCTTTCATTCCAACATCTAGGAGCTTGCTTAAGTCCATATAAGCTACGGTTCAGCCTACACACCTTATTTGTTCCATCACTAAAGCCTTCAGGTTGAGACATATAGATTTCTTCAGAAAGTTCTCCATACAAAAAAGCTGTTGAAACATCAAATTGCATCAAGTGCATGTTTTCACTAGCTGCTACGCTAATTAAGGTACGGACAGTATTTTTATTTGTTACTGGACTAAATGTCTCTTCATAGTTAACTCCCTTACGTTGGGAAAAACCTTTTGCTACTAATCTTGCCTTGTATTTATCTACTGAGCCATCCGGGTTAGTTTTAAGTTTAAAAACCCATTTGCTTGCAATCGGCTTGAATCCAGGTGGTAAATCAACTACTTCCCAAGTTTGGTTTTCCTTTAGAGATTTTAATTCACTGTCCATAGCATGTAACCACTTATCTTTTTGTTTAGTCCTTATTGCTTCATCATAGGTTTCTGGTTCATCCATATTTTCCAATACTGAGTGCAAACTATAATCATCATATCTTGAAGGTTTCTTAATTCTAGATCTATCCCTAAGTTGTCTTTGATCTGCTGTGTCCTGCTGTTTTACTATTATCTTGTCAGTTTCCCTTTGTTCACTTAAATGATCTTCAGATTTATTTTCAATATCTTCATCTCTAGTTTCTTCTGATTCTACAGTCACTGGTAGTGGATTTGAAAACTCTTCCTTTTGGAATATTACATCTCGACATCGAAATACCGAATCATTTATTTCATCATAAATTCTGTAGCTATCATCACCATCATAGCCTATTAGAATTCCAGATCTTGCCTTTGGATCCATCTTGTTTCTCTTTTGATCAGGAATCCATCCACTACATGCAGTTCCAATCACTCGTAGATGCTTAAGTCTTGGTTTCTTGTCATACCATATTTCATAGGGTGACTTTCCATCAACAGAGGACTTCGCAGTTCTGTTTAGTATATATGTTGCTGTATTGATTAGCTCTGCCCAAAACTTTTGTGGAAAAATCTTTCTGGAATACATGAGAGATCTAGCTGCTTCAACTATGGTTCTATTCTCCCGTTCGGCACATCCATTTTGCTGTGGAGTATATGGTGTTGTAAACAGCTGTCTCACACCATATTTCTTTAGTAACATTCTCATTTGTTTATTATCAAATTCTCCACCATTGTCACTGCGGAATTCTTTGATCGGATGACCTTCAACTTTTGCTTCTTCAAGCACTTGATTTAACTTTTCCAGAGCTTCTGACTTTTCTTTGAGAAAGTGAACAAAGCGCATTCGAGAAAAATCATCTTTAAAGCAAACAAAGTAACGAAAGCCTGAATTTGATGGAACTTGAAATGGTCCACAAATATCTCCATGCAGTGTCTCTCCCTGCTTGGTTGCTCGTGGTCGGGTTCCAAATTTCTGACGATGCATTTTTCCTTTTATACATCCTGTACAATGTTGATGTTCATCTTTGATGTTTGTCCTTATGTTCAATTCTCTCTCAATAAGATCTTTAATATGTCTTTTATCTTGATGACCCATTCTTTCATGATAAAGCTGCAAAATATTTTGATCTATGAAATTTGCTTCTGTCGACTGTGATGATTTTGCTTTCATTTCCACTTTAAACAGTCCTCCATTGTCTTTACGATAGCCATTAAAATATGTTTTCTTGTTTACCTTTAGGCTACATCTATTTGGTCCTGAGACAAATTCACTGTTGGGTAGTTTATCGTGAGTTTGCAGAATTGAAAAAAGATTTTTCTTAATATCAGGAACATACCATACATTTTCAAGAGCTAAATGAAGAATATTTCCATCCACATATGATTTAACTTCAATTGTTCCTTGACCCAAAACTTTAGCTTCTTGTCCATTTGCTGAACTTACTTTGACAGAGTGCTCAAATTCACTATAAGTTTTGAAAAATTGATTTTGGTTAGTAATATGTCTTGTGGCACCATTATCAAAGTACCAGTTTTCTTTGTCATCACTTTCTGTAACAAATGCGTGATCATCTATTGATAGCATGAAGGCATTTACTTCCCTTGAGGTTCCTGTTCTTGTATTATTTTTATAATTCTTTGTTTTTGTTTCTTCCTTTTTTGGTCTTCCATCAGCAATCCATTTATAACAATCTTGAATCCAATGGCCTTTCTTTTTACAATAATTGCATGGATATGTGTACCTCTTGTCTTTGTTGTTACCTTTCTCATTTACTCTATCTTTGAAAATTTTCTTGACTGTTAAGGCTTCCTGATCAACACTTTCTGAATTAGAGGTTAACTTGCTTGCTTCTGTGCAGAGCCAATTGATGAGATTGTCCACATTCCTTTCTTTATCTTTATGAATCATAAGCCAAGTTGTTTGAAAATTTGAATAATCTCTGGGTAGAATTTCAAATATCTTACATATAAGAAAAATTGGTGGCAATTTTCCATTATTGCTGTTTTGACATTTTCCTATTTCTTCTTGAAGGTTGTTCCAAAGCTGCCTAATTGAAGACAAGTTTCCAGCCATATCTAGACTTTCTTTCCATTTACAACCAAAAAACTCCAAACAAATTTCAAAGGCTTTATTTTCTTCTACACCAGCAAAAAGATTGTGGAGTTCTGTCCAAACCTCATCTGGGCATAAAAGATTTCTTATTTGAGCTCTAACTTTTGGACTCAAGGTTGAAACTAATAGAAACATTATTTCTGATTGTGTCTTGTTAAATTTTTCCAAGTCTTTCTTGTAGACATTTCTTTCTTCTAATGTTGCACTGCTACTGGGTTCTTCAGGAATCTTTAATTTTCCTGAAATTAATTCCATTGCATTTGGAATTCCTTTTAATTTGATTTGAATCAAATATTTCCAATCTTCCCAGTTTTCCCTTCCTTGAAGAGGTTCAATTTTCTGCATGATCTGTTCCATTTTCTTTTTCTCAAGAAAAAAATGGCGTTAGGGTTAGGAAAAATATACTGGGCCCATAACCTGTTACATTAAATTTTTAATAACTGCAGAACTTATCTTATCTCTTTCAATAATTATTTATGTACTTTAAAAATAATTATTTTATTTATACATAAGAAGAAATTAAAATTGGAAGAAATATTAAAAAGAACACTTGCTTGACAATAAAAATACCACTTCTAATTTTGTAGTCGTGTACAAGGGGGGCTGGTACACGTTAAATCTGTCGTGGCCTCAAATGTCCTCACGTTGGCGTGGTGTGGAAGTTTGGAGAGTGGGGTGCCAGCTCAGGTATTGCCTCGTCATCTGACCGTGGTTCAAAATTACGTGGTGTTGTCCTCGGATCTTTCCCTTTGGGATTGATCCCGGACCGTCACCAATAGCCCATTGTGTTGCTCCAGTGTGACGTTAATTGAAATACCCAATCCCTCTAATTTTGTAAACAGAGCTCGAAAAAAAAACATAAAAATTAACAGAGTTTAGTTGTATGTCTTATTTCCACTAGAAAAAAAATAGAACAATATATTTTTCAACAGTGTCCTCGATCTTTCCCTTCGGGTTTGATCCCGGACCGTCGCCAATAGCCCGCTGTATTGCTCCAGTGTGACGTTAGTAAAGAAAAACCTACCGGTTACTAATTCGTTTCTCTTTCAATTGGGCTACGGTGGCCCACCTAATGAAGCTATTATGATTAAAGACTAATTTGCTCTTCGGTGACCAGTCGTCCCGAGCTCACGCGATCATTTTTGAGATCTTCAGACAGCAACTCTTTAACCACACCCCAAAATCATGACGTCATTCATATTTAGCCTGATTAACCAATTAAAAAACGGTTATCTTACTTCTTACAAGAGATGTTTTCACAATCAAAACAGTAGCTCCGTCGATATTTCGTTAGTCAATTTGTCGCTGTTCAGTCTGCATTTATTGTGTGTTTTTGTTTCTTACCAGTTAATCAAACGAGTGAAAAATGAAACTAATTTAAACTGCATTCAGTGTGGTTTGAAGTGTATGCATGTTCAAATGTCAATTTTAGTTTCTAGTTTCTTTCAGGCTTTGTTTTGTTTGAGACAGTTAATCGCTTGCGTTTTCTGTTTACAATTTGAATGCTTTTTTATCTATTATTTCATGTCTACAGAATTGTGTTGAAAGTTTCATATTGCAGAATGGCGATTGTTTTGTTTGGCCGATTTTCCTCTTTTAATATTTTTAAGTATAGCTATATAGTAAGCTATTGATTTGTTTTTAAATTTTGCAAAGGAATAGTAATTGAAATAAATAATTGGAATTTCGTTTTCCACTGACTTGATTTTATTTTGTTGAATTTTTGTTTCTGTGTATAGATTTAGGATTAGTCTGTTTTCACAGGTTCTGAAACAAGCTTAATGTGTGCTGGCTGGATGCTAGTGGATTTAAGTCTACCGTTTTTTCCATTCCGTTTAGTTTCATTTGACAACCTGAAAATTAGTTTGTGCACTTAAATTGGCAAGAAACAATTTTTGTGTGGAATTTTTAATGTTTTTTCCATTAGACCCTAAAAGCATGAAAAGCAAATGCACTAATATGTTAAGGTGACCATTTTGTTGAAACTCAAAACCATGACATTTTTTTCAAAAAAATATATATTTCTAAGTATTTCAATTATTAAAAACATTAGACAATCATGGACACTGAAAATGAAAAAAATTGTGACGTGTCTAATCTACATTTAAATTTTGTTTTTATATTTTTGAGATGAGTGGATTGACTTTAATAATAGTCCGTTTTCTTGAATTTGTTTATAAAATTCTACACAAGACTGGCTAAAATTATACTTAGTTATTAGTAAACGTTTCAAAGTTTCAATATTTAATTGTGTTTTATTACTGGATCAAATATTGGTCATCAAAGAAAAAAGACTTTCGGCAGGTGCATTTGTTCCAGGTAAATGGAGACAATATTCTACTAATTTGCCAATATTTTTGCAAGGTTCATCATTGTCGCTGAAAGCTTTGAATGTTTCAATCCATCTGCACAATAGCGATATGGAATTTTGCTTCCAGTGTGATATTTTTTCATCTGATGTAATGTAGAACGAAACAAGTTTCGTCAAGTAATTCATCTTCTGATACATTAACTTCAGAAAAGTGCTGAAGAATAAAATCACTACAAATTTGAATGTTGTCGTGGGTGGGTTTTGTGCTTAATAAATCCAATTGAACTTTTCAGTTTGCTCAATAGATCCTTTCCATTCCTCTAAATATTGAATACATGAGTCGTAGAACTCCACCACTCTTTCTCCGAAAATAGCAGATTTTAATATTCCTTCCTCAAGCTGCTTGAAATTTTGTCGCACTTGTAATGGTAAGAAGACATTTGCTTTTCTGTCAGCCAATTTCATTTTTAAGTCACTGTAAATGAGGTTAGTTTCTATAATAGAAATCTCTTGTCCCTCCATTTTCAATATTGCATTGATGAAACATTATGCAAAAAATAAAGCCACAACTCCATCTCTGGATTTTCAAAATAACTTTTGATAATTGTGGGGCACTTCTCGTTTGAGATGAAATATGATTTCAATGCGGGATATATTTGTAGGACACGTTCACACACACAATCGCGGGTCGTAATAATAACCATCGTGTGACACCATATCCCAAAACATTTTTATATTCAATGTCCACGAATTCACAAAATTCTTTCAATCCATGAACGTGCTTTATATACATGTAAAAATATGAATAAATTTTGTTAATGAAAGCTTGCACATCAATTGGTATACAGTCAGCAGCAGTTTGTATAGCATTGTTCAAAATATGTGCCACACAACCTATTCCAAGAAGCTCTGCCACCTAAACATGATTTGAGCTTGCTAAAAACATTATTTTTTCTTCGTGATCACTCCGAAATTAGTATTTGTATTATCAGCACGAAAACCAAGTATCTTGGTTTCTAAACGATGTTTTTTCAAGATTTCCAAAATATAATTAGTGACTGTCAGGTTTCACCTGGAACGTCTCACTACCAAAACTTTTACGGGCCGCGGTGGCCCGGTTGGAAGAGTAATGGACTAGCAACCAAAGGGTTGTGAGTTCGAATCCAGCCAAACACCGTCGTGTACAAAGGGGGCTGGTGCACATTAAATCTGTCGTGGCCTCAAATGTCCTCACGTTGGCGTGGTGTGGAAGTTTGGAGAGTGGGGTGCCAGCTCAGGTGTTGCCTCGTCATCTGACCGTGGTTCAAAATTACGTGGTGTTGTCCTCGGATCTTTCCCTTTGGGATTGATCCCGGACCGTCACCAATAGCCCATTGTGTTGCTCCAGTGTGACGTTAATTGAAATACCCCCCAAAACTTTTACTTGTATTCCAGACTTATATGAAAAAAATCTAATTATTATGGGCATCAATTTTATTTCCTTGTGATTTGATGCTAAAGTGTAGCATTTAAAATATATTTCCAACAATTGTTTTGCATAGGGCACCAGCACATCCGTAACAATTGCCCCGCATTTTGTTCGACAACATGTAAACTTTGAATCAAAACATGATTTGATCAGTTTGCAAGTACAAACCATAGATCAAAATGTGTGATTATGTATTACAGTGTGATATGCCCATAAACCTTCAGCTGCAGCTGGGTTTCTTTCAGCATCTTCAAATGTTTTTTCTTGAAATATGATGTCACACTCGTACTTTCAATTGCTGCAGACAATGTCTTTTTGTGTTGGACTGTGTATATGTGGTTTTTAATGTCGGTTTTTCCACTGTTTGCAATAGAAAATACACTTTTGCATTTCATACATTCCACCTCGCTATTGTTATCATTGAATAATTTGAGGAAAGTGTATTTCGATTTTAACTCATCATTGAATACGCATTTTCGTCTTTTTGAAGCCATGAGTGATGAGTGAAAAATAAATAAAGAACGAAATATCTGTCAAACTGGGCTTTGCTACACGTCAAAGCAGAGGAGCGTTACAATTTACAAACGAACGACAACAGATAAATTTGAATTATTCCTCTTGCTCACTCAAATACAAAGCGATGAGGAGTGGGAGGGAAAGAGATCAACACTTGAGCTGCCAAACGTGACTGACTTGATGTGCAAGGTGCAACGGAGTGGGGTGTACGACACGTGCCGAATCTCGAGTGTTCCTGAAATCCAAATGAAATGAACCGACGTGTAAAATAATATTCATATTACAATTTATTTTGATAGATTAACTATTTTGACTTTGAATTCTTAAAAAAAGTGTACTGGTTACATCTCACGACTTACCAGGACGTGTGACCCCAAAACAAGTACTGTCCTGTTAAATCCATACGAATGGTCACCTTATAATATGTATAATATTTGCTATCAATCATGTTTTCTTTGGAAAGTATTTAATATTGCATTATATGTTGTATATGTACAACATATAATGGCAATATTAAATAGAAAATTTCCATAGGAACAAGGTGAGAAATTGAGAGCAGATGTCAATGAGACACCTTAATATATTTCTTCAGTTGCCAAAACACTTGGCTATAGGATAACATTTACAACTAAGGATGCTGAAATTGAATTTGCTCTACTAAGCAATGTGAATCAAAGGGTGGTTCAAATTTTTTCTGTAGCTGTACATCTAGTTAATCAGGGAACCTCACATACTATTATAAAAGAAACTCTAGTGGGTGAGTTTTGTTGATATGGTTAGTATATATATAACTTCATCGTTATATATCACTAACCTTCATATAACTATGAAGGTTAGTGATGTGGTTTTTAATGTAATTGTTTGTAAGATAACTGACTTACAAAAATCGTAGGTTAGTGAAGTGGCTCTTTTGCTTTTTAATGTAATTTTGTAAGATAACTGACAAACAAAAATCAGTAAAAACATCACATAAAATGACACTAGCAAGTATTCAGGAAATAGAGCATAAGAAATGGAAGAGAAAATTGTCTGCAACTCAACAATAAAATATATAGCAAGCGAGCATAGATTTTATCTAGAGTTCCAAGTGCAGAAGACTACTATCTTGAAGTAGTTTTTGCAAATATGATTGAAATTTGATTAGATCATACATAAGAAAACTGCACCTAGCAGCTGATCTAGCATTTCTGACAAAAAAATGGGGAAAATTGGTTAGAGGTGGTAGGAATGTCAATTGTGTATTACAAACACCTCTAACCAATGATATGAAAATCATGAAATGCTGGGGTGATCAGCCATATGGTTTGTTGACAAGTAGGTTGCATAGGTTGTGATGATTGAGTTCCTGCGAAAGTGCACATTTAAAATCAAAATTGATATCTATTTTTAACATCAGATTTTCTTAATTTAGTCAATCATTAACCTTCCAAGTGGTTTCGATGAGATCTCGTCCATCAAGATCTGATCAATTTGCTAATGACAAGATATCTCACCATCAAAATATTGCCGATTTTTTATTACAAGATCTAAATAGGTTTCTTCTAATGATCGTATTTTCTTTTAATGATGTGATATCTCGTCCAATATGATCTGGTCAATTTTGCTAATGATGAGGTACCTCGTCGAGACAACCACCAGGA
This sequence comes from Meta bourneti, assembly GCA_933210815.1. Classification (NCBI taxonomy): domain Eukaryota; kingdom Metazoa; phylum Arthropoda; class Arachnida; order Araneae; family Tetragnathidae; genus Meta; species Meta bourneti. The sequence goes on from OW119928.1 coordinate 81,861,650, forward strand.
GGGTTAATTCTTTTCGACAGGAGAAACTGGGCTTACATGGATGTGATGCCAATGCTACTTGGGTGCAATTTCGAAATATTTTGTTTACATGGATGTGTATAAATGCAGTGTAATTAATGACCAGGTCATGGAGTTTGACCATTTGCATTTGGACTTTTTCATATCTTAAAATAAAAAGTACATTTCTATTTTAAGGAAGTTTTGAAATTGGCCCAGTCAGGTGTCATTGGTACAAAAACATTTTCTTGTTGCCAAAATAGTCTACTTGAATGCAATTTCCAATATCTTGTTTATGTGGATATGTATAAATACTCATTAATGACCAGAGCCTATTTGTGGGTTTTTAGTTTTTGGGGTCATTGTTGTATTTACAAATAGAATAAATCACACATTGTTAGAAGGAATAAGTGGTTGATTGATCCATATTTGCATCATACAAGCGAATGTATTTGAAAAACTTCGGCCTCTAAAATGACGATGGAGTCTAATAATCCATGTAACAAATCGAAAGGTGTGAAATACATCTAACTGCTGCTAATCTCAAACCCTGCATCAAAAGCATTTAAAACCAAACTAAAAGTTTACTTAAATTGTTATTTAATTAAGGAAATTAATTTATTTCTTTCAGTGTTGTGAAATAAATGAACTTGTCTCTGACTATCAATGCTAAAATTTTGTTCATGAACTAGTGTCATCTCAGCCATAAAAAAGTGCAAATCAAAACTTGTATTGTTTTGGAGTACTTATTGAAATTTATGTTTTCAAGGTTTTTTTCATGTCTTGCCTTTGTTTGCTTTAGTCAGTAAAAAAATATTTATATTTTTATATACAAATACTTTCATCAGAGCAGTAATTTGCAATTGTAATTTTTCTTTTTAGGATGCAGTCAAATGGCTGTTAACCCTCTAACCAAAATGAAAAATGGACTTGCCATGTATTGTTGCACTTTATGTTCTTACACGACGCCTTACAATTCGAATTTAAAGGTGCACATGGTTGTTCACACTGGGGAACATCCATACATGTGCCATATATGTCAAAAGTCCTTCACTACAAAAGGAAACCTAAAAACTCACTTGAGACTACATTCTGGAGTGCGACCATTTAAATGTGATATTTGTTTGAAAACATTTACGAAAAAAGACATTTTATTACGTCATCAGATGACACACCTTAAGAGATGAATTGATTATGCATCCCTCTTGCACCTACCCATTTAATAGGGCAACAATGTTGTAAATTTTATAGTGTAATTGATGAGAAGGTAGCTAACCATCAATTTTTACAAAGGTTGGGAGTTCGTCAGGAGGATCCTCAGCTGTGAAATGCCCAAGTCATGTATGGTGATTGCCATAGTTTTGGCAATTCATAATCACTTCTGGCACTGACCGATAACATCAGAGCGAGAATCCTCACTAAAGATGCCAATTGTGCGAATTCATTGTTTATATTTAATCTCCTAATTTGACTGAGACTCAAATGGCAACTTGCCAAAGCTTGACTAAAACCATATTGAATGTCACACTTGCATCATGCAGTGTATGCTGTACTTGTGTCATACAGTTTGTAAATAACATCTTTTCTCTCTGTTATGTATTTAATTTTATTAAGGTGGTTCTTATAACCAATCAGCAATTCAAAATTGAGACTGAAATCAAGCACTACTTTTCATGTTACCATAGGTAAAATCATAAGTGACACTAGAGTGAGCTCAAAATAATTTTTAAGTAGATAATAGCTATATATGCCAATTATGGAAGTAGTTGTAATATATTAAAGATGTCTGACGTGATGTTGCTCATTCTTTCTCGTGGGAAATGTGCAATCTTGAGAAGACTTTGAAGTATAAACTCAAGTTATTAGTTGAAACTCCAAACTATCTCATCTAAAATGTTTCACAAACGTACATGGCACAGAAATCAGCATTTGTATGTTGGCGGATACAACAAATAGATTTAAACATTATAAAATCAACTGCTAGGAAATTAATTTGCCAATTTGGCCACACAGTTTAAATGTTTTATTTGAGCTAGGAACTGCATAGAAGAGCTCTCATTGCTGTAATTTAATGATGTTTCACAAACACGCAGTAGCAGAAGACATTGAGAAATTAGTGCAGAAAAAAATCTAAGGTGAACCTGAAAATAGGTTTAGAGATCAAAAATATCGAATTGCCCTTGCACAAGTGAATAGAATGCAATTGAAGAGGACATTCAGAAACTAATTATGGCGACATTACTGAGGTGTGACCTTTTTGCCATGCTCTTTATTGGAAGTAAGAATTAGCATTACTAAGAATACATTTGAAAAATGTAAACAAATGCCTTTTTATATATTTGATTAATGTTGTGTCATTTGAACAAATGAAATGTGCATATTGATGGTTATATTCATTATAAATATTTAAATAAACTATGAAATGGTAAGGACACTGCCATCAATAGATACTCAGTGCAGATCTACTAGGAAAAATAAATTTTACAAATAGCAAATTCTGTTTGAATTTTGTCATGTTTCTTGTCTTCCTAGAAGCTCGATATTTCAAGGGGTGACTTGTCTGTTGAATTTCATACAGGGGGCTTGAAAGAAGAACAAAATCAAACTTTGCATGGAGATGTATATCTGCAAGTTTCAGCCTGGATCTCATCTGGATTCCTAGATCTGAGATGCAGAAATATAAAAACATTTTTGTTACTATAATTTTACAGCTTGACAGTTGTGGCCTTACAGTTTCACAGTGGAGGCTCAGTTATGACCATCAACAGAAATGCACAGATTGTTGTACAAACTGGCCTACTGCCAAACAGCAAATCCAGGTGGAGCTTGCAGACATACATCCCTGTGGGAATATGGTTTAATTTTGTATTCCTTACTGCACAACCTACTTTGCAAATGTTCGGAAACTTGTTTTATTGCTTTTTAAACAAATCCGTTTAAGAATTAAAAATGTAAATTTGTCTAAAATTTTCCTGTATGTATTATATTAAAGTTTGTACAGGAAGCTTGGAAACACTAAAGCAATATTTGCATAACACAAAAAAGTTTTTATTGATAAATTATGCACAAAGCAACTCGCATTACTAACATTATATAGATAAAACGAAGTATTCTGTACACTGCATTGTTTTCATTTTACTTATATATATGAGATTCTGATGTTTATGACAAGTTGAGGGACAGACCAATGAAAAATTCTTTACTATGTGGCATATACAGATGTAAGGCACGAAGGAAACAATAAAAATCCCAATTAACCATCAAAGCACTCCCAAGGGCAATAAAAAAATGTTAGGCATGTTTCACTTTGAAAACCATATATAATGTCTTTACCACAAGAACTACTGTTGCAAAGTCTGCACCTGTATGTTGTAGAAACAGGCCTTATCCTTGTCTAATTTTCCATAGGTGATACTTGAAGAAATATAATCAAATTTGGGTCACATCCATGCATTTAAAGATAAATTGAAAATTTATTTATGATTTTCACTTGTTGCTGCAGAGATCTAGCTATCTCTTTCTACCACCATTTGCATAACATTAAGACATCTGCCAGCCACCTACTCAAAATGAACAAGCCCGTTTCCTGTTTCGACTGCCACCACACAGACTTACTGGTTGACAGTCGGAACGTGTGACATAACATACTAAGAAAAGTATTTGTTTAAAACATTGGTTTATTATGAAGTTAATTGTGGGTACATTATATAGCTCGCTCCTACTTGGCAAATGTTTTGAAACTTGTTTTATTGCCTTTTAAACAAAATGTATCAATTAAAAATGTAAATTTGTCTAAAATTTTCCCTGTATGTATTAAACTACTTTCATCTCATCCATCCAATATTTTATCGTTTTTGCTAATTTATTAGTTTGTGCTTGATTTTTCAAACCTTTTTCATAGAAGTCTGGATGAAGTGTGTATTGGAATTGGTGTCATGTTTATGAATCTATGAGTATCCTGCTTTATTTATCTGAATATTTTTTTAACCTTTTGTTCTAATAATTGAATCTGTCAGTATCTTAGCTTATTGTTTTTGTTTTTTGACCAATTTGAATTGAAGTTATGTTTACAAAATTTGTTAAAAAATATTCAAAAATAGTCCCATTCCATTTATATATTGGATTGTACTGGTGTTTTAATTCATTTCTCCATAATTTCTCTTTAACTATTTATGTTTTAAAAAGATAATAAACTTTTTTATATTTTTGTAGGCTTCATTGAAAGAAGAGCAATTTCATCTTCCAACTCTGCATTTCCTTGTAAAGTGTATTCATGCCAATTGTGTCCATATTCTTCTCAATATAGCACCAACTTCAAAACTCATTTAATTGTGCACACCAAAGAGCGTCGATACCCATGCAATCTATGTACTAAGTCTTTTACTACAAGGGGAAATATGAAGATTCATATGAGGATCCATTCCGGAGAACGACCATTTGAATGCAAAGTTTGCGAGAGGAAGTTTACACAGAAATCTTCTTTATTATCTCATCAGTTGACCCACAGGAGATGATTTTTTTGTGCTTTATTTTTAATCCTCCAAGCAGCATGCCCGAGTACAGTTTGGGAGGGGGTTGCTGTATGGCAGGCGACTGCCCCAAAATATTTCAAGAAGCGAGAGATATCTGTTGGTCTGGATGTATGTCCGAATATTTCAGGTGTGCCACTTCCGATGTGGGAATTTTTCCAGGTAGTATTTCATGAATTTTCTTACCTGCTTTTGGGCATGTCACTTGGAGGGTTAATTTGGGTCCAGGGAATTGTGGATAGAAATGTATATTTTATTAATTAGGTAAAGAAGTGAAGGCTTTAACTTTTTAAGATTAAATGGTAAAAATGTATGTTTAGTATGACGAGTTCATCTTTCATGCATATGTAAAAGATAAATGACATTATTTTGTGAACTTGCAGCCTTAGAGTGTTTTTCTATGATTAAGTTGTGATGTACAATTCTTCATTTTGTAAAATGTTTTAGATTTATATGTTATCAATTAAAACTTTTTATTTGATGCTAGACCATAGTATTTTTATCACAAATCTGTCTGGCAGCCCAATATAGTCTTGAAATAAAAAGCTATCAGCAGCATTATTCACTGCAGTGTCAAGATAAGGGCAAATATTAAGGGTGCTTCCTCTCACATCAGAAAGACCACACAATGAGCAAGGTATCCAGTGAGAACTTGGAAGCAAGCAACTCCTGTGGTAACTGATATTTTAACAAGTAGCTACAATCTTTCTATAGTTATGGACGGGTAATTCGAAACCGTCCTTAACTAATTAGACTTAACTAATGATAATTTGTTGCCATGAATGCCACAGTGACTGAGGATCCTCTGCATTGTGATATGTTGACCACTGACAAAAATAGAATTTTTTGCAATTTGGCACCTGGAAATCGATGCTCAGCAGAGGTAGATGTAATTGCCTTGATTATGGCTTGAGGGTCAACAAAAATAACAGGCTTGTTTCTTTCCCTAGCCTCCAAGTCAATTAAAATATCAAAGAACTTAATTAGCAGGGCCTGGATTTTGTTCTTTAGCACTTTGTAGACAATGCCAGTGTAGATGGGAATTCTGTTTACAATCTTCCGTTTCCAGAATTAAAATTTTTGCTTAAGTTTTTTTTAGATTTTTAGGTTATTTTTCAAGTTTATTGTATGATTTAGTTTATGCTGGGTTTGAAAAATTAAATTTTGGAACTCTGGAAAATTAAATTTAAAAACTGGATTAAATTTTGATATAGATTCCAAATTTATCATCGAAATTAGGTTGGTTATCATTGGAAGTTTATGTGATTTGATATGAAGAATCACTGCATGTTATGCATCTAAATTTATTGAAGACATCATTTAATATTGAATGGTACCTGTGAATCTGCTCATATGAATAACACATGGATAAAGGAGGTAGTTCGATTTTACCACTGCAATTGATCAATCAACTTGTTGGTTAATTGAGATGAATCACAATAACACTGGCCTAATTCATAAGTTGCCTCAATTCTGCAGTTTTGTCACATAACAAATCGGAAAATATGAAATTACTAATTAGTGTTTTAGTGGTGAACATATGATATTGTATGTTAACTAATAACCAACTTTTTTTATCATTTTCTGATGCATTTAAAAATGTCAGATTGACACTGACTAGCTATTCTACCCCATTGCTTTCTTAACATATTTTGACCTGCTTCCACAGGATAAAGTCATCTTCGGCTTAAAGCAGAAATTTGTTTGCTGACATTTTTTCTGAGACACTAAATGCTTATTTTCATGAGAAATATGTAGTCACATTGCTATTGGGTTAAAAGGTATACAACAAAAGGTATACACAAAATGCCTATAATTTTGAATTTTTGACCTAAAAACTAATCTTTATACAGCCGTCCATTAAAAAACATTTTTTTAGTTAATGAGTTTGTGCTCTAAGCTGACAGTGTGTTGTGCAACTAGTTCAGTTTCATATTGTTGATGTATAAAGTTTGTCCAGTATTTTGAAAAATCCAGTTCAGTATGAAAATCGAAATTTATTATCATGTAGTTCTAGCATATTTATCATTATCCAGTATTTGCATTAGAGAAAGCCCAATGTTGTGCCACTAGACCTATTTCATATCGGTATATGAAGTTTCGCCAGTATTTTTGTACAATAATCCCTCATATTGTCTTTCTGTTTGTTGCTTGACTTGATTTTGTGATGCTTTTATATAAAAGTTGGAAAACAATTTGTCCTCAATACTTTTATTTACAATTATGATTCTACATCTTGCATGTTTTTTGGAGTTATGTTCATCTTAACACAGTAACCACTCACTATATCATGCATTCAGTGGTATTGCTTATTTTTATTTGTCTGTCGATGAATTTTTCGGTTTGCGAACAGGAGAAAAATGTTAATCTGTTCCTTTAGAATTGGGAGCCTGAAGGTCACCTTTTGCAAGTCATTTTCTTTTGCATTAGTCAAAAAGATTTGAAATTCACCATCAATTTTGTGATTTGCGTGTTGCTTTAAATTTCTTTGAGTCAAGTCCCATTTGCTTAGAGGATTTCTAAAATTACTGCTTTTTTGGAATTTTTTATTGACGAAACTATGCAATCAAATAATTTAAAATTTGATACACCTATTGATATAATTTCAGGCATTCAAAAACAGTTTTTAATCATTTTAATGAATCACGCCTCTTCTACCATGACATAGCTTGAAGTTCTGTGGTTGCTGGATGGCATGTTTTTGAACAAGAGAATCAGCTGTGTTTTACTTGATAAACATGCTGCTGTTTTTTGATGAACCATAAATTTTCATAAAATATTTGACGAAGTGGTGACTTGTCAAATCCAAAATCATCAATTTAGCTCAAGCAATTGAGTTTTTTTGGTATAAAAAATAAAAACGTGACATCACCTTTCTGGTTCATTGAATGGTAAAAAGATGTTTGCTCGATATGCTGTAAAAAGTTCCAAGTCGATCAAACCCCAATATTTTGTAGATATAATACCAACCATTCGTGAAAAAGCTGTTGCTTTTAAATTTTACATCTGTGCCGAGTTTACATTTGCACACATCTGTTAATGACTTATAACTGGGCCAATTTTGCAAATTTCGACTTGAAATTGGGAATATGTTCTGAAAACTTTTAAGAAAATTACATGAAAATACAAAATCTACTTTTTCCCACTGCAAAAATCCCCTTAATATATAATTTTGTCTTTTTCATTTCTAAAAAGCAAGTTTTTTTTACTATTGCTTATCGCTCCACTTATATAGTGCCCTTTTTTCTTATCTCCAAGATGCGTGATGTATTAAGGGGTTACTGTATTTCTAAAGTGAAAGTTCTACATTTGATCTATGTTCAGTTTCATTTATAATAAAATAGCTATTAAGTAAATTTTTGAGTTAGTAAAATGAATGTTTTTTATCTGCAGGCTTCAATGTAAGGGCTACATTTTCATCTTCCCATTCTGTTGTACGAAGCAAAGGAAATTCAGATCCAGTTCATACATTCTCTCGACAACACCCATACACTGTGAAGTGTCAATATAAGTGTACTTTATGCAATAAGGCATTTACTACAAAGTGGAATTTAAAGATGCACTTCAGAATCCATTCTGGTGAGAGACCTTTCGAGTGCAGAGTTTGTAACAGAAAATTCACACAGAAATCTTCTCTTCTTTCTCATCAGATGGTTCACATGAAATGATTTTTTGTGCTTTTCTATTTATTAGGACATGGGTAATCTTGTGACAATAGTAATATTTGATAAGTTACATTTTTGTAGTCTCTTATGCACTCTGGTATTGATGGTTTTAATTATTAATGTCAATTTGACATTGTCAGTCATCAAATATATTTGCTGAATGAGTTTCTTTTAACACTAGAACGTTTGAACACTTCCATTACCTTAAAACGTCCACTGATGTTGTTTCAACTCCAGCAAATGAATTGTGTAAAACAGTTAAAATATATAATTGGAGTTATTACTTTTTTGATGGGAAACGTCTTTCCCGCAGGGGTCCCTACGAAGAAAAGTGAAATACTTGAAATCGCTATATCATCGAAAGTATAAAGTCAACGAGAATACTTATACCATTAGGCAGTAGACTATCAAAGTACATAATGGAGCCTGTCCGACTCCTGCCGTGTGCATGATATCTTTGCAGCACAGGCGGGTAAATTGAGGATGTTTCTAACGGTCGAAATCAGTTACTGCCGCTCGCTGCTTAGAGTACACACTTCATGCAGTGACAAATGAGATATCATTTGATTTGTATTGACGAACTCTAACGTTTAGTGCCATAAAATTTGAGATTGAGTGAAAGATTCAAAAGTTAGATGATTTAGTGCATGAGAAACAGCGAAAATTTTCATTTTGGTGAACTTTTCGCTTTTTTCATAAGAATATGTACATTTGTACCACAGAGAGAAACAATTAATTGAATATCCAACTCCTAGAATATAAATGAAGCATTGAAATTTAGAAAACAAGAGAAAATGTATTTTTTTCTCTATAAGCAATTTTTTCGACAATTCCCCCCATGCGCCATTTTCTTGACCAAACATGTTTTGTAGTAGTTGCAGATCAATTACATTTTTTAATTTCATCTTCCATGTGTTTAAGATGAATTTCCCAGACTGTTTCTGATGCATAATTTTGATGTTCTTCATTGATTCTTGAACTCGCATAATTAACGGTTTTGCTTGGCAAAATTAATAGAACCATTTTTTTCATTTAAAATATTTCTAAGAAAATCGATCAGCCACCCATTATATATTTTACATTCTTTGCCATTCAAGTGATATAAATCCAAATTATTGGTATTGTCATTATCATCTGTCACTTAAATATTTTTTATGCAATCCAATTTCTTTAAATGGAAAATGAGCTCAGATTCATTTTCAGATAGTTCTTGTTATGGATTTGCAATTTCTTCAGTACTAGAACCTTTTCTGCGAGTCTCGTTGGTTTTGGTCCAACAAATGAATCCACTATGTTTGCTACTTCTATGGTCCTTTTTAGTCGAATGAAAGTTATTTAGACTGGGATATCTTGGTGTTGAAAAGACACCAATGTACTTTCTAGATAAATTTAGGTGTAGAATTTCACTAAATTGAGTTATGGAAAAAAATTCTGCTATGTACTTATCAAGTAAAATGAACTCAAAAGAAATTTTGCAAAAGAGAAGGTGGCAAACGTTTTCCAGTGATAAAATGACACAAACGATCGTTCTAGTGTTAAAGTGAATTTGGGAGCATTTTCGCTGCGAAAAGTGGTGAAAAAGTTTCCAAACACTAGCTGTACCAAAACCTTTTAATCTTATTAAACAAGATTTCTCACAACTTTTTATTTTTATACTATTATCTATATACTTTAAAAAACGATAAAAATGAATGTCCCGAGTCATAATATTATATCTGAAGGAGATACAGTATCATTAAAAAAGAAACAACCTTCCAACAAGTAAAGATTTGCTTAGTAAAAAAATCAAATATTTCATGCCACTCTTCATATAGTAATGGTAACAGCTTTGTATTTTATGGTCTCTTGACAACTTGACTACCATAAAATGTTGCCCAGCCAGATCTGGGTGTTTCTCACTGGTTTCATTGCCTTTTTATTTTTGAAGTCAGTTTGGCTATGTGATATATATTTACTTATTTGTCAAAGGGGGCTTTCAAAAGCTCTTGTCTAAGTAGATTTAATGTTATGCATTTTCACAACAAAAAGTGATGGCAAGCTTTCAAATAGTAGGTAAAGCTGTACTTGTAAGAAAGAATAAAATTCACGATTTTTATTAAAAAAGTGTATATTCATACTTTATGGTTACTTAGTTATGTCACCTGTTATGGTCTTAAATATCCATAACATGTTTCCTGTAATGATCTGGGTTGTATATTATACATTGTGGTGTACTTTTTGACTTTGCCATCAGTTTGTCAATATCAGTTAAGTCATCAGATATGGCTAGAAAGCACTTTTCTTAGTGAATTCGATATTGAAGTGGTTTATTCCTCCTTGTGTCTGTTTTTTTTTCTGTGTCAGTAAAACTTTACTTGTGTGTGTCTATTTACTTGACATTGTTTGGTGCAGCTTGGCCAAATGTGGCCCTTACACAGTAAAACCCTACCATTAATATTGAAACATGCACTACTAAAAATGTACCTAACTGTAAATTATATTTATAAAATGTGCATACCACTATCTAATAGAAGGGTCAGTTTTTCATTCTGTTTATTATGAATTTTAAATGCAGTACAATATTGGGCTAATTGGGACCACTGATCAATCAACTAAATAAGAGTGCTTTTATTTGACATAAAATTAGAGTTTTATACAAAGTATTTTGTTTATGTACAAATGTATTAAAAAACTAAAAATAATTTTCCAATTTTAATGAAAAAAATTCAAAAAGTGCATTTCCTCGCATGTTTCAGTGTTTGTCTATTTTACGAATTTTTCATTTCAGAAACCAATCCGGGTAATTAAAGTCTTGATATGCTGAGTTATGTTGTATTTTAATTTAAATGTTTATAGAATAAATTTCATTTTTTCAATTCTATTTTTATGTATTAGTTTCACGTTTACAGCTGAGATGTATTTAATTTTTTTATTGTTCCATTTTGCTTTTAAATTGATCAATTTACAAGTTTCCCTCTTATATTTTTCAACTGATAAATTTACTTGTAATCTATATAATTTAAAATAAAATTATTTAAGTCTGAAGCATTAAATACTTTTCCCATTAGTATACTGACTAAAATAAGTAAGATTATTTTAGTCAGTTAAAATTGAATACTTGAAATTATTTTGGTGAAATGTATGTTTTACTGAAAATTATCATCTAGTCTTGTTAGAATTAGTAAGTCAAGATGATGTTTTCCCTTCCTACCCAATTTGGTAACGATGGGGACATCTGCTGGGAATAGGGTTGTTTTTACTACCTTTTCCCACTATAATTAAGGCAGAGATTTATAACATACTTGTATCAGACAGTTATACTACACTGAATAATTGTATAATTTATTAAATTGAAAATGTTTTATTAAGTATTTATCTTGTGCTTGGCACAACATCCTGTGGGGACCCAGTGACAGAAATACATTCCAACCTGTCATCCCACTGACAGAAAGTGGGATGACTTAAAAATAGGGACAGAAAGGAATTTCTGTGACTTTGAGCTGCTGATATTAAATGGAAATATTTTGTAATAAAGATTAATTTGAAATTACTTAGTTTTAAACAAAATTGATTGCCTGGATTTATGACAACTTTAGAAATTAATTAAAGCCAAAAAAACACTTAATATCGTCACCAGAATGCAAAACCGGATAACTTGAAAAAGGATACATTTAGAGTTATTTTAAATTATTAAGGCTGAGATCATACAGAATTTAATACAATCACTAGGTAACTCTTTTGACCACATAAAACTATTGGCTAGTGAAAAATGTAAGTATATATGAAAGTGGGATTGGCAGCAAACTGTTTTTTCCCTTTTATCTCAAAAACCAAAAAAATTGAGCTACCTAGTTCTTGCATTCAGGTAATGATATTACATTGATGACAGTGGAATACATTTGTACTATTAACTATATCTGAAAGTAAATAAGAATCTTTTCTAAGTAGCAATTTAAGGGCAATACATTTGTCTTGCACAGAACTTTAATGTATATTTTGCTGACATTTTTTATGCTGGTTGCTTTATTTTCTGTTTCACTAAAGCAAAATCAGATCTTATATAAGTATGTAACATTTTATTGTAGTTGCAAATGGAAAATAAAAGAATGACAGTTTCATATGAAATCCAAAATGAGTGTTTTACCTTTATATAACTAAATGGAGAAAATTGTATTGACTATGTAGAACATCTGATCTTTTCAAATTAGCAAATTATTTTGTGCATAACAAAAGAAATATATATAATTCAATGTGTTTTGTGGGTTTTAAAGCAATTTATCACAATTTTCTTTACACATCATTGTCCTTCATTTTTCTAATTTCATGTCAGGCATAATCAAAGTATCTCAATTTTATCCTAAACATGAAACTAATAGCAGAGTCATCAGCGTGGTGTCGTCATATCTACAAAAACCTCATTTTCGGATTACAATTTGTGTTAAAAAACATAATCTAATTAAAATAAGTTATTAAGTATATATAAATATTCTCTGAGAAATTTGCAAAGGATTGTAATTAAATATTGTTCTATCAAAACTTCGGTAAGTCTTGAAATAAAAAAAATTTCTACCGAGGAAAAACTAGAAACCAAATTGTAGACCAGTTATTAGATACAAGATTTCAAAATTCACTGTAGAGGGCTTTATAACTGATGTAGACTTAGGAGCTTTTGAAACAAGTTAGCATATTTGTGACCAAATATGTCAATTTAAATCAGTTTTAAGTTAAAAGTTTTGTTTGAATCAACCCTATCAGTTTCAAAATATTGTTTCTCAAGCTCTTAGTAATTTTTTTCATTTAATGTTTTGAATTTGTTCATTAAAATTCAGTCTTCAATTGATATATTTTATTAATAACATTTGATATTTTTTATTTAGCTTCCAGTTTGATGACAACATTTGCAAATGTGAATTGCACTACAGGGCGCAATAAGTACCAATGTTCTTTCTGTGTGTATTCCACTCTTTACAAAAGCAACTTGACCAAGCACATGCTCATTCACTCTGGAGAGCGACAGTACATGTGTAATGTTTGTCATAAGTCTTTTACTCAGAAGAGCAATTTGAATACTCACCTGAGGCTACATTCTGGTGAGCGACCTTACGAATGTAGTATATGCTACAAGAGATTCACCCAGCAAGGGCATTTGAAAAGTCATCTAATATCTCATATAGAATAAGATATTTCTCTTTTAATGAAGATAACACTTATGTGCAGCTTGTGGTAATTCAGACTTTTAATAGGAGTTTGAAATTTTTATGAATTTCTTTTATTACAAAATATGTGTTGTAACATTTTGAGAGCATTATAAAGAATTTTGAGAAGGGTGCTGTTGTTTTTACTCTACATGTTTTATTACTGGTCCTTGTCCTTTGATTAAAAGATTCCTATATATCACTTTGAAATAGGTGCTTCAAAGACATGTTTCCTCCCTACTCTTCTTTATGGTTATGGTACCTTTTGCTGCAATCTATGCAATGAATAGATTTACTTCAGTTGAGGTTAATGATTCCTCTTTTGAGGTGGTGCATTGTTGCTAGCGCAATATACAGTGCAGGTTTAATTTCTGTAACTTAAACTGGTAGTATTATTTAATTTCTGTAACTTAAACGGGTATATTTCTTCTGTGTCAGTAAAACTTTCCTTGTGTGTATCTTCATTACTTGATGTTTGACACAACTTTGGCAAGTGTCGCACTTTTGCCATATAACCCAACCTATCAACCTTGAGGTTAGGATGGAATCCATACCAACAGAAGTGAAAAGTAGCAATAGAGAAGGTGTTGTCAAGATGCCTATTTAAAAGTAATGTAATATAGGAAACTTTTGATTGCTTGAGACAAAGGTAATGGGTATACTGACGCTTTCATCAATTACATTAATGCTTTGATTTTAGAAATAATACCATTACTTCAAAAAGTATATGTTGAATTGATTGTCTCGGAATCAAATTCCAAGCTGAACTGAACAAAAAGTATGTCTGATATAAGTCAAATAAAGGTAGAAGCGGTTAAATGCATCATGTTACTGTGCACAAGTGTGAAATATTGCTATTTGGCATAACGTTAAAATTGTAAAACTACATTATGCAAGAAAATTATTTGTCTTTCAAATATGAATAAATAGTATTCTTATCGCATGTTTGTTCCCTATTTGCTTAAAAAAGAATCTGCAAATCTTCCATCATCTAAATGTGGTGAGTGATGTAAAATGTTTCAATTTATATTTCAATTTTCAAACATCAACTTTCTGAACCTCGCTGGGAAGTGCTTTCCCTAATCCTCTAGTTCATTAACTAGTAACTAATTTTCCCAACCATGATTTTGCTCAGTGAAATCCACTCACTTTAGTGAAAGCTAACTGTTCTGTGGTTATATTTTAGAATCCATCTGGGGTTTTTAAGATACATGTCTGAAATTATCCTGCTTTTTAACAGTTGTATCTTAAAATTTACATTTATTCTAGTATTGATGTGTTCTTTTACGAAAGCAAATAAATTATAGATTGAAAAATAGGGTTCCTTTTATGCAAATGCTTAGCATATTATTTTCAAGTATTTTTCTACCAGAATGAATATGTATTGCATAATATCGAATGTATGTATTTGTGTGTTGATGTTTTTAAATTTATGTTCTATACATATAGCAGCAATGAATGAATTTTAGATTTTTATGAACATTCAATATTTGATATATTTAGCATTCATGTGGAATGTCTATATGCATCAATTAATTTGTATCAGTATTTTAAATCTTGAACTTAATGAAATTCGTTTGATATATTATGTTTGTGTTTTGTAAAGTATTTTACAAATTTGATGAAGTAGAAATATCCTAATATTGTGTTAATTGATTTTTTTATACCTTTTTATTCATCACTTTGTCTTAATCTGATTATGTTGTTGACAAATGCCAATTTTTTGGCTTCTAGACCATTAGACCAATTGAATACACTTTAATCTGGTTATAAAGCATTTTGTTACTCATTAGTGAGCAGTTAGCATGTGAGTTTTCTATTTATTCTGATAGTACATGGCATATTAACCTCCTTGGTAAATGATTTTTAATTCTGTTTTATTTTTACATTTTTTACACACATTTATGAAACTTCTGGAGAATAATTTTTTTATTCAAAAATTTTTTCAATTTTTCCATGATTAATTAACAGTAATAAGATATTAATAAAAGTGTTTATTTATCTCATATTTGCATTTAATTTTTTGCTTTTCTCATATGTTCCAAAAATATTTTTCTATGAACCTTTCAAACTTAATGACTGAAGTAGTTACAAACTTAGTACCAAACTTTCTTGGAAAGTGAAGATTGGAAATTTACAACTTGAAAAAGAGTGAATGTTTGAAAAAGCTTGCCTCTTAATTTTTCTAAAAAGTACTGTTTAATAATTTTTCTTCAATTAAAATTTTAAGTACTGCTGATTGTTTTGTTTTGATCAATTGATAATTGTTACTAAAAATATTTTCAATTAAAAGTAATTTAAATTTTCTCTTGTCCTTATTAAGATAAAACATCTCTGATATTTAATTCAGTTTCTTGATAATTTGTTGTAACTTTCTTTCCCACTTATTAAATACTAATATTCATTTCATACATATTAGAGAGAAAGTGCACCATAAATGGAACACGTAGTGTACAGTATGCTTTAAAAAATAAAATGCATGTAAACCCTTACTAACTTGCAAGTTCAAATCATGCATGCCATGGATTTACTGGCACCAAAGGTGGTTCTAACATGATTCTTATGTAATAAGAATGATCTGCCTGCATAAATCTGTTCTGGTATACCCATATGGAGCCTGCTACTCTAATTTAATCTTTGTTCTGGGGTTATTTATTTTCACTAAACAATAATGTTTAATATTATCCAAACAAGACTTCCTGCACTTGAAAAGTGAGACTGGCATGAAAGTTAAACTGGCAAATAGATCTGTCTGATTTTAAATTTTGCCATATATACAGGGTGGTCAGAATCAACCACACCATAATCATGCAATTCCTGAAAACAATCTGAAAAAGTGTTGTGTGTGTGTCCATTTTTTGATTGGACATGGCATTCTGGAAACTCGCATTTGTGTATCCACAACCAATAGTTTAACACACGCATTTGGATTTACCTATCCATCTAAGCTTATTTTTCTACGTGTCTTGATTTATTCTCAGGTTTAGCAACCCCAGGGATGGCAAAATTATAGTTTGGTGCTTTCAGAACTAAAATTTCAAATGAATGGAAGTAACATAAACCTTTTGAAGCAAATGTTTCCAGAATGCCATGTCCCATAAAAATCAGACACCTTTTCAGGTTGATTTTCAACAAAGAATCCTTTTGTGATTATTGTGCAGTTGTATATGGCCATCTTGTATGTGTGAAGTTCCCAAACTCTTTTCTTTAACACACTATATATTCGGTATCCATTTCACCATCAAGTTCGCAGGCATGGACTCATCAATTCAATGTCATGAATTCATGGAAGCCTTGAAGCCAACATCCAAATTTAATGATAATGCATTTTAACCATTATTCTTTCCATTGTGCAACATTGAACAAATCTGCACCTATCGGGACCAGTGCAACTAAGTAAGGGTTAACCTCCACACTGGTCAAACATTTGACCCTTGGGTCTCCTATCTACATTTCATGTTTATGATATCTTATGTCTCAATAAATCTGCTTTTTTAAGTTTAGCTACTAGACCCATGACTGCATCCTTTTAATGACATGCATGTTAAAACAATTTAGTGTATAGAGGATTCAGTATTGCATATAGGCTCACGTTCACTAAGTTTTGATACATTATAAGGCACTACTGTATATCAGTTGTAAATATGGAAAAGGGTTCAGTGTTTGTAGTATAATCCAAAGAATTTAAAATCCCTGTTTTAAATTAAATAAACCTTTTTTATGGTACAATGGATGTTATTTCTAATTCTATGTACTATTCATAGGTTCTGAATCTGGAACAGATATACCTTCCATTGTGAAAGCTCTGGATATCGTTCTTCATTGCTGTCCCTATTGCTCTTACTCTACACCTTATAAGTGGAACCTGAAGACCCACATGCTTGTTCACACTGGTGAACGACACTATGTTTGTGATATTTGCCAAAAATCTTTCAGTGTGAAATGCAACCTGGAGAGGCATATGAAGGTTCACTCTGGAAAATTGCCCTATAAATGTGAAGAATGTAAACAAGAGTTCATGACCAGTTCATCTTTATTCAAACATAGAAAGATCCATCTATACTTTTAATTGACAAAAATGCATTGATGCTGTCAGAAACATCAGTTTTTAATGTTATAATTTTTATATTTATTTTGGGGTTGGGCCATAGTGGCTGTTAAACATTATATAAATTCCATATTTTTATATTCAAATTATCTTTGAAATTCATCTGGTGAAAAAATGAGTGCAGAATCTCAAAAAGTTTGAAACTGCAAGAACCTTTGATTAGTCTATCTCTGCAAGTTAAAAGTAAGATTTTCTCTATTTTCCAATTCAAAGTATGTCACGAATAAATTTACAATCGTCTTTTACTTATCTTTAATACATCTTGTCTTTTTGCTTTCAAAATCTTAATTTTTACTAATGTTGCATAATGTTTTTACTATATATTGATTAATAATTAAAAACATTTTAAGTAGTTTATCCACCACACTGGAGTATGATAGTTTTGATTACTTCATTGTGTAATAGTTTTTCTTCATTACTACGAATCTAGTCAAATTTAGAGATTCAGACTTTCTTACTTCTTGAAAAAATTCAAATATGCTTTTGAGTCAAATTTGTTTATTTTGTTAAAAAGTAAGATGGATATGGTGCGGTTCTGATGAGAAAGCAGATTACCTTGGGGAAGTCCATTTCCAGAAAGGTGATAAGCTCATCTGGGAAAGGGTCTTCCATAATCAAAATCATGCATGGTATTGCCAAATGTGATTATTTTGTGTACTCATAATTACTGCTGTTGTTTCCAACACTGAATAATAAACTGGGAGTCAGAAATAATATTAAAAGGGGTCGCTGCGTGACAGTTGGTTTGCCCATGCCGAGTTGTAGGAGACCCAGCTTTAATTTCTCCCCGGGTGTATTTCTCCTATGTCAGTCAAATTTCCCTTGTGTATGTCTATTTACTTGATATTGTGTAGTGCAGCTTGGCCAAATATAACCTTGGCATCATAAAAAACAACCAAATAATGCTAAAGATATTGATTATGTAAGCACACTGTCTGCATTTAACCTGCCCTCTACCTTAATGAGTAAATTCGTACAAACCCGTGTAATACAAATGCCAACTTGACAGAGCAGGCTATAGCATAAAAAACTTCAGTGCAAATGTTTCCATTAAATATTTTTAGAAGTTATAAACACAAATTGTTAAATTGTTAAAAATATTGGATTAAATAAAAGCTATTGAAAGATAACAATTAAATAATCTTGTAATCAAAATTCATCAAATTAAATGTGCAGGTATTTGTTTATATAAGGAATTGAATGAGTTCACAAATATTTTTCAATTGTGTAACTTGTTTTTTTCTTTCCTTGCCACCTCCTTGTCTTTGATTCTTGTAGTCCAGCATCAACTCTTCGAAAATAATTATAAAAATCAAGCAATTAATTAAAGTTGGATTATGTGTTCATCAAATTATTTTCAGTCTTTGTCTGGTTTATTTTTTGGTTTTGTTATTAAGAATTTAGATTAAGATTCATTGTTGTCCAATTGGGTGTTTGCTATTTTTCAATTCTGACCTTGAAACATCACTAGTTTTATTTCCCCCTTGTTTACATTTTGTTTTACACTAAAGACAAGCAAATCATTTTGACATTGAATTGCATTAACTGTAGATGTGAGATGTATGAAAATTACTGATATAAAGAAATAAATTGCATGGACATCTGTTTAACTTGTGAATGTGATTTTTGTGAGTGGAATAATTAAGATTTTGAAAATTAAGAATAATAAATATTTGTTTTACACTAAAATGAAAATGTAATCAATTTCAAATTCTTTACATGAAGAAAGTACAAGATGACATTGTATGAAAAATACATGTCTTTCCTATAAAATACTATGATTTTAAATTTTTACACTGGATTTCTATATGCATATGTTTATGTGTAGATGTAGAATATGAATGTTCTTGTAAAGTAACCTCTTGTTATATCATGCCTCGATATATCACATTTTGCTATGATACTCTTGATGATGTAAGCTTTACAATAGCTTGAAAAGCATCTAATCATGAATTTATTTAATTTCTGATAGCAGTAGTCGCAATTTGCTCATTGCTTTTCAGAACACAATTTGAGAGCTAAAACTTTTATCCAGAACAGCCGAAAATAGATGCAGTGACATACCCAGAGGGGTAGCTATTAGGCCTAAGCCCCATTCCCCCAAAGAAGTTTCCTATTTTCATCCTAACCTGTTACAAAAAACTATTGTTAATGCATATAATACTTTCGTAATATTCTTTCCGTAAAATAACAGCCATTAAATTAACACTTTACAAAGTTAATCGATTAAAAGTACATGCGCATGCAAAAATTAAATGTAAAACTGAATATCAAGCAGTCACCTGATCTCAATTCAATAGAGCATGTTTGGGATGCTATCAGATGTCACATAGCAGCTCTAGTGTGTGAATAGAACTCCTTGTCACAGGAACTCTTTGGCAGCCTTATGGAAAGCATATCTGCATTATGATTAGAGGTCAACACATTCCCTACTAAATTGCTTTTAACAGAGCAAAATAAGTTTTCTTTTGGCTATAATTAAAACCAACAATGCATTCACTTGGGCATTTCTTTTTTAAATATCTTTAGTTCCCTGTAGAACAAGATATGTGTAGGGGTTCTTATTTAATTCCACACAGCTTGTGGGAATATTCAATTGTAATTTGAGGTACTTCAGTACAGGTGCTTGGCACATGATTCATTTTGGAGATTGCATTCTCAATTTTTAAAAGTTCATGAAGATAATGAATTTTCAGTGACAACCAACTCTTGCAATCAATATTCTGTGCTATCGCTTCAAAAGTGACCAAATAATAAGTGGATTTTATGGAAAAATAAAAAATTTGTTTATTATTTTATTGTCTGTATAAAGATTTGGCTTGTAAAATTATTTATGTATTTGGATCAACTGATATGCATTACTTTTTATGCTGATATTAATCCTTTGCTTTAAAATTTAACCTGGAGATCAAATTTCAGACAAAGACTTTCAGCTAAACTTGTTAAGATCTAATAAGGTCTAGATCTTAATTTGACAAAAAAGTCACTGTCTACCATAAGAATTATGCCTGCCACAAAGTCTAGGTGATCTTTTTTATAGTAACTGGGCTCGTTCATTTTAAGTAAGAGTGACTGGGGCATCTTAATCTTAATTCTGTTTTGCTGAATGCTGAAATCAGGAGGTAGTTCGCTGGTACAGATCTCAGCAACAACTAAAAATTAATTCTTCCCTAAATTTGCCAATTTGACACTTCAATGCATTTCTTCTCTTTGGAAAATGGGAGAAGGTTTCTATGGTTGCAGACTTTGTGGCAAGATTAGTTCTCGTGTTAGACAGACAGTATCAACAATTTTTTTTAATTTTGGAAAGGTATTTAAAATTGTACTATTTATTCAATAAGTTTTCATGGTATGTTTTGACGATCATTGAAAAATTTGTTTGTGATTTTGTATTTTTGACAATTGTTTTTCAGACTATCTGCCAATGATTGCGTCTCTTACCTGTTACTCAAGTGACAAAGGTCCTAGCTATGTTTGTACTCTTTGTCCATATTCCACTCCTTATAGATCTAATCTCAAGACTCACATGGTTGTACATACAAAAGAACGCCCTCATGTATGTCAGTTTTGCCACAAATCTTTCACCCTGAAATGGAATCTAAAGATGCATGTTGTAAAGTTTCATGCAAGTAATGTTGTATAGGAACTGATGGTTTCCTGTTGAAACATTCATTCTCCATTCTGTCTTAGTAAGTAAGTGCAGCCATAAGTGCTCTAAAAATTGAAAGCTATTATTTTTCCTTTTAATGAAAATTGCTTTTTATCTTTGTTGGCAGATTGTTTTTTACAAGATGCAGAGGTGCTAACCAGTAGCACAGTGTAACCCACATTTGATAACTGGGATGCCGTGTTTCCTTAGAATGTAAAAAAGAATTCTCAGCTTTAGACAACCTTACAAGTCAACTCTATTCTCCAGTTTCTGTTCCACAAAGATGATGCAATGCAAATATTTTTTACAGCTAAGTTATAAAAAAGGCACAATTGCACCCAATTTTGATGACTATGGATGTTCCAAATGCTATTTTAGATATTGATGGCAGTCTTTTACAAAGAAGGGAAATGTGAAAGGACCCACTGCACATATTATCTGAACTGGATACTAGTTTCAGTAGGAAACAGGGTAGGGGAAAAAGTCTACTATATTGCCCATGACAAACACCATTAACCAAGCATAGTAAAAAACCATGAGATGAAAGAATGGGACATCAGCAGTTCTAAGCTGAGTTTTTACTTCTGGTTTTATCGTCTATTTTTTTGCCACTGAATTTTAATTTTTTTATTGGGAGATGCAGGGCATCTGGGCTTCCATGGACACTACGCTTGTGATGATTAACAAGTTTTATAAACACTAGATTTGAACTTTTTCGGACTCATTGGAATCAATACTAAGGATGCGTAATAACTAGGTAAACAATACACAATTATATTTTTAGTTTTGTTGCTTTCTTAGGCTGCATTAATAGTTCTTTAGAGAAATATTTTTACGTTAATTCAACTTTAAAAAATAAAATTTCGATATTCTTTCACTTTCGTAAACATTTTTAAAGGGGGTAGTTTTCCAAACAGAAACATCTCTATCATTTCTATTTAAATACAAAAGGATGAATTTATATGTTTATTTTAGATTCCGCAGAAAGCTGTATTTATTTAGATGTAATATTGTGTATATATATACAAATATTTTTAATGGTAAAGAAACATTGAGAAATTGTCTAGACTTTCTGCTTTGACTTTAAAAATTAGTCAGCCAAAAGGGGATCAAATAGGTTATTTATATAAAACAACATTCTTTAAATTTCAAAGTAGTAAAATAAGGCAAAACTTTTCGTATATTGATTCATTTGTAATCATTGAAATATAGCCGATTGTAATTATTTAAAATTTGTCATGATGTAAGGTAAAAAAATCTTACAAAGAATCTAAAATGGTTGGCATAGCTGAGAGGGATTTCATCTTCTATAATTTGTTCTATCTAATTTTTCATTCATATTTTAGTATAGTTGCAATTCTTTACTGCAGAGAATCTGAAATTGATTAAATGGTATTGAATTATTCAAGGGAATTGGAAATATTTTCAATTTGACTTCAATGTTCTGTAAATTTGAAAGAAATAAGATATCGAATGTTTTCAAGTATACTGTTAAATAATATGGTATTGGCCACAACCAAATTCAATGTTTTAAAAGACATATTTTTTCAGTTTTAATGTAGAACAAGAGTAATCAATTAAACTATTTAAATTACATTATTAAAGAATGAGGTAATGTGTATTTCTCTTGTATAAATAATTTATACACATACAATTCATGCTGATTTTAACCAATTCATGTCGCAATAAATCCACACTAACTGTACTTATTTATGCAATTATCACAATATTATATATATATAAGTTATTACAATTTTTTTATAAAATATTTAAATAATTTACACCTTTTTGTGTCATTATGAATGTTTATGAAGTACTTTATGACACAATGAAACATCAGATTTAGTGATTATGAGGAGCGCTATGTTCAATATTTTGCAATGCTTGATGTCATTATATTTCTCACATGTATGTAAATTAGCTTGAATAAATGAAACATTCCAAAGAAAACATTATTTTGTATCAAAATCTCTTAAATTAAATGTTAGATTATTCCTTTTGCAGTAAAATGACAGCACTAAGTGCCTTCAGTGCTGCTTTAAAGTTTGTTTTTCGTGTATCACACTAAAAATTATGTAATTGTAATAACAAAATAACTCAACAATAAATAAGTGTTCTGGGCATTAGTAAATCAATTCTTTTTTGTCAGATGTGTTGAATCAGTGAGGTTTTTTTTGCAGGAATTGTATTTTCTGAATAAAATAAATAACAAGTATAATTTATTTCCATTGTGTTTGTTTTACTACTTCCTCAAAACCTTACTAACTTAACACATGTATGAATAAATACAATCGTCAATTGTGTATAAAATTTGATTAAGATTATTTTCTGTGGAGATTTTGCTTGAACTACCTGATTTAGTTAGTATTTTTTTATATTGATGTATGTAATAAAGTGAAGATACTTTTTAAAAAGTTTACTGGTCTGCCTACCATGAGGACTGCTCCCATCTCTAAGTCTGGGTATGGCTGTTGCTATAGGAACAGGGATCGAACATTTTGAGTAGGAATGACTGGTGTATGAATAAATTTAATTTGTTTTGATGTAGAATACATCTATCATTTCGTAACAATATTGTGTCCCAAAAGCGTTTACACCAGACATCCTTCAATAATTTGAAAACTATAAAAACGAGAAAAAATATAATAACTGCATTGAAGAGAGGAAGGTCCAAAGAGTATTGAAATAGTGTTCAAGGTCAGATGTGTCAATAGTGAGTGTGCAATTTTGTGGTGAAATTGGCCCTCAATGCGTTGTGTGAAATTAGTATAAATCTGGACCCTTAAGTCATAGCACGTACTGCAAGGTGTCATTTGTTTCGTCTATTCAAGATCTATCAAGATATGTAATAATATTTGAGAAAACTTGATTGCGTATGAAACAGTTGAGAACTGAAAATTTCCAGTCTAAACTTAAACTCTGCGCATTCGCTCATTTCTAATAACCACCAACAGCCATGTGAGGTATTCTACCCCCAAAAGATTTGCAGCCATGCCAATTTTTTTTTTAAATGTTAGTGAAAAGCGGTAGTTCCCATTCCTAGATTCTCTCAACAAGTGAAATTCAACAAATACATTTCTTATTTGTCATTAAGTATGTAAATGTGGCAAACTTGAATGCATTCATTCCCTATGGAAAATGAGATACAGTCTGTTTCTACAGCAACAGACTTGGAGGAGGTCTCATGGTCAAAAGATCATAGGATTGTTTTGAATTGCTATAAATTGTAATAATTTCAGTGGCATTTTGTTTTTATAAAGATACGTATGGCTTTGCCTGTGTCAACTTTTTTAGTATTGGAGTAAATAAATTAGTATTGTAATACCTCAAAGTTACATTTCAGTTATTTCTGGCCATTGACTATGGTGGTCCAAACAATACAACTCGAGACAGTTCCCCATAGTTGCAATTTTGAAATATGTTGGTGGTTAACAATTTTCATAAAAATGGTTTTGTTTGAGCTTAATGAAACTTTGCAAAAACACTATTACTAAAGTTATCAGTGTTTATTAAAAAGATTATGAATAGTTACAGTTTGAAATTAGATGTTTCCATGATAGTGTCTGGAGTCTAGATGAACAGACTTGACCCTTAGAATTTATCTTTATTCTTTTCTTACCTTGTCTTTGGGGATCAATGTTTTCAAGGACCCTGATCTTGGCTTTGATGAGACTTTATTAATTTATCTTCTCATTTTTTCATCTTTACTCAGGCATCTTTTGTTCGAAAAGAGTGATCCTGTGTAGTTCCTTTTACCATTCATCTTATTCTAATTGTCCAATTTTTACTAGCATAATCAAAACTTTTCTAACAATTCTACTTTAAACTTGCTAAATTTGGATGGAAACATTCCTATCTAAATTTTTATATAATTAATTTGTAATATCTTTTATGTATTAAAATTTAAATTATGTATGTTTCATCATTCATACCTTTTACATTATCATCTTTCGTAAACATTTACCATTTTAAATTGACATATTTTAATCTCATTCTTTTTTATATTATTAATCAATGTCTTTTTATTTTCATTGATTTTTGTGTTTTTCCAAAGTGGTTTTTAACCCTCCAAGCGGCATGTCTGAACAGTCAGACAATTCAGTTTGTATATGATCCAGAAAAACTGCCATACTACAAGGGGTAGACTCGAAATATTCAGACATATCACCCCAGGTCATCTCGCTCCAGATAAAATATTTTATATATATATATTGGGTCCAGATATGTATGCTCTTGACCATATTGACAAATATTGCCCTTGTGTTATAAAACCCAACCAACACCATACATGTTTGCAGTCATTTTATCTTTGTTCAATTTTTATGTATTTTATTCAATCTAGCTTGTCTTATTTTTTAACATGCTCCATAATGCCCAAATCAACCAACTCAATACATCAAGTTCAATTTTCTTTTTCTTCTAAATATGAAAGCAAATTTTTGTGTGCTGCACATCTTCATATATACAGTCAGGAATAAAAATGTTATTTTCCATCTTATCCAGGGGCCTTCGTGGCTCAGTGGGTATGCCCACTGCGCTCGCAACCTTCGAGTTGTAGGCATCATAGGTTCAATTCCTGTCAGGTGCATTCCTCCCTGGGTGTATTTCTCTCTTCTGTGTCAGTAAAACTTTCATTATGTGTATATAACTTGATATTGTATGTCTTCTGTTTGGTGCAGCATGGCCAAATATGGCCCTTGCACCATAAAACCCCAACAAACCATCTTATCCAGAGAATATATTTGTAAATGCTAATTTTATTCTATTTTTGTTTTTCCTCTGGTCTCTTAATTCTTATATCATCAAAATACCACTGTTTGCAAATAATTTTAGCTTTATTATGTATTTTATAAGTGGAAGAGTGTTTTTTATGTTGATCAGTTGCTCAACTTGTAGTTTACATTGACTAATTAAAACTTATGCTCAGTTTATTGATTAATGATACTTGTTTATACCTTTCAAAACTGCTTAAATGCTGTTCTTACAAAGTTTGATACAATTTCTAAATTTGGAGTTATCAAATGTCTTCAATTTTAGCTCAAAATAATTTAAATGTATGTCTTAAAAATATTTTTCAATGCTACAAACATAGGATGCATCTATGCAATTTAAGTCTACATGTAGCATTTGAGCTTAAAGAGTTAGAAAGGTTAAATTGATTCGATTTTTCGGTACATATTTTTATTTGCTGCTGTTTTATTACTATAAAACTATGGTTTGGGGAAATGTGGTCATTTTTGAGCTAAAATTGATTAAACATTGATAATTTATTGCTATCAAAGTATTGAACATTTATCTTTTGTAATGTACTGTAACATAGGGTTATGCAAAACTGGTAATGCAATGCCAGTTTCAAAGATCGGTAAGAATTGCTATTTTCAAAATATCAATATTAGTTTTCTTTATTATATTTTACTGTTATTTTTGTCTTATATTTTTAAGAACATTTTCAGGAATCTGCTATGGTAGTAGGAAGTGCTGTCAGTATGGGTTTCAATGCTGCTAGAAATCTAATCTGAACTGGAAATTTTGCACCATGTTACAAAACATCATTTAAGAAATTCAACATTCCCCTGAAACTATTCCCTTTTTTTATGATTTATATGTAAAACTGAATTATAAAGTAATTTCACTTATGTAATATTTACAGTTTATACTTTTAGGAAAGAAATGGGTCTTGACTTGAGATCACTTAGGATAACAATACAAGGCAGATAATGGCTGAGGTGACCAACAAAGAATTATTGATAAGATACATTTGATTCAATGTAAATGTGATTATTCTGTGTTCTGTTTGGAAGAATTATTAACTAAGTATTGATGTATTTTATACTATCCTGCCTGCCACTAAAGAAATAAGTAGAACTAAACACTAATAATTTAACAGTATTGAGAATGTCTAGTTTTCAAACCCTACTATAAGATTTCATACACTACAACTAAATATTCAGCAAATTTTTATAACATTGTAGAAATAAGTTAATTTAAAAGATGTTGAATACTTTGTCTGACATGATTCAGAATTTCATACTAATTTCTTGAGTTTTTCTCTAGGTTTCAAGCACTGGGCTTCCCTTTCTGAAGCAAAAACAAAGCAGATTTCTTATAACTGCTCACTTTGCTCCTACTCGACTACCTATAAAGGGAATCTGAAGATCCACATGTTAGTTCACACGAGAGAGCGTCGCTATGCTTGCGATGTTTGCCACAAGTCCTTCAGTTTGAAAGGAAATCTCAAAACTCACATGAGAATACACTCTGGGGATCGTCCGTATGAGTGCCAAGTCTGCAATAAAAAGTTCACTCAGCAAGCGTCGCTGACAAACCACCAATTATCTCACCTGAAGTGAAATTAATATTAGATATTTAGATAATTTATTTGTCTATATATTGGATTGAATAATAAGTTGTTTTTTAAGTAAAATTCTGATACTAATGTAATGCGCTGAAACCATTAGTGACAAGTTGTAGAATTTTTGGTGGGGAGTGTTCAAGTACAATATATAAATGTGTATGAGTGTTGGGACAATGTGGAATGACAGACCTGACCTACAGCTTCGATTGATCAGCTCCTGCTGATGAAAATTTTTATGCTGGGGTGGCAATGATTTAAAATTGAGACCAAACATTAATTAAAGAGGAGAATTTGGAAATTTTGTAGAATTTAAAGTATCATTTTTCTGTTTTGAACATTTTATGTAAGTATCCTGTAAATAAATCATCTATTTAGATTAAAAGCCCCGACCTTTATTAGAGTAGACTCATTTTGGTGTGTTGGATTATTCAATGTTATGCATCACAATGGACTTAAATATGAGGCTATCGGAGCAAGAGTGGCCTAACTCACAAAAACCTGAAAATGCCAATATAATTAGTGCTCTTGGCATTTAATGCATTGCAACATAGATTTTGACCCTCCTCAAATCATTGTGGATAAATAAAAATATAAAAAATGGTGCCCAGGAAATCGCATTTATCGGGTATGTTGGTGGGTTAGGCCACTCTTTCTATGATAGTTTCCTATTATAACTGCTGAAATCAGATATTTTGTTATTTTTCCAGTATCTTTGTCGATTCCACTTTAACTATTAGTTTTAAATAAAAATTCTGGGCAAGATCTTTGATCTGATCATTACGAAAATGTTCATTCATAGCATTTTGCAGTATGAAAAATGGTTTTTAGGGCTAGTGAGCAAAACAGACTTCAAAGTCTAAAATGTTTTCTTGGGAAATTCTTGCTGTATTAATACTTTTCATTAGCATGGAGAAAGATGACTTCAGCTAATAAGTGCACTACACTTTCCTCGATCTTACTTGGATTGCTGTAACTGATGTATGCATTTGCAGTTTAGTTTTGCATTGTAAAAATTCGAAATTTACATAACATTAGATTTCAACATGCACATGCTTATGGAACACTGGCTTTTGGTTAAAGCTGTCAATCCTGATCAATCCGTTATCTTTCTTGAATAACAATTTCATTTACTTTTGTCTTGTTTTTCAGTTTTAAAAAGGTCCTTATGTAAAATTGCTTGAATTGTTATATGATAGAATTCTTATAACTGAATGGTTTAAAAGAAACATGACATCACACAAGGCTCAAAAGTGTTTGTCAACAATTTTGAGAGAACAATTTCATTGCCTAATTCAGAATTAGAAAATGTGAAAATTATCATATGATCAGCTATATTTATCATCCTCACTCACCCACCTAAGTGTAGAAAATTAAAATTGAAAAGATTCAATGATGAATTTGTAGTTTAACTTTAAATTGATTTGTTCTCAATGAAAGTATATGCTGGAAAGAAAATTAGAATTTTCAATGTGATAGTTCAAAAGAGTGCATATTTATAAGATTAAGCTTTAGGTCAACCCCAAGTTAGTAGAAAATGAATATTTTATGTAGAATATTAATTACAAAAACCTGCTATGCAATTTGTAAATGCCTTTTTTGTAAGTATCAATATTTCATGAAAAGTGAATTAAAATTTATGTAAATGAAATGCTATTAAACCTGAATTAGCTTTATAATCATTTTGTGGTCTCTGTCATTGCTTTACTTATAAATTATATTGTTTTATATTTTATCTCGTGAATTTAAAACATTTTTGTTAAGCTTGTTTATTATTTGCTGTAATGCTTTTAATTTTTAGTTTGTACAACAATGGTTTTTCTTTTTTCTTGTGGATTGACTAAATAGTCTAGCAACCACCATAAAGATTTAGTTTTGATTCTCAATGAAAAGTTGGTGATCTGTTCAAAGACAATTAATATTCATTCTTTTTTATGAAACATTTGTTTTCATTTCATAATTTTTGTGTAAACCCTGATTTGATACATGATTATTTTTATTTGCAAAATCTGCATTTGAGGTGGGGTTTCAAAATTTAAATTGTATATTCAGAAGAGTAAGTTTTCTTTTAAGTATATGTTTTACACACACTGTTTTATGATGATCACACTGTTTTATGGTTGCATTTAAACTACTATTTTGTTTTAAAATGTAAATCTGGGTTGGTCAGGAAAGGAAGAGAATTACAATTGGTAGTAAAATGCACATTTCAAATCCTCTGGTTGAAATAGTCATGTTTATTTTTCAGTACCAAATGTTTTGATACTAAATGAAAAAGTTAAATAGAAAATATTATCCAAATGTTTTAATACTGAATAAAAAAGTTATATACATAAAATATCCAAATTGTTTAAACCGTTGATTTGATTCACACACAAGTCCTAAATATATGGCAGAAATATAGAAAATTTCAATATTAGATTCGTAAAACACATTATTTGTGTGAGATGTATGTATTGGCAATAACTGTTTAATAGTTTTCAGTTTTATTTAAATTTTTAAACACCTAAAATTTAAATTTTTACACATCTAAAATGTAATATTAAAATTTTTAAACACTTAAAAGTTTAAAAGTGTTTTCTTTCAAGCCCAACATTGCTTTTGTATTGAATGCAGTCTAAAATGTCTAATTTTTTCGGTCTAAAATGTATAATCCAGAGGATTAAGCTTTTAAAAGGATAGTGTTTTGAACGGACTTAAATTTATCATTCATAAACTGCTATTCATTAATGTTCAATTCATTAAAAGTTGATTTGATTGACTAGAATATCCAACAAATATAGTCCCATCATCATGAGAAGAGATTTTGGCACCCTCTCCCTAAGGAGAGCTCATTTCACTGGGTAGAGACCCCTCTAAGGTTGCAAGTGAGAAAAATCTGCCAACATTTCCTTTTCTGTCCAAGTGCTAAATCGTTATATCAACAATCATTCTACATTCAAGACTAAGTGAGATGCTGAAAAGTTACTAAAGATTAAATGGTTTAAATTCTGTAAGATTTTTTATTTCATTTTAATATAATCATTTATTTCATTTGTGAACTTAACACTAAACCATTAAGGTTTAGTGTTAAGTTCACAAATAATTTCAAAACTAATACCCATATAAATAATTTCGAGTATTGTTTTTTATTACTAAATATCAAAACAGTTTCAAAAAAGGCTTTTTAAAAAGCCACTTTGGAGCAAAAAGAGGTATATAATCATAATTATTTTTGTAAATCAATCGAAATGGTACCTATCTTTTGTCAGATTGGCAATAAATATATATGATTTGGTGTACAGCAGAATTTTAATAATTAATTTATGTGTGCCATGAAATGAAAAAGGTTGAAAATTGCTGGTTTAAAGTAAAGTAATCGAATTGTTCGGTACCGTATGGCATAGGAAAGGCCAAGTATTCTCGTGGTGATAGCACTATACAATAATTGCTTTAGTGAAGTCCTTTTAATAGTATTTTAAACATGTTTCTAATTTCAAGCAAATGGTAATTTTCCAATATTTCTATGCTTTGACTTCTTACTATTACCAAATTATAAATTCAATATATACTAGTAGTACACTTGTTTAATGTGTTATGTTTATTGAATGTATTCATTGATTACATATTAACCATACTTACAGAGTAATGTATGCTTTTAAATAACTTCTCTTTATTCTTTAGATTCAAAAATGATGGTGATGGTACCTAGCCAGCATCCAGAATGTTCTGTTCCTCTTTATGTTTGCTCAATTTGTGCCTTTACCACACCTTATAAAACGAGTCTCAGTCGACATGAACTTCTTCATACAGGAAAGCGGCAGTTCCAATGTACTTTTTGTCACAAATCTTTCACTCAGAAAGTCCATCTACAAATTCATTCAAGACTCCATACTGGAGAACGCCCTTACGAGTGCAAATGGTGTGAGAAGAAGTATACTTCACAAGCTGCTTTAGCAAATCATCAAAAGTGTCATTTGTGAGAAATTTCAATTTATCTGTTATATCAATACTGACAGCCTGTGAGCCATATGTGGACTGGCATGGTATTTTTCACAGCCTGCAGAGCCACATTTAAACCCTAGACACAAATTAATGGAAATAAGAATGAAATAAGTGAAATGTTATAAGTAGGGCTAGGATTTTGGAGGGATTTTTTTGGCAAAATTAAAAAGTAATTTGAGTGGATAAAATATATTTCATTTAAAAACTATGCTGGTTTAAAAACTGCTCTGTTAGGGCATTATCATGAACTTTTCTCGTTTTTATGCAAAATGGCATCTTTCAGGCTATTTGGTCATTGAAAAGCAAAGTGCAAAGAAAAAACTTTTGTCTGAAATTTCAGAAGATTGAACAAAGGGAGAGTTAATTTATAATGTTCTCCTGATTTCAGTAAAAAAATTTAATTACTTCCACCATAGTTCTCTCGACCATGAGGTGCCTTGAAAAGGAGCTTTTCAATGCTTAAAACTATTTGCACACAATAGAAAATCTTCGCTTTTGAAAATCAGCTCATGGTTTTTGTCCAACTTTGCAATTCTAATCTGATGAAATACAAATTATGACTGACTAAAAATATTCAATAAAAGTTTTCAATGTTATGCTACTGGTGATCAAGACAAATTTTTTTTGGCCCACAGAGTGGCTTGGGTTGGCTAGGCGTATATTATATGAATTTCAATTCATGTATGTCTGCATTTTAGAAATATAGTATTTGCTGATTTTGGAATTAAAAAAGTAGTTTTGGTTAAGCAAAATGTTGACTTTAATTAACCTGCGAGTTGTAGGTGGTATAGTTTCAATTCCTCCCTGTATGTATATTTCTCTTGGTCAGTAAAGCTTTTTACATCTATTTACATTGTTTGGTACAGCTTGGCCAAATGTGGGCCTTCCTCTATAAAATCCAACTCAATCAACCAACGCAACCCTGGTTATTTGAATTAAAATTGAATTGCAAAGGTGTTAATTTGGTGTGAAACACTTCTTGCTCCAAGCTGTTACAGAAAAGAATTTGTTTGAAAATATACTCCAAATCTTAAGTTCTGATATAAAAAGATTCACAGAAATGAAATGTAATCAATGATTGTTTGAAAATTAATCAATAAAATGTAACTTAAGTGAATGGCTTAACTAGTTCATTCCCAGAGTTGTCCCTGCATTCAATTTGTTTTCATCTTTTAAATGTTGCAAGGTTTAAAGAAGGCACACACAACTATTACATTCCGAGATTACACTAAATTGCATAAGAAAAAACCTTTAAGGAGCGTAATATGGTGCCCTCACATTTTAACTAAATCCTACTCTAATGCATTTTAAAGATTACTTTTATTTTGGATATTGGGGCTCTAAATCAATACCTCATAAATTAGTCATAAAAAATGTTCTGTATTTCCCAAGTTAAAGATGTGTACATTTTCACTATAGAATTTCATTCCTGCTCCCATGATTTTAAAGTCCTTTTTTAATACTTGCACAATAAAAGATATTTGTAAAGCACATGTAAAGTAAAATAAAATAATTCTAAGAGCATTTGTTTTGATTTTATTAAACGAGTTCAACGTATCACTTTAAAGATTGTGTTTTTCATTCGTAAAGGCTATTTTAGTGTATTTTGTTGTGTTCAAACTTTTTATATTGTTATTACAGATTTTTTATAATTTGTTACAGGGCTGCCACAGGTGACTAAAAGGCTGCTTTTTGGTGCTATTTTGTAACTTTGACTACAATGAGTATCTTTTAAAGTAAAATTGTCCCCAAAGCTCCTATTTTTAAATTTTTGGCGACTTTTTTTGAAAATTCGCCAAATGTCAACGGAAATTAAGGCCCCTCCCCATTTTTTAACTATACTGTTAGCTGTCAAAAATGCAACACCATAAGGACACATGGTGCAGCAGTATTGTACCTATAACGTTTGACAGCAATGATTTTAATGGTTATGTTCATGTGTGCATAAATTGCCACACATGAACAAACGAATGGCATGGCATCTTTTCAGACCTATCTCGATCCTGTCTCCTATTGAACACGTCTGGTTGATTATCGCCCAATGACTTGCACACCCCAAACCACCTTCGGCTATGCCGAATGAGCTTTGGCAATGTGTAAGCAGCATGGATTGACACATCCAAAGCCCCTTTCTTTCAATGCCGAGATCTTGGCATGAAAGCCGGGGTTGATCCAGGACTGTCACCAATAGCCCGTTGTGTTGCTCCAATGTGATGTTAATTAAAATAGTTATTGCTGTCCATGGCGACTACTCAAAATACTGATTTTTTGTGTTCCTCTAGTTGAATGGAGCTGTAATTGCAATCATTACCTCCTTGTGCCTTATGTTATTTGTATAATAAATATGGCTTTGTTATTTGTCCTTCATGATGTTGCATTTTCGATTTCCAGCAGTGTAATATCACGAATCCTCAATTCAGTTATGAATTCAAATATTTGGCTTTGTTGGGAATTCATGTTGTTGATTTTGACCTACCTGCACTCCAATGGTATAAAAACATTTGGTAAATATAAACATTCTGATCCCTCAATGAAGCACCAAACGCCTTTTCCTAATTCAATTACACACAGCTTTTTTTTAAGACCCTGTGCCAAAGAAGTAGTGGCTGGAGCCATTAAAACTGCTATACAATAAGAATTAAGAGACGAATTATTTTGCGACAATTGCTAAGAATTTATGCTACTATATCATGAGTGCTTTGGGCATGTCAATCCTGGTTTTATAGCAGTGACGTTAAAATTGTTTTTAATACAGATTACATTGCAGGGATTTGAATTGTTGACCATTTGTATTTATAACGATTTATTTTTCCAACGTTATACACTTGCATGTTACATGTTTATGAGTATTCAGATATATTTATCTTTAGTATGCTAACGCTTTTGAAATGACATAATATCAATTTAAACTTTATTTAAAAGTCATTAGAAATAAATTATATACTACATCTAAATTTGAATGTGATAGAGGTTTTTGATTATTTCAAAAATGTATATCATAATTTTGTTAAGTTTAACTAGTTATTAAAATGTAAATAATTTCTTTTGTATGGTAAAGTAATTAAGGGAACAAGATTTACTTATAGTTCTTGTATTTCTGGTAATCGTGGATAACTAACCATAGGAATGGAAAGGTTGGGGAGACTCCAATAAGCAAAGATACATTTTAACTAAAATGGTTTTATTACGGAGTATGTATGTACATAGCGTACTCAATATTTTTATCATAAAATGTGTGAATAAAAGTAGTTAATTAAAATTGCTCATATAGTTATTTTTATTGTTTTACTATACCTTGAAGTGTGTTATATGCTATACTGTACAATGAAACCCTGCTAACTCAAGCCTGATCACTGACAAACAAAGGTAGAGACAGTCTCTAACACTCTTGTAACATGCAAAATATATAGTTGTCTGGTGTTGTCACCTACTTATGTTCCGAAGTAGATAACAACATCTGAAATCGTGTACTATTCTTTACCTCATAAGGGAAATGTGATGTATCATGTGTATGGTAGTGTCCTAAAAGTTCCCGTACTCCAACTTAAAAAAAATAATTTGCCCGTGTTTTTTTAATTATTGAATTTTATCATCTGCTTATATAATTTTTTGGATTCTTGGAATTTTTATCGTTTGGTTTTCTTCTCGCTCAAGTTGTGCGATAATAAAGTTCCATGTCATTTTGTTCTTCATTGCAAAATGAGTTTATCACGCATTCAGAGAATTGCGCTGCTTTAGGCTTACTTTGAATATAAATCATGAAAGATATAAAGAATTTTGGTGACGTAAATATCCAGATGATGCAATACCGAGTAAAGAGATGCTATATCAACTCGTTCGGTGATTTCGCGAGACAGGTTCGGTGGAAAACAAACACAGGAGTGGAAGACCAAAAGTTGTTACACTAGACTGCAAGAAACTCAATGAAGGATGTTGCAATCTCCTCATCAATCCATGAGGCGTTTGTCGCAACAAATGGGCACATCACGTGGATCAATACATAAGGCTTTAAGAGCTTTGCAATTTCATGCTTATCATGTAAAAATGTTACAGGAGTTAAAGCCACCAAACAATGAGAAGTGGTTTTATTATTGCCGATGGTTCCGGAGATTTATTCGCAACATCAACATTTTGGACAAAACATTTTTCTCCGATAAGCCATGGTTTAATTTAAGTGGTTATGTGAACGCGCAAAACTCCCGCATTTGGGTGATGACAAATCCCCATTCATTAATGCAAAAACCTTTATATTCTCAAAAAATTGGCTTTTGGTGTGCCGTATCACACAAAAGGATTGTTGGGCCTCTGTTTTTCGAGTTAACTGTTGATGGCACTGTATACAGAGAACTTATCCAATAATTTGTTGCATTATTAGAAGTGTATGAACGAGATTTTTGTTTCCAACAAGACGGTGCAACCTGTCATGCAAGTTATGAAACCATGGGCATGCTTCAAGATTTTTTTTGTCGATCGACTCATCTCAAGAAATCTGGCCTCCTCATTCCCTGATCTGAGCATCCCTGACTTTTTTCTGTGGGGATATTTAGAGAACAAAGTTTATGAAGGTAATCCCCAAACAATAGATGATCTGAAAATTGACATTACTCAAAGGATACAATAAGTCACTGCCAGCATCTTGAAACGCGTTTCTAAAAATATGCGCAAACGACTTCAGCTTTGCCTCCAAGAAAGGAGCGGACATTTTGAACATTTATTATAAATGTGAGTTCAATTTTTTTCCTACGTTATGTTAAAAGTGCTTTTTACCATTAGCATAAAAATAATTGTTTTAAAGTTTGTTGTTTTTGTATAATAAATTCACGAATCGTCAGTACTGGAACTTTTAGGACACTAGTATGTCACATCACCATGACTGGCTGGTGATGCCTATGTTCATTTCCATAACCTTGTTAAGCAAGTCTTGTTTTATGCTGATGAGACCCACCAAGCGATTACTTCGATGATTACATCTGTACTGGCCTTTCAGGTAGGCATTAGTACAGATCTCGGCAACAAATTAAAATCGGGTACTTTCAATTTGTCGTAAAATGCGGTAACGTGAAACTTGAATGCGTCCCCAATGGAAAGTGGGATAAGGTCAGTTTCAGAAGTAACAGACAGGTACAGACTTAGGGATGGGAGCTTTTCTCATGGTAGACACAACTTGCTTTGATTGTACAAGCAGTAGAGTGTATTTATTTTTACATATATGGTGATAACTCTTTAAAATCTAAAGGATATAAGATGAGGCTTCATATTTCATTCTTTCTCATAATGAAAAGATTTTATAATGCAGTAAAAAGTTATGGTTATTAAAATACAATGGCTGCAGATTTTAATATTTTTGTATATATATTTGGAAACATTGCATAACATTATTTCTTGCTTTACAGGATCTTGGGCAGTTGTCTGAAACTTATGGACAAAATCAGTGGCTGTTCACCCACTTGGCATGTGCTTAGGGTATTTTTATAGAAGGGCCTCACAACAAGATGTAGTTGCAAAATAAATACTTTTCATAAAATATTTTTTTATTTTAAAATTTTCTTTTGTTGGGATTTAGTTATATGTGCTTTTCTCTGCATTTGTTCCATACAATTTACTCTGCTGAATCAGACGCTGGGTCTGTTTTTTTCTTCTATCGCATTTTGGTTCCAATAAGGAAGCGAACAACTATTGTGCCTCAACAAGATGTATTGAATGTGTCTTAATTAGATGTCTGCCAAATTTGAGAATAATCAGGACTATTCTATCTTAAAATTACTTGTGCCTAGGCCTAAAAATGATCTATCTCTGCTGAAAATTTAGAAAACTGAGTGAACGAAAAATTCTGCAACTCTTTGATTATAATACATTTACATTTCCCTGAAGAGTAACATTAGACATGTTCTCTTAACCAGCGCAATTATGCAATTGAAGGGCTCTTGCATAATATATGTTCCTAAATGGAAAAAAATTAAAAACAAAATATTCAAACGAATTTCTGATAGTTTGAATGAGGGCGTATTACTTGAAAGTTTAAGATAACGACTTCAATAGTGATGAATCATTATAATTTTTAAAAACTTGAAAATTGCTCAAAACAAAAATTTGAAAAGTGGCTAATCACTTTGCTGTCCAGAGCCCTTCAATTTCATATATAGATAGTATTAATTATGCTAATCTGTAGCACTTTCTGTGAAATTGTTATCTTGTATCCGAGTTCAGTAATTAACACTGCATTGCTCTTAAAATTATTTTTCTCTTTTGCAGGTGTGGAAAAAGTTTTATTTCCTGCACATCTTTTTTATCCCAGACGAATTCCAAGTTATAAATGTTCTTTCTGTACCTATACAACTCCACATAGTGGGAACCTCAAGACTCATTTGCTCACTCACAGTGGAGTGAAGCCATTTTTGTGCAGCATTTGTAATAAGGGCTTCTCTCAAAACGCTCATCTTAAAAGGCACCTACGAATTCATGCCACAGATACCAGATGAGGTTTCTACTTCCACATGGTGTTTGCTACATTAGGCATGCACTTTGGTGGATGGTCTACGATATATGCTGTTCAATTGCCAATGTGATGCAAAACACTTCCAACAATTGTCCGAAGCCTTGTGATAAGACAGTAATAAGGGCTGATGTCCAAATTAGCTGATTTTGAGTTATGTCCACAAATCAGGGCAATGAAAGTTATAATAGAAAAAGTGCCAATGTCGTCCTGTAATTATTATGAAAGAATCAAACCAGTGGAAGTATTTTTGTATGCTGTATTAAAAATAAAAATTACTAACTCAGGAGTCAAAAATTTACAAAATGAAGTTTGGCCCTTTTTCTACCAAGGTACAGATATAGTGTTACGAATCTCAACCATTTAGTACTTTTTGATGAGCTACTGTCTGCATGCTCATCTGGAATTGACTTGTTTGACACAGCTTGGCGAAACATGGACCTTGTGCCATAAAATTCAACCAACTAACCATATTCAGCTGAAAGGGCTGCCATGTGCCAAAATGCTGAGTTTTGCCATAGATAATTTTTTTATGTATGTTTGGGACTTGTAATATTTGCTGTTTCTTTTAGACATGGAATCCACACTAAAGATTCCAGTTGTGGAAGTGTTAATACCATAGTCAAAATTTTATTGTTGAGGAGACCAAAGTTAAAAATGGAATTTTTAAAAAATATTTAAGATCCTGTCACATTTTAAGGTATTTTTGTCATTTTTGATTTTCAGACTGAACTTGTAGCTGGAAAGTTGTGGTAGCTCTTTTAAAAATAGAAATACATAAATATGTATAAATATAAGAAAATATTGACTCAAAACCACTTGCATGTTGAGTACACATCGTATCAAGCATTATCATTCTTAATTATATATTTTCATCTAGAACTTGACTCAGGTTCACATTTTGGGTGTTTCGTATGGAATACAGTTCACAATAAAAGGTGTCATTTTTTAATGCATAAAACTATAAAATGAAAAGATACATGCTTATTAAAATAATAGTGATTTTTTGACTAATTAGATCTAAAACAAGATACATTTACCATGAAGCACTAAATAATTTAATGAAGATGCAATTAAAACTAAGACAATCAAACTTTTTGTAATTTTATCTCAGTAATCTGATATATGCGATCTAGTCTTTTGTGAACTAGCTTTATATATCTTCATCTTATAAGGGAAATACAGCTAATTAAAATGTTCAAGTTATGAGTTTTTAGACTGGTGAAATCCACTATAGGTTATTTTTCTTTACATGGAAGTTAAATTCCTTAGGAAGCACTAAGTGAGTAAAATTTTTTCCCCTTTGTCTAAGAACTGCTTTCTGACATCATGTGTTTCACTTCTAAGCCGATGATATATAGAACTAGTATATATCTAAAAGTAAGAACACACACAAATTAGTTTTGCTCATAAATTATGAAACTTATGACAAAGTTTGGGAGTATAATATTTTTTCATTGTGACTTAATTTTCTAAAAGTAACTCATAATTTTTCTTAATTACAGTTACTCCTTTTTGTAACATGTCTAATTATATATGCATTGATTAAATACTTTGTTATATATATGTGCTCATTTGTGTGTATTGCAAAATACATTTTAAAATGTTTTATGTGTTTTACTACATATATTGAAAAGACTTTGGAGTTGTTGCTTTGTGAACGTTTCCGACCTTGTTTGATTGAATTAATAAATTTATTTGAAAATATATCAGTATTTCTCTTAACTGATCTGAGGCACTAGTATTCCATGTGACTATATTGGATGTTCTATGTGGAAAAAAAATTGAGAACCGAACTAAATTTATTTTAAATTTTGAAGTACTTCGTAATAATTTAAGGTAAAGTGAAGGTACTGATCTTACAAAATATTTCTTAAAAACTTCAATATTGTTGATGATTTTATTTTTAATTATTTAAAAACAATATTTCCGTGTGGTTATTATTCAATTTAATCTAAAAATATTCTAATACTTTAAGTGTTTTCTACTCAATATGTTTGAAAGTATATATTATTTCCCATCAATGAAGACTTAATAATAATCTCTTGTGTGAAAGATACTTTGATGCCTCACTAAATTCTGCACAAATGTTGCAAAGTTAGTGGTATATCTGAGGTTCTGAATACAGCTACTAATGGAATGAATGTGTTCAAACTGAATATTCCAAGCTGTGTTTGCGCATGCAACTTAGAGGGTTAATTGATACTGGTGCACACTTGTATTTTTTTGTAAATCTATCTTAATCCATGTAGTCTTTGTGCTCTAGAGCTTAGATATTTGCTTCTCAGATGTATTGATGTTGATTTTGAAACATCTATTTAAAAGTAATGGATTATAATATAATTGATTGGTATTAAAATAACAATTATTTTTTAGTTTTTATAAGAGGTGTATGTATGCTTCTGTACAACTGAATTTCAATTTTAAAAGTCAATACTACAATAATGAGTAACAAGTTATTTTTAAAATTGGTTTAATTTTAAGGTAGTGCTTTTTTATTTTAGGGTTGAAGAAAATTGTCCTTCCTTCCACAAATATGATAAATGATGAAATTCCTTACTACAAGTGTTCGCAATGCTCCTATTCTACACCATATAGCTGGAACCTCAAAACACATTTGCTCATTCACAGCGGACTCCGGCCATTCGTTTGTGAAATTTGTAATAAGTCTTTTAATCGAAAAGGAAATCTCAAAAGTCACATGTTGAGAATACATTGTTAAGAAACACCTGCTTAAGAAATTTTACCTGTTTTACAGATTTGCAGTATCACCAAAAATTTCACTTTAATTCATCTTTGTGTACCTTCATTGTCATTGTTTTACCATCCTGTATATTATCTTCGTTTAACAAAAGACACCACACAGTGACAAAAACCAAATTAAACCTGAATGTTATCTGTATTTGTGTGTTCCTGAACCTTTCTTGATATAGGATTTAGTGTTTCAAAATTAATAAGTTTCATTGTCTTATGATGGTATAGATTGATTATAGGAATTTGTTTTGGAAAAATTTTTTACCATAATTTATTTTGTTTGATATATGCATTCATGTATTAAATTAAGTTAATGATTAGTTAAATACATTCTCCCCTTGTTGATTGCAACCAATTTTTGCTAATTCTTATGTGCAAATTTCGAGT
The DNA here is from genome assembly GCA_933210815.1 of Meta bourneti. Taxonomy (NCBI): domain Eukaryota; kingdom Metazoa; phylum Arthropoda; class Arachnida; order Araneae; family Tetragnathidae; genus Meta; species Meta bourneti. The sequence goes on from OW119928.1 coordinate 81,902,742, forward strand.
TATAGAAACGGTTCGAATTTGTTTTTGAATAGTATTTTGAGTATTACATTTTTGTTTTGTAAGTGCTTTACCACTTTAAAGGATTAAGGTACAATTCATCCTGATTATCATTTTGTAACAAAATTATGTTTTATATGAGCAAATAAATATAAGTTTCAATGTTCCTAGTACTCAGGAGAAAAATTGTTTAATTTTTTTATGACAAAATTTCAAAACTACACTGGAGCGTTTCCTGCACCAATAACTCAGCAAGCATCTATGCAAAGAGAAGGGGACACACAGTTGCATATTACAAGATTCTGTATACAAATGTGTGTAGGGAAGTATGCAGTGACTTGTTTCAGACCAGTATTGATTATATGAAATACAGAGCTTATACGTAGACAAATGCTACATTAAATACAATAATAAAGTGGCTTATGAAAACTTCAATGATCTAAATACATTTAATACACGTAAGCTTCGAGTGTAGAGCTTTATAAATCTTTCTTCATAAATATTTTTAACCTGAGGTCCTGAAAACCCATAAAATTGTCATTCTAGATGTGCCATCATCTTTAAGTGCATGATAAATACAACTAAAGCATAATTCAGATTTTAAATTTACAAAATTAATAACTTTTATACATATCGATTGCAGAAAGACTTACAAAAACTAAAGTATGTATAACTTGCCTGACATGTGTTATAAATATAGTAAATGTTTTATTTTATTGAGTTATGAAGAATTAGTTATTGGAGGATTTAGTTCTTTAATGTATCAGTTTAATACCAGGTGTTTCTGCTGTTATCTGCATATATTAAGTAGGGTTCTATTCTAATTTTACTAAAAGTAATTTTTAAATCAATGTACTGACTCGACACTGCATGCTTGTAATTTGATAAATAATTTATAAAATAGATTGCTTGAGATAGATCTCAGGTCAAAATGGTGCTAAAAATGCAATTGAAATTTAACAGAATATCCATCATACAATGAAGTCTACGTAGAGAAAGCCCAGATTTTGTAATAGTGTAATGTCAAATGTATTTTCGTCATAAAATAATGTAGAGGCCCCCATGGCTTAGTGGGTTTGCCTACTGAGTCAATAATTTGCAAGTTGTTGGTGGCACAGGTTTGATTCCTATAATTTATATTGGGTGTATTTCTCATCTTTGTAAAACTTGTGTGGGGAGCCATGGTAGAGTTATGGAATGGCAACCGGGGTTGCGAGTTCGAAACTCGATCCAAAGACCATTGTGCACATCGGGGCTGGTGCACGTTAAATTTGCTGTGGCCTGAAATGTCCTTATGGTGGAATTTTGGAGAGTAGGGTTTCATCTCAGATCTTGACCTCGTCATCTGACTGGTTCAAAATTACGAGATGTTCTCAGATCTTTTCGAAATTGAACCCAGATCATCAGCAATAGCCAGTTATGTTGCTCCAGTGCAGCATAAATTCAACTACTTACCTTGTGTGTGTATGGCCATTACTTGACAATATGTCTTCTGTTTGTTGTAGCATGACCAAATATGGCCCTTGCACCATAAAAACCATAGTATTAGTTACCTAAATAAACTTCAAATAGTTAACAAAATGTAAAATAGACAATATATTAATGGAGTTGTGGTGACTACTCAACTTACATCTGTAGGTTCTTGCATGCAATATTCTCTTTGGCATTAAAAGAACAAGAAAGCAGGATAAAAATTTATTCACTACTTATGTTTGGCACTACTTATTGGTTACTACTTATGTTTTGTTGGCCGCGGTGGCCCGGTTGGAAGAGTAACGGACTAGCAACCGAAGGGTTGCGAGTTCGAATCCAGCCAAACACCGTCGTGTACAAAGGGGGCTGGTGCACGTTAAATCTGTCGTGGCTTCAAATGTCCTCACGTTGGTGTGGTGGGGAAGTTTGGAGAGTGGGGTGCCAGCTCAGGTGTTGCCTCGTCATCTGACCGTGGTTCAAAATTACGTGGTGTTGTCCTCGGATCTTTCCCTTTGGGATTGATCCCGGACCGTCACCAATAGCCCGTTGTGTTGCTCCAGTGTGATGTTAATTAAAAAAATACCAAATATGTTTTGTTATCTTGTGTTTGGCACAGTTTTTGACCGCTATAGCTCAGTGAGTTTGTCCACTGTGCGAACAACCATCGAGTTGTAGATGGCACAGGTTTGATTCCTGTAACTTACCCTGAGTGAATTTCTCTTGTGTCTCAGCAAAACTTGGTGTTTGTCCATTGCTTGACATTGTCATGTGTTTGGTGCAGCATGGCCAAATATAGCTCTTGCGCCATAAAACCAAATCAACCATAAAATTATGAAATGTGTAACTTATATTGAATAGTGAAATAGTTAGGATTGTATATGTGTGTTAATGCGTTTTGTTAACCCCTTCTGAGAAGAACCCTCCTCTAAATAGGGTACTTTGAGAACATTTTGATGGTAAAAGTTATTATTTTATGAACTGTCTATCTACCATGAGAACTGCTACAGACACTAAATCTGCCCCCTCTGTTGCCATAGAAACAGACATTATCCTGTTTTCGTTGAAGAAATGTTTTCAAATTTGTCACATTGGTGCTCTTAATGACAATTTCAAAAAAATATTTGTTAGGATTTTTACTTGTCAAGATCTTAACCAATAAACTACCTCTTTCCACCAACAACATGCATAAGAAACAAAATAAAATTGTCATCCCTACTCAAAATGAGCGAGCCCTGTTTCTATAGTGACTGCCACCACTCAGACATGGTGTTGGTAGCAGTTTTCATGGGATAAACAATACTCCAAAAATAGAGGTTAAAAAATGGAAAGTTTTCTTTTAACCAGATATTTTTTATATTTGTCATTGTATCCCTATTTCATTCAACTTCTTTTTCTTAGATGCAATGAAAGCTGTCCCTCTTGAAATGGTCGCAAGTGAGTCAACTTTTGGAATTCCTTGCTACAACTGCTCTCTTTGCTCTTATGCCACACCATACAGCTGGAATCTGAAAACACATATGCTAATTCACAGCGGGCAAAAACCATTTGTATGCAACTTTTGCAACAAGTCTTTCAGTCAAAAAGGAAATCTGAAGTCTCATCTGCGAACCCACTCTGGGGAACGTCCATATGTTTGCGACATTTGTTCAAGAAAATTTTCTTTCTACTCTGGTTTGATACAGCACCGAAAAAAGCATCATGAAATCAATTGAAATTAATTTTATTCATGTGTAATAATCGGTACAGATTTTTTTTACCTAAAAAAATTTAATTGCTATACTTTTGATTGGCAAAATATTTTTTACTTCAGACAAATTATCTGTTAAAAATTTAATTTTTTTCATACTAGCACATACATGTGTTTCCATTCTAAGGCAAACAGTCAAGTCCAGTTTTGCCACTTTATATATCTTCGGTATCAGGGCAAAAGGATTAAGTCTGACATTTGCTGGGTTAAAAGGAGTCAAGTGCATCATTAATTTAAAAGTAATATAATAGGCTTCAAATCGAAACTAAATGAATCTACAAATCTAAATTACAATATTTGCACATGCTTCTTTTCTACCTGAATATTTGTGAGAAAGTGAAATATTCGACTTAGATTATGAAAAGTAGCCAGCAGACAACCCCTTTTGCCCTAACATCAAAGATCTTATATTTATATACATATATGTCATGCCTAAAATCTTTCCCTTTTATTTCAGCACAATTCACTTAGTATTTTATTAATTTAATCTTGTTTCTTTCGGATGCTCCCTTTGGGCCCGCATTTGAATACTTCTGTCGTGGCACTAATTGCAAATACTTTCCCAGGCTCTCTTTATTTACATCTTCCCCCCTGTAGATATATAGAGAAGATATCTTTTCTTCTGGCTACAACCATCATCATGTAAGGAGCTCAAAGTTGAGCTGCCTTCTGTAACAGGACATGAACCCACAATTTGATTCACGACTGCAAATAATCTTATAAAAGGATATAACTTAAATTTAATCATGTCTTGTTTTCAAGCATATATGGAGATTTATCTGCCTCTCTGCATGAGAGAAAGGTGTAAAAAGAAAGATCAGCAAAATTGGACTTACAACTGTTTACCTCTAGGACCCGATATATAGGCATTGAAAATCATATTTCTTATAAAGGTTTTTGAAATGAATGTGTTTCTTACAGTTGGGATACTCGAACAATCCAACCAAACATTTCATATTGAATTTTTGCTTTGAATTGCAGATTTTGAATTTTTTGAGCAGCAGAAGTCGACAAATGAGTCATTAGTAATGTTTTGTAGTAAAAATAAAACTTTGGATGAAAGATTGCAAGTTGAGAATGTTTCATCAAATATCTATAAAACCCAAGACAAAACTAAAACTATTCCAAAAACTCAACATTTCCCTTAGAATCCCGAAAAATTGTCTACAAAGTGCTAATGTAAAGATGAAATGTCAACAAAATGCAGGCCCTGTTACTGTATAAGTGTAGTCAGGATTTCATTTTAGAAGGGGCCCAATAAAAGTTCTTTCATGCTTGTTATTTTGTTCCTTTATTGAACCTTATTACATATCTTCATCTTGTATATTCTTTAAAATAGGGAATCATTGGGGAATTAAATGTGATGAATTTTAGTATATTTGAATACAAATAAAAAAATTATTCTGTCAAATGTTTATAGTGACAATAAATAACATCAAATTCATCTTTTATCTTTCTGTCGTTTTTGAACCATTCCTTTGTATTTCATACAGAATGATTAATTTAACAAACAGTTAGTTAAGTAACTGCTGTTTTATTTGAAGAATATTATAAATGTATACTATGTGTTTATATTTAATTTAGCAGAGATAAGAGATTATTTAAAGGATGTTACTAAAGTATGCTAAGCATTTATATTTGATTAGCTAAGGGATAGGAAACTAAGAAAGTGACCCTTTCTTTGGTCTTGGGTGCCTAAAGCCCTCAGTTGGGTAACCCATTAGATTATTGTGTGGTATAACCTGGGTCATTTATTTTGTACATGAATAGAAGGTAGATAGGTTGTAATGTTATGCATTTTACAATAAATTAAACACATTTACAATAATTTTTAACAATAAACTAATAACATTTTAAATTGTTTGGTTACTAAAATAGAAATGTATCTCACTGTCAGCTGTCCATCTTTGAAAAATGCAGTTCATCAGTGCAGTCAAACTTCTGCAGATTTTCTGAAGGAATGACAGGCATCCCTTGGTATCACAATATGCAGTTTGAAAATCTCTGTCTTAAACCCATTTGGTAGATTGTTGGGCTGCTTAGGTTGGAATGAAACTTGTTTACATTCTGTCTGAATTCGATTAACTAGCAAAATCTCTTGATAATTTATTAAGCTACCAAAATACAAATGTAGCTGTTTTAGGAGCCATGTCAGAAAGTTATCTATAGATTTAAGTATTGTGATCATTATATTACAATGGTATAGTCTGGATTTATTATTTTGTGCAATATTTGTAAGGATTTTTTTCCCTATGTCAGGAAAAGTCCAGGGACCATAATTTCCTATGGGCAGCCCAGTACAAATTAGCCTGGCTACAAAGGTCGTCAATTAAGATGTGATCGTCAGATAAAAAAGTGCAAGATAAAATATGACTAAAATCCATAAAGCTCCCATCGAATAAAAGGAGCAGTCAGGAGAAGCATGCACACCAATGTAATTAATTATGGACCTCCTAAGGTTCTTATAGTTCGTCCCAGTATCTGGTTTTGAGAAGCATAGTCATGTATTTTTCTTGTTTTTTACTGTAGGCTATTTATACCAAAACTAACTTTTAAGTAGGTGTATCAAGGTCATGCACTCCCTCACCCTACTCTAATGTGTAACTGATAACATCTTATGCAACCCATGCACTGAACTTATTTATCCCACTCTAATTAAGGATAAAGATTCATTGATGGAAAAGGGGAATCTAAACAGAAGTAAAGTAGGAAATATGCATCTGGATGGTGGAGGCTGACTAACTGGAGTGGTTTTGATCTTGATTAATGCACTGAAATTGTTTACCCTACTTCAGAAAAGATCAAAGATTCATTTATAACAAAGTGGAATCCAAATACAAAAGTAAAGTAGGAAACATTCAGTTAGCATTGGGACATGGTGGAGGCTGTGGTGATAACCAGAGAGAATGTTACCTTGATATGCTTATTTAAAAGTAATGGGTTCTTAACTTCCTTCATTACTTCTGTCCAATTGTGAAATAAGGCCAAGAACCTTTGGGTGAATGATGTGCTCAAGTTGTAATTTGTTTTTATTCTCTTGCACTTGTCACAATTTGATGAATAAGAATGTGCCAAAAAAATTTGTAGTCTGGTGTATACTATTCATTTTGTTATGAAAATAATCTAACATAAAAAGTGATATACTGCTTGTAACTATTAGATGTTTCATCTGTTGTAATACTTAACTTTGCTGTGTATAATTCTACCTACAGAGTCTACGTGCTCACATGGCTGGTTGGACATGGATGTATTTATAAAAACTTTTTATAAAGAGTATTTTATCTCCAGTGTAATTATTTATATTCTTGTCTTGAGTATTAGGGATTCCAATTTTAATCTCATCGCAAGTCTTAAATTGATAAAGAATATATTTATTTTATTATTTTTCAGAATTGTATTAGTGCAGCGGAGCACAGTTTCATGAGTACTGCTGACGAAATATATTATTTTGAGGGAGGGGAGGTATTGAGAAGGAATTATGCAAAAATCTGGACTTAGATGGAATTATTAATTATGCACCTATGTGACACGTTACATAGTTTTTCCCATTAACTAGACATGTGATCAGGAGTTAATCCTATTGTAGAAATCCTCAACTGATCCCCTTAATTCTCGTTTTTTAAATTTGCCTGCTATTTACTCTTATTTTGATTCATATCTGAAAATATTTGATCCCCTCCAAATGTCCCTCCAAAGATGCTTAACATTTTCTGGGAAGTTACTATTAAGTTTTTAAACTTAACCCTTTTCAGGGTTTTATAGAAAAAATTAAGCAAAATTCTTTAAATTTTAATTTATATGTCATTGAGAACTGAAGTTCGTTATCTCAAGTCGAAGTTCGGTCAATACCTGGTCTGAGAAACACAGGTCCCTAATCCTTCTAGGAAAAGAAACTTGGCTTTTTCTCTGGCATATAATGCAATGCCCTGTCTGTATCTTTTATCATATTTTTTTTATATCAGAATCGTGTCAGTAATGTATGAGGAAAATGGGTTTTTTTTAATATAAGAGGAAAATCCATTTATATGGCACGACAGTATTCACGTCAATAGATCTAAACTGCGTAATTTGTCTTTAACACAATGGATACTTTAACGCAATACAGAATGATTTTTTAAACGTTGGATCAAGGAAATCTGCAAGTAACAGAGTGTATTAACATTTGATCAAAATTTGTTGTATCATACTCTGGTTATTTTTATCATCAGTCAGTCACATATTTTTACACCGTGCCATAATCCTCTGCCTGTGATTCCTGCATGTTTACGATGTCAGTCTTCAAAGAAGGTAAGAGCATTGGCTATTTATTCATTTGTGCATGTTCTGTGTAGTGGGTAGACAGTGTTTCTAAAGTTCAAAAGCTTGTTTAAGCTTTTCACGTAATTATTCGGTAGTGTCACAAATGTTAACTACGATTTCTAAAAATTAATCGGAGATTCATTTTGATGAGATCATCTTTGTCCCTTGGGATTCTCATATGAATGCAATTGTTAATCAGTGAACTATCAGTAAAATTTCACAAGGTATATTTGTTTCTTGTCAGATAAAAAGAACGATGGGAAAAGACACCACCGCGTTGTTACATTTAGTGACGATGATGACTGATGATACATCTCCCTTAGAGACTCCTTTAAAAAAACCCAAAGAAGCAAGTGTCCAAGGAATCGCAGGAGTATGACGTGGATCTGGCACCAGCGAAAGGATCCAAAAACCCGCTCCCTCCTTATCACATTCATATCAGGAAGGGTATCTCATTGGAGATAAAAGAGTGGTTCACCAAAGACGAAATATCTTCATTCAGCGTTCTTGAAAAAAAAACGAACTTTGACAGGTTTTATATTAGAAGTCGATTTGACATATCCAACAGAGGTTCACGATTTTCATGATGATTTGCCTTTAGCACCTGAGTATATAAATATTGAAACCTCTATGCTTACTCCGTATCAAAAGAGAATATTAAATCAATCTAATCTTAAATGTGTTGGCAAGAGGTAAAAAATCAATACCAAATTTTTACGAGAAAACAAATTTTTAGTTCAATATAGAAATATGAAATTCTATTTAAAACAAGGTCTGTCTTAAAAAGATTCATAGAATATTGTGAGTAGTAGTATTACATTGATGGCACCTGTATAAAAATTGAAAATTCTTGATGGCACCTGTATAAAAATTGAAAATTCTTGATGGCACCTGTATAAAAATTGAAAATTCTTGATGGCACCTGTATAAACACTGAAATCGTAAGCTGTAATTTAAAACCCATGATGGAGCTGTATACAATCGAGTCGAAATGGTTATTTTCAAAGGGAAAAACACAGATTTGGGAAAGAGCTTGAAACCCCTAGTCGTGGATGTTAGCTGTATACACGTGTAAGATTGTTATTCTGAACATATTTTTCATAAGTATATTATTTATGAATGTTGCAAAAAAAAAAACAACATATGCCAGAATAGCAGATTATTTCCTTCGTGGTGAAATATTCGTGTTTTCATTGAAGGAGTGATCAATCATGGAATGGTTTGAATGGAATTCACAGTACTTCGGTAGACAATAGGAATGATTATATATTAGAGATGTCTAAGAGTATTCGGGAATAACATATTAAGTTGGATAATTGCCTAGTAAACGATGAAAGGAGCAAAGATTCGAATAAGATTGAAGCAATTGTACTTTCAGAAATCGTAGTAATATAATACAAGGAAATTATGTGTTTTATACCATCTGTTATTATCGCATCTGTTAGTAATGAATGAGGGAAATAAGTTTAAGGAAAAATAAGACAATCGAAACTTAACACGATGGGACATAGCACAATGGGTTAAGAAAATCTCTCATACAAGTGACACGTGTATTAACATTGATCAAAAATCGATGTATAAATACATGTGTTATTTTATCATTACTCAGTCACATATTTTCACCGCCCTGTGTCTCACGACGTGTTGATCTTGGGAGCTCACGATGTCCGTCTTCAAAGAAGGTAAGAGCATTGCTATTCATTCATTTATTTGCGCATGTTCTGTGTAGCGGATAGATTGTGTTTCTAAAGTTCAAAAAACTTGTTTAAGCTTTCGCGTAATTTCCCTATAGTAATACAATGTTCAGGATTTCTAAAAATCAATCGGAGACTCATTTTGATGAGATTATCTTTGACCCTTGGGATTCTCATTATTTGAATGCAATTGTTAATCAGTGAACTTTCAGTAAAATTTCAAAAGATATTTTTGTTTTATGTCTCAGATAAAAAGAACGATGGGAAAAGACATCACCGTGTTGTTACATTTAGCGACGATGATGACTTCGATGATACCTGTCCCTTAGAACTACCCGTCAAAAAAAAAACCAAGAAGCAAGCTCCCGTGGAATCGCAAGAGTACGATCTGGATCTGGCACCGACGAAAGGATCCAAAAACCCACTCCCCCCTTATCATATACATATTGGCAAAGGGATCTCATTGGAGATCAAAGAGTTCCGACGTCAGATGTATATAGGCCTGACCAGGTGTCACGATGGTGATACCAAAAATAGATTTAACCTACCACTGGAGCTATTCCCTATGTTAAAAGCAGGTGTGATAGCTATCGAAAAATACCTCGAGCTTAAAAAATATAATATTTAAGTATGAGGCGTTGAGCTCTCTGTGTGTGTGTAAATACAGATCATCGATACACTAATCATGAACTTTGTCGAAGTGAATAGTTCTTTTAGAGGGTTTATAAGAACCTTGCGAGCAAGAGTGGATTATACAGATCCGCTCTTGCTTTTCTCCGATGCTCGAAATGAAATATTCAATGTTATTTCCACTGCTTTAGTGTTAAGGATTAGATTAATGATCTGTATCCATGCAGTGTTTTCAAAATTTGTAGAATTGGATGAAATTTCTTGTACATTTTATTTCTGTTCGAATCCTGTACGTATTCTATCACCATTTACAATTAACATAGCTATTGAAAAAGCTATGCAAAAAATCTTGGATTCTATTGATACTTTTATTCGCAATGGTTCTGGTTGGAGGATCAAAGTTATCCGAGTGATAGATTTACACATCGGGAACTATCATGATCTGCGAGGAGGATGTGGAAATGTAAATCTCCCCCTAGCTATTAAAAATAAGAAAGCAATTTTAAATATTAAATGCACGGACAATCTGTGCTTCTTATATAGTATATTAGCTCACAATTTTCCGGTTTCTACTAATTCAAACCTTAGCTCAAAATATAAAAAGTACTTGAAAACATTTAAACTAGGATCTTTAACATTCCCGATGGCAATCAAAAATATTAAAAAATTCGAGGACTTGAATAACTTGAGTATCAATATTTTTGGATACGAAAAAGAAGTATATCCCATTTACGTTAGCAAAAATATTAAAAATCCGATCAATTTACTCTTTTTTGAAAATCATTACTTTTTAATTAAAAATTTCAACAGACTTTTAAATGTGAGAGGTCTTCATCATTTTTGTTTTCATTGCTTGCAAGGTTTTCAGAGACCACAGACTTTGAAGGTTCACAAAAGAATATGTAGAGATAATAAACCACAGAAAATATCTATGCCGAGTGAGGAAAATAATATTTTAAAATTTAAAATTTTTTACAAATCTGCGTATCATGCATTTTGTATATTTGCTGATTTCGAATGTATTACCAAAAAGGTGCAAACGGTCCTGCCAAATCCGAATAATAGTTTCACTACCGAAGTTGAAATTCACGAACCCATCAGTTACAGTATTTTAGCAACGGACATAAACGATCAAATAGTTTTTCATGAATACTTTTGCGGTAAAATGGTGGTGATGAAATTCTTAAAAACTCTCAGAAAATTAGCAATAAGATTTTTAAAACAAATGTGTGTTATTAACCCTATGTTAGAAAACATAAATGTCTCGGTTTCTTCAAACGTGTGTCATATATGTCTGAAGAATTTTAAAATTACTGACAAAAGAGTTAGGGATCATTGCCACATGACAGGGGAATTTAGAGGGTTAGCACATAACTCATGCAACCTGAATTACAAAAACAAGTTCTTCATACCTGTTGTGGTACATAATCTTAAAGGATATGATTCACATATCATATTGAAAAATGTCCCGAAACAATACGCTAAATGCATAAATATTATACCAGTGAGTATGGAAAAGTTCACCATGTTTAGCATGGATGAACTTAAGTTTATAGACAGTTTCCAATTTTTGGATGCTTCGTTGCACAATCTCGTTGAAAATCTATCGAAGTCTCATCATGATTTTCCAATTTTTAATATATTTTATAAACATATTAGGAATAAAGACCTGCTGAAACGAAAAGGAGTGTTTCCTTATGCGTATTTTAAATCCGTAGATGTATTGAGAGAAACATGTTTACCTCCGATAGATGCATTTCATAACAATTTGACGAACGAACGTATTTCACAGGCAGAGTATGACCATGCTATTTCGGTGTTTAAAACATTTAAGTGTCAAAATTTTGGTGATTATTTAAAGTTGTACCAAGACGTGGATGTTGTTATGCTTGCGGAGGTATTTTTGTCTTTTCGCCGAACTAGTATGAAGTTTTATCAATTAGATCCAGTGTACTTTGTAACTGCTGCTGACTTAACTTGGAATGCAGGGTTGAAATTTTGTAAAATTGAACTTGAACTGTTTACTAATATAAATATGTATATATGGTTAGAATCAGCAATACGTGGGGGTATATGTTTTTTAGGGAAGCGCTTTGCAAAAGCAAACAATCCGTACATTCCTCAGAGCTATGACCCAAACAAAGATCCTAGTTACATTTTAGCTTTAGACGCTAATAATCTTTATGGGTATGTTATGACACAACGCCTTCCAACAGGTAACTTTAAATGGCTTAGCAAAGACGAAATATCCTCATTTAACGTTCTTGAAAAAAAAACGGACTCTGACATAGGTTTTATACTAGAAGTAGATTTGGTATATCCTGCAGAAGTTCATGATTTTCATGATGATTTACCTTTGGCACCCGAGCATATAAATATTGAAACTTCTATGCTTAGTCCGTATCAAAAGAGGATATTAAATCAATCAGATCTTAGATGTGTTGGCAAGTATAAAAAATTAGTTCCGAATTTTTACAATAAAACAAGCTTTCTTATATTGTTCTTCGTCGGAACGAAAGTACCAACAGTGATTTTCCTCCAGTAAATATTATCCCATCTCCAGAACTGCTTTTTAATTCGATTTCAATACAATCTATATAATTTTTACGAAGTGGAAAATATAGAGGTCTTTGATAATCGATCACTATTTGATCTGCCTTTGTTGATAACACCGGAATGATGCGGAGCAAAGGAGCAATTGTATCCCCTACAAAATGCGACTCAATAATATCAGAATAAACATATATTTCAGTTATTCCACCATCTAATTCTAAGGGATAATCAGCGATATGTGTTCCTCCGTTGATCATAGAATTTTTAAAACCTAGCATATCTTTCAATCCATCTTGAAAATGTACGTTTGACGTGTTAGGTACATGAAGTTTTACTTTATTATTCGGTAAATAATTAAATTTAAGATGTTTGAAAGCATCAAACAACTCTTGTGCGTTTTTATACAATCCGACTTCTAGATTTAAGTGAGCGGTTTTTCTAACTTTTTTTGTAACTATAGTCTTATCTTCAATGCTTACGCGAAAATATTCGTTCGATGGAGGTCTATCAAGTTTTTGAAAATCATGAAAGGTTTTACCTGTTAAAACAATATCTTTAGTCATATTCAACATTCTCATGAAATTTGGAGCATAGATTAATCGAAACTCAAGCTCGACATTTTTTTGAACTATGATTTCTACTTTATTTTCCTTAAAATTGAATATGAATTCCGCTGCTCCTCCAATTCCGGTCTGTATTAGATTATAATTAATATGTTGAAAGAGTTCAAGATGCATAGAATTCAGGTCTTGATAGTTATGAGAAAATTTTGTTATTCGTATTATAAAATGTCTTTTTGGATGGTTGTGTATAATTTTGAAAAAATTATCGTTTAAGGTCTTCGATGGGTTTCTAAATAAAAAGCTTTCCGAAAATTTTATTATTCTATCTTCGATTGGTAAACTTAACATATGCAGCAATTTCGGAGCGTCCTCTGCCTTAATATGAAGTTCATAATCGCGAGCAAGAGTTATGTTGATATTTTTTTTGTCCAATGTTAAAACCACATTTTTTCCACATTTATCTTCAATATTTTCATTGATCATATCTATTACTTTATTATTTTGATTTCCTTGTTCAATTTTAAATGTGATATTATATTCAAGAAAAGCTTTCTCTTCAGGTTCTATTTCTTCATAAGTTACTGAATACTTATTATTATGATTTCCAATGTTAAACCATGTTCGAGGAACAAAAATTTCTGACAAACCCACTTCCCACATACCACTAAGTATTATAGGTCTAGCAAGTTTTGTTCGAAATGATGCTTGAGTATTTTGTGGAAAGTAATGCATACTCGAGTTGCTTGGTAACATAACGTAGAAATCAGACATCATTTCATCCATGATGATTTAACCCACGAATTAAATCGATCATCAAATCCTTGCCACTTCACGAAATACTCTTTCTTGCTTCCTGAACCCTTAGTTTTGAGCACTTTTTCTACGCTCCAAAAGTCGTGTAATTCTTTGATGACTTTTTGAAGCTCCTCAACATAGAATCCTCCTTTTATAGGATCTCCTTTCAGATCTTCTAGTTCATACGTGTTTGGGAAAGATAAAACACGTTTCTTTATTTTAAAAACTTCATTTGACCAACCGGGAAAATAACCTCGATGAAATGGCTTCTTTGTTTTCGAAATTCTCACTAAATCACCATCATTAAAAGAATATTTCGAGTTCTTAACTGTATAACCATACAGTTTTTCAAATATTTGTGGTTCTAATCCACGAGTGACTTCTGACGGTGCAATGCCAATACTACGGTGTTTGGTGTTATTATATGACTTCACAAGTGATTGTAAAACATCTTCGTATTTATAAGATTTTCTGTATGTAAAAACTCTGAACATTTTATTTTTCATGGGAAAGATAAAACACGTTTCTTTATTTTAAAAACTTCATTTGACCAACCGGGAAAATAACCTCGATGAAATGGCTTCTTTGTTTTCGAAATTCTCACTAAATCACCATCATTAAAAGAATATTTCGAGTTCTTAACTGTATAACCATACAGTTTTTCAAATATTTGTGGTTCTAATCCACGAGTGACTTCTGACGGTGCAATGCCAATACTACGGTGTTTGGTGTTATTATATGACTTCACAAGTGATTGTAAAACATCTTCGTATTTATAAGATTTTCTGTATGTAAAAACTCTGAACATTTTATTTTTCAATGTTCTGTTAAACCTCTCGATAACACTAGCCTTATGATCACCTTCAGCAGAGTAATGATTAATATTCTGATTTTTAAACAGAGATTGAAGTTGATTGTTGTAAAACTCCTTTCCTTTATCACTTTGAATATTTTTAGGTTTAACTCTTTGCAATAGATCTTCGAAAGCTATTTTAACAGCAACGCCAGTTTTACTTTTGAGAGGTATTACATATGCGTACTTAGAAAATACATCAATTATGGTGAGTAAGTACTTTATACCATTGTTACTTTTAGCAAAATGCTGTAAATCAACAAGGTCACATTGCCATAAATCATTTATACCATATGAAATCGTTGATCTTCGAAAAAATTTATTCCGAATCGGTTTGTGCAAAGTGTACGTATCTTGAGTCATTAACCACCGTTTTGTTTTCTGATACGGTACTTTGGTTATTGATGAAAGTTTTTTCACTCCACCAAATGAAGCTGGATTTTTGAAATCGTAATAAGTCGATTCTAATATTTTTTCCATGTTTTCTTCCCACGTAGTTTTTTCTTTTTATTTTCAGACAAAAAATCAGGATCTAAAGATTCTAGATATATTTTACTTTGCGCTCTATCGATGTCTAGCTCTGATTCAGAATTCTGAAATAATTTTTGATTGCCAATCCATTGACTTGGAATATTTATTTCTTTTATTGCCTTCCAAAAAATAGGAAAATTATCTGGTTCCACACTCCTTTTGACATTTCTCATTAGGTATGAAAATAAATCGACAACATTTGTGTTTTTGATAATCTCACCATCTTTAATCAATTCGCCTTGTTCATTCCAAGTGTAGTTACGGGTACTTAGTTTCTCGACAATAGGAGGAATGAATTTTTGAAAATTACGAGGCACAGATAAAATGATATGAGACAAGATATATTTGTCATTACTATTTTCCAATGCCTGTGTCTTTTCTTTCTGTTCTTCAATAGCAACACGTAATGGTTCTTTAGGTTCGTTTACAACATGTTGATATTTCATAAGAAGCTGACTTAATAATTTCGCTTTCATATCATCTGGTAAATGATTTCGTTCAAGCAAACTCGTTATGTCATCTTCTATTTGCACTTCGGGTACTTTAGGACGGTACGCTGCAGCTAATTCTTCAGGAACAAGAGCCATTCTTCGAGACATTCTTCGAGTTGTATATTTCACTAATTTAAACTCGTTTGCCTAAAGCTTTCCCTGCAAAACCAGCTATGGCTGAGAGAATAGCTGGTAAAATTATGGGTAGAAAACCTCCTGTTTGATTCACGAGTTCCTTTCTTTTATTATTCAAGCTCAGTTTTTTGTTAGCTATTTTTCGGATAGATGTTTTAAATTTACGTAATTTGTTAATATTAACAGGTAAATTCCCAGCTAACACGTTCAAGCAAATTTCGCACAAACACTGTATTTGACTTTTGTCAGCAGTTTGTAAAATAGCTCTCTTTTGTGTAGGACTGGCAGTAGCCAATAATTTCAGCAAATGATAATGTTTGGTAATATTCTTCATTTTATAGGTAAATACACCCAATAAAAACCATTGGAATCGGGAAACAAATTCTCTCGCAGACGATGTTCTTCCAGTGTTCGTGGGTGAAGATCTATCACTAAATAACCATAAGGCTTTGAAGTTGCTCTTTTATATGCATCCATAAAGAACGATGATTTGTTTCCGTAAATTTGTCTAGAAAAACAGCAAATTTGATTCAAATCTCGATTATTTTTAAATAGTATAATGTAATGTGTGTTTAGACTTATATCACGCATTACTTTATTTCGCGGGAAGAGATTTTGTAAGATTAAAATAACACTGATATTCCGATGATGGGAACCTACTGTAAACAAGTCAGAAATTTTCTCATTTAAGTTATTCATCAAATCGTCAATTACTATTAAAGATCCACTCGGATAAGTTTCTGGTAAACCTTGGATGAAATCAATTTTCTTCTCTTCAAGAAACCACGGTTGGAACACAGAATAACACCATTTTACACATTTAAAATCATAATCATAAACATTGTGCTCTATCATTCGTCGGACGAGGTTTGATTTTCCTGATTGGCTTGGAGCTGCTACAATACACGAACTCGGGTGAATTAACTTGTACATTGTCTACAAACTTGTTTAAACTCGTCTTCAGTCAACTGTACTCCAATAACCATTGGTTTTATATTAGCATGTGTTTCCTTCCAAAAATATCTGATGTCATACACTTTGAGTTTATCTTTAAAGCAAACATGGAAATATAATCGTCTTCCTAAATGTTTTGAGTAAAAACATGTAGAATTACTCAAATCTATGTCCTCATTTGTATTTCTATGATAGTGTTTTATCAATATTACTAAAAGTACTGATGTGATGATCAAAGCCACAATGGAAACACTTATAACTTTTAATTTGGTTATTCTCTTACTATCATTCATCCTTTGCAATTATTTTAAAATATCAGTGTGAAAAAATAAGTTGTATCTCCTCTACATCTATCAACTTCACTCTTGTAATGTTCATTCTAAAATGCCAAAATGATGATAACAATACGTATTTATATAGGAACGTAAAAAAAAACACCGTAATCAATTTTCTTTTTTTTTGTAACTTCAGTTTTACAAAAAACCTTCATTACAGTTATTTAGACATTGTCATGCAAGTAAACATTGGCCGAATCGTCTAAACCATGAACAATTCGACCAATGTTTATTTAAGTTTCAGGTTCGATCCTACATATTAACACTGGTGCACAATCATTTTATTTCGGATAATAACGACTCATATCACCACATCGTCACAGCTGCTTGAAACCATTGTCGGTAAGCTTGTATTTTGGAATAATTGTTTATCTCAGTTCTCACTCAGAAGCGAACTCAGAAGTAGTTTGTCGTGCCAGTACGCCCGTAATTTGTTTTATAATATCAATTATGAGCATACTGACACGGTAAACTCTTTTTACATTATCTACTTACAGTTAAGTATAACTTAGTCTTTCGAGTCACACCGTGGTTCACGAGAGTATAACCACATTCACAACTGGTCACGCAACCGCTATCGGTAAGCTAGAATTTCGGAATAATTGTTTATCTCAGTTCCCACTCAGAAGCGAACTCAGAAGTAGTTTGTCGTGCCAGTACGTGTTGAAAAATATATTGTTCTATTTTTTTTCTAGTGGAAATAAGACATACAACTAAACTCTGTTAATTTTTATGTTTTTTTTTTCGAGCTCTGTTTACAAAATTAGAAGTGGTATTTTTATTGTCAAGCAAGTGTTCTTTTTAATATTTCTTCCAATTTTAATTTCTTCTTATGTATAAATAAAATAATTATTTTTAAAGTAAATAAATAATTATTGAAAGAGATAAGATAATTTCTGCAGTTATTAAAAATTTATTGTAACAGGTTATGGGCCCAGTATATTTTTCCTAACCCTAACGCCATTTTTTTCTTGAGAAAAAGAAAATGGAACAGATCATGCAGAAAATTGAACCTCTTCAAGGAAGGGAAAACTGGGAAGATTGGAAATATTTGATTCAAATCAAATTAAAAGGAATTCCAAATGCAATGGAATTAATTTCAGGAAAATTAAAGATTCCTGAAGAACCCAGTAGCAGTGCAACATTAGAAGAAAGAAATGTCTACAAGAAAGACTTGGAAAAATTTAACAAGACACAATCAGAAATAATGTTTCTATTAGTTTCAACCTTGAGTCCAAAAGTTAGAGCTCAAATAAGAAATCTTTTATGCCCAGATGAGGTTTGGACAGAACTCCACAATCTTTTTGCTGGTGTAGAAGAAAATAAAGCCTTTGAAATTTGTTTGGAGTTTTTTGGTTGTAAATGGAAAGAAAGTCTAGATATGGCTGGAAACTTGTCTTCAATTAGGCAGCTTTGGAACAACCTTCAAGAAGAAATAGGAAAATGTCAAAACAGCAATAATGGAAAATTGCCACCAATTTTTCTTATATGTAAGATATTTGAAATTCTACCCAGAGATTATTCAAATTTTCAAACAACTTGGCTTATGATTCATAAAGATAAAGAAAGGAATGTGGACAATCTCATCAATTGGCTCTGCACAGAAGCAAGCAAGTTAACCTCTAATTCAGAAAGTGTTGATCAGGAAGCCTTAACAGTCAAGAAAATTTTCAAAGATAGAGTAAATGAGAAAGGTAACAACAAAGACAAGAGGTACACATATCCATGCAATTATTGTAAAAAGAAAGGCCATTGGATTCAAGATTGTTATAAATGGATTGCTGATGGAAGACCAAAAAAGGAAGAAACAAAAACAAAGAATTATAAAAATAATACAAGAACAGGAACCTCAAGGGAAGTAAATGCCTTCATGCTATCAATAGATGATCACGCATTTGTTACAGAAAGTGATGACAAAGAAAACTGGTACTTTGATAATGGTGCCACAAGACATATTACTAACCAAAATCAATTTTTCAAAACTTATAGTGAATTTGAGCACTCTGTCAAAGTAAGTTCAGCAAATGGACAAGAAGCTAAAGTTTTGGGTCAAGGAACAATTGAAGTTAAATCATATGTGGATGGAAATATTCTTCATTTAGCTCTTGAAAATGTATGGTATGTTCCTGATATTAAGAAAAATCTTTTTTCAATTCTGCAAACTCACGATAAACTACCCAACAGTGAATTTGTCTCAGGACCAAATAGATGTAGCCTAAAGGTAAACAAGAAAACATATTTTAATGGCTATCGTAAAGACAATGGAGGACTGTTTAAAGTGGAAATGAAAGCAAAATCATCACAGTCGACAGAAGCAAATTTCATAGATCAAAATATTTTGCAGCTTTATCATGAAAGAATGGGTCATCAAGATAAAAGACATATTAAAGATCTTATTGAGAGAGAATTGAACATAAGGACAAACATCAAAGATGAACATCAACATTGTACAGGATGTATAAAAGGAAAAATGCATCGTCAGAAATTTGGAACCCGACCACGAGCAACCAAGCAGGGAGAGACACTGCATGGAGATATTTGTGGACCATTTCAAGTTCCATCAAATTCAGGCTTTCGTTACTTTGTTTGCTTTAAAGATGATTTTTCTCGAATGCGCTTTGTTCACTTTCTCAAAGAAAAGTCAGAAGCTCTGGAAAAGTTAAATCAAGTGCTTGAAGAAGCAAAAGTTGAAGGTCATCCGATCAAAGAATTCCGCAGTGACAATGGTGGAGAATTTGATAATAAACAAATGAGAATGTTACTAAAGAAATATGGTGTGAGACAGCTGTTTACAACACCATATACTCCACAGCAAAATGGATGTGCCGAACGGGAGAATAGAACCATAGTTGAAGCAGCTAGATCTCTCATGTATTCCAGAAAGATTTTTCCACAAAAGTTTTGGGCAGAGCTAATCAATACAGCAACATATATACTAAACAGAACTGCGAAGTCCTCTGTTGATGGAAAGTCACCCTATGAAATATGGTATGACAAGAAACCAAGACTTAAGCATCTACGAGTGATTGGAACTGCATGTAGTGGATGGATTCCTGATCAAAAGAGAAACAAGATGGATCCAAAGGCAAGATCTGGAATTCTAATAGGCTATGATGGTGATGATAGCTACAGAATTTATGATGAAATAAATGATTCGGTATTTCGATGTCGAGATGTAATATTCCAAAAGGAAGAGTTTTCAAATCCACTACCAGTGACTGTAGAATCAGAAGAAACTAGAGATGAAGATATTGAAAATAAATCTGAAGATCATTTAAGTGAACAAAGGGAAACTGACAAGATAATAGTAAAACAGCAGGACACAGCAGATCAAAGACAACTTAGGGATAGATCTAGAATTAAGAAACCTTCAAGATATGATGATTATAGTTTGCACTCAGTATTGGAAAATATGGATGAACCAGAAACCTATGATGAAGCAATAAGGACTAAACAAAAAGATAAGTGGTTACATGCTATGGACAGTGAATTAAAATCTCTAAAGGAAAACCAAACTTGGGAAGTAGTTGATTTACCACCTGGATTCAAGCCGATTGCAAGCAAATGGGTTTTTAAACTTAAAACTAACCCGGATGGCTCAGTAGATAAATACAAGGCAAGATTAGTAGCAAAAGGTTTTTCCCAACGTAAGGGAGTTAACTATGAAGAGACATTTAGTCCAGTAACAAATAAAAATACTGTCCGTACCTTAATTAGCGTAGCAGCTAGTGAAAACATGCACTTGATGCAATTTGATGTTTCAACAGCTTTTTTGTATGGAGAACTTTCTGAAGAAATCTATATGTCTCAACCTGAAGGCTTTAGTGATGGAACAAATAAGGTGTGTAGGCTGAACCGTAGCTTATATGGACTTAAGCAAGCTCCTAGATGTTGGAATGAAAGATTTGGAAGTTTTCTCGCCAAGCTCGGTTTCACTAGAAGTGCATCTGATCCTTGTTTATTTATCAGAAATAGAAATGATCTTAAGATCATACTTGCACTCTACGTGGATGATGGTTTAGTTGCATCAACAAACCAAGATGAAATAAATAAATTCTTAAATGAATTGAAAACAGAATTTAAGATTACATTCAAACCTGCTTCATTTTTTTTGGGCATTGAGATTGAACAAAGAAATGATGGTTCAATAAAGATCACCCAATCTAGTTATATTAAGAAAATGTTGGAAGATTTTGGAATGGAAAATTGCAGAGCAGTTTCAACACCAGTTACTTATGATAATTCTCAAGATAATACTGATATAAAAGGGAATTTTCCCTTTAGATCAGCTATAGGAACTCTACTATATTTAACAACTGGATCGAGACCAGATATAGCATTTTCCGTTAACTATTTAGCAAGAAGTGTTGAAAATCCTACCAGTGCAGATATTGTAAAAATCAAGAGGATATTCAGATATTTAAAGGGGACACAAGAAAAAGGTATCATTTACAAATCCAACTTTAACCAAGGACATTTAGAAGGATTTAGCGATGCCGACTATGCTGGAGATGATAAAACAGGACGTTCAACAACTGGTATTGTTTGCCTGTATGCAGGTGGAGCAATATTGTGGACAAGCCAAAGACAATCTTCAGTTGCACTCTCAACAACAGAAGCAGAAATAGTTGCAGCAAGTGAAGCAACAAAGGATTTAGTTTGGCTTAGTAGATTGTTAAAAGAAATGACTGATGTTGAAGGAACACCAATTCTTTGGATAGACAATGAAGCAGCAATAAGACTTGCAAAGAATCCGGAGTTCCATAGGAGAACCAAACACATAAAGGTGCGTCACTTTTTTGTCAGGGAAAAGGTACAGGAAGGAGAAATAGAAGTTTCAAAGATTAGCACTGAAAATCAACTAGCAGATGGACTCACAAAACCACTACACAAGCCAAAGCTTAATACCCTGAATGCAAAGATTGGATTGGAGTAATCCTGTTTGTGAAAAAAAAAATGGACAATAAGGGAGAGTGTTGAAAAATATATTGTTCTATTTTTTTTCTAGTGGAAATAAGACATACAACTAAACTCTGTTAATATTTATGTTTTTTTTTTCGAGCTCTGTTTACAAAATTAGAAGTGGTATTTTTATTGTCAAGCAAGTGTTCTTTTTAATATTTCTTCCAATTTTAATTTCTTCTTATGTATAAATAAAATAATTATTTTTAAAGTAAATAAATAATTATTGAAAGAGATAAGATAATTTCTGCAGTTATTAAAAAATTGTAACAGTACGCACATAATTTGTTTTATAGTATCATCTTGTGTGCATATTGGCAAGGCAAACTCTTTTTATATTACCTATTTACAGCTAAGTATAACTTACTCTTTCGACTAACATTGCGGTTCACAAAGTGAGTCACATTCACAACTGATCTCAACCATCTATACAGCTCACGGTTTCAAATGTCTATACAGCTTACGATTTCAGTGTTTATACAGGTGCCATCAAGAATTTTCAATTTTTATACAGGTGCCATCAAGAATTTTCAATTTTTATACAGGTGCCATCAAGAATTTTCAATTTTTATACAGGTGCCATCAAGAATTTTCAATTTTTATACAGGTGCCATCAATGTAATACTACTATTGTGTATTCAATGGCTTAAAGAATACATTTGTTTCAATAACACAACGTCAACAGGTATCTTCGGACAACGAAAAAATTTCTTTAAAAAAATGGTAAACTCTTTTTATGGAAAAACTTTAATGAATCCCCGAAAACAAGTAAACTTAAAAGCTGCGTTAAATGCTAAAGAGTAAAAATTATTTAGCTAACCCTCTTGAACATTTTGAATCCGTCAATGAAGACTGCTATTTTTAAACTGAAAAAGAAGACAGAACAGTTTGTTGAACACATTTTTATTTCAAACAGAAACCAGTGGTGAGTACATTTTTTTACCTCACAGTTTCAGTTGTCGACAAGCTCGAAGGCATTGTTCACATTTTTAACAGGTTAAGCTCGTCATCACTTAAAATTTGAAGGTAACCATACTTGAGTGTGCAGTTCGGAAAGTTCATTTCTAGCTGGCAAAGACAATCACTCGTAGCTTCAATACATCGTAAAATATTCGAGTATAAAATAAGTCCACTTCCATACAGGGAAAGTTTTTTATTCGGCACACTCCAAATCCATGTTCTTTGTCATCCTCATGGATCAAATTCACTATTTCTTCATTAGTGAGGATTTTAAAATAGTGCACATTTTTCTTGATTTAATCCCAGGCATGACAATACACTTTGGACACAATCAAACACACTATTGTACAATTCGTGATGAATATAATCATACGTTTTCGGCGAGCTTTGAACGAGATATCCATACCGTTCCATATCGGAATTCAAATGATGAAATTCCTACTAGAGAATGTAGTTATAGCTCATAAAGTTAGAAACGTGTTCTGACACGATTTTCCCCATTTTATGAGCTTTCATTGAGCTCTCTCCATACGGTGGGCGAGTGAAGCTCTTTGAGTTCGTCACTCAAAAATTTTATAATATCCAATTTTTACTTTCGGATATACGAGGAACTTCCAAACCGTAAGCTTTCGCACTGATAATGCAATCCAGTAAGTTAGAAAACAAAATATCTGATGCAGTTTCAAGAATCACATATTGCTCAGAATCACAAGGTTGATACAAGTACATGTATCCATACCTAAAACTAATCGAATCTCTGCATCAATTTAATCGTTTCTGAATTTTTTAAGACTTGAAAATAAACGAGCAGTTCATCTTCGTTGATCTTTTGTAGGATTCCACTCGGCACACAATTTACGATATCATCAAATAATACTTTATTCACGCTTTTAACCTTTTTATCCCATGCGCTCAGAATGAGATAACCGTATCGCTCCATGGTGAACCGTTGAATGACTTTACTTGTGGTTTGATAGTGTATTTATTACTACTAGTTAATTCGTGTCGATTCTCTGACGCATTACGAAGAGGTTGACAATATTGATTATAAGACAGTTCTGTTGTACTACCGATTTTGAACCGTTGATGAGCAAAACTTTAATTAAATGGTTAGAACTTTTCATTTTGCTTTATTTTATACTTCTCTTGAAGTTATACACGATTGCAGTGAAGATGGTAAAAACAACAGTTCTGTAACTTAAACGTTTTTCCGATAAATGTTTTAATAAACTTTTCGTTGCTCTCGATTTTAGTAGAAAGCAGAGGTGATAAAAGTTGATTTCTTGCGAATTTATACAAAAAGAAAAGACAAGTGACCGCATGTATATGATAACAGACTTTGATATCGATTTCTGTTCCATTCGAAATCATTTGAATTATTCTGATTAAAGTTTAAAATATCTTTGTTCTCAGGAGCTTATGCATAGCTACAAAAATAATAACATTTATTATTTCTAAATGTTATTACTACCCAATGACTTCCTGGCTTTGATTTAGGATCTAAATTTACAATGAAACTTGAATATTCCTCACGGTTTGGAGGAAGTTCATCAGAAGCATAAACTCCGAATTTTGTGCGAAGGACGGAATCACTGCATGTAATCTACATAAAGTTATGCTATCCATTAGTAATCAGTATAAACACCTCTAGCTTTATCGATTTCTATGATGTTTCTGTATTCAGCATAGACTATTAGATTCACGGTTTCAGGTAACGATTTGCTAAATTTCATATCAATAGTTAAATTACCATTCTTTAAGATACTCGCATGCATATCATCTGCACTAAAATCGGGAGTCAAATCAAAAGAATATAAAATGTATCCTTTATATTCACTATAACTGATGTTGATATCTTGATCCTTATGGTACCGACCTAAATCAGTAAACAAGCTCATATAACTTCGAGAGTAACTATTTGTATTATCAAATTTTGGATGAAGAGGTTTTGATGGAATCATTCGATTCCCCTCTAAAACAGATAGATACGATAAATCATAATGATTAAAATTGAAAGGATTTTTAGCAAAATCCCCGTTAAATGCATTATTCGATACCAAACCCATGATAAGTCGAGTTGTTAATTGTCTTATGAATGCATTAGAAAGCGTTAGTGATTGAAGACCAGAAGATAGTGCAAAAAATTTCACTTCTGTTCGGTGAATTGGAATTTTTGCGACTCCTTTAATTAATGCGACTTCATGAGCAATTACTATTGACAGAGCCACTTTAACTTTTCTGATAAACAATGATGCGTGTTGTATAACAACTTTGTAGTCTTGATTCGCTGATATTAACGCAAAAGAATCTTTGTTTCTTTCAAGTTTGATTCGTATATTTACACCATTAAGGAGCAATTTAGGTTGAGTCGCTAAATCAAAATGCAATGGACCTATTAAATCCATAATTTTACTCTCTTTAGAAAAGCTATTTCTAATTTTCAAACCAACGTTGTCTCCCTCTGGGTCAGTTACATCGTGTTTGGATGCTGTATCTTTGTAGAACAGACTGGAAGTCAGCATTGACTTTTGTACTGAGTTAGGCGAAAAAAGTAATTCATCTAAAATACATCGATATGCATAATTAGCTTGAGATGAGACTTGATTATCATTCAATGTTACTGCACATTCCAAAAACAGTGTATTAAGAATATAATTGATAGGTGTAACAGTGTCCCTCCATTTTTCTTTTTAACTTTCACTTGTAAATGAAGAAGTGTATGTGCTAGATCAATATAATGTTCTCCACTACCAGTTACATAAAATTCTATTGGTGATTTTTCACTCAATGCTGCAACAGGATGAATTTCAGTAAACGAAGAGTCATCTACTGCAAGTTGTACTGGTGAAACGGAAAATAGGTCCAACTCGCTTTTTACACAGGCACATGCTCGCGGGGGGGGGGGGGGGATCCATTATGAAAAAATGTCAGATTCAAAACCTTCTGTCGATTACGCTTCACACGTTTTGAATGATTGTTACTGCAGAATTTCTTTCTTTTTATACCTGAACCGCTTTGAATTTTGTGGATAACATCATCCTTGATTTGTTTAGATATTTCACGAAATCTAGATTTCCCAGAATCTTTAAATCGTGACCCTGAAGCTACATCTGACATCACTTTTGATCCAGTAGTTAGTGTTTCCCTAAATATTTTCCAGCTTTAATTGCCATAGGAGTTATGAATCTGATTAAATTTAAAAAGAGTCCATATCCTCTTTGATGACCTACACCTTAAAAATATAATCCACCACCACTTACTTGCTGACAATAATAGTTATCACAAGCTTTTTGATCTAAATGCATCTTCGTTTAAAGCCAGTAACCAAATGATCTCAGTTGCGTTACCAAGCTTTCTTATATTGTTCTACTTCGGAACGAAAGTACTAACAGTGATTTTCCTCCAGTAAATATTATTCCATCTCCAGAACTGCTTTTTAATTCGATTTCAATACAATCTATATAATTTTTATGAAGTGGAAAATATAGAGGTCTTTGATAATTTATCACTATTTGATCCACCTTTGTTGATAACACTGGAATGATGCGAAGCAAAGGAGCAATCGTATCCCCCACAAAATGCGACTCAATAATATCAGAATAAACATATATTTCAGTTATTCCGCCATCTAATTCTAAGGGATAATCAGCGATATGTATTCCTCCGTCAATCATAGAATTTTTAAAACCTAACATATCTTTCAATCCACCTTGAAAATGTACGTTTCAAGTGTTAGGTACATGAAGTTTTACTTTATTATTCGGTAAATAATTAAATTTAAGATGTTTGAAAGCATCAAACAACTCTTTTGTGCATTTTTATACAATCCAACTTCTAGATTTAACTGAGCGGTTTTTCTAACTTTTTTTGTAACTATAGTTTTATCTTCAATGCTTACGCGAAAGTATTCGTTCAATGGAGGTCTATCAAGTTTTTGAAAATCATGAAAGGTTTTACCTGTTAAAACAATATCTTTACTCATATTCAACATTCTCATGAAATTTGGAGCATAGATTAATCAAAACTCAAGTTCAACACTTTTTTGAACTATGATTTCTACTTTATTTTCCTTAAAATTGAATATGAATTCCGCTGCTCCTCCAATTCCAGTCTGTATTAGATTATAATTAATATGTTGAAAAAGTTCAAGATGCATAGAATTTAGGTCTTGATACTTATGAGAAAATTTTGTTATTCGTATTATAAAATGTCTTTTTGGATGATTGTGTATTATAATTTTGAAAAAATTATCGTTTAAGGTCTTCAATGGCTTTCTAAATAAAAAGCTTTCCGAAAATTTTATTATTCTATCTTCGATTGATAAACTTAACATATGCAGCAATTTTGGGGCTTCCTCTGCCTTAAATATGAAGTTCATAATCGCGAGCGAGAGTTATGTTGGTATTTTTTTGTCCAATGTTAAAACCACATTTTTTTCCACATTTAACTTCAATATTTTCATTGATCATGTCTATTACTTTATTATTTTGATTTCCTTGTTCAATTTTAAATGTAATATTATATTCAAGAAAAGCTTTCTCTTCAGGTTCTATTTCTTCGTAAGTTACCGAATACTTATTATGATTTCCAATGTTAAACCATGTTCGAGGAACAAAAATTTCTGATAAATCCACTTCTCACATACCACTAGGTATTATGGGTCGAGCAAGTTTTGTTCGAAATGATGCTTGAGTATTTTGTGGAAAATAATGCATACTTGAGTTGCTCGGTAACGTAACGTAGAAATCAGACATCATTTCATCCGTGATGATTTAACTCACGAATTAAATCGATCATCAAATCCTTGCCACTTTACGAAGTACTCTTTCTTACTTCCTGAACCCTTAGTTTTGAGCACTTTTCTACCCAAAAGTCATGTAATTCTTTGACAACTTTTTGAAGTTCCTCAACATAAAATCCTCCTTTTATAGGGTCTCTTTTCAGATCTTCTAGTTCATACGTGTTTGGAAAAGATAAAACACGTTTGTTTATTTTAAAAACTTCATTTGACCAACCAGGAAAATAACCTCGATGAAAAGCTTTCTTTGTTTTTGAAATTCTCACTGAATCACCATCATTAAAAGAATATTTAGAGTTCTTAACTGTATAACCATACAGTTTTTTAAATATTTGTGGTTCTAATTCACGAGTGACTTTTGATGGTGCAGTGCCAATACTGCGATGTTCGCTGTTATATGACTTCACAAGTGATTGTAAAACATCTTCATATTTATAAGATTTTCTATATGTAAAAACTCAACATTTTATTTTTCAATGTTCTGTTAAACCTCTCAACAATACTAGCCTTATGGTCACCTTCAGCAGAGTAATGATTAATATTGTGATTTTTAAATAGATTGAAGTTGGTTGTTGTAAAACTCCTTTCCTTTATCACTTTGAATATTTTTAGGTTTAACTCTTTGCAATAGATCTTCGAAAGCTATTTTAACAGCAACACCAGTTTTACTTTTGAGGGGTATTACATATGCATACTTCGAAAATACATCAATTATGGTGAGTAAGTACTTTATACCAATGTTACTTTTAGCAAAATGTTGTAAATCAACAAGGTCACATTGCCATAAATCATTTATACCATATGAAATCGTTGATCTTCGAAAAAATTTATTCCGAATCGGTTTGTTCAAAGTGTACGTATCTTGAGTCATTAACCAGCGTTTTGTTTTCTGATATGGTACTTTGGTTATTGATGAAAGTTTTTTCACTCCGCCAAATGAAGCTGGATTTTTGAAATCGTAATAAGTTGATTCTAATATTTTTTCCATGTTTTCTACCCACGCAGTTCTTTCTTTTTATTTTCAGACAAAAAATCCGAATCTAAAGATTCCAGATTTATTTTACTTTGCACTCTATCGAAGTTTAGCTTGATTCAGAATTCTGAAATAATTTATGATTGCCAATCCATTGATTCGGAATATTTATTTCTTTTATTGCCTTCCAAAAAATAGGAAAATTATCTGGTTCCACACTCTTTTTAACATTTCTCATTAGGTACGAAAATAAATCAACAACATTTGTGTTTTTGATAATCTCATCTTTAATCACCTTGTTCATTCCAAGTTTAGTTACGTGTACTTAGTTTCTCAGCAATTGGAGGAATGAATTTTTGAAAATTCCGAGGAACAGATAAAATGATATGAGACAAGATATTTTTGTCATTACTATTTTCAAATGCTTGTGTCTTTTCTTTCTGTCCTTCAATAGCAACACGTAATGGTTCTTTAGGTTCATTTACAACATGTTGATATTTTATAAGTTGACTTAATTTTGCTTTCATATCATCTGGTAAATGATTTCGTTCAAGCAAACTCGTTATGTCATCTTCTATTTGCACTTCAGGTATTTTAGGATGATACGCTGTAGCTAATTCTTCAGGAATAAGAGCCATTCTTCGAGTGGTATATTTCACTAATTTAAATTCGTTTCCCTAACGCTTTCCCAGAAAAACCAGCTAAGGCTGAGAGAATAGGTGGCAAAATTATGGTAGAAAACCTCCTGTTTGATTTACGAGTTCCTTTCTTTTATTATTCATGGACAGTTTTTTTGTTAGCTTTTTTCGGATATGTGTTTTAAATTTACGTAATTTGTTAATATTAACAGGTAAATTCCCTGCTAACACGTTCAAACAAATTTCACACAAACAGTGTGAAATTTGTTTGAACATTACTGAACTGGACTTTTATCAGCAGTTTGTAAAATAGCTCTCTTTTGTGTAGGAGTTGCAGTAGCCAATAATTTCAACAAATGATAATGTTTGATAATATTCTTCATTTTATAGGTAAATACACCCAATAAAGACCATTGGAATCTGGAAACAAATTCTCTCGCAGACGATGTTCTTCTGGTGTTCGGGGATGAAGATCTATCACTAAATAACCACAAGGCTTTGAAGTTGCTCTTTTATATGCATCCATAAAGAACGATGATTTGTTTCCATAAATTTGTCTAGAAAAACAACAAACTTGATTCAAATCTCGATTATTTTTAAATAGTATAATGTAATGTGTGTTTAGACTTATAGCACGCATTACTTTATTTCGTGGGAAGAGATTTTTTAAGGTTAAAATAACACTGATATTCCGATGATGAGAACCTACTGTAAACAACTCCGAAATTTTCTAATTTAAGTTATTCATCAAATCATCAATTACTATTACCGATCCACTTAGATAAGTTTCTGGTAAATCTTGAATGAAATCAATTTTCTTCTCTTCAAGAAACCACTGTTGGAACACAGAATAACACCATTTTACACATTTAAAATCATAATCATAAACATTACGCTCTATCATACGTCTAACGAGATTTGATTTTCCTGATTGGCTTGGAGCTGCTACAATACACGAAATCCGGTGAATTAACTTGTACATTGTCTACAAACTTGTTTAAACTCGTCTTCAGTCAACTTTACTCCAATAACCATTGGTTTTATATTAGTATGTGTTTCCTTCCAAAAATATCTGATGTCATATACTTTGAGTTTATCTTTAAAGCAAACATGAAAATATAAACGTCTTCCTAAATGTTCTGAGTAAAAACATGTAGAATTACTCAAATCTGTGTCCTCATTTGTATTTCTATGATAGCCTTTTATCAATATTACTAAAAGTATTGATGTGATGATCAAAGCCACAATGGAAACACTTATAACTTTTAATTTGGTATTCTCTTACTATCATTCATCCTTTGTAATTATTTTAAAATATCAGTGAAAAATAAGTTGTATATTACTTATTCTTCTCTAAATCTATCAACTTTACTCTTGTAATGTTCATTCTAAAATGGCAAAATGATGATAGCAATATGTATTTATATAGGAACGTAAAAACACCGTAATCAAATTTCTTTTTTGTAACTTCTCACAGTTTTACAAAAAAAAACCTTCATTACATTTATTTAGACATTGTCATGCAAGTAAACATTGGTCGAGTTGTCTAAACCATGAACAATTCGACCAATGTTTATTTAAGTTTCAGGTTCACACACACACACAATCCTACATATTAATACTGCTGCACAATCATTTTTATTTCGGATAATAATGAGCCATATAACTACATCTTCGATGGATGTAAATGAATTCTTTCATCATCAAACAACTTTAACTCGTCATTCAGCTTTCACCTCATTGTTTCTATCTGACATCGATGAGCGGAATCAGGCAAGAAGGTTACTTGTATGTTGAATTCATCCACCATCATCGCTTCTTTCGCTTAAAATTAGGTCAGTCGTGATTTTATTTTCACTCTGAGATTGAGAGTGAAAACTGACAAGGTCTCTCGTTTTTGACTTAAACACTTTTTTTGACAACCATCATATGGTAGCCATCAAAACCATACTACTAGTATCAATGTATGGGCATATTGACATGGTAAACTCTTTTACATTAACTACTTACAGCTAAGTATAATTTAGTCTTTCGACTTACATCGCGGTTCACAAGAGTATAGTCACATTCCAAACTGGTCGCAACCACTGTCGGTAAGCTTGTATTTTGGAATAATTCTTTATCTCAGTTCTCACTCAGAAGCGAACTCAAAAGTAGTTTGTCTGGGCAGTATGCACATAATCGAGTTTTTGGAAAGAGTTTTTTTTTAATCTCAGAAGTAGTTTGTCGTGCCAGTACACGCATAATTTGTTTTATAGCATCAATTGTGTGCATACTGACCCGGTAAACTCTTTTTACATTACCTACTTAGAGCTAAGTATAACTTACTCTTTCGACTCACATCGCGGTTCACAAGAGTATAGTCACATTCACAATTGGCCCACATCGTGGATGCGACGGGATGCTCCACTCTCATGAGCATAACCATTCTGCCACATTGTGGTCACGGTTCTTCGTTTCATTTGTATAGATACAGCTACCATCAAGGGTTTCAAATTTCTATACAGCTGCCATCAAGGGTTTCAAATGTCTATACAGCTGCCATCAAGGGTTTCAAATTTCTATACAGCTGCCATCAAGGGTTTCAAATGTCTATACAGCTGCCATCAAGGGTTTCAAATGTGTATACAGGTGCAAGATAATACTACTTCTCGTCATTGACGAACTTGGCCATATCTTGATGGACGAGACATCTTGTCGAAACCACTTGGAGGGATGAAACTCAATGTAAACTTTTTATTTCATTGATATACTTATCTTCCTTTTTAGAAAATTTTACCAGCTAAATTTTTAGAAAACCGATTAAAACTAAAATAATTTTATCTTGTCAATCCAGCGTTAATAGATGTAAAACCTTTGAGTGCCAGAGCTGGCCCCTGGGCTCTATATAGTGTACCTCTACTCTACTGTATATTTTATGTTAATTAATTTATATAAAATATAAAAAAATGGAGAGAATTTTACTCCCCATTTAGATTTCAAATCCTGTATGAATCTTGTGTTTTTAAAGAATTTTGACCTTCCTGTCAGAATGCTTCGATGTTATTTTGCTTGTTTTCATGTAGATATTTTTTATAACGAATAATGCATTTTCTTGTAAATATGTTGTTTTTATTCATATACTACCATTTGTATAGTTACCTAGCATGCCTCACTTTTAAAAAATATAATTATTTGATAATTTTTATAAGATAATGAAGATTTTTTGTATTGGATTAGTCTTTGTTTGCAGCATGCGTAAATATGCAGGTAATGTGTTAAACGAATCACGAAGCTAAGTAGAGATGAATTTTTTAGTTACAATATCATGCCTTAATCTCATAGAAACAGAATTATTCTACAATTTTTATAAGATAAAGATTTTTGTGTTGGATTAGTATTTGCTGTAGCATGCATATAGAGGTATGTTACACAAAGCATTAAACTAAGTAGAGATTATTTTTTCATAGGTACAATACCATGCCTCACTTATAGAAACAGAATTATTCGACAATTCTTGGGAATAAAGGACCTACAAGTTGTAGATGGCACAGATTCGATTCCTCCCTGGGTGTATTTCTCTTTTGTGTCAGTAAACCTTTCCTTGTGTGTGCATGTAAACTACTTGATATTGTGTTGTGACTGGTGCAGCATAACTAAATGTGGCCCTTGTGCCATAAAACCTAATCAACACTTGAAAATAGGCATTTTTGTCTTAAATATGCAGGTATGTGTTGTTACACAAATCATAAAGCTAAGTAGAGAGATTAATTTTTATAAAAAACAGATTTCCAAATGACAACAAATTTTTTTCATTAGGAAGCGCTTCGTCTGTTTGGTTATTTCTGAGTGTTGCTAGATCTCCGAGTAGTGTAGTGTTGCTTTTATCCCATATCACATTTAATGCCACATCTATTGGTTGCAATAATTCTAGGAAGCATTCTATTGGTCAAGAAGGTCAAAACTGGTTAGAAGGTAAACAAGGAAAACTGCAGATTGCCAAATGTATGTGTTTGTGCCTCTCATTGTGTTAATGATACAAAACAGTACAGTATGATAGTTTGGTTTGTCTTAAATCAAGTTCTGACAAAATGCCATATTATTTTGTTAATTCAAATATTTCTGAACTAATGTTTTTTCAATCTGTTTCAGGTTTCCTTCAAGACAATGTGTTTTCTTCCATAAGATCTGCTGAAGGTATTTTGGTGTATAACTGTCCAAATTGTACCTATGTTACTTGCAACAAATGTCATTTAAAAACTCATGTACTGATTCATAGTGGTGAACGACCACATACTTGTTCTGTGTGCAACAAATCCTTCACTCAAAAGGGAAGTCTGAAGAGTCATCTTAGGGTGCACACAGGAGAGAGACCTTACAGATGCGATCTTTGTGGCAAAGTGTTTGCCCAAAAGGGTTCTCTGAAGTATCACAAAATCTCACAACATGGAAGACAACGGATTTTTTAATTTAACACTCACTGAATTGCACTCGATATTATGTTCTAAAATGGTAATACCATTCAAATAATTAATACACTGTAAATGTATTAATTGTTAATGCATTTATTAACAATTAATACACTGTAAATGTATTAATTGTTAATGCATTTATTAACTTAGTAACATCAGAGCTCTGTCACAAGCGACCTTAGGCTACTATTTTTCAACCTTGACGACGAGGGGTTCCAAGCAAAGTCGTCTCAAAGCTCTTATTTTAAACATTTTGGCGACTTTTTCTGAAAATTCACCATAGTTCGACGAAACTTGAGTCCTTTTTACAACATATAACGGACGGAAAAAATATTTTTCGGAATTTCCTTTAGGGAGAAAACTTTTCAAGGGATGCCAATTTCGAAGTTTTGGCGCCAAGCCGTCGTAACCATTAAAAAAAGCCATCTGAATCTGGTTACTAGATTGTTAGGAATTGTAAAAAGATATTTAATAAAAAATTTTATTGGTGAGATTTTCAATGTCCGTTTGATACTTAATTAGCACATTTCGTGTTTTAGCCAATTCATTTTGTATCTGAGCCACTAAAATTGATACTAAAATAGGGTTTGAGGAGACTTTGCTATTTTTTAAAATTTATGCTACCATTTCACAAGTGCTTTGACTGTGGCAGCCCTCTAACATGCTTTTTGATTGAATTGAATTGTGTTGTATTGTTTCGTACATATCATAAATGCACATTAACAAGTTAGTCATATTATTCATGTAAATTGTGAACCTAGCATTTTGTTTCTTGTTTAGTTATGTTATAAGACTAATTTTTGTATTTTTTTTCAAATGTGATTTTTTTTACATTTAATAGTATATGATAATTTTGTAGTTTAATTTAACTATAGTGTGTTATTTGTATGTCAATATGGGGTGAAGATAATTTATATTGACTAATTTTTATTTGTTTTATGGGTCTCCAATATTTACTAGTATGCACTAATTGGTATAGAACTAATTATTAACTGATTTTACTTAAATTTCTAAAAAAAGTAATCACTTCAATGATTGCCATTATTATTTTCAAAGAATTATATGAAGTGAATAATAAATAATACTTTTGTGTGTCTTTTTAAATTGCCTGGTTTTCATTAATATGGTCATTTATAGGAAGAAAAATAAATCCAAACAGTTGCTGGTCTTTTTTTAATTTTGATATAGTTAAGATTGAAAATAAACTTAATCTTACACCCTGAAAATATCTTATATTAATCAATAGGGTTAAGGTTTTGATGACCTAAATAATGCCCAATAAAAATGAATTTGACTCAAAAAATACTTTTAAAAAGAACAAAAATGACTTCAGAAATTACATGTTTGAAAACTTTGTAAAAAGTTCATGAAATAACAAAAAGAATCCAAATGTCTCCTATGACAAAAATACTCTTTAAAATGCAACTTGTCTGTTTCTGCCATTTTTTAATTAAAAATAGTACATGTATACCTACCCTAAAAATACCTCATACTAATCGGTTGGGCTAGAGTGCCCTAAAATGTGTTAGAAAATGCCAATAAAATGCATTTTTTACCTAAAAAACTAAAAAGTGGCCAAAAATACATTTTTTGCAAAATCTTTTTGTTTAATAGGGCCTATTTTCATTAACAGATGGCTGAGAAACTGACAAGTTGCATTTAAAGAGTATTTGTGTTGTGTATGGGGACATTTTGATTCTCTTTGTTATTTCATAAACCTCTTTAACGTACAGTCGCGGAAAAAAAACGAACCACCCCCTTCATTCGAGCAATTTTTACAGTAGAGAAAATTCAAAGATGGCATTCGACAGCAACTAACGTCTTCTATAAATTCAAATTCATAAAATTTGCATAAGGGGCAGTCTTCATATTAAATTGAGCACTAACTTCATAATTTCCAATGAAAATCCCTATTTTGACACACAATTTCGAATCTATATCAAAATTTAACATCAGATACCAAACTTCATGTCATTAGGTCTTACCGTTTCGAAGTTATGAGTACAGAAAGATTGGAGCTCCTAACGTTAAATCAGTTCCTTAGACTTTCCTAAATAATATTTCTATAGTGCTGATATTTTGTACCAAGTTATTGTTAAACAACCCAAACAAAATCCACTTATTATTTTATTTTAAAAATAGTTTTTAGTATGAAATAATAATTATTAAATTAATGTTTGAAAAAATTTATGAATTGGAACCTCACTATATTTTGATGGGACTCGATTCAGAAGGACTTCTTATATGATCATGCAAAATTTCAGCTCATTCCAATCCTTAGTTTTTGAGTTACATTAAATTT
This sequence comes from Meta bourneti, assembly GCA_933210815.1. NCBI lineage: Eukaryota > Metazoa > Arthropoda > Arachnida > Araneae > Tetragnathidae > Meta > Meta bourneti. The sequence continues at coordinate 81,938,876 of OW119928.1, forward strand.
TCCTCATTATTGCGATTTTAGGGGGCAACCGTAGGTTTTAAAAACGTCTGACTAACCTCGGATAGTTTGAACATATAATTCTCCAATTGCTTTCACTTGCATAATAAATATAATAATTCTCGGATCTTTTGCACGCGCTGACAAATACGTTTAAATTTGAAATTCGGGTAGCTCTAACTACAATTAATCTCGATCTACGAATAGCGATTTTCAATATGGAGATGATCCCTGAAATTGACCCTGTAGAGGATCCCTGAATTTTCAGAAGTATATTTAAAACACTTAACAACTTTTATAAAGTGTAGTAGAATGTATAAAATATTTCAGTAGCCCATAGAATCCTGAAAATTAACTCATTTGGTATTATATTGCTTAAAGAGTTGTGAAAGCAAAGTATCAAATTATACATTTTGTGTATGTTATCTACTTTTTCTTATTTTAAAGAAATTCTTGAAGTATTTTATGCTGTAAATGTTTATTGTATACATTTCCAGGGTTCCCACAGTTCTTGAAAGTCTAAAACGCACTGTCTGTCACTAAATCGGTAGCTGCAGTCAGGAGTAGAGCTTATTTATTTTGGGTAGTGATAATTCGGATGAATGTCTTAATGTTGTATTATTTTGGGCAAATGTTAACTGCAGAAAGAGGTAATTTGTCAGTATATAGCTTTACAACTAGTAAAAGTCAAACATTTCCAATTTGCCATTAAGTGCACCTATATGATAAACTGGAATGCACATTTCAAGCAACACCTATGGTAGGTATTTTAATTAACGTCGCACTGGAGCAACACAACGGGCCATTGGCGACGATTCGGGATCAACCCCTAAGGGAAAGATCCGAGGACATCTCAATTTTGAACCACGGTCAGATGGCAACCCCTATGGAAAATGGGACAAGGACCGTTTCTACGGCACCAGGGCACACTTAGTTTCGGGAGTAGTTCTCATGGTAGACAGTCCTTACTTGAATTTTATTTTTCCAACTTTGAGCCCTGGAAAATCCTTGGATTACACCATTTATTTAGTCGTTTAAGTCCTGAATTTTACTCAAAACATTTTAAATAAAATTTGGTTTCATGCGAAAACTTATGCAGCTCATACATTTGTGCCATTTTTCATCTTTTCCTCCTTTTTAATGGCATATTATACTGAACAATTTAATACTTTTATTTAAAATTGTAGCTAAGAATCGGTGTAATGATCAGAGTGCTGGCTTCTGGGATGAAAAATTCCTTGTTTGAATTTGGGGTTAAAGTATGGATGTTTGTCCGTCTAGAATATGAAATGTGTGAACGGTTTGTGCCTATAATGTGTGGATGTATGTGAGGAGTAACATGACCCTTCCCAGGGTACATTGTGGTTCACGAATTAGCCCTTTTAGTGCCATGATAATTGAATTGGCCAGGCATTGGCAAACGAATTAATATTAATAAATTTACACATTTAATGATATAAACTGAAATTAATGGGGCTGAGTGTTTGTGTTAGTTTGTTACCAAGTGATAAAAAATCAAATTTTTTTATTTGCTTCTCTTCAAAACTGAATTTTTCAGTTCAAAGCTATATTACTATTTTCTTTGTTACTGAAGTTTTCATTTGAAGTACCTGAATTAATTTTAATTTCTTAGTCTTTTATATAATTGCCCGTTATGTTGCTCCAGTGTGACGTTAATTAAAATACCTACCTACCTTAATCTTTTATGAGTTAATTATATTTGATTCTTTTTTTCCTTGAAAATAAATGCCTGTATTCAACAAAATGAGGTACTTGAAATTTTTTTTTAATTCTTAACACTCCGAGTGTTATGTTGCTTTTACATTACAACGCATTTTGACGAAAAACCAAAACATCTATTCCACACATATTCCCACATCATTCTAGAATCCATGGATTCTTTCAACCTTTAGAAGTGTACTATAGCTCATTTCCTTAGAATAGAATTCCATGAAAAGATTCTATTGACCCTTTCCTTAGAATATAATTCTTTAGAACACTTCTATTGCTCCTTTTTTACAATGGAATCCTCTGGAAAAGTTCCATTGCTCATTTTCTTAGGATAGAATCCTTTGGAAATATTCTATTAATAATTTTCTTATAATAGAATTCCATAGAAACATTTTATTGGTCAGACTATAGGGAACAAGGGAGTGTTATGTGTGAACTCAGAGGGTCAAAGTGCCCTTGAAAAGTATTTGCACTTTTTAAAGTAAAAGAGTGGGAACCCTGCTTCGGTAATCAATGTTTACAAGCATATGACTTAATTCATCCTTGCTATTATTTATTTTAGATCATCGGAGCAAGTGGATTTTGACTTCTTCGGAAGACTCCAGGTGTGCATTTTGTTCTTCAATTCGTGAAATGATGTCACGCATAAAGTCTGCACACAGTAAAGAAAACCCTACATCTGCCACAAATGGAAGAAATCTTTTTAGGTGAAGTCTACTCTGAACAAACACTCAAAAATGTGCGGCACTTCTTTCAAATACAACTTGTGTAACAAGGTGTTTGACAAGGAATATCCTTTGATGTACCACAGTGGGTGTACAGCAGCAACTGAAAGAAATGTGAATGACATTGCACCAAACTGATATTTTGTTGCGTAAGTGCTTTGCAGAAGATAGTCATTGCATATTATTGTTAGTGACATCTTTTGTGAAATGTCAATTTTTACATCATTGCTACTTTTTTGCATTGTTTGCTTTGTTAATTTTTGCATTGTTACTGCAACAGGTCATACATAAGAAATGACAGATAAAGATGCACATTGTAGAGGATGTTCAATTCTGTGAACGATTTGGGTGCCAATTCTGGTAATCCACCTTGTTTGTAGCTTATGGAGTGGCAACCCTTTGCAATTGGCAACACGTTTTCACTTGGAGACGAAAGGTCCTCTACAATATTAGACAAACTAAAAATTCACAAGATGAAAAATGTATTTCTATTGTAATGGCCTATGACTGGCAATAGTGTAGGTCTATTTCAAACAATTTTGTGGACCGGCCTGGTATCCGAGTGATTAGCACTCTGGCCCTTGGTTCAACAGACTAGATTCGAATCCTGGTATTGGCATATAAATACGTAGTAATTCGGAATCCACTTAAAGCAATAAGTCCCGTTTTGATTAGCCCTTGTGTAGCAAAAATCAACCAACAAAACTATTTAGTTTCACAGCTCACATATATAAAAATTGCATTTGAATTATATCGAATATTTAAACTAATTAAGTTTCATTTAATTATATCAATTTAATTATGAAACATCGTAAAAACGGTAACTAATGTTTGATCAAAAAAGAGAAACAGACAAAATATTTCTTCGGAAGTAATTCTAAGACTGGTGGATCAGTCATTACCCGCCTCGGTTTATCTCGACAGTGATCATTAGTTTCACAACCAAATGCTGTTTAACATTAAATTTTCTTTATCAGCAAAGGATCTATAATTTTTCTTTAAAAAATATTCTGGAACGTCTAATGTTATCTTGCGAAACAGATTATCAGAGTACTCGCAGACATCCACCCTCAATGAGGGACTGATATGTTGGATTGTACCGGGAAATGTTACTATCTACCGGCCTCCAGGGATTGTATAACTCAAAAATAAAAAATATTTTTGAACTCAATTAAACAATTTAGTTTAATGAAATGTATTTAAAAAATATATTGTATAATAGCCAGAGTGCTAAATATTTATACATATAAAGCAGAGTTGGCATCTGTCTGTTCTCTATACAAATCTATACTTTTTGACCAATTCACACCAAATTTGGTACACTTATTCTTTGGAACCCTGCGGGCAATGTAGGCTACATATTAACCCCCGTTCTATTTGTCTTGGGTGTGCAGAGGGGTGTAACGTCCCGTCATCCTGGACAGAGCACTTGCTAGAGGGCACTCTCTACCTGTCTGGCTGTGCAGAGTTAACATCTCCAGGAGTCGCCTCTCAAGATGACCTTGGAGGTTTCTTTTAGAATCTTAGAGTATGGCACATTCGCAGATGGGTGCGGTTGCGCTGAAAATTGCTCAGTATCATCGTTTGTGTATCCCGCCTGTAAAATGTGGGATGGAATTTTCAAGCATAAAGTGTAATTGCTTGAAACGTTAATCATGATATCGTTTCAATATGATTTGTCAGCCTTTCATAATGATGGTGGAATTCCGAAATTCGCATTCCTGGTGCAAGGTTCTACAAATAAAAAAATTGCTAAGAAAAAAACTGACTGCAATAATACGATGTATGTCATTTTTTTAGAAAAGGATCTTAAAGGGCATTCACAATCACTCCAAAACTCAAAATCAACTTTTGTATATAGTCATCTCAGTACCAGTTCTTGTAGGTTTGTCTTACCTATAGTACGTGAAATGGATCTAAAGTAAATTGTAGAAGCGATAAAAAATATTAGTTTTAAAAATTATTTTGTGCTCGCTTATTATTTCTCTATATTTGCATTTTCTATGACATAAAAGGGATTTTTTGGACCAGTTTCAATCGACGTTTAACCGATTAAACCCGAGAAACGCCGGGTAAATTCAGCTAGTATGTATATATGTAATGGTTCATATGATCAATCGGTTTATATTAATAATAACCAAATATAAAAAGGTTAAAGTGAATAATTAAGAATTTATCACATGAACCGGTGATTCACTGGTAATTATTAATATTTACCGGTAAGTGTAATTATTATGCGTTATTAATCACATTGACTAAAGTACGCGGTTATAATTAATATTAACCGATTATTATTAAAACTAACTGGATTTATTACATGAATCGTAAAATTAATTGTGCACTTGTTTATCAAAAATATGACATCAGTTCCATATTAATCAAAATTGGAGTATCTAGGTAGGTAGTTGAATTCACCTCACAACATAACTAACAATTGGAGAATCCAGGATGACAAGAAAATTTAAAATATAAAAATGAACAAAAGGTTATAAATATACCAATTTTTAAATGGTAGCACTTCGTTGGTTACATCCTACAATAAATCTTTTTCCACGTCCATAAGAAAACATTCCAATTTTTTTGTACCATTCGATTTCTTAGCCTATTTCGATAGTGCTTTGATTTAAAAAAATGTAAATAAGATTAAGTTAAAATAAACTTTTAGATTTAATGCGAATTTCTATATCCGTTGCTGTGTCAATTGAATCGCTGCAATGTGTTGAAGCACCACAATGCAGTCTACAGTTTTTACAATATTTGGGAAATCATCGTCACCTATTTCATCATTTATCATTCCTTACTTGTTTCCATTTAATGTTATTTTTAGAAATATTCCATTTTGAAGTCTTTTAATGCGTCTAAAAATTCGTTCGGGTTGAAATAATTTATTTTTAAGGTAAGAATTTAATTTTGTCAAACTTTATCTTGCTGGGACCGTCGTGGCTCAGTGGGCATGCATTCCTCCCTGGGTGTATTTCTATCTGCTGTGTCAGTAAAACTTTCAGTGTGCGTGTCTATTACTTGATATTGTATGTCGTGTCTGGTGCAGCATGGCCAGATATGGCCCTTGCGCCATAAAACCAACCAACTTTATGTTGCTTGCTATTTAATTTGAGGGAAATGTATCGGATCCATGCGGGATATTCGTATAGTTTCTCATTGCCTTCAAATCTATCTTCAAAATTAATTACTAGCAGAATTACCGGACTTTGCTCGATTGAATTGGTCAAATGTTGATCGAAAATTCACTTTTCTCTATAATAGCAAAATGTAAATATAGAAAAAAAAATAAGTGAGCGGAAAATAATTTTGTAAACTCCATTTTGACATTTTTATAGCTTCTACAATTTACTTTGAACGAAATACGTATGCTTGCTTTATCCATCCATATAATCCATTTCGTATACATCCCACTATAGTGAAAGACAAAACTACAAAAGGTGATAGTGAGATGATTATTACAGAAGTCGATTTTTTGTGAATGCTTCTTTAAGTTCATTTTCTGTAAAAATGACAAACTTCAGCGTATTATTGCAGCCAGTTTTGCTATCAATATTTTTTTACCTGTAGCACTCTTGAACCAGGAACGCAATATTTCCGAATTCCACCATCATAAAAGACTACAAATTATATTGAGAGATACAATATTCATAACTAATTTCTTTCTAAGCAAATTCAGTTTTTGCTTGAAAATTCCATTTCGCATGTGAAATAACAGCTTGCTCTAAATTAAATATCTCCAGTACAGACGAAGCAACGTTAATCGATTGCAATTTTTCAAAAAGTGGAAGGTCACTTTTCCAGCGTTTTTAAAAAAGAAAATCAATGTTTCAACGAATGTTGGAGATAACAAAGTTGCATAAGAATAGCTTCAACTCGAAAAGTAAACAACCTGATCCTCTTTTGTGATTAACTAAACAAACTTTTTAACTTTTCAAAAGTCTTAGAATATTTTATAACCGTGATATTATTTCAAGATCAGCACAGTTTTATTTAAAATTCCCTTTACTCCAACTGGTATGCAGTTTTAAATCGATTCTGTGTGGCACATTTTTGTCAATTCTGAGATCCGGTTTCTAAATGGAAACCGATTAGAATGATGGATGTTTTTTACCATTGAGTACAGCTTTCAATACAACCACCCAATAATGTAATTTGAATCTTAAAATCAAATGTAAGTTTTACTGATTTTAATTGGCTTGTAATGGAAACCTACATCAAAATTTTAAAAATCATTGAATTACATGGTCACCCGTCTTATTTTAACGTTTATTTCTTATTTTAAAATAACTTTACTTTAGCGTTACCCTTTTCAAAGTAAGACATTGCCGGTTTTGTTTTGTACACTTGATTTATTTATATGAAACGTGAATTCTACAAATCATTATGGCATTGAATTAATGACTTTTGTGAAAAGTTGGCCGAAATATACACATCTCCCGCCAAGAAATGAACCTATGTTTGTAGCGGCATTTTGCCATCGACCTTAAAATGAAATAGACGGAGCATGTGCCCACAGCTTTATGTTATTTCTTCCAGTTGCTCGGTTTGAAGATCTGTCATGTGGTTGTGAGTAAAAGCATGAATCCTAAATTATTGATTGGTTAAAGTGATTATCCACCGTGATCAAAAACACTAGTCTGCACTTCCATAGCCAATCGGCTATGTCGGTTTGTGATTTACCCTTCAGACAGACTCCGCCCACATGATCCGTCGATGTATTTTGCACAAACTAAATAATTTGTAAAAAATTAGAAAATGAAACATTCATTTTGGAGTTGCCAGATACCAAGTAAGAAAATAACACAAGTTCAAGCATAAGTATTATAATTTAATTTGAATTCTTTAAATATAATTTTTTGGAAAAAATTGTTTTCCCAAAAAGTGTTTTACCAGCAATACTGGTAAAACAATCCGAGTTGCGAACCTCAATCGTAATAATACTACAATGTTATTCCTATGGGGATTTCGAATTGTTATAAGTCCCTTTGCACACCTAGGACAAATAGAACGGGGGTTAATATGTAGCTTATATTACCCACAGGGTTCTAAAGAATAAGTGTACCAATTTTATGTGGATTAGTCAACCACCGACCAAGTAACCCAATTTATCACTTCCTGCGGTTCCTTAAGAGCCATAGCACAGTTTGTAAACCCCTGACACACAGGAGATAATGATGCGTTCAATCTATCCCGAAATTTGTACCATTTTGCAGAATACTGGACATAATTACTTTTGAATGGCACCTATAAGAGAAATTGTACATTATTTTACATGTGACCTATAGCAGTCACAATTATGATGTGTAATTTACGTTTCTTTTACTTGTGGCTTTGTTACCTTACAAAGTTCAAATGTTTAACCTTTATTATATATTTTATGCTAATATTTATTGTATTTAAAAATAACGTTTCCATTTTCATCACATTACTTTGAATGCTCTCTCATTTGATATATATATATATATATATATATATATATATATATATATATATATATATATATATATATATATATATAACAATCTGATTCTTTCTTTCATTTTACTATCCTCTAATGATTCATGTTGTTTTTCCAAATGTACTTAATAAATGTTTCTGATAAAGTTCTTGAATAGTCGCCTATCCATGGTGGAAAGCTAAGAACACGTTCACTTATCCAATCTGAGGTTAAACTTCTTTTCATGAAATGGATGTAACTTTAATCAAGTTTGATGCAACATAGAGCTCTTGCAGGGGAACATTAATGTGAAACGTAATATCAGACATTAAAGACGGGCAAACTGTTACTTTAACTGTTTCGTTAACAATTAATAACTAAAAGTTGGTGATAAATTTGCGAGTTATTAGCTGTTGGAAATTGTCTTTAACAAATATGATCAGTTAGTAATTGGTTAAATTACTAGTAATTTCCTCTTTTCCTATCAAATTAATAAATTATATTTTTTCATCAAATTTATAATTTTTTGCAATAAGTGTAGCAGTATTTAGAAATCGTTTTTTGACATTTGATCATAACATTTATACATAACTGTTAATTTGCGATAACGCTTATTTTAACTGCTGTTTGAACATCAGCCCATCTGAAATATGAATGAGGTCTGATCAAGAAGTATCTGACTATATTTTATATTGCATTAACTATATAGCTGTAACGCAGACAAGACAGTCTGCTAGCCCTACTAGGGTTTAAAAATTACCGATGTTATCAACACATACCGGTAAATTACAGACGGAAATTGTAAATGCCGTATCCACTTTATCAAGCCATTGATGGGCATGATTATCCAATTTAAATTGGGTACTAGCGTCGTACTATAACATTCAATGGAAAAAAGAATGTTTAATGTATAAGGAAATAGTGTAAAATATTTTCAATCCAAATCGGTTAAAACAGTACACAGTAAACCAAACATTCATTTGAAGCAGAAACTGATGTCGGTCCTTTAAATAAAAGATACCAAACTGATTAATTAAACCAGGGTCCCTAAACTTACTGAGCGGACGGACACATGTGGATATTGATGCCACAGGCTGGACAGATCTGGGGATCTAACTGACCAAGGAAGGGTTTCAACACAATGGAGGCACTCCTGGGAGAGACGAGCAGAGCATTTTATCGTGCTGGTAAAAGCCTCCTTGGACATGTGACATGAAAGGCAAAACAACTGGTTGCAGGATCTACTGGACATCGCTGCACTGTCAAACTACCTTTACTACCACTACTATAGTAGACCGGCTGTCGTAAATGATGGTTCCCTATACCTTTATATTCACACGTGCTAAGTTTCATTCCAATCGAACACTTGCTTTTTGGGCGTTTCGATTTGTTTTTAGCAGAGTGCATGTACAGGTGGTGGATAAAATATGAGCACCTGTGAAATGATACAAAATATTTATAAGCACGGGTTGGCCTAAATTACAGCTTGCATCCAACGTGGGATGGACAAATACAGGTCATGCAGTGTTCAAGAGAATGAGCATGCATTCCTCGTGCAGAGTGGTCTAGTTCAGAAGTGTGACTGGTGGAAACCTAGCACACACTTGGGCCTCCAGAGGTTCAATTATGTTAAGATCAGGCGACTGATGAGTCCAGGCGTGATGTTCTACGTCATCCTCATGCTCATCGAACCATGCTTTGACACACAGAGCAGTGTGATTGCGAAATAAATTATCCTCTTGGAATATGGGTCATTCGTCTGAGAACAGTCTGAAGCATAGGATGGAGATGATCGCCCAGAATGTTCAGATATTGCACTGCTTTGATCTTCCTATTCAGGACTACAAGTTGTCTGAGACCACGCCAAGATATCGCACAGCATCACAGAGCCCCCATACATGTTTAACAGTAGGAAGGTGGCAGTCGACGTGAAAGGCTTCTGCTTGCGTTTTGCAGACGCACGCAGAAGACCACGTCCAGTGGTCTGAAATAATGTAAATGCAGATTAGCCAGACTAGAAGACTAAACCCCACTGCTGTTTTGTCCAGCCTCTGTTCTAGGCACCATTGTCATCGCTTCAAGGCATTACGCAGTGTCACCAATGGTTTTGGAATAGTTGCTCTGCCACGAATGTTCGTAGCATGCAGTTCCGTTGGATAGCTTTATTGTTATAGGGTCGTGGAAGAGTGTTCATCTCAGGTTATCCGAGACACCGTTTCGCGCTACTATCCGCTTCAGCACCCGTCTATTTTTGTCAGTGAGCTTTGATTTCCATTGTTCTGTTTCGAAGATGACGTCTTACAGTGTTTTGTGCAGGCTGTCACAACAGTTGATCCAGTGATCCTTGCAGCACCCACTAGGTTGACTGTTTTCTCCAATGAGGCGCTTCCCGATGATCATGCCTCTTTAAATCTGAGAGGTCGGATATAAGGTGTTTTACTACTAGCAGAATGTTCACATATAACCCGTAAGTAGGCAGGCAGTTAATTAACGTCGCACTGGAGCTTCACAGCGGGCTATTGGCGACGGTCGGGGATCAATCCCGCAGGGAAAGATCCAAAGACAACGCCTCGTAATTTTGAACCTCGGTCAGATGACGAGGTCAACACCTGCGCTGGCACCCCACTCTCCAGACTTCCACACCAACGTAAGGACATTTGAAGTCACGACAGATTTAACGTGCACCAGCCTCCACGCACACGGTCTTTGGTTGGATCGAGTTTCGAACTGGCATTCAATGTCAAAAGGTAGTGCAAAGATTTGTTGTGCAAGCGAAACATTAAGCAGCAGTTGTTGAACGTTACGAATTTTCTAAGGATAGAAACGCAGAAGGTTCCGAACATTGACGCTGCCCATTATAACATTTGACATCCTGTCCTCTTCCATTTTGGTAGATACATCTTAAACCACCTGTGCAGCAACAGGTTTTTTCCTTTACCGGGTTTCACTTTCAACGACTGTTTCTCCCAATTTTTAGATATTTTCTCGTAACCCATTCGCAGAAATTGGACCTTTTCAAAGACTTTCAACACCTAAATCTCCTCAAAGCTTCTGGTGCTGAATACACGTTTTGGTAGAACAATTTCACCAGTGACGCACATTCTCGTAAATTTAACATTTAACATCTCGTTAATTTAAGTGGACTCCCTCTTAACCGGTCATTTCGGGACCGGGACCCAGACCGGATAACGATTTGGCCGGTTAAACCGTCGCTCCCTTAATAGCATTAAAATACACTCCCGAAATCGTTTTTATTAGAATAAAACTAAGTATATAGCCTACTTTATTGCAATATGATATGTATAATCAAGAAAACTTAACCTGGAAGAACTTCCTTCGTTGGAAAAAACTAAACACATGCTACTGTATTTACAGTACATAATTGGCCAGTGGCGGCCGGTTAAAGCGGAGGCTGGTTAAAAGGTGGCCGGTTAAGAGGGAGTCCACTGAAATTTTTATTTCAAGACAAAAAGGAGAATGAAAAAACTTGTGAGGATGTTTGAATAGTGCTAAGATATATGTAAAAGAAAATTTGCATATCTGTGATTCCATACAAGCCGAAAATCACCTGATATAGTAAGTACTTGAATTTATGTCGCACTGGAGCAACATAACGGGTTATTGGCGACAGTCCGGGATCAATCCCGAAGGAAAAGATTCAAGGACAATGCCTCGTAATTTTGAACAACAGTCCGATGACGAGGTAAACACTTGAGTGGGAAGGGATTGGACCAAAGAGGAAATATAAAAGTACAGTGAACAATGGTAACCTTTTTATTTACTCAGGATCATGTGACCAAAACTAGTAGTAACGTGACCCTTAGACTACTTTCGTATGCCTGGAGGAAACGAACATTCTTCATCTGATTGAACCACGGGACGGGAGAAGACGTCCATTCATTGATTTACCATCTGATTGGTCCGCGCTACATGGTAATAGACTGGTGATTTCACCATTTCCCTCGCCACTCTATACGAAATGCGCATTCACGATCTGTCATGTCATAAGGCGTTATATCGCCAAACGGAGCGATAAGATGTCAAATCGGTCAACCAAATCAATTTTTCACAGAGCAATCACGCGACTACTAGACGACATGTTGGTCACTTTTTGAAGCTCCTCTCAATAGCAATGCTCAGTCTGGTTACATTTCACGTCTATGGAGTGGACAAGAGAAAAACCTCTTGTCTATTCACCTAGACTTGAGTGACCAAGGACTCGCCCTTCCCAAAATATTTTAAATATTACAAAATACACATTGAAGCTAACGTAATCATATCTGAAACAGTCAAAAAAGTAACGTGCACTCAGCATTCGGCCTTTCGATTGAAATAGAAAACCGGGTAGAGATTTGGTCTCACAAATTATTTTCTGGATACGTGCCTGAGAGTTCCATTGTTACTTATTTGAAAAATGATTCGATACCTATTGATTTTTTATCTGCCGATTGATTGCGGGGTGTTAATCGAAAAATAATTCGCGAATCTCCTCTCTCTCCAAAAGAAATGTCTCTTTCGTTTCTTACCTATACTGAGCGAACTGTATAACATACTGATAAGTATTGTAACGTAGTGGGCAGAGTGGGGTGCCAATAAACACGACTGCACAGCCAAAATTAGAAATAAACTAACGCTTATTTTAGGATAAGGTATTTTACAGTATGTACAGTCGGGATTTGTATCCCTGGTTGTGAGCGCTACAAAAAGGGGAAATGGAATCTCAGTCTTGTCCTGCCAGTGCCGGTGGGAGACAGTTCAATCACAGGGGGCGTTGTGCACCTCTAAAGTCCATCTGGAGTTTAAGAAGACCACCATGATAGACCACTCCGATAGATGTTTCGGGATTTTCGACCGTAGGTCGATCTACCTCTGATCCCGAGCAGTTGCTATGGACGCTACAGTATTACCGGAATTCAATACAGAAAATAATTATGAACTTAAACTCAATGGCACCTACATCACTATCGTCATAAGGGATGAGCCCGCGGAGGAGACTAAAGTGGTCTTGAGCCCCTCCCATACCTTAAAAGGCGAAAATACCCGTACTTGATATATAGCAAGAAAGACTGAAACTTTATCAAAAAGTATTTCATGGAGGAGTTGGGTTACATGCTACATAAACTACTATATTCTACGTTAATTTTTGTAGTGGTGGCTGAGTTTGCACCACAATACTCGTCCTCAAGAATTTAGCAGTGGTTGAATTCAATACATGTTAGGTACGTAGGTTGTTGAAGCAACGTCGCACTGGAGCAACACAACGGGCTATTGACGACGGTCCGGGGTCAATCACGAAGGGAAAGATACCTTGTAATTTTGAACCACGGTCAGATGACGAGGTCACACCTGAGCTGGCACCCCAGTCTCCAAACTTTCATACCACGCCAACGTGAGGACGTTTGAGGCCGCGACAAATTTAACGTGCACCATCCCCCACATACTACAGGACGGTCTTTGGTTAGACCGAGTTTGGAACTCGCAACCCTCCGGTTTGCTAATCCGATACTCTTCCAACCGGGCTACCGCGTCCTGGAATTCGATAGATGCTGCCCCCAGATTGCCGATTGCGTGATACCGTGGGAGCTGTATTGAGATCACGGGTGTATTTCCGTATGCGTGGTCATGCAATTGATGATTGCGACCTTTGATTGTCATATGTTACCTTTAGCAGCCGAATGTGTGTCGCCGTGTGAGGTGAAGGTTGAGTAGCAACGAAGATTGAAGCCGTGATAGGAGTAGGAGCAGTGTCTGTTATCACAGGGCTTCAGACAGTTGGAAGTTATTAGCATTTCAAGGGCAATTGAACTGTTCATCGTGGACCATCCATCAAAGTGCGGGCCGAATGTAGCAAAGCGTGAAAGTCAGTGCAACTTTGTCAACCAAAAAAATATTTTTTGGTGATTTTGGGTTACACTACTATACATACCATGTATTGTAAAGTAATTTTGTAGAGGTGACTAAGTTTATCACAAATTGCAATTGATGATTGCGATCTTTGGTTGTCGTATGTTACCTTTAGCAGCCGAATGTGTGAAGGTTGAGTAGCAACGAAGATTGGGGGGGGGGGAAGCCGTGATAGGAATAGGAGCAGTGTCTGTTATTACAGGGCTTCAGACAGTTGTTGGAAGTGATTAGCATTTCAACGGCAATTGAACTGTTCATCGTGGACCATCCATCAAAGTGCCGGCCGATTGTTGCGAGCGCTATCATGTTTTTTTAAGTGTGCGGCGAGTGTTCATATCACGTCTACCAGTTACCAATTTAGCAAAGCGTGAAAGACAATATAGCTTGTCAACAAAAAAATATTTTTTGGTGATTTTGGGTTACACTCCTATACATACTATGTATTGTAAAGGAATTTTGTAGAGGTGACTAAGTTCATCACATATTGCTACCTTCTTTTAAAATACGTTTATGAAGATTTTTTAGACATCTTGCAGTAATCAGCAAATCTTCATTCATCATAAAACCCAAATCAACCAACCATATTCTTATTCATTGGCCCAACAGACGGTGTAGGCCTTAGCCTTTTTAATAATCCCGTTCGATCTTAACCTGTTTATTAAGAATTCTCCAGTTGTTAGTTTTTCAAATGCCCTTGCCTGTCCTCGCTTACACAGTCAATCAATATACGCCTTGGTCTTCATCTATGACAAACTCTAATTGGCTAGGTCATAACTATTGTTTGGTGCTAATTTCATCAGCATTTGAATGATACGCCGAGCCCATCACATTCTCTACTTATATCCCATTTCAATAGTGCCCCATCACCTTTTTCAGAGATTGGGCAAGGTAAATTAAAACACAAAAATACTTTATACTCTTTGTGAATAAGGAGTTGGGACGCCATTTGCCTTCAATACAGTTTCCTTCGTCTTGAAGTAGTCACTTTGATCCTACTCTATACAAATAAATACATTTGAAATTTTAAAAATCTTCTCACAAATATGGCTCATTTTTATCTCGACGTTCTCATCATCTCAAATAACTACTCTATTTTAAAGTAGAGAATTTATGATGTCAGTCGCAGATTTGATTGTAGAGATGTCTGGAAGAATTTTAGGGTTCCATGTGTGGGAATTACGCCATTTATCATTATTCGTTATGACTTATCATCGGCACTATCGGAATATTCAGGTAGTTAATTAACATCGCACTGGAACAACAAGGCTATCGGCGACGAATCCCGAAGGGAAGATCCAAAGACAACGCCTCGTAATTTTGAACCACGGTCAGATGACGAGTTCAGCACCTGAGCTGGTACTCCACTCTCCAAACTTCCACATCACGCCAACGCGAGGACATTTGTGGCCACGACAGATTTAACGTGCACTAGGCCCCCGTCCATGACAGTCTTTAGCTAGACTTAGTTTCGAATTCGTAACCCTCCGGTTGTGAATACATTGCTCTTTCAACTGGCTGTCCGGAATATTCAGTGCAGAAAAGAAAGAAAATGTTAATCCAACGGTATCTATACTACTTTCATAAATTTGATTGCAGAGATATTTGGTGTTTCATGTGAGCATTACGCCGTTAGTCATTATGACTTATTGTCGGTATTATTGGAATATTCAGTGAATGTCATGGATTTAATTGCAAATATGTGATACTTGGTGTTCCATGCGGGCATTAAGTCATTATACGTAATTCTTAGCGACTTCTCTTTGGTATTACGGGAATATTCAGTGCAGGAAAGAGTAAAAAACTCCAACCCAAGGTATCTTTACAACTATCGTCGCATATGTAACTGTAGAGAGGTCTGGAATAATTTCAGTGTTCTAAGTGGCCATTACGCCGTTATTCATTATTCGTAGAGATTTATTGTCCGCACTACCGGAATATTCAGTGCAGGAAAGAAAATACGCCAACACCCCGCATATATATTACTATCGTCATAGATTTGATTGTATAGATATCTGATTCATCATTCGCAATGATTTCTTGTCGGTATTACCAGAATATTCAGTGCAGGAAATATAGAAAATGCTAACCCAAAGACATCCTGTACTACTATCGTCATAGATTGTACTGTAGAGATATCCGTTGCTTCATGTGGGCCTTATGCCGTTATTCATTATGACTTGTCGGTATTACTGGAATATTCAGTGTAGGAAATAGAAAACGCTAACCCAACGGTATCTACATGTCTATCGTCATGGATTTGATTGTAAAGATGCCATACCTGACGTTCCATGCGGGCTTTACACCGTTATTCATTATTCGTAATGATTATTGTCGGTATTACCGGAATATTCAGTGCAGGAAATATAGAAAACGCCAACCCAACAGCATGTGTACTACTATCGTCATAGATTTGATTGTAGACATCTGGGCTTCATATGGACATTACGTCGTTATTCATTATTCATTGTGACTTATCGTCGGTTGTTCAGTGTAGGACAGAGTAGAAACCTGCAACCCAACAGCATCTTTGCAACTATCGTCACAGATTTGACTACAGATGTCTGAAAGAATTTCAGTGTTTCATGTGGGCAGTACGCCACTATTCATTATTCGTAATGATTTACTGTCGGTATTACCGGAATATTCAGTACTGAAGATCTAGAAAACGCCAACCCAACTGCATCCACACTACTATCGTCGCAGATTTGATTGCAGAGATATCTGGTACATCATGTGGGCCTTAAGTCGTTATTATGGGTAGTGATTTATTGTTGGTATTAATTTCATATTCAGTGCAGGAAATATAGAAAAAGCCAACCCAACGGCATCCTTAGATTCTATTGATCAGATATTTGTTGCTTCATGGGGGGGGGCAAAACGCCGTTATTCATTATTCGTAGTAATTTCTTGTCGGTATTACCGGAATATTCAGTGAAGGAAATATAGAAAGCGTCAACCCAACTGCATTCACACTACTATCGTCGTAGATTTGATTGCAGTGATAGCTGGTGCATCATATGGTCCTTACACCGTTTTAAACACACTTGAGACAATCTTCACCAAGGGATGAGGCAACTGCTGCTTTTATTTTCAACATCTTTCCTATCCGTCTCGTTCTTCAGTGGAGGTGTTGGAGATGAAGAGATGAAATACACGATATCGGGATGACGTCAGCCCTATCAGAAGACTAATACAGCGGAGAAATAAACAAAACATTCTTGAAATGCGTGTCGCAGCAGTCTTAACTGAATCTTCAACGTGGACGGATCGATCAACAGGTTTTATGTGAGTGTTCGCCCTTTTGATTTTCAATTATTGTCTTCGCATTGTGCAGCTTTCATTTACTTATCCAGTATTTCTTGCAACAGGTCTTGACACCCCGAACGTCTATACCCAGGAAACTGAAATAACTCATCGTTTTGGTAAGTAATGTTTGAATAATTTTTATATAGCTTAACCTCCTAGTGGTTGGATGGAGGTATCTCGTCGTTAGCAAAACTGACCAGATCCTCATGGATGAGATACCATCGTCGTTTGAAGAGAACTGACTAGATCTTGATCTCGTTATTATAAAAAAATCGGCAATACCTTGATGACAAGATTAATAAAATTCATTAGTAAAATTGGTCAGATCTTGATGGACGAGATATCTCATCATTAGTAAAATTGGTCAGATCTTGATGGACGAGATATCTCATCATTAGTAAAATTGGTCAGATCTTGATGGACGAGATATCTCTTCATTAGTAAAATTGGTCAGTTTTTGATGGACGGGATATCTCGTGGAAACCACTTGGAGGGTTAACCCTTACAAGGACGGTGAGACGTCTGGCGTCCAACCTCCTTGAAAGGGTTACTGTTAAGTATATGAATATTCAAGTACAGTAGGCTGTTAAGGTATATAAATGTTCTCTCATTTGATATTATGTTGTCTAGAGGTGCTCTAGGTGGGTAGTGAGACAACCCCTTAAAAAGCGGGAGGAAAACTAAATTTGTTACATGCAAAATGCATTCATATGAGATGTGGCCTCTTCACCCATGCAGTTTTTTTGTTTTCATGTTGCTTTTAATATTTTTTTAGAGTAGTGCCCTTCAAAAGGTTAACGTTATTACTTTGGTAGAGTTCCTATTTTTTTCACATGAAGTAGTGCATATTCAGAGGGGGCACGAGAGGCCAAGGGCACCCCTCCATACCAAAAAAATTATCCCGTTTTTACAAAAATAAATGCTGACGCTTGCTTAATCCTCGTAGTTTTGCTACGCCTTAAGTAGAAAAAGTGTACAGTCGGCAGGGTGATTCTCTGAACAAGAGTAAAATAGCTTCATACTTGGTTTCATGTCCATTCGCCTAGACTCAGACGTATTCAAGGAAAGGCCCATGGGGCTCCCCTCCAGATATAGATTTTATGTTAAAAATAGCAGTTAAAAATACACGCCGAAACTTGTCTAATCTGCGTAAGTCGAAGTTTGGTTAATCATACAAGTAAAACATTAGTAGATATGTTTCTCATACAATTAATACACAGTGAGAAAGAAGAGTAGACCACCTCCGAAATTATTTTTCTTTTTACGTGCCCTTAGGTTCGGATTTCTCAAAATCAGTCGACGTTCATTTTTACGAACCCCAAGAGACCAGGGGTAAAGTTTATCGAAATGGAAATTTCATTAAAAGGGAAATGCAATTTATATTTGGTAGGGATTTAATGATGATTCGTAAAATCGTTGGGTTCTTAAACTGCGAGTTCGTTAAAACGAGTGTCGAGTCTTCAAAAGCACAAAACTAGAATATATAGGCAATCTTTGGTAGAATTTCCATGCCAGTTGGGATTGTTTCATGCCTACAGCGCAATTCCTTATGATTAAGTTTTCTCTCTTGATGTTGCTTAGAGTAGTGTTATGCGTTGCGAATACCCATATTGGGGCCCTGATCATACTTTTTACTCTATAAATGTGTATTAGTTATAAAAATAACAATATATACATTAGAATATAATAAATTAATAATAAAAAACTGGGTGAAATTAATGAATTGTTTCACTTAACAGAAAAGTATTCCGTATTACATCCATAATCCGAATGAATCAGGGCTTTGATTTCCATTCCAACGCCACAAAGCTTTCCTCGTGTAACAAAAATGACCAAACCAACCAGACACTAAGCTGATAGAAGGCGTGAATATATTATGCAAATTTTAATATCTTTTAACCCTCTAAACGTTACGATATTTCCTAGAAGTGTATTATTACTTATCTCCACACGCATAAGGAGTAAATAACCTCATTCATTAGTTGAAAGAAACCGAGGAATGATTCTATCGGTAAAGAAGGTTCAAACTAGTTAAGTCATGCAGAGAAGACTGAAGGTTGCAGAACGTACATATGCGTGTGAACCCCTCAGAAGGTTAAAGATCTCTTAAATTTGTATCTATCACATATTGAATGTCAAAATTATGTGCATTAGAAATTTTAAAAAATTTCAAACAAAATATGAGGATTTTAAATTGTGTATAAAACCTTTAGCAAACAGTGCCTCATCAATCTTGCTTCAAGAGGGAGAGCTACAACTATCTATCTCTGAAAACTTTATTTGACTGAAATAAGCATTTTGAAATCGCAATAATGCTCGATGTTATTCATACAGACATTCTTCTGCACATTCAGGAAAATTCAGCTCTTAAATTTCAAGTCTCCTCTCCAGTTATTGTCGCTGCTTTGTGCACAATTTCGTCTCTCCGCAAAGCTATATTTCGATAGATTTCAGCCACGTACGAACTGATATCGATATATCCCAGACAGTAAACTCTTAAAACAATCTCTAAACTCTTAAAAACATGAATTGGTATCATTATGTCTCAGATAATAAGCTCTTAAAACAAACATTTAACTTTTAAAAACAATCTGTTTTTTTAAGAATTTAACCCTCTTGGTGGTTGTCTCAACGAGGTATCTCGTCATTAGCAAAACTGACCAGATCTTTATCGACGAAATATCTCGCAAAACTGACCATAACTGACATAAACAAATCTTGATGGATGAAACATCTTGTCATCAGAAGAAAACTGATCAGATTCTGATCACGTTATCATAAAAAATTGGCAATATCTTGATGACAGGTTATCTAATCATTGGCAAGATTGGTCACATCTTGATGGATGAGATATCTCGTTGAAACCACTCACGTTGGCGTGGTGTGGAAGTTTCGAGAGTGGGGTGCCATTTCAGGTGTGACCTCGTCATCTGACCGTGGTACCAAATTACGTGGTATCGTCCAAGGATCTTTTCCTTCGGGTTTGATCCCCGGACCGTCGCCAATAGCCCGTGGTGTTGCTCCAGTGCGACGCCAATCACCTACCTCGTCGAAACCACTTGGAGATTTAAACACTACCACAATAGACAATGGGAGTAGCTGGCGTTTAAACGAGAAGGGTACCCGAGCCTAATTCGTTTCCTCATCCGTCCCTGATGATTTTGATCACATCATAAGCCAATCAGGGTTATTAAAAGCAAATTTGCAAGAGGCAACCACAACGGAATATCTAAATGAAGAGGTGAAATGGCTCAGGGGTCATTGCAAAGAGGGAAACCACTTGTTGGCAACTTGGTACGTGGCAAAAAGAATGGGATGGGAGTGAAGCAGGCAGTACAGCTCATGAGGTATTCTCAAGCGTGACACTGAAATCGACAAGTTAGACCATGGAGGAGACACTCTTTCCAGGGCATGGTCCACTTCCATCTTACCTGAAGAGGTTTAAAATATTCAATTTGGAAAATTGCTCCTATGGTGAAATTGTCACATCTCTGTACTATATGATGATCCCTTACAGCATTATGGCATATGAGGACACTTGCCGACACCACCTTAAAATCTAGTGACTCAGGAACATTGCTTATAACAAGGGCTCAAGGGTCAAATTTATTGGCATGGTGAGATTCAGAGACTCATCAGGACTTGATAGCCCCAATTGACTTCAATGTGTATGTTATCTATGCAGTATAATGTAATATAATGTGTAGGTGTAATTAACAGGTGAAAAACCTATCATTCTAACCTCTGTGGCATGCTCCACTCATCCCAACCACTCATTTAAACTGCTACAGTGTCTCACGACACTAGGCACTGGAGTATGTGATGGTGTTAATTATAATTATCAGTTTCCTAAACTATTTCTTTAAAAGATTAAGGAGATTGTTTGATACACTGCTGCTTGTGAGACATTTAGGTGTAATGCCATATAACAGTTAACCCTCTGAGCGTCCGAGAGGATTTCTGAGTTGTGTAGTAGCGAGATTCCCGAGTTGTGTAGTTGTGGACTGGACCCCACAACACACACAATGACTAAATAACCACATCTTTCTAAAGAATCCATGAACTCTTTCAACCTTAAGAACACCCTTATTCTATTGATCCTTTCCTTAGAATAGAAGCCTTTGGAGCGATTTTATTAGTCCTATCATTAGAATAGAATCTTTCTTTGGAACGAATCTATTGGCCCATTCCATAGAATAGAATTCCTTTGGAAGATTCTATCGGTTCTTTCCTTAGAATAGAATGGAAGGAAAGATGGTATTGCCTTTGGAAAGATGGCATTGCTCTTGTTTTTTTATATTACAATCTTTTGGAAAGATTCTATTTTCCTTTCATTAGAATAGAATTCTTTGGAAATATTCTATTGGTGAAGAAGATTAAAATCGGTTAGAAGCCATGCAGGGAAAACTGCAGGTTGCAAGGTGGAATTATGCGTGTCAACCCTTCAGGAGGGTTAAGGAACAATGCTACATTATAATTTATAATTTTCCAATCATTAAAAATATCATATTAGTTTCCAAACTGTTACCACTTGAAGACAGATCAAATCCGAAAATCTACTAAATGCTTTTTCAATAAAACACCCGGCTAGTTCGCGCATCTATAAGTTCCACAAGGTCAATCTATTAGTTCTATATCGGCGCCTATAGTCCTTCATGCATAATAATAAATAAATGAACGCTACTTTAAGAAAGTAATACTTCTGTATAGTAGGTAAGGGTATGATACTACAAAATACAAATTTCATTACTTTTTACAACCACAATAAAAAAGATACTGAGAAAATGGATGGTCTGGTTCTTCTAATAGGTTCTATCCGGACAATTCATTCCTCCGAGATCAGTACAGTGAAAACTAAAACCGATTAAATACAAATAATACACGTTGAGTGCATTCTAATCAAAGTTAGGAAATACTACATATCCTAATTGTGATTATAATTAAAGAAATTATTAACTAAAGATGTGATTAACCCTCCTAGTGGTTGTCTCGACGAGATATCTCGTCATTCGAAAAATAATGACCAGATCTTGATGGACGAGATATCTCGTCATTAGAAAACTGACCAGGACTTGATCTCGTCATCATAAAAAAATCGGCACTATATGAAGAGGTATCTCATCATTAGCACAATTGGTCAGATCATGATGGACAAGATATCTCGTTGAAACCACTTGGAGGGTTAAAACAATGATGAACAATTAAAAAATTAAATGCACAGATGACGAAATTTGATTAATCTTAGATTAAAAATTTAATTCTAAAACCGGGAAAAGTTTTTTCAGTACATTGGAAGCTATTCTGCCCCTTCTAAGGTAAATACATTTGTATTCTAAAAATGCCACATGACCAAATTTTTGGGAATCCGTGTATTAGTGCATTTGCACTTGTGTACGCCCTCATTCACAACAAAACAGCGTATCGGAGGCGTGTGCTTAAAGTAAACAGTGTGTAACTATAGCTTTGTTTTGAAAGGTTATTGGCTACTCTTAACCACTGCCCTAATTCTCACTGATAATGCGACCTTCGACATTTGAACGCTAACGAGAGAAAGGACAAAATTTCATTGCTTATTGTATGGACTCAAGACGCGAACTGTGTATTGGTTGTAGATGGTTTAGATAGGGAACACCTTGTTTTTCTCGTGAGCGCAAATTAAAACTCAAGTCATTCATACTTAGTCATTGTAGATTTGTAGATTTCAACTATGTAAACAAAGTTGGCTTATAGTCCGAGTCTGGCGAGTTGGCTGATGTCACGTGGTCTTGAACGAGTCTATTCGTAAAATTAGGGGGCAGGTTAAACTTAAACAATTCGTTCCCACAATTGGCGACTTTAACGGCAATTCTGACTCGGAGCTTATCATACGGAAGCGGTGCCGGAAGCGATAGCAGAGATTACCCTCGAGGTGGCTAAATAAATCTTTACTTACTGTGATCGCCATATATTGCGTATGGAAGACCTTTTCCCTGACGATCCACTTACCACCTTTGTAAAAATGGATTTCTCCAAGCTAGTCTGCCCTCTAACCGAAGCAACACTTTTCGTATATTTCACCTATGATTCGCGGAAATTTTACACTGATTTTACTAGATTCCAGGACACGTTTCTGCTTGTTGCAACCTACAATATTCCATGGATAATTCGTGCTCCTTGGACACCCTGTTGAATGCGTCGCTGCTAGTAGAACACATTTGTCACAGTTTTAAAGCATTATATTTAAATCGCCAACTTGGAGAATTAATTGTGAAGGGCAAGGTAAATCCCAGTTGCTTCATATACATGGTTATCGTAATTAAAATACCTATTCAGAACACTCAGTGGATCAAACCAATAAGCAGATTGACACTAAAATATATTTACTGTCTGTCATTCGCCACAACTGCTTGCGCCCAAAAGTCTGAATGGTAGCGGTCGCAATAAAAACAGGGCTCGTTCATTTTGAGTATGGGTGACACTGGAGGATATCTTAATTTTATTTGTTTTGGATGAATGTTGTCGGCGGAGAAAGGTAGGTAGTTCAATTAACGTCGCACTGGCGCAACATAGCGGGCTACTGGCGAGGGTCCGGGTTCAATTCCGAAGGGAAAGATCCGAGGACAAGACCTCGTAATTTTGAGCCACGGTTGCTAATCTACTATTCTTCCAACGACGGCAGAAAGGTTGTTTACTAGACCTTGACAACAAGAGTATTTACTAGATCCTGGCAAGCAAAAATCATAAACATATTTCCGATTTGTCATTAAGTGCACCAATTCGACAAATTTGAACACATTTCTTCAATCATTCCTGTGGAAAATGGGATATATTCCGTCTCTGTGTCAACAGACAGACGCATGTTTTGTTGCCAGAGCAGTTCTCTCGTGGTAGACAGAACAAACTTCTCTAAGGAAGCAGAAAAGGATTCTGCAAAAAAAAGTTCAAAATTGTCCCCTAGATAGCTCTTTAAAGAAACACACGAAACAAAACACAGCAAGTAACGGAGACGAACCTAAAACGACATATCAAGCTTTGATTCCTGC
Organism: Meta bourneti; assembly: GCA_933210815.1. Classification (NCBI taxonomy): domain Eukaryota; kingdom Metazoa; phylum Arthropoda; class Arachnida; order Araneae; family Tetragnathidae; genus Meta; species Meta bourneti. Next base: position 81,963,001 of record OW119928.1, read on the forward strand.
ATTTGCAAACATTTCGAATAAAGTCAGTGAAAGCAATGTCGCTTGTGTCGCTGCAAGCAAAAAAAATCTGATTTGCATGCCACACAGATTGCAGCTGAGTCTGGGTATAAAAATGCTGATTAATGTCATTCTTATCAGCTACGGATGGCTCTCACTTTACATGATTGTGCTTTATTGAGTGAGACGGCTTCCGATCCGGAAGCCGTCTCTGAGTTCATGTGATTTCTGGTTCTGGAGCCATTTAACAAATATGGTGTACGTCAAATTTGAACGGTGGTCTACACACTAAGCAATATTCCTTACATCGCTTAACAGTCTGTGCACGGGCATGATCCGTTTTGGACAAATAAATGCTTTTTCATTGTGCTCTTGTGTGCTTTGCTGTTAAACGCCCCTAGTGAACGGCTTTTTAAAACTTTTTGCAGAATTCTTTGTTTGCAGTCTTTAGTCTGTACACATATCACACCACGGCTGCAATACCGCAATAACTAAAAAGTGTATTTCTAGTCTTATACGTTGAAATACTGTAAATACATGCTTCTACACGCTACAAACCTGCCCCAATTGTAGATTCTAGTTGTGGCAGGAACTGTGAACCTTAGCGTAACTTTACCTTCAGTGCAATTTACAAATAATTTTATCTCTCAAGTATTGATTACATTGTACAGTTGCGGAGAAACAACGACAACCCCCTTTATTTCGAGCGCATTATTCATAGTAGAGCAAATTCAATAGGGAATAACGTCCTCTACAAATTTTTATGCAAAACTATTGAATGCAGCTTGGCCGTCTTCATATCAAGTTTTGCATCAACAACAAAATTTTCAATAACTACGCCATTTTTTGATGCCTTAATCAGATTCTACGTCGTCGAATTTGTCTAAATATGAAATTTCACGAATTAACTATCGTTATATCCGGAGATATTCAACGTTAAAGCCGTTGTCCATTGTGTAGCACCTCCACATTGAAAGTCGCTATTCGTAGATCGAGAGTATTCGTAGTTAATCAAGAACTGTTCATTTGTTGCGTGACTAAAAGAAGATTACAAAGAGCTTTAACCCTCCTGGTGGTTTTTCTCGACGAGGTATCTCGTCATTAGCAAAATTGACCAGATCTTGATGAACGAGAAATTTCGAAAGAATGGTAATTTTGTATTGTGTAATAACTATTTAATTTCACAGTCAACTTCAATTTTTAACAGTTAGTGATATAACTGTTAAACTTATTCAGTAACTATTAAATAAACTTTTTATAATGACGGTTAATAACTGTTATCGCAAATTAGCAATAGCCGTTAAGACTGTCATCGTAAAAACATAGTTTTGCCAATCTCTACATTTAGTTCAGCTGTACCACACATGACAGGTAGAAGGCACTGTCCATTAGATTACATAAATGAAATTTCCAAACATTTTTCAAAAATTTGTATTCCTCAGGTTTTTGTCATAATTTTGTTCACCTTTTGGGTGCCCATCTAAAACCACCGTAGTGACGGAAATTTAAGTGTCCAGAACAAAAACTATCCAGAGGAAAGAGCTGAAATTTTTTAAGGTAATATTAGAAGTCTTTCTGAATCGATTTCTGTCAGAATATATATCAGGGCTCCTATACATAATTTTTTCGAATATTAATTTAATAATATTGCAAATTAAAAATTATTTCAAACTAAAACATTATGTATATTTTGTTTGGATACCTTAATAGCAACATCCTACAAAATATAAGAATTTTATTTAGGAAGATATCCATTAAAGTCTGGGAAACTGATTCAACATTAGGAGGTCCTAACTTTCTGTATTCATGAATGACATGAAACTTGGTATCCGAAGTTAAATTATGATATAGATTCAAAATTTTGTGTCAAAATGGGGGGTTGTTATTGGAAATTATGAAGTTGGTGCTCAATTTAATATACTACTGTTTGTGAAAATTGCAACATTATGAAAGAATCATCAGAAATAAATGAAATTTATTCCACGAATCACTTATAGTGGTTTAAATAAACGATTAAATTTACAGAGCAATAAAACAAAAATAATGCAGAAAATCAATATCTTGTGCAGCCGCCACGCGTAGAGATGAAAGCCTGTACACGTCGTGGCATGGAATCATACAGATTCTGAGATTCTGAATGTCATGCTGGGGAATGGGATTCCAGATGGCCTCTATCTGATGCCAAAGTTCAGCCGTACTCTCTGCCCGACGAGCGGTACGAGCGAGTTTCCGTCCGATGTTCAATGGGCATGCTCAATGGGCGACATATCCGGGGAACGTGCAGGCCATGGAAGAAGCGGAACCTGTCGTGCACTGAAGAAGGCTTGTACATTCCAAGCAACATGTGGACGGGCACTGTCTTACTGAAATACAGCTCCGGGAATGCGTTGCAGGAGGGGTAGGACCTCGGGCTTCACAACTTCCCTGATGTAGCACTCGTTGTTCAGGGTCCCCACAATTTGGAGTAGGCGGGATCGCCCATGATATCCAATTGCGTCCCAGACCATAACGCCAGGCGTTTGTCCAGTATGACGCTGAATAAGACACTCCGGGAGAAGGCGTTCACCTCTGCAGCATCTGACGAATACGCGTCCATCGTTATAGTCCAGATTGTAGCGGGACTCATCTGAGAAGACGACTTGTTGCCAATAGGCACGCCATTGGCTGTGTTGGTGAGCCCATTATAGCCGGAGGCGTCGGTGGTTCAGCGTCAAGGGAATCCTGCGCATGGGAATCCTTGCACGTAGTCCATGGCGCAGCAGACGTCGACGAACCGTGGGGGCAGAGACAATGACGCATCTGTAGACGTGCTCCAATGTTGTGCCAACGCACGAGAGGACTCTGTATGGTCTGTCACCGCCATGCGGATGAGGTGTCTGTCGTCCCGTGGTGACGTTATATTGCGTGACACACTGCCGGGGTTTCGACTTGTCCGGGTTCTCCATGGTCTATCTCTTCCACACACGCATCACTGTTGTGGCATTACGCCCCGTGCGTGTGGCGATTTCACGATACGAAAGTCCACCCTCACGGAGGCCGATCATGCGGACCCGTTCGAAGTCCTTTAGTTGCTAGTATGGCACTCTGTGCTTTTGGAGAGGGATATTGACTTCTAATCAATCATTTACAGCAGTCAAATGACGATACACACATTTTAGCGCACCTTTACAGTGCTTTTTATACACGGCTCACTTGGAGATTTAGAGGGTGTTTCTCGGCCCACACATGCGTGATCGCTTTGTAATTCTAATCATTTGCATAGTCTAACCTGTTTTGCATTTCCTGCGAGTTTCGTTTAATTTGCATGATTCCTTCATGGTGTTGCAATTTTCACAAACAGACGGCTTCTTAAGCGAATTTGATGCATATGAATTTATAGAAGACGTTATTTCCTGTCGAATGCCATCTTTCAATTTGCTCCACTGTTAAAGTCGTTTGAATGAAGAGAGGTGGTTCGGTTTTTTCCGTGACTGTACATATTATATGATACTCAGAATTGTAAATAAAGGGTTTAATTAGTACACACCGTCATATTTAAAGAGCCTAAGCCGTTATAGCCTAAATAATCTTTTTATCATGATTTTTTTTTCCATTTCGCATCATTAAAGCCAGGACCGGCCTTACGAAGTGCGGGGCCCAATGCTTTCAATCTCTGAAGGGACCCGCAAAACATTAAAAGGTAGGTAGTTGAATTTACGTCGCACTGGAGCAGCAGCATAACGGGCTACTAGTTTCGGGATGAATCCCGAAGGGACAACATTTCACAATTTTGAACCTCAGTCAGATGACGTGGTCAATACCTGAGCTGGCACCCCACTCTCCAAACTTCCACACCACGACACGGTGAGGTCACTTGGGACCACGACAGATTTAACGTGCAACCACGTACACGACGGTCTTTGGTTGGATCGAGTTCTGAACTGGCAACCTTCTTTTAGCTAATCCACGACCCTACGAACTGGGCTACCTCGTACCCCAAAATGTAAAAAAAAGAAAAATTATTAATTAAATGACTCTTTTTGAAATGAAGTGAATTGAGTAGTTGACATTGTAAAACATTTTTAAAGTAAAAATAATCGTTTACACATATGGCGCTAAATAATTTAGGGATAAAATTATTTGTTAATAAATGCATATCGAATGGAACATGTTAATATAAATGCATAATTAACATATTTTCCCAATTCTACTTATGACAGGGCCCTTTGGACAATGCGGGGCCCCATTTGGGGGAATCGGCTTAGAGAGAAGCTACTCTACATCATCAAAAATGTTTGAAAACAAAACATCAGTATCCCATTTGTGTTCTGAGTCTTCGCCTTCAATAACTCGAAATACTTAAGATGGCTGTTTTGGAGCTCAACTTTCTTTTCGGTTACTTTTCCTTTAAGAGAAGCGTTCACTTCCAAACGAAAAACTGCGTCGCAATAAGAAAAGATCAAAACAAGAAAGCATGCACCTGAAAGTGTTAAACGTTTTGCGAGTTCTTCCACATCATTGACCGTTGACCGCTTCGGTCAAAAAGCGCCAATTCAATGCCAAAGTGCGTGACATAACAAGTCACAGACGCACAAACAGTAGTTATCAAGTAACGTTCTTATCGGTCTGAAGATCATTCATCATCCCTACGACGTTTCTTTGCATATGGGAAGGAATGGTTAAAAGAACATTGTGGAATTTGTTTTCGTAGCAGTCACTTCTAGGGATGCGAACCGTCTTAGTCGCCGTTAATTTTATGGAGGGCGTCTCCAAACGGGTGGGATGAATATTACAAATATACAGATAATATGGATAACCAAATATACAGGTTTGCTCGAAGGATGGTCAGCTATAAAAACAGACGGAGATTTTACTTCCTGTAACCCAAATGCAAAATATAAAGATTGGGATTTCCTCAAAATGTAGTTTATCGCAGTTCCAGTGCAAACAAACTAGACAAAAAGTGAAGATTCTACTTCCGCCACCCAAATGATGTGTACCCCCAGTTACCATAAAATGCAGTTCATCGCCATTGTGCGTTTAATCTAATTGGCGTTGACCAATCGACTATCATATATCAATTCGAAATTCGTCCTTTGGAATTTTTATCCACGGCATGATGAAATTGTATTCGAAAAACAAGCCAAGCGACGTCACGTTCGGAATACGTAGACGGAACGCTATCGCCACCTGGAGTTAGCTTGATAGAAAATGTCTCTCATACGAATTCGGTAGGTATTTAATTAACGTCGCACTGGAGCAACACAACGGTATTGGCGGCGGTCCGGGATCAAATCCGAAGGGAAAGATCCGAGGACAACACCACGTAATTTTGAACCACGGCCAGATGATGAAGTCACACTTGAGCTGGCACCCCACTCTCCAAACTTCCACACCACGTAAACTTGAGGATATTTGAGGCCACGACAGATTTAAAGCACACTAACCCCCCTTGTACACGACGGTCTTTGGTTGCTAATACGTTACTCTTCCAACCGGGCTACCGCGGCCTCATACGAATTCATTCTTTGGAATTTCTATTGGCGACGTGCTAAAATTATATTAAAAAAATAAGCCAAGTGACGTCAAGTCAGGATTATGTGCATAGGAAGCACTTTCTGCCCCGAAAACATTACCGTCATATACGTTTAGCTTGACAGGAAGTCTCATAGTTAGAACCCAGGACTCTACAACATGAGGGATTAATATTATAAGTAAATAGTTAAATTGGCAAGGTGAAAACCTCTCGCATTTCGTTGGTTGACCGCTTCATCAGGTGAGACGAACACCTTGGACAACGATACTTTTTTGAGTAGGACCCCCTAAACATGAGGGATGAATAGTGTACAGTAGTATGAACTGAAATCGTAATAATACTAGAGATGGAGCCCTCGAACTATGTTAAAACTTGTGATTTTTATACCATTGCCCCTTGTCACGTATTGGGAGAGAGAAAAACCAGAAAACAAATGACTCGTTTTTTACTGCGGGTAGAAAGGAGACGCCATTCCTCTTGACTTGAAACATTTTGATTGTTAGGGCTTCTTAAGTCAACTCTGATGTCGTTTTTGTAGTATTCATATACACTGAAGTGCCATAAAAATTGCTATTCCCATCTATTACTTGGTAGGCCTCCCCGAGATCGTAGAACTACATAAATTTGACGGGGTATGAATTCCACGAGCTTTCTGAAGTATTCTGTAAGCATTGAACACCATTTGGGGGAGAAAGGGTTAGTGCCCCAAGGAAGTAGGCCCTTTGTCAAATAATATACTGGCCGTATGACCTATTATGTCAGGTCGTGTTACCCAGAACATTTGGCCAATCATATTATCTGAAAATTTTAATATTTATCTTGTTAGGGGGTCCAGGCCCAATCATAAAATACTGTGGGAGCAAGGGATTTATCACCCCTAGGTGTTATCACCCCCTTCAATGTACATTTACAGCTCAAGAGGAGTAGGAAAACAGGTCAGTGAAAAGAAAATGTTTTTTTTCTATTATACCAGTTTTTTCCGATGTTATTGGTCACAAAGGGATTATTTGATCAATATTAATTGTTCCTCAAGGTTTCTGGAGACATGATAGAAATGTTTTGGGGAGGGAGGAGTTCGGGTCCCTAGTGGGCGTACTTGCTCTTGATGGTTAAACGTGCAAAATTTCGTCAAACACAGCTCAGGAAAAATGCAGGATATTTTAAAACTTCCAGTAAAAAATTTAAGGGGAACACAGAATTAAATAGTATTTACATAGGAATGTATTTCCAACAGAAATGCACGTTGCATACACAGGAATGCATGCTTGGATTTGTTATAGGATAGTGGTATTCGGCAGCGTGGCTGTAAGGCCATCCGTACGTCGACGCTGGGCCGCGGTAGCCCGGTTGGAAGAATAGCGGATTAAAAACCGAAGGGTTGTGAGTTCAAAACGCGGTCCAACCAAAGACTGTCGTGAACATGGGGACTGGAGCACGTTAAATCTGTCGTGGTCTCAAGTGTACTCACATTGGCTTGGTGTGGACGTTTGGAGAGTTGGGCGTCAGCTCAGTTGATGACCTCGTCATCTGACCGCGGTTCAAAATGACTAGGTGTTGTCCTCGAATTTTTGCCTTCGGGATTAATCTCAGACCGTCTCCAATAGCCCGCTGAGTTGCTCCAGTGTGACGTTAATTAATTACCATTGCCACCTCCGGCGTGCATTACTGTAGATCTCGAAACTTAAACACTTACTGTGAATTATAAATATACAACTTCTGTCCAAGTGTAAAATTTCGGACAGTAAAAGTCTTGTACACATACTTGCTGCCCTTCATCTCTGCACCTCTAGAACATGCGGATGGTGCTTGTGGCTGTATCCTTATGTAAATATCTCCCCTTAACCCTCCTGGTGGTTGTCTCGACGAGAAATCTCGTCATTAGCAAAACTGATCAGATCTTGATGGACCAGTTATCTCGTCATTAGAAGAAACCTGACTAGATCTTGATCTAAGTCATCATAAAAAATCGGCGATATCCTGGTGACAAGATATCTCGTCACTAGCAAAATTGGACATATCTTGATGAACGAGGCATCACGTCGAAATCACTTGAAGGTGTACAGGAAGTTTTGAAACACCCTGTATCTATAAATATTGATTCTGGAAGGAAATTCAAAAAGTTCCAAAAGTGCAACGAAAAGTTTATGCGAACGCAAAATGGAACTGATAACTGACTGGAAGTTTCTTCACATGCAAAATTATAACCCAAAATGGGCATAGGAAAGGCTGCATCTAAGTATAGTTCTGAAGATATGTGGCGTCTGCATAAGGAGATTTCGATAGTCGTATAAACAACGATAAGGTGACTATCTGCAAAGCTGATTGAGATCTTTCTAGAGATGAAGTAATGAAGGGGGGGGACAGAGAACTTCGCTACCAACACGTGAATTTTTGACTTCGAGTCATAAACAAGAACATTTCACCACGTTTAAAGTACTCTAAGTGAGAAAAGTCAAAATCCAAAGGCTTGATTCATAGGTAATGCGAGTCAGGAATGTGTAAGGGTAAATGAGGCTGCTTCATTAAGTTTTTCTGCAGTCATCTATTTACACATATATTACAATTCACTGATTCGAAACCAATTTTGCGAATGTACAATATTTAGCTATCCAGGAACCGAAAGAACATTTTAGAATACAACACAAACTCGAACGTTCATACAAATAAATGATCACTCGTGCATTTTTAATTTACTAACTGATCCGCGTATAGCATCTGAGCTAAATTTTTCTGATTGCTTATATCTATTACTGGTAAAATGTCGTTATTCACACCTCGACATTTTATACCTTATTTCAGTCAATTTATAATATGAACATAGCATTCATATCAACGCCTACCAATTGGTCAAGTGGTCAGGGTCATGATCGAAAGTTTCCTGGTTGGAATCAGGAGTTAAGGTATGAATGTTTGTCCGTCTTGAATGAATGTGTGGCCAAGCTATAAACGGGTTGTGCCTCGAATGTGTCGATAAATGTAATATGTAACGTGAACCCTCCCCATGGTGATCCAGGGTAATGCCAAGTGGTTCACGATTCTTACATTTGTAGTGCCATGATAAACGGTGTTCAATTTGTCGGGCATTGGAAAACAAATGAATATTATATCCATATTCATACATAAATGGATTTCATACCCCTAACTGAAATAAAATTATCCAAAAATACATCATGCCATTTCATTTTTACTGGTGTTAATTCTTATTTCCAATAAAATGCATGCAATTAGATTCTGAACATCTGCTTCAATTTCATTCCACTATCTTGTTCAGAGGCGATTTGTTATTTTTTGAGGCTAAACCTGTCTCTCATATTTTCTTTTCTATGCTGATCTGTCTTCCAGACTTCTCATTGCTTTCTGTAATCAGACTCCAGAAAAATCTTATTAGAGTGGCGAGTTCTTCCATAAAGTTTTAGGTATATTATGCAGCTCCATAGCTCAAATTAAGCATATTTACACCAAGCGGTAAAAATGGCGAATGAAAATTGTATTCGAAAATCAAGCCAACTGTCTTCACGATCAGAGTACGAGCAGGAAACACTACCGCCACCTACATTTTAATAGACAGAAAAAGCCTCATAGTCGCTAATATAAAGTGATTCTCTTTTTCAGATCCTAACCCTTTGAGTGTTTTGTGAGCATGAAAACTAAGCGCTGCTGGAACGTTAGGCCATCTAAGATCGCATCGACCACCGTAAATCCAATCCGATCTATTGTCGACACCCTCCATATCAACCCCAACCCTGAGAAGCCGGTCATCTCTCTATCTCTTGGTGAGTATCGGTTTTATTTTTCCAGTCTTTTGAAATAACTTAATCGAACTTGACCCGGAAATAATGTTCTATTTCTCAAATATGCCTTATGAAATTTCAAAAGCACTTTTTGTATTCGTCTTTTTGCTGTATCAGTTATCGATCAATTCCCACCACCTTCATATCTCCACCTTGTTGGGGTGGTGGGGCTTGAGATATTTGACTGCGTTGAAAAATCGATATTTGACTAACATTTTCTTTAATTTTATTCCATATTCTTAATATTTAGACTTTTTACAAAACTGTTTTTGCTTTGTCAGTACGGTGAATAATAGAAGCGGAGATAAAGCAATTTGAATAAATCTTGACGGCTGTTTTTTAGTTCGTTTTAAAATCTTTAAATACATTTTTCTCTGATTGCGATTTCGAGCAAAATTTTTGCACGAGAAACGTGATAACTAAAAATGCACTACATATTTTTGAATGGGGAAAACTTTTTAGAGATTTAGGTGTGGCGTAAGGAAAAAATTTCAAAAATTCATGTTTTCTTCTACATTATTCACAATATCTCATGAGTGGAAAGAATATTGCATATATTTTAATTCAGGCCCTAACTTATATATTTAAGAGACTTTATGCAAATGACTCAAGTGTCTAGGTGTAATGTTTTTCGTTAACGTCATTTTTTTATACCTAAATTTTTCGATTTTTGCCAATTTTTTGATAAATTATAATAATTTGAAGTGACTTTTGTTTTATTAAGTATTAGCAAAATTTATCAGTTCTTGATAGACGAAATACCTCGTCGAAACCAATTGGAGGGTTATTTCAATAGCTTATCGGGATCTGGTTCCATGATCCACATCTTCTAAAACTCATTTGAAAGTGTGCAATTAGTACACCAACCAAAATTAACTCTCTTTGCAACAAAGAGTGAACCTACATAACACTGAAAGGCATTTGCCAAATTGAGTTAAGTCTTTTGAATAATAAAAATATTTACTAGTTACAAAGAAATTGATTTCATAGAACAAAGGATTTTAAGTAAAAATTTGGTCATCACTTCATTTATTCAATGTACAGTAAACCTGCCTCGCACTTCGTGATGGCCTTCAAACTTCCATCTTCACATCTGAAGATTGTGCTGCACACAATGTATCTTAAACTTGCTTATTACGCCAACCACTTGAAAAGCACGTGGGCCAACAAGTCCAGATAATTATTCACATTTGTTTTCAGTAAAAGTGGCAAAACAACTTTGATTCTTCTTATCGAAAATTCATGTATGATACTGTCCCAGTATCTGTCACCATGCTATCAGCATTTGATTTTTAACGAAAGGTTAGTTTAGGTCTAAAAACCAAGAACCGGTTTTTTTATCTGAAAGTATTCTCAAAATAGAAAAGTACAGATTCTGAATTGTAAACCTCGAGGGATCGGATTCAGTCAGATAGTTATGAATGATAAAATCTGATTCCACAGACGAAAACGCTTTCAAGTTTTTTGACGTCATAAAAGATTAGTTTTGTGTCCTCTTAGATCACGAGTTCCCTAATGAAATATAAATATGTATTCGAAGGTATCCTATTATGTAACACATTTCAATCGTAAATATTTTTAAACTTTAGACAAGCAAAAGCTAAACATAGGTTCAACTTTTGACTTACAACGTGCAGATACGCGCGTGCGCATTCTGTGAAGTATGGGAAACGCGACGCTGATATCAGCCTTAGAAAGAGGAAATGTTGCTTTTTTTATCCACGTTAAGAGTAAAAGACTACAAAGCTTCTCCAATAGTCAATTGATATGACGAAAAAGTACTATATCTTTCGCAGTCCAGAGAGTTTCCCTCACAATTGTACTTCATTTCAATTTTGAACTAATTCGAGAAATTATTGAACAATTGGTTTCTAAGAAAGAATGTAAATGGTATAATATAAAAAATCTTCTGATAAGATTGCTTTGTTGAATAGAAAATTGAAGTGATAGTAATCTATTATGACTTACTAGTATTGCTTAGGTCTCGTGCCATGATTTATATTTTTCATAATTGTTCAAACATGACTCGGATCAGTTTCAACCTAAAATCAAGCACAATTCAGAACAATAGCCTATTGAACAGCGAAACACGCCCATCAATCGACTTTGTTTTCTTTTGTTATTCTCTAAACGTCTTCTCTTTCTCAAAAAAAATTGTCAAATCAATGTTTAACCCTCCTCGTGGCCTCTTCGAAAACTGCCCTGTAGTGGCCAACCTTAATGCAAATACCTGTTCCGAACTGTCACCAGTCCTGGGCAAGGGACAATTTTTCTATTCGGATTTTTATTCTCTTGAAGTAGTAGGGCAGTTTTGTCCCTACAAGATACCTCGTCATTAGCAAAATTGACCAGACCTTGGACGAGATATCTCGTCGAAACCACTTGGAGGGTTAACAAATAGTTCACCCCAAAATGGACTATTGTTGTCAGTTCCTTCTCTTTTCACTCGACACCTTCCCTTCTTCAAACTAATACTTGGGGCCCACTTTCTTCACAATCCGGCTCACAGCACCTATGAAGTTGTGCACCCCTGACCTACAAGAGTTCAGAGCAATACCTCATTTCCCTTCCAGGAAAACGCTGTCGTGTCAATCAATCCAGAGTTTATCGAAAAGCTGCATAACATACATTTTCAATCTTTTCTCTCCGATAACAGCATACATTATTGAGGCCAATATGCTGTTACATAAATATGTTTGGTGTTTCGAGGGCGGAGTTTAAATTCTAATACGAACGAAATCGTTCCTTCCATGATTGATAAATTTGATACAAAAAAATAAGTGGATTCTGTGTTCATTTGCCTACGTGCATTCGTGTGCAAATGTATGTGTCTAAAAATTTTTAATAGAGACTTCATGAACTTTCACTACTTCCTTGTCCCATCTTTGCGTTTAATCACTACTTCGCAACATTACCCCAAGAGGTTTCGACGAGATATCTCGTCCCTCAAGATCTGACCAATTTTTGTAATGACGAGATCAAGATCTGGTCAGTTTTCTTCTGACGAGATATCTCGTCCATCAAGATCTGGTCAGTTTTGCTAATGTCGTTTTGCTCGTCGAAACAACCACCAGATATTTATGCAAGTTAATTCGATGAATTACGTGAAAATATGACAGGAATTAATACCACAAGGTATGTAACATCCCTTAAAAACTCATGATGCTCTGTGAAATGAGTACTGCTCTATTGTACAATTACCTGCGAAATAGAGGTATAGTTCGGCTCCGGCAAGGTGGCTTTCTATTTTGAACTAATCTATTCCTTGAATTACGGGGCAGTTCTTTGAACACGTGACTTCACACTATTCACTTTATTGACGTGTACTGACGCTGCAATGTTAACGAATTGTGTTATTCCTGAGTTGCAGCAGCGAAATGCTATATCTGAAGTCGTGTGAATACATGATGGCACACCACATGTTGAGACGTGTTAAACTTCGTTAGAGCAGCACTTTGGTGACAAAATTATCTTCCACTATTTTTCGTTTCCGTGGCCACCGTAGTCTCCTGACCTAACACCAGTGGATTTCTGGCTATGGGACCATTTGAAATCAAAGTGTACAAGGAAAATCCTAGAAGTGTGTCTGACTTGAAAGAAGTCATTAAACGAGAGGTTCTGCTTATTCCTTGTTTTCAGTGTTACATGCGTCAGTGATGTCCACAATATCCCGCATGCAATGCGTCATCGCGTGTGAAGGCGGCCACGTGAAGCATTTGTAATAATTATAAAATGTTATGGTATCTTATTTTTTTCATCTTTTGTCGTTCACACTCATCCTCTTTGAACAGTCGTTTTTAGAGCTAAAAGTAAAATCTCAACTACATTTTTGCTTTTTCACTGTGCCGATTACATTGCAATAAAAAAAAGTGGTTGTTACTATTCGAATTTTTTTACTGTATACATAACCGTTAGAACACGATTCTTGTTATCTACAGAGTTCTAGAGATTGCATACCTTGAAATCTCTAAATTCTCAAGTTTTATTCCGATTGGTTCTAAATTGTGGTCGCTAGGAGCTTGTATCTAAGGGAAGTTTCTTCTTGACCACCAGGTACATAAATAGATCTCTAACACATGATTCCTTGTGATTCAAATGATTCGATGATTCTTTACCTCAATGTATCCTCTCTGTTTCAGGTGATCCAACTATTTTCGGCAACCTCAAGCCTTGTGATGAAATCACATCGGCAGTCGTAGAGAGTGTCACTTCTATGCGATACAATGGATATGCTCCATCCACTGGTAAGTTCCTAAAACATGAATTTCAAATGCGTGCGAAAGAAAATTAAAATACGTTGAGTTGAATGCTAAGAATTCAAGACAAATTTATGCGTGATAGCACTGTATCCAACTTAATAACAAGTTTTCAATCAAAAATATAACCATTGATACAGGCATGCACTAGGACTCTTTCTTTGGGAGGAATTGACGATAATTTACATGACTAAATTTCTTGTAAAATTGACTCCGAAAATACCTTTTGCTGTGATGGACAGGCCCACTGGGAAATTGCTGACAAGCTGGTGTTTCTAGGATTCCGATTACTTTTAACAAATTTTTTCTAACAAAGGTTAACCCTCCAAGTGGTTTCGAAGAGATCTCGTCCATCTATCTTGATGACGAAGCATCTCGTCATCAAGATATTGCCGATTTTTGATATCAAGAGCTTGTTAGTTTTCTTCTAATGATCGGGATCGTTTCTTCTAATGACAAGACATCTCGTTTAGCAAGATCTGGTCAGTTTTGCTAATGAAAAGGAGACAACCATCATAGGAGGGTTAAAATGCTTTATCAATTAAAAAAATTATTAAACTGTAATGAGAGAATAAGAATCATAATAAAAAGTGAAGAAGAATCTACGCATTCGAATCTTGAATATGACAAATGATTTGTTGTATAGTATTGATTAATATTATTTGCATGTTAATTGTGCTTAAAGCAAATAGATTAAAAATATCAAGTTAATTCAATAATTCATAAAAATGATGTTTCCAACACAGCACGAAGGCCTCTTTCACGTGAATGGTTTCATTCATGGACATCGTCCCGGTGCAACTCTTCGAGTTCTCTGGAGACAGGGTGGATCAGACCGCCTTTTCAAGATTCAAATCGGACATTTAAAATCCATGGTTATCAAAATATCATGACTAAAAGATAAAAAAAGCATTCAACTGCTTTAATTTTTCTAAAACATGTTGAGAATTCGCTTACGATTCCAAAAATGCATAATTTTTTAAAGAATAAATGTGAAATTTTTATTCAATTAATTTCAAGTAACAAAATCTTTTAAATCAGTGATTATTTTAACATACTTAGTGTTTATTGCATTAAATTTGAATACATTTTTAAAGAGAACGATTTATCGAAACACAACGTATTGGAATGCTTGGTGTTTTCTTCTACTTAACAGATTTACATGAGTTTTTCTTACTACAGTTCATAATAAATGTAATATTTATAATTCTCGTAATAAATTGTATTTAGATTAATCATAACAATTTAACTTATATTCTATAAATAAAAATATGCATTTGGTTTTAAAAAATCTGAGAATAAATGATGAAAAGGAGCTTCAAAACGACCTGATCCGACACTACCTGGGGGTACTACTAAATTTCTGGAACATTATTGGCTTCGTGCCAGACTTGGTTGCTCAATTACTCAACTAGCACAAGAGGTGGGTCTTTTTTAAAAAAATATTTGTAAGATCTTTAATTTTAAAAGAGAATCCGCCAAGTCAAAGGACTATTGCAGTCATTAAAATGTTCAGTTTCAACTGCAAATAAAAAAATTAACAGTGATTTGAATCTTAAAAAGGCCAAAAAATGCAATGTTCATCGTCAATCTCCACGACATATTGCAGAACGCAGAACTTGCTACAGAATTCTGTATGAGAAGCATTTAGCTGGGAGAAAGATGGGAAAATATTGTGACAATAGACGAGACGCGGATGTATTCAAATTATTGCAATAAAAAACATTTATTATCGTAAAAGAGGAGAAAAAATCTTAAAACATGGCTCAAAGAATCTAAAGAAACTTTCTCTAAGGGATTTGTTTGTTGCCGGTTTTGCATATAAGGGAAAATTAAAAGTAAAGAGAATGGAAAAAATGTAAAACTCAACACCAAAAAATATCAAGACCATATTTTATCCCCAATATTCAAAAAAGAAATACCATATCTTTACCTACAGTGCCAACAATCAGTAGAGCTGCATCAGGATAAAGCAAGCAGCCACACATCTAAATCCACTATTAAATTCTTGGACAAAATATGAAACAAGAAACTGATATCGTCAATATTTTTACTGATATTCCTGCTAAATCTCTAGATGTCTCACCCATGGACTTTTGTGCTTATGGACTTTTAAAAAGACTATTATCGAAACGTCGACCGAAAACCATTCAAGGACTTCGGAAACTGTGGAACAAGAATGGGACAAAATACCTCTGTCGATACAACAAAAGTCATTATTATCATGGAAATTAAGATGTAAAAAGATAGTTAACAATAAGGGCTATCAAATAGAACATTTAAAAAACAAAAGTTTCATGTAAAAAATTGATCTTCAGTCCATTAAAATCGTTCAAAAAATGTCCGAACAGTCTCTGTACGTGGCTTTGCTACTTGGGTTGTAATACAACGGCTATGTGCACGATGTAAAAAGACGCAATAACAGAAATAAACTATTCATAATAATGAATCATATGCAAAAATCATGAAGAGTTATATAATACCACGAAAATTCAAATTATTTGCCTTTTCTGACTTGATATAATTAAGCAGTTAATGTGAATATATTATGCGAAGATTTTTCTAGTTATATAGATATTATTCTATATAGCAACCCTCCAAGTGGTTTCGACGTGATAACTCGTCCATCAAGATAAATTTTACTAATGACGAGATATTTCGTCATCAATATATTGCAGTTTTTTATGATGACGAGATCAAGATATGGTCAGTTTTCTTCTAATGACAAGATATCACATCTATCAAAATCTGGTGAGTTTTGTTAATGACGAGATACCTCGTCGAGACAACCATCAGGAGGGTTAGTAATCTATTAACACTAATGTCTGTCATTGCAATAAGTAATCTGTTAATCAACCCTAATGTCTCATTGCAATAAGTAATTTATTAACACTAATGTCTGTCATTGCAATAAGTAATCTGTTAATCAACCCTAATGTCTCATTGCAATAAGTAATTTATTAACACTAATGTCTGTCATTGCAATAAGTAATCTGTTAATCAACCCTAATGTCTCATTGCAATAAGTAATTTATTAACACTAATGTCTGGCATTGCAATAAGTAATCTGTTAATCAACCCTAATGTCTCATTGCAATAAGTAATCTATTAACACTTATGTCTGTCATTGCAATAAGTAATCTGTTAATCAACCCTAATGTCTCATTGCAATAAGTAATTTATTAACGCTAATGTCTGGCATTGCAGGTTATAGAGAAGCAAGAGAGGCTGTAGCAGAATACACATTCAGAGATGAAGCACCGTTGGAACCTGATGTAAGAGACATTTCCTTATCCTCAATGAACGCTATACTTTATTGGTGCAAACGAAAAGTGGTGAAGGCGTACCTCCCGAATCCGAGAACGACCTAAACATCCCCACTCCAGTCTGGCATCAAGGCCCTCCATCTGCACTATGGGCAGCAGTACCAAGTTAGATGACAGGTCCCTTATTAAATACAAATATGACATGGAACTACTCTACCGAACAAATGGAAGTTCAGGGTATTTTAACACTTCCTGCATAAACTTTTAAGAGAGGTAGAAAACACAAAATAAAAGCATATTCGCTCAGGGATGCATGGCCGCAAGAACCACCCGGGTTTGCTAGAGGATACATTGAGTCTCAAAAATAAAAGATAGTATCAACATGAACAATATTTTTTGCTTCCCTAATTTTGCGGTTTGACAATAGTATTTTACATTAAATAAATTCCGTGAAATGTTCCAATTTCCCACCAAATCAGGGCTAGCAACCTGCGAGTTGTAAGCGGCGCAGGTTCGATTCCTCCTTGGGTGTATTTCTCTCTTCTGTGTCAGTAAAACTTTCCCTGTGTGAGTATGTCCATTACTTGACGGGGAGTCGAGGTAGTCTGGTTGTAAGAGTAACGGATTAGAAACCGGAGGGTTGCGAGTTCGAAACTCGATCCAACCAAAGACCGTCGTGTATGTGAGTTAAATCGATCGTGGCCTCAAATATCATCACATTAGAGTGGTGTGGAAGTTTGGAGAGTGTTGTGCCAGTTCAGTGTGACCTTGTCATCTGGCAGTGGTTCAAAATTACAAAGTATTGTCCTCAATCTTTCCCTTCAGGATTGATACCGGATTGTTGCCAATAGCCCTTTGTGTTTGACTTTAATTCAACTACCCCCATCATTTGACATTGTCTGGCGCAGCATGGCCAAATATGGCCCTTCCGTCATAAAACCCAACCCACTAAGTCAGCTGCGTGCATATTTGATGATTCAGAACATGGCTTTCGATTCAAAACTAAAAGCGCAAATGAAAACATTCGATTAAAAATTTTTGTTAATGAAATTCAAACTTTCGACACAGGAACTGTGAGAAAAAGATGCGAGTTGCATTGATATTTTCCTTTTATAAGTCCTATTTTTTATTTAAAAAATAAACACTTTCAGTTTGGAAGAGAAACAAACAAGTTAAATTGTATTTTAAAGAGTATTTTTGTCCTGTGACAAGGACTTTTAGTGAGCTTAGCAAACCACCTCAAGATTTTACTTCTGTTCGTCTAATGCTCTCACTTAGTAGGTGACAAAGTTGGCTCAAAATGTAGCCAAGTGTCGTCACTTCCGGAATACGAACAGGAAACACAACACGTTGTGGCAGAAAAACACTAGCGCCATCTACTTTCAGCTTTACAGAAAAACCTCTCACAGGATATTAATATTCTTTTTTGTGTTGTTTCACGGCATCTCTTCTTTTTTTTAAATGTCTTAGAAAAGAATGAAATTGTAGGTCATATTGTTTTATTTTATTTTAGAGCATCTTTTGTAGGTTTTTGGGGGAGGGAGGTTATAAATGCACTTTTTCTTGGACATTTTCTCGTAATTTTTAAGTTCATATCACTTATAATGACAGTTTATGTCCTATAGGAACATAATAGGATATGATAGGAAATATCCTACCCCTTATGACAGTTAAAGTCCCGTCTCTCAAACTCGATTGAACATTTACAGATAAAAGAGATTTACATATTTGTTCACGTACGTGGTAATTAAAAAAATGGATTTGATTAAAAATTTAATACTTTTTCTAGTGATTTAGAAAGTTTGATAACATCTTGTCTAATTTTAAGAATTTGTCGTTTTGTCCAACTTTCGTTGAGAATTTTGCCCGTTGAAAGATTCCGATATTATTTTGCCCAAGGATTTTTTATTTTATTCCAAAGACTTGATAAGGAACGTTGTACTTTGACCGTGGATATGATCCTGCGCGTACGCAGAATTTTTCTTTGCGATTGAGAAAGTGGTTATCAAAATACTGATATGGCCATTTTTAGAGCAGATCTCTTTTCCCTAAAAATTCACAGTATATCTTGTAGTTCAATAATCCTTCCGTTTAGTTCAAAGATGGATATGTTGTAAAGATATTTTTTTAATTATTAAACTGACTTGCATAAAATAATTTTAGTTTAAAATTCTTTAATAGAACATGCTTAAAAATTATATTTTCTTTAACCACAGAAGCATACAATTTACTCTACGAAACTAAACGTTCTGCGAAACTAATCCATAAGGAGAAATAAAATCCCTACTCCTGGACACAATTTAAAAATTTCCAGTTGAAAAATCAAACAATGGAATACCTTAAATTTTGAAATTTTTTCTTCCACCACAAAAAGTAGCGTAATAGATGAAACATTTAATCCTTGCACAACTTTGGCTGAAGCCAATCAGTCATCCTAAAAGTTTAATTTGCAATTTCCTACATTAACCACAGAATGCATGCTTTTGATTTCGTTGGAGCCACAAGGGAAACCAGAACCAAAAGGATACTTGAACTGACTTGCATGAAATTCAATTTTAGGTGAGAATTTTTTAACATGCTTAAAAAACTAAATTCCCACAGCGCGTTTCTGTGGTTAAAAAACTAATTTAACCACAGAAACGCGCAATTTATTCTACGATCATCTACTAAACAGATTCCTAAGGAGAAATAAATTCCCTACTCCTAGATTCTAACCACAATTTAAAAATTTCCAGTTGAAAAATTGAAAAGTGGAATATCTTAAAATTTGGAAATTTTTCTTCCGCCACAAAAGATATGGGCAATAGATGGGACATTTAATATTTGCATAACTTTGGAGATGGATGAAACCCATCAATCATCCCAAAAGTTTAATAAACAATTTCCTGCATTAACTACTGAATGCGTGTCTAGAGCCACAAGGGAAACCAGAACCAAAAGGACACTGGTTCGACGACCTTGTTGGCGCAAATCCATAAGCCTCGGCAACTGTACAATTCCGAATGTTCGGTAACTGCTACGGACTTAAGGAGAAGGAAGACTCCCAAATCGATGATTGTATCTCTGATACCACTCTTATCACTGGCAAAGTCGATAGATTCTTTGTGAATCGCGATAAGCGGTGGGCAGTCATGCGACTTCGCTTGACCTTGGCTGAACTATACGATGACCTACAAGATAGAAATGATGCGATTCATTGGCTAATTATCTACACTTGAATCAAATGTTTCCTCATAGTTTGATTTCTTCTAATCAGTCCTGAAGTTTTTACATTGTGGCACTTTTGCGCAATGCTCTACACAAGATTCTTGCTTGACGAAGGGTTTTTCTTTCAGTTTATCAGCCTTATGATTCAATGCGAACAAGAATGTTATGATTAAACGTTTACAAGAATACAATAATTAAATGTTCGCAACAATGTAATTCTCAGCTGTTAAGGTGGGCTTTGAAAAATTTTAAACGAGTCGATTATTTTTCCTAAATTCTTTTTACTTACATCTACAACTTTCCCTTCAGAAAACCATGGAACACAGGAAAATGACTGCTGCATCGGTATTTGGGTTTGGAACACGGAGCGTCAAAAATGATTGCAAAAGTGCAATATGCAGCTGCTTAGATCAGATTTTTAAAAATTTGGGATTTAAGAACTGATTCTTTGCCTACTCCTCCTCCAATAACTTGCTTGGGTGCCGCCCTTCCATAAAAGTGAATAAAAAATATAAATTATTAAATGATAGTGAAATTAATTGAATACGACTAAACTGTATGTATAGTACATGTTCCAGCAAACCTCTTGAAATAGTTGGAGCTTTGTTCTATGCATTAGTTTCCTTTGTTCATCTGTTGCATTTTTGGTATATCAATTACAATCGACTGTCAATGATTGGACACTCAGAAAATACATCACCGAGATTTTATTAACGTTAGTAGTTTGTAGGTCCCACTTGCAATGATTACGACAGACCTTTCTTGGTAAACTGTCCATAAGTCTGTGGACATTCTGAGGGTCACCGTGGCTCAGTGGGTTTGCCCATTGCGCTAGCAACCTGCGATTTGTAGACCGAGTAGGTTCGATTACTTTGGATGTTTTTTCTCTTCTGTGTGAGTAAAGATCTCCTTGTAATACCCATTTGATGTTGTTTGCGCAATTGGCCAAATATGGCCTTTGAACCACAAAACTCAAACAATCCTGGACTTTCTGGGATCGATTATGAAGTTTGTGCCCCCTCCCCAGTGTGAGATTATATCAGTAAGATGAGGTGGGGTAAGTGCTAGTACGGGTTAAGTGAATTCACTGAATACAAAACGAGCCTGTGATTAACCCTCCTGGTGGTTTATCTTCGCGTCGAAAGCCACTTTGCAATGGCCAGCCTCTGATTCAAAAACCTGTGCCAAACTGTCACCAGTTGAGGAAGTAAGATGATTTCTTCAGTGTTTTGGTTTTACTCCTCAAAAATCTACTGAAGACGCCCTGCTTCGATTGTGTGACATTCTGCAGCATGGGAAGAAGAGGCTGACAAGTGTGCTCATATTTCTTGATATAAAGGGTGCCTTTGATAATGCGTGGTGGCCTTCTATTTTGAAAATCTTAAAAGATGCTGGTATTCCGAAAAATTTATAACTTTCTTGGAAATTTTCTGAATGAAAGAACTGCAGAATTTTTTATCGGATCGGAAGGCAAAATTCGTTCTTCAGAGAGAGGTTGTCCTCAGGGCTTTGTTTCTGGATCTATTCTGTGGAATATTATTATATAAACGATCTTTTAATTCCTCTTTCTGACTGTTTCAAAATTGCATTTGCTGATGATATTCTGCTGATTTTTCAAGGAAAGCTTCTTCAAAACATCATCTTGAGAGCACAATCTGCGCAAAACTTTATTTCCCAGTGGTCAAACATATACAAACTTGAATTCAACCCTTCCAAAAGTAAAGCTATGATCGTCGGTGGAAAATTGGATGAAGATGCTATTTCACCTTTGATCCTTGAGGGTTCGACTCTTGAATTTGTTGACTAATTTAAGTATCTTGGTGTTTTCCTGGACAGAAAACTCAAATGGAAAAAACATATTGAATATGTTTCCAATAGATGCGAAAAACTCCTTACTGGCCTGTATCGTATTGCAAAAATACATTTGGAGTAGGCTGAGGTTTTAAAAGTTATGTATAAACAAGGTATTGTGCTTTTCATATCTTATGCATCTCGGATCTGGGGACAGGCTTTGAAGACTAAGACAAGAGACGCAGGTTAAGGAAGATTCAACGGAGAATCCTTCTGCGTCTTGTCGGATGTTATAGAACTTTAAGTTATGAAGCAAATTTTGCTATAGCTGGAGTTCCACCTTTAGACTTGGAAATTGAGTGCAAAAATGAATTGTATGCTTCGATTTTAAATGATTTTTCGATGTTGATGGAAAATTGCCTCTCTGCGACTTCCCTCATCCCGCTGGTTTTTAGAACCAATTCATCTAATTAAGTATGAGAAAAATGTGGAGAAGCTTTTTCAGAAAGTCTGTTTTACGGACGGCAATAAGATGAACGACAATGTTGGCCTTGCTTTTGTTTTATTTGAAGACTACTTCGAACTTTTATAAACATCGTATCCGGAATGAATGCATATCTTTCAAGTAGAATTGCTTTGTGCAAGTTAAGTGGTTTAAAGAAGATGGAAGTTTTTGTTCTAAGTACCTTATTTGTAGCGATTCTCTTTCCTCTTTACATTTACTGAAGAATATTGCAAGCACAGAAAAATTAGTTGTTGAAACGCTTTTAGCAATTAGTTCTCTTAAAAATAGAGGAATTGAGATTTTCTTTGCCTATATGAGGGGCGCGGACACTGGAATTTACGGAATAAAAGAGCTGATTTTTTAGCCAAAGACGCTTTGAACTTAGCAATTGATGTAAATTGTAACATTCTTAAGTGTTACTTGAAAGCACTATTATAACAAGCTTGTTGCTAAGTGGAACGAAGGGTATGTCTCGTCTGAGAAAGCTGGCCACACCAAAAAGTTTTTTCCTACTATTAAGCATAGATTGAACTCAGAATTATTTTTCCTACCAAACTTCAAAATTGCACAATTTTTATCTGGCCATGGAAATTTTGCTAAATATCTATATAGGTTTCATCTTCGGACCAATGATATGTGCGAGTGTTCTAAAAAGCAGTCACAAGATGTGGAGCATTTGCTTTTTGTCCTGCATTTGAAAATTCAAGAATATGTGCCTACCAAAGGATTGGAGAAAATTAGGTAAAAACATGCCAGTGGAACTCAATGCTTTTGTTAAATCTAATCTGCTTTTCTACTCAATTGTCAAGTTCATAAAATCTTGTAATTTTAGTTAAATTGTTTTCCACTGTTTCTTTGTTACATCAACTTACTTCTGTAAGCTCCGTGTTGTGCTTCTGTGGTGCACGAGGAGTTTGCTTTTGCTCAATAAAAAAATTGTCACCAGTTCTAGACAAGGAAGAGTTACCTCCACTTGGAGGGTTAAAGTAAAGGGCTGCCACCTGCTGGAAATGCTTAAAGGCGTCTTATATATAAAT
The DNA here is from genome assembly GCA_933210815.1 of Meta bourneti. NCBI lineage: Eukaryota > Metazoa > Arthropoda > Arachnida > Araneae > Tetragnathidae > Meta > Meta bourneti. The sequence goes on from OW119928.1 coordinate 81,986,366, forward strand.
TAGTTTCACCGCTATAACTTTTCGAATTTCGGCAGGAAAGTTGCGTAGAAATTTAAAATGACATGCCTTTGCCCCACTTACAATCTATCATATCGCAAGTAAGAAACATTTCATGGAGCGTGCGACTAAATGAAATAGTATTGGAAGTACTTTTTTTATTACATCAATGGTAGAGAGAGAGGTTTAAACAAATAAAAGTGTAAACATTGTTAAAGGGTATGGAAGTGGTAAAAATATGTGTGTGTGAAAATTTTAAAAATTACTGGGGGATAGTTGAATTAACGTCGACTGGAACAACACAACGGGCTATTGGTGACGGTCAGGGTTCAAACCTGAAGGTAAAGATCCGAGGACAACACCAGGTAATTTTGAACCCCGGTCAAATGACGAGGCAACATCTGAGCTGGCACCCCGCTCTCCAAATTTCCACACCACGCCAAAAATTACTGGTACAAAGTTGTTATTGGTTCAATATGAACTTTCATGATTTTGGGTTCGCATTTACTCCATTTCATCCTACATCAGTACCATGAGTGACGACCACTTTCTCAGCCCCTCCAAAAGAATAATACTGGGTGTACCGATAGGTAGAGGCACACCACTGAGCATGCGTTGAGGTGTGTAATCACTTTTCCCTACTTACTGTACAAATTCCGAAAATATTCTTATATGTAATTGTTTTCTTACAGGACATAATTCTGTCAAGCGGCTGCTCTCATGCCTTGGAGATGTGCATTGTTGGCCTGGCCAATCCAGGTCAAAACATTTTAACTCCCAGACCTGGATTTTCGATCTACCGAACCATTGCCGAGTCTATGGGAATCGAAACCAAAGCATACGATCTCTTGGTAAGATCCTTTCACATTATTCTACGATGTACGTGTGTGTGTTAACACCATGGACCAGATTTGTGAGGATCAGATATGTGTGTGCTAACATCATATCTGATCTTCCGAGTGGTTTCGAGATATCTCTTTTCCATTAAGATATGACCAATTTTGCTAATGACATAATATATGATCATCAAGATATTGCCGATTTTTTTATGATAACGAGATCAAGATCTAGCCGGTTTTCTTCTAATGACGTTATATCTCGTTCATCAAGATCTGGTAATGGTTTTTCTAATGACGAGATACCTTGTAAAGACAACCACCATGAGGGTTTATCGCAGTGTAACGTTGATTTGGTCACTTTTAAAAATGCAATCTTATAAAAGCTCATTACATTACAAACTCGATTTTAAACATTCATAATCTTTCGAGTAATGATACGTAAAATAATATGCAAATAAAATAAATATTAAAAATAGTATAATATGCACAAAAAAGACGTAGAGGACCAATACATATATGATAATGTGTCTAATCATAAGCTTTTAATATAACAGATCTCCCATTTGGCATAAAATATTGTATTGTATTTCTAAATTTAGGCCGTCTCCTAAATAAAATCCTGGATTTCCTACTGCTTTAGTGTACCACAAGCTCTCATTACCTCATTTATACCTCACAGAATATCTGTTCTTTCAGTGTTCGTTTCAGGATGGTGTTACGGTTATACAATAAATAATATATCGTCGGTTTGCAAGTGAAAACACGCTAAGTCAAAATATTCAACATATAAGTTTTTAGCTTTTCTAAACCAGAATGAGATGATCTTCAGATTGGTTAAGTCCACGTCATTTTTTCTTTGCATGGGCTAGATTTCTTCTTGAGAAACATACTTATGAGTAAAGCTTAGGGAATAGATTTTTCCCCTATTATTTTTCACAGAACCATGTTTTTTGAGTTAGAGTGTTTCACTTGTAATCCGACGATATTGAAAATACAGATTTTGATTGTTTCTTAACGCTCCAAATGATTTTCACGTGATATCTCGTCCATCAATATCAGATCAGTTTTACTAATGACGAGATATCTCATCCATCAAGATCTGATTAGTTTTGCTAAAAACGAGATATCTCGTCGAGACAACCACCAGGAGGATTAAAATATCAACCAGTGCTGCTTAGATAATTATTATAACGCTATAAATGGTGAATTATTAAACAAACAGCTGCATATGATATCTTATTATATGAATGTATAGAAATGCATCTCAAATCCAACTGAGAAAATTAATGAATTGTTCATGATACCTATGTTTGTGGTTAACAATAAGATATAGAATTTTATGATCCACAAAGATAACGTGTTTTTCCTCTTTCTCAGCCAAACTTGGGATGGCAAGTGGACTTGGCACATCTTGAATCTCAGATCGACAGCGAGACTGCTGCCATTATCATCAACAATCCTTCCAATCCATGCGGATCGGTTTTCCCTCAGAGACACTTGAGGTCCATCGTTGAGCTGGCCAATCGCAACTGCGTACCTATCATTGCGGATGAAATATACGAAAATTTTGTAAGTACTAGCTAGCTGCAAAGCCCGTTGAAATAAGAATACCACTAGTACATCGGATTGTGTACTTAGCTTGTGAATTTAAACGCTCGAGCAGTTTAATTTTCACTACTATAATTATGTCATGATTTGATATTTATTTATTCTGCACGAATAATTACCCTGAAAGTATTAAAATATATTATTTAACTTTGAACCACTATATAAAGAGGATAAAAATATCCACTTCGTTGCAAATCTTACCTCGTATATGTGGTGGGTTTTTTTGGGTCACAAACACAACCTTTTATGTTGAACAAGCATAAAATGCACGAAAACATACGCACAAATAAAATGCTAATGCATAAAACTTTAAGCCTTTATTTTGATTTAAAATAACTGTTTTTTTAGGTCTTCCGTGGACAACAATTTCATCCAATTGCAACTCTATCAACACAAGTTCCTATCCTATCCTGCGGTGGTTTGACCAAAAAGTAAGCATTGCTATAATGTATGCAGACTCAAAACTTCCTGTACAAACTTTAGGGGTAGATAAGAACATACATTTAAACCTTATTTACATAAGGATGCAGTTTACGGCAAAAGGGCTTGGATGAATTGGACGGGGTGGACTCTTGTCGCCTGGAGACCACGATCACCCGATTTACTATGTATTAATTTCTCTGGGGATACCTCAGAGATCACACCTACCCTGTCATAAGATTTTATATCGCCAAATGAGGCGATAAGTTGCCAAATCGTCCAACCAAATCAATTCTTCACAAATCAGTCACGTGACTATTAGTCAACATATTGGTCACTTTTTGAAATTCCTCTAAATAACAATGCTCATTCTACTTGTATTTCATGTCTATGCGAATAGTTTAATTTTTGTCCTCCGTAAAGTGCCGCTTAGTGGTCATAGCGCTTGTCTGCCATACAGCGCTATAACCATTCTAAGTATCGGGTTTGAACCCCCGTTTGTAAGCAAATAAATACAGATAGTTGTCCCCGTTAAGAAGTAGCGGCGGCCCACCCATTGGATGCTCCTTCACAAGTAGCCGTTAGCTCGCCCCTTGTAGAGCTGAAGAGGTCAGTAATCTGGCATTATAAAAATGTTTCCTTAAAGTTTGTAGTTGAAATACCTCGTATATTCACTTTCATATATTAGTTTTTAGTTAGCGTTGTTTGTTGGTTGAAAGTAATTTTCAGATTTAATATAACTTTATCATGATTCTGAGTATACATAGACTGTTATAATACTATAGTTTAATTTTGACTCTTTTAGGTTCCTAGTGCCTGGTTGGAGAATGGGATGGATTTTGATTCATGATCGTCAGGGGATTTTCGGAAAAGAAGTAAGAATTTTGCATTTAAAGGAAATTTTTCTGAAACTCTCGTCTTCAGAAGAATAAGTTCCGAAATATTTTTAACTAGCATATGCGCTAATTTCTTAATCCTCCTGATATTCGTTTCGACGAGGTAACTCGTCATTATCAAAACTGACCAGATCTTGTTGGATGAGATATCTTATCATTAAAAGAAAACACGGTCACGGATTTTGGATTTCGGAGCATTGGAAGAAAACTGACCAGATCTTGATCTCGTTCTCATAAGAAAATTGCCAATATCTTGATGACGAGATATCTCGTCATTACAACTCGGCTAATCTGTTGCCCAGCCATATATATGGAATTTTGGAAATTTTTACCAATATTTTTTTATATACATTAATTTAAATTTTGAAAAACTGCCCGATTTTTCAAACTTAAAACTAGTAAACATAACGAGCTATTGGAAGTAGAAAGCTAAAATTTCCAGAATTCCTTATTTGTGGTTGGGAAACAAATTCTCCAAGTTTAATGTTAAGTTTCGCCAAGTCAAAAAAATTACCTTTTCTGTGTAGTTTGACATGGATATAAAGACGTTAAGAAACAATCAAAAATGCACACTTAAAATAATTTAATCAACGTAAATAATTTCACGGTATGTAAGATAGTAAATAGATAGATATGTAAATACACGTATATGTCTAAAAACAATAAAAAAAATTAAAAGTGATGTTCGTTTAGCATGACGGCGTTTTTATTGGAACGGAAAACGGTGAAAAGAGATAGGTCTTCGAAATTATTTTAGGAATTCGATCAAAGCACAAAAGTCCATAAACCAAACATGAAACACTTGAACGTCATTCACTTATCTATACTTTGACACCACAAAGCACAACAGTAGCTCTACAGTGAATTCCAGCACACTGTGGAATCTATGGTATTGAACAAGAGGATTACTTGGCTAAGAAGAGTACTGCAGGTTCGGATTCCGAGCAGACCTATCTCGTATAATTCCATAAAATTGTACATCAACTAAAATCAAAGAACCATTTTAAGCAAGAACTACAAACTCAAGTAAACCTCAGCTTTCAACCGAAAATACATCCACAAGCAACAAGAGTAGACGCTGTCACCATAACTCGACATAAGACAGGTCAGATGTTTTTAGGCGGTTGAGATGTCCAGCTAAACATCTCTACCGTCTAAAAACTCTGCAGATCCCTAGCTACCCCCTTTGTACTAACCATCCACTGATTTTGACGAGATACCTCGTCCATCAAGATCTGATCAATCCTGAGATATCTCGTCATTAGCAGGTTTAGGGAGGTATTGCCGATATTTTTTGACAAGATCAGGATTTGGTCAGTTTTCTTCTAATGACGAGATATTTCGTCGAGACAGACCATCAGGAGGGCTAATTCCCAAGAAACGGACATTGCCACCTGGAAATTTGTACTGCGCTCTGCAGTCGCGATCTCTGAGACTGATACTGGAGGACATGGGGACGAAAATGATCTGCTATTTCCCTTTCTCGTGTTACATTTTTGTACCAATTTTTATATATTGTTTGCGTGCATTTTTGTTACTAACCTTTGTATTGTTTTTTGTTTATTGCCTGAAATTAGAAAAAAAAACATTGTCTTAGTTCTAAATATTTGAAAAGCACTAAAGGCCTCAAGTCATGAAAAAATCGTTTCCCTTATTTCTTTCTAAAATAGGCACTGACGTGAACTCGTTTCTTTTTAGGTACGCTCTGGCCTTCAAGCTCTCAGCCAGCGAATTGTCGGAAGCAATACCATTGTGCAAGGAGCACTTCCTTCCATTTTGAGGGACACTCCTGAAACGTTTTTCGAAGACTCCGTGGAAACAGTCGAGGTGAGTTTTCGAACTTCTCTTATGGTATGACGCAATGGCACCAATGTGGAAAATCAGTGTGGAAAGAGAGTATTATAAGTTCTAAGGTAATGACCTAACTTATGGGTAGTTGCCACTATCATACTATAGTCTGGAGTGAACCTTCAAGCGCGCATTCATTCATTTTCAAGCAACATTATTCCATGCGCAGTTAGTATACGTAGATCAGTTGTTTGACTGTCCAATCACTACCTTCAAATCGAATGATATTTTGTAAATAGGTACAGTTGGGTCATCTTGAATCAACATATTTTCAATAATCTCGTAAAAACGTCTTTCCTTCGAGATACAAGTCTGTAGAAGTGACGTTTGCAGATTTCATTTTAATATTCTAATCGTACATTACTTACTTAAAAATCGTATATCTTCTAAATTATTTACGATAATTCTATGTTGCTTTTTTCAGCAAAATTGCGAAACTTTATGGAAGACTTTAATGTTATTGAAATTATGGATTTTTCAATTCGATCAATTTTTAATTAATTTTTCTCAAAAAAGCCAGTCTTTAAAAATATAATTATTTCTTCTGTTTCTATATAAATATATTATCAGAGTGTATAAGCACTTTTTGCAGTTTTCAAATAGTTAAGCTTAGATAAATTGTTTTGTGCATTGAGACATTGATTTGAAAAACCAACGCTATCAGAAAATAATGAAGTTCTGTCAAAATTTCTTTCCACGTTGAAAAACTCCCTAAGGGCATATGAAATTCCCTGTAAAAGAATAATATAGGCTTCTCGAAATCCCTACATTTTATCATGATTTTCTTTCAACTTCCAGTGAAATATATGCTTCTTTATTTGTTCAAAAGTGCTTTTTTTACCCAATGATAAACGAATATGAATATAATTTATGTATTTGAATAAATTGTAAAACAAAATTATACATTAAACATGCACACAGGATTTCATGAACAAATCATTTTTTTCCAACCTCGCGACAAAACAAATTTAAAAATACACTAGAATTAAACAATATCATAACCAAGGTTTATAAATTCCTGTAACAGTATTAAACATATTTTGGACAGCATTGAAACTAATACACATAATATCTATAAATCCTCAAAAAAATACTTTTGTAACTGCATTGATAAGTAAAACGTGGAAGCTCAATATTTTTTTTCTGTAGCGAATAAAATACGTAATGATATAAATTTGATGTATTTTAAACCAAGCAAAAGTTCCAAATTCGAATATTAGTTACGAATTCAAATATAAGTTGAGAAATTAGTTCAAATTCGGCGAAAATGTTTAGTCTGTTCTTTTTGCAACATAAAACTCCAAAATGTTCAACTCATACTACGATACTGATATTTTTACGAATGAAATTCATTAATAACTGATTTTCAATCCTCTCCGATTTTGAAAAGTTGCATTTATCATGTCACAGTACTCGAAGATCCGATTTTTGTGTATCATCAGAGACCAACTTTATCATACGAATGCCCCATTGTAGAACTTTCAACACTTTAGTTTGTTATTTAAAAAAAATTTAATGTTGCAGGAACATTTTCATGTGCCTTTCTCCGTAATAGTACATTTAACTTATTTGTCTCTTCTGAAGCCTTGAAATTGCTTTTCACTTACCATATAGATTTGTTTAAGAGATTAATTTCACAATATACCAGAATTAATTATGCCTTTTGCACCACAAACCTGTAACCGAGAATGAATTGAGTGCAAATAAGTATGACTAAACGTTTTAAAATTTACAGATATAAGCTTTTTATCAGACAAAGGTAACGATGAATGACTCCTTAAATTAATCTTTCCTCCACATTAGCACGTAATAGATTCAGCTGTTTGTAGGATAATAATAATATAGTCCAGTGTCTTAGAATAAAATATCTTATTTTATTTTGTCATTTGTTGTGTTAGGTGCTGCATTAATGATCGAGTGAAAATTTTAATGCAAGCAAAGCACCGAAGCAATATGCATCCCAAGTGTTTTATCCCTGTAAATAATTGGAAAATATATTTTGACTCATTTCGTTTTAAAAAACTATTTACTGTAGCGTTACCAGAACCATGGAAAATCTTAGATCTCACACTACATTGATACATGTACAAAAATAGCAAATCAGGGAAAATATCACATCGAAAAGGGGGCGTGAATTGTGGGCCGGATGAATTCGGAAGTTTACTTGAGTGGTGGAAAACCGTTGAACCCGTATAAGAGGTTGAAATTTCGATATCTTACTTTGAAGGATGTTAAAAACCAATGTTTGAGAACTATTAAATTTCTAGGCGATTAAATTAATAACATTATAATGAACTAAAACGAAAGAAAATCAGATTTTTTTGCGATGGCTTTTTTGAAAAAATCTTGACCAAACTTCTGCAAGTTCGTGAAAAGGTGTAAAGGAACTAATCTAATTTAAAAAAGTATTTTTACTTATACTTAAGAAAAGTACACTTAACCACGAGAAAAATATTTTTATCTCAGGCAAGCCACGCATGGGACCAACATCAGTCCTCCGACATTAAATTGACTGAAAACATGCGTACCGACATGTTTTCTGTACAGAAACGGAGTAGGGGTAAAGTGGGTAGTCCATGCAAAAGCTACCTCATTAATCATAAACCCTATTTTGATGGAAAATAAAACTCAACTTTTTATTTAAGTTCTTTAAAAAGTTTTTCAATCAAAAACATTTTACTGGTAACATCTAGAAGATCCTGGTGGCCTCTTGTTTGTTTTGATCCAGTCATTTGGGTTGTAATTGTCTGGGAACTTTATTTACATATGCCTTTCTAAAACTATCCTATATTTTTGTTCTCCTGAGCTAGATAAAGGACTTGTTAACAGATTCCAATAAACAGGCAAGAAATTATAACATTAGTTGTAATGCTAGATGTTTTTAAATGAAGTGGGATAAAGTGGGTATAGTTTTAGGCTTAGCGGCAACATTGAAGAAACTTGTTTAGGGGGTTCTTTTAATTAAAGATCATTTTTAATCAGCAAAATTGAATAGGTATATAAGTATTCCATAATATCTATGTATAGGTTAATATCATGGCTACCCCAATTACAATCTTTGCCTTACAGTCCTTAGATGTTGAGGTTTCCACGCATTGAAAATAACATGGAAAGGAATTTCAATATCATGGTACAGGGAAAAACGAATTGCAAAATGTTTTTAAGGTCACATTTCTGTGTCTATTGAAATGGTTATGTGAATCATTAAAATTGACCATGTTGTGAAAGAATGTAAGGGAAGTGGTTATGTACCGTAAATTGACAGGCTGTGGAATACAGAATTTTAAGGATAGAAAAGGCATAAATTTTCTAGAATGAAGTTCAATGTGTTGTAAGCTTGCTACAAAATGAAGGGGGGGGGAATCAAGCTTCACAGGAAATAATAACATAATTTTCAAGCAACTTACATGCCAGATCAAGTTACTGTTTTCACTTAAAAAAACCGAAATTAGCCATATTAACAACCATCTCAAATCCTATGTCTACTGATCTTAGAAATGATGCTCAGAATTTATTGAGAAAAAGGAAAAGGTAAGATAGGTCTAGTAAAAAGAAAAAACTTGAGAACATCAGATCAGGTTCTTACTGAAAATGAAGTTACGGAATCAGAAGAAAATACTGAAGAACCATAGAGCAAAATTGATAGTAGCAATATTAAGCAAGGTTCTTGGGTAATATGTAGGTTCAAAAAATCAGTTCAACAATTCTTTGAGCAAATAACAGAAGTCGGAAAAGATTTATTCTGTCTTAAAAATCTTAGAGTTAATTGATGGTATATTTTATAGAAAAAGAGGATGTGTGTGTTGGCATAATAGATATTGAAAGCATTTATTATACACACATTGCCACAAAACCTACATTTGATAATCATGGACAGTTTTGATATGTAACCTCTATATCTTTCTCAAAATTCATGTTAACATGTTTTCATGAATTTTGAATAATAATTCATGTTTTGTATTTTTGTGTAGAATTTTTGACTGTTATTTACATTGAAATGAACACTCAAACATAGTTCAAGTACATCTTTAGCTATAGCATTCATAAATATTGCTAAGTATTATAAGTTTGGCATTTAGAGGGCCACTAAAATAGTAGCTCATTGAACTAAGTGTTAATTTAATAGTAGCTCATTCAACAAAAAATTTTCTTTAGACACACTTATCAATTATATTGTGTTAATAATTTTTTCACCATTTAATATGATTTTATAACTTACTTCCATGAATTACCAACTTTACCCCACCTGCTAACCACTTTACCCCATACCATGGGGTAAAGTGGGTATAAAAACAAGGGTATATAAATGGCCACTTAACTAAAAATATAGGTTTAAATATAAAGAAAAAACACATGCAGTATGTTCTTGAATAATGTAATGTATATATAATGCAAAGAAACATCACTTTTTAAATCTTGTCATTGCTAAATTCTACTTTGAAATTGCACTGTTTTTTATACCCACTTTATCCCACCTGACCCTACGCATGCGCATGGCGTATTTTTTGTCGCATGCTTTTCCAGTGTGTGGCCAGGCTAATAGTTTGATAGTATGAAAATTTTAAGCTCCACGCGACATTCTTGACAAGTAAAATTGAATATTTTTGACCGCTTCCAAAGACTCTTACTTCCATGAAAAAAATTATTTACTAAAAAAATGAATAATTCAACATTTGCCATCATATTACTGGATTTTTAACAAAATAGGTGATAGCGAACATTTTATTATTTTTTTACCGCCTGAATTTGAATGGATTAACCAGGGGGCCTTAGTAAGACTGCATGTGTTTTGGATCAATTTATGTTATTAATACAGAGCGTTTCAAAACTTCCTGTACAAATTTGGGGCAACTTCATTTTAGACGCCGACTTCGTACTGGTAACATGTATCATTTCACAAATGTGCATGTACGGTAATTCATGCGTCAACGCTGAAAAGCATGCATCTCTTTTGGTGGTTGCAACTTTGACCATCCATTGTGAACTAAGTGTACAGCCACTATCAAACTGTAAAATCAGGGCTGACAAAAATGTTTTTCCTCAAACCGTTTTAATTTTTGTATCCTCAAGCATATCTGGGTAGCGCTTGCGGGTATTACATCCCTTGTGAATATGATTTAATTTTGTATAGTTTTGAAACACACTTTATATTGGAAGTCTAAGTGTGATATTATTCTTCATGCAATTATTGTTGTTCATATTTGTAACATTTTTTATTCACAGAGAAATGCTAATCTGGCTTATTCAATTATCAATGATGTTCCTGGATTATGTCCCATTATGCCAGCAGGAGCGATGTACATGATGGTAAGAGATGCTTTTGATGAATTTCCTATTGAATTACGAATTAACCCTCCTGGTGGTTGTCTCGACGAGGTATCTCGTCATTAGCAAAACTGATCCAATCTTGATGGACGAAATATCTCGTCATTAGAAGAAAATTGACCAGATCTTGAGCTAGGCATCATAAAATATCTGCAATTTCTCGATGACGGTCATTGAAGCATAAGTTGGTCAGATCTTGATGGACGAAATATCTCGTTGAAACCACTTGTAGGTTTTAAGTGTGCGTAGGTGGGCATGGTCCAAAGTTAAACTGCACTTGTAGTTATATCAATTTAAACACCGTTGTTTGCAATTTAAAGCGAATGACTTTTTGCCTTTTTAAATTTGTGTTCATTTTCTCCTTTCTTTGAAGGTTGGCATTCAGAAAACTTCTTTTCCTACATTCAAGCATGACATGGACTTTGTGGAGTGTCTGATGGCAGAACAGTCGGTTTTTTGCCTACCTGGACTGGTAATTATAATTTTGCATATTGGGAATACATAAAAACTCAAAGCTTTCATTCAGTGAAATTTTCTCATGGAAAACAATTGGAAACACAATCAATGTGGTGGTTACCTATGTTACCTTTTTATCCTTCCATACAACCCCTAATTCAACCATTTTTGTTCCAAAACGATCATAATTCATAAAAATATTAACCCGTTGACTGTTTATAAAACGAAAATTGAAAAAAAAACTGATATGTGGTGCCAACTAGGGTAAATTATTCGGGGAACGGGGTATTGAAACTTCCAATTGCTTTTTACGTGCTGCTGTTTGGTTGGGTTTTTTTGGCGGAAGGATCAGGTCTGGCCAAGAAACATTTTTTTCCATCAAATAAAATGGACGTACACATACACAAAGAAAGTTTTACTGACACAGAAGACAGAAATATACCCAGGGTTGTTACAGGAATCGAACCAGCGCTGCCTATAGCTCACAGGCTGCTCACAATGGGCAAACCCACTGAACTATTTAGTTAACAAAATAATTAAGAAAAGATGGTGACAAATGGGAGATGTATATATTTGTTAAGATTTTTACTTATCGCCGAGATCTATACTAGAAAAACTACCTCTTCCGCCATCAGCATTCTCGAACAAAATAAAATTAAGTCATCCTCGAGATACACACCTACTCAAAATGAACGAGCCCTGTTGCTATGTCGACCGCCACCACCCAGACTTGGTGTTGGGAACAGTTCTCGTGGTAGACAGACAATACCTGTTTATTTGTAAAATTTATCCCTCATGTTTGAGGAACTAGGCCCAACCACAAAAATATTGGAACCCAAAGGGGCAAAACACTCACACTAAGGACTCGGCCCTTGGTGTGAGTGTTTTGTTGAAACTTATGTAGTTTTTCATTGCTAATACTTCAATACTTACAACTCTCGTTTGAAAAAGGGTAAGGGGAGGGGCTCAATGAAATTGCTATGGGAGGGGCAACGGGTTCAGTACCCTAGAAGTTGGAGCCCCTGACTCATGCCTCCATCTTTGGTTTCAATTCGCAGACCTCGTAGGATGTTAATTCTGTCTGGTTGATAATAATCAAGTCCAATTTCGACAAGAATTTTTAGATAAAATTCTGTTTCTCGAGAGTGAAGGTGATATGGTTCATCCTCAGATTGTTGTAGTGGTATATTTATTTAACAATTTCATAGTTAATTTTTCATGAAATATATTAAGGTGTATGTATACACTAGAACATTTTTTTTAATTTTGACTTTAAAAATCTAGTTTTTTCACAATAGGTCATTGGCTTGTGCTTAAACTCATTTCAGTGTGAAAAATTCTGATTAAGCTACTCATTAATTATCTAATTTAGATATAATTAGCTAATTAACATGTTTTTTGAACAGTGATATCTCAAATTCTAATGTGTTCAGAAAGACAATTCCTGTTGGAAATTATTCCTAATATTATTCTTCATGTTTTGACCCTCCATCAAGTTGTTAGAGGGAATAGGTTATTTTTTACAATTTTTTTCACGAAGGAAATCTAAAAAAAAATCAAGATTTTTCAGGAATTTCAATATTTAAAAATCAACTAAAAATTAATTTCTTAACCAATAACTTTGACTGAGGGTCAAAACATCCACTGTATTATAGAGATTATAATGACACAAAAGTAATTATAATAGATCAATTCATTGTTGACTTATCACTGTTCGAAAGAAGCATCCTATTGAAAAAACAGTTCTTCAGAAATCGAGTTTAAAGTTTTGGCCGTTTGTCTAAGGTGACAGTACCTATCCCAAACCCTTATAACTGGAAAACTATTTCGAATATTTTCAAGATCTTGGTATCATTTGAAAGCTAAGGGGTTGGACAATATTTTGAATTATTAAAAAATGTATCGATATTTTGGTCAATTTTCGTGATTTCTAGTGTATACATACACTTTAAACAGAAATTATACAAACGTGAAACTCAGCAGAAAACAATTTTTCTCTGCATTGAAAATGCAAAACAAGTATTTATCGTTTCATATTATAGTTGTTCAAGAATAATTTAAAATACATTCATTTGTGTATGCAGTAAGTCGATAATTTGAACACTAGTAGCAGCTTGCACGCTCAAATAAATATTAAATTGAGACAACGCTAATAGCAGTTTACACGTGCATAGGAAAAGTAAACAATAAATCATAAAGACAAATTCAATTTATTTTTCCTCGGTCAGTGGATAAATTATTGCTCAAGATAGTTTGCGATGAATAGAAATGGGATATCATGATTGTGTAGACTGTATCATTCAATTCAAGGACGCCTGACCGATTTTATCATAATTTCCTCCTCCGTTCTTGGAATTCGGGTATAGAAGAGTCAATAAATAGTTCATCACCAAATCTCTCATCTCGTATTCCCATAACTGGCTATTTTCACATTCATTTTCGTGATCTGTTTGCTCAAGTTGGAGCAAATATCCACTTAAACCTTTGACAGGCACTAAAAAATCTATGGGGGAAAACTTTAAGGATGCCGCAAGAACGGCAACAGGTGCCTTACTGATGGTGAAATGGTTAAAAAAGATTCATTTCATTTCAACGGTTTAGTTTTGAACTTTTGACTTGTTCTGTTTGTTTTCCTACATGATAAAAGCATGTTTTTCAAATTTGGTTTTCTTTAAAATGCTAATTTCAATTGGTCGCAAATAAGTAGTACGTACTAACTTTGGTACAGCTTTATGTAGCGCCTCGCCCGGTGGCAACGTCCATTGGCGCGCTTTTTATGTCGCCAAGGAAAGAAATCTTACAAAAAAGTATTTTTTTTTAAACGGAAAGTAATAAGCTTTTGCGGAAAATAATACAGAACTTTGAAAAAGATTCCTTAAGGAAATCTAATAAAAGCTGCTTATCCCGACATCATTCAAAACAAAAGTAACGATTAGCCACTCCCTAAGGTTTGCCTCTCACCAGAAAAATTAAACTTCAAATTTCGCAAAAGAATATCCTGAAATTTTTCTACGACACTGAATATAGAAGGCATGTTAAAATAGAAAAAGGTAAGGCTTTTCAAAAGAAAATAGCAAGAAATAATACAACCTGATGCTACTGAACTAGATCGTGATTAAAATCAAATTGAACGTTTGAATTCTTCCATACATTAAAAGGAAAATAATTGGAATTTTTTTTAAAGAACCAATGGGCTCGTTCGTAAACGCGAATAAATAGCACCGTTTGAACTAGTTATTCGAATCGAGCATTCCAAAAGTCTCAGATTTTCTAGTGTGAAAAACAAGCCGTTTCATGAGTCATTGAAAACGAAAAAAAAATAGTTTGAAACGAACTGAGATTGTGCTAGGTTTAGTCAGTTCAGAAGTTGACGACCGAAAAGATAGATGTGAATGTTGTAATGCATCTCTACTCATGGTTTAGGCTCATTTTCAGATTGAATTTTTTAAAACAAATATCCAATTACATGGCGAATGAGACTAAAAAACCTAATCATTTGTAAATGCAACTTCAGAACTGGTGAAATGGAGGTTATGTGACGGATTATTTTTTGATTTGCACTTTTTTTAGAGTTGTTTACGAACGCGGCCAATGAAATCAAAGGACAATTTAACGGAAATGAAAACAACATTCTAGAATATTCAAAATGAAAATTTAAACTTTCCGCTTACCAAGGTTGCCATAAAAAAGGGTAGGTAGGTATTTTATTTAACGTCACACTGGAGCAACACAACGGGCTATTGGTGACGGTCCGGGATCCATCCCAGAGGGAAAGATCCGAGGACAACACCACGTAATTTTGAACCACGATCAGATGACGAGGCAACACCTGACACAGATCTGAAGGTGAAGGCGCGAACATGGGGTTACCGAATGGAATTTTTTTGTTTATTAATTGTTGAGATTCTCTCTAAACTGAAGATGATATAAACATTGTTTATTATTCTTTTTAATGTGTTAACGAGAGCCCAAGCAGCAGTTTGATTTATCCTTTTCTTTGCAGTGCTTTGATTACCCGAACTACTTCCGCATTGTTCTGACAGTCCCAGAAGAGCTTTTGATGGAAGCTTGTGAACGCATCAAAGAATTCTGCACCAAGCACTACACTTTAAATACTCCAACGACAAGTTTCAACACGGAAATGTTACTGAAAACTCAAATGCCTCTTCACGTCTGATGACACGTTACTACAAATGGCATTCCCCTTCCTTGCATTTAGAGAGGATTTACATAGATATATATATACAAATATCGAGCATCATTATACTTTTTATTTTTATACTTTATGATTTTCGGAACACAGAACTTTGACCATCATTATTATGAAAAAAAATATTCAAATTATCTCTTATGT
The DNA here is from genome assembly GCA_933210815.1 of Meta bourneti. Lineage (NCBI taxonomy): Eukaryota > Metazoa > Arthropoda > Arachnida > Araneae > Tetragnathidae > Meta > Meta bourneti. Next base: position 82,002,109 of record OW119928.1, read on the forward strand.
TAATATGAAGGGATATCTGTATAAAATAGTACACACAATGCAAACGTTGGTGTAAGTTGTTCTTCTGATGTAATCTTGACAATAAATACTGTGTACAGGCCATTTCTGATCTTCTGATTGGTACCAGATTGCCTTACTCTTACGCAAACACATTTAAATTACACACGCTAACATTACAAATTACACACGCTTTGCTAATGTTGTTGAAAATTTACCTTGGAAATCGCACTGATCATACGTACAATTTGGAACGAGACAGTATCGTTCTTTTTCCTTCATATTCCCGGGCCATCCCATCCCTTTAATTAAAAAAGGCGATTTTGTCCCGCTTTAATAAAAACCAACAAAAATATAAGTTAATATTGATCAATCATAAATTATTATTCAATCAATATCCCCTCAAGGATACCAGTAATTTGTATAACCAAGGAGTTCCATTATTCAATACTATGTATCGATATCTAGTGATTCATTTAGAAAAAGTACAAAAGTTTTAAGATATACTACGTTCGGAGTCCCTTTTTTTAATGTTCAAATTATACTATTTCTTTTTAAGGTAAAACAACTTATAAAAACACATTATGAAACAAAAAAATTGGAAAATTTGGTAAAAAATGTTAACGAAAAACAGTACAATCAAAAAAACGTGAGAACATTTGCCTAATCTTCTAAATATATAAGCTAGGGCCTGGACTAAAAGGTATGCAATATTCCTTTCCACTCATAAGATGAGAAAAATGTAGAAAACATTTTTTTTTAAATTTTTCCTTAAGCCACAGCACTGAAGTTTTCCTTTCAAGACAACTCTCTTATATCCTAATTCAGGCCCTTCAAAATAAATATAAAAATCAGTATACCAAATTCCATTCAAATTTATAGAATATTTTTATTTGTCGGGTTTCTCGTGCAAATATTTTGCTCAGAATCACAAGAGAAAAATGCATTTAAAGATTGAAAACGAATTAGAAAAACAGCTATCAAGATCTATTCAAATTGCTATACCTCTGCTTCTATTCACCGTACAGACAAAATAAAAAGTTTTGTAAAGAGAAGTCTAAATATTACGAATATTGAATGAAATATGAAATTTTAGTCAAAAATCGACTTAAATGTAGCCAGATACCTTGTTTTTTAAAGCTTTATGTCTATCCTTACAATGTCAGGCGAAACTGCAGCTTTAATGACGAATTCCGGAAAGAATTTAACGCTACTGTTTCATGAATATACAATAGAACACTACGTAACTATCCTTTTTTGCCATCCCAATAATTCGTATTTTGTCATGAAATATGGTCTTTCTCTCAGTGTGGCACGTTTTTGCTTCGCCAGCGGTGTTTGAATTTTTCATCGAGGTTAAGCAGAGCAGTGACGAATTAATGCATTGTGTGGGTGGGGCGGTTGGTTGGAAGATGCAACAAACCGGGGTTCCTACCCCAGAAAATTTTGAAAAATTACCTTCAAAAACTAACATTTTAAAGCTGTTTTGAGACTTAAAACTGGAATAGAATTAGTGTAAAAATGTACTTTATTTTAGACAAATAATCACTTTAAATTTCTTGAAATGCGTAGCTTTTAAACCTTTGCAAAACTGGTTCCATTTACATAACTGTTAACACAAAAACCACAAATTCTATAAGCCTTGTGTCGACATAGAACTGCTAAGTAAATTAAAAGATAAAACATTGAAATTAGCATAACAATACTTTTAAAATAGTATTTTGTAGGCTGATGAAAGTTACGTTTTTGTTAGCCTTTTAATTCCTAAATATACATATTTTTATTTTAAAAATAACATTAGGAAAGTAATAAATAGAAACTTAAATATTCGTTACAAATTATTTATTTTTTTTCAATACAATTTACAATGACACTCATTTTGAAATAGAAATTGTATGAATAAAAAAACGATATTCATATTAATTGTATTATTACAAGAATGTATTTTAGACTAATGTCTCTGTACCGGATGAGATGGAGTGATGAAAGTTACAAATGGTAGCGTAAAATAACTAGAAACTTATATTCACCACTACAACATTTATTCGTACATACTACAGCTAGTATATACAAATTTACAGATATTTTGTGATAGAAGGGTTCGGCTGAGGTTAGAGGAACGAGCGTCCGCTCGCTTCTCGGTCTGGATCGCAACTCCCTGATTTTCCCAGAGTTTCTTCGGCAACATCTAAGGAAAAATTCACTTGAAGTGGAATTTTGAGTGTAGTCCAGAGGCTTGATATTTATGAGATCATGAATGTCAGTATAACGTCAGATGAAGATGCTTTATGTGAGTGCTTGGAACTTTATAACCGATGTAATGTCAGTTGAAGTGCTGTAAGAGTATTTCCCGGGTAAGTTATGAACAGATGGTTACTTGCGAAGAATTTTTTTAACTCCAATTTAGACAATTACGGAACATGACGTTTTGATCAGAAAAGCCGCCTTATTAGAGAGGGTTAAATGGGAAGTGTTACAACTCCTCCCACCTAGGAAAAACTTTTCTCCAAAGGCAAAATTAGTATCTTCTCAATTATTGACATAAGAACTCATCTGTAGACTCTGATGACACTCATATATATAGAAAATACCACTAATAGATATAAAGTACCATAATTTTTCCTGAGTTGTAATTTACACAAATAAAACCTCAAACTTAGTTTTAGACTATTTTGCTGTTAGCAAGTGAATGTTCTTGTAAGGGAACTTACAAAGATTCTGACAATATAAAAAGTAAAATAAAAAAAATCACACATAATTAGAACTACATAATATAGCAATTATACATTATAACCAAAATTGAAAACAATCATGTTCTGATTACCTTTAACAGATACTAAAAAAAATGAAACTAACAAAGAAAATACTGGAATATATATTTTTGTATAAAAGTATACACTATTCATCTACAGCTGATCTGCTGAGACTATCTGCGTTCTTATGACTTTTTCCCGACCGATGTATAATTCTGAAATTGGCTGCAGTGCCAACGCCCATAGCATTAGCCTAGGGTTAGAACTTGCATTCGTCCTCAACCAAACTAATGGATTATGATCGGTTACGACTAAGAACTCATTCCCATCTAAGTAATAATGCAATTTTTTTATTACTGGCACATTCTTTCTCAGTGGTGCCGTAGCTCTTTTGTACATCTGAGAATATTTTACTTATGTAAAGAATAAGATGTTCTTTACCTTGTTCATTTAACTGGGTTAATACACACCCATGCCTACATTGGAAGCATCTGTTTGTATAATAAATTCGCGTTCAAAATTTGGAGCATATAAAACAGGTTTATTAGTTAATTTATTTTTTAACTCTTAAAATGCTATCTCGCATTCAGTTGTCCAAACAATTTCTCCTTTCTTCGCTCTCCCTCTAAGCGCATCTGTCAGAGGTTTTGCTATCACTGAGAACATATCTTTATAGCAGTTAGACCAGTAAAAATATCAGTTTAACACTTATTTTTGGATTTTGTACTACCCAGATGTCCTTCTTGACATAAAGATTTAATTCGTTCACGTAACCCCTCCGGTACTACCAATAGTTTCACAATGTTACCCAACTTATCTTCCCGAATTTTAACGAGTAATCCATTTACGAGAGAATATGCTTTACTTGAAGTAGTCGGTGCCTGACTCAATGCCTGGTCATATAACGTTTTAAGATCATGGCTGTCTTTCTGAGCCTTTATAAAATCATCCCTATCAATTGTCAAGAGAGCTAGTTCAGGGACATCTTTCTGCAGAGCAGGGATCGAAATTTCTTCCTCTGCCTCTGAAGAAACGATCCTCCTTATCCTCATTTTCTCCCACACCAATTTTGCTAGTTTCATTTTCCCTCTGATCCTCTCTTGTTTGAGACCTTGTCTGGACAGCGTTAATAACTTCCACTGGAAAAAAATCGTATCCAGTTTTTTCCTTTATCAACGCGGCTGTTTTATTTCCTAACAGATATCTGTCCTGGTGGTTTAAATGATTTCCGCAGACGGCCGCTTTTGTTTGAATCATCCCGAAATCTCCGGAAACCTCCACGACCGCTAGGGGCAAACAAACCAAATCTGGACCTAGTGGTTGCTTTATCCAGATGTTTTCACCGGAAAAAGAAGGATTGATATACTTTTTGCATACTAGATCAATTGTTGCTCCCGTATCTTTTAGAATGAATTTTGTGTCCATTCACGGAGCCCTGGCTAGTATAAGAATTCCCCCAAGCAATTTTGTTCATTATTTCCTTCAACATTATTTAGCGATTCTGTATCTTTCTTTTTGTTTAATTTTGGGCAAGCTGGTTTTATATGACAGATCACATTACAGTAACAACACCTTGGGGTCGCTCGTCTTTCTAAAGCTCTTTCGCTGGAGTTAGAACGTCGGGGAAGAGAAACGGTCTGATGGTGGGGAGCATCCCCTAACTTAGTTTCCCTCCCTTTTGGGTCGGATGTTGGCGTAGTCTTCGTTTTTATAAACTCTATCACTGAATTTCGGTTTTACTTTTCTTAAGTCCTCGTAATTATCGAAAAGTTCTGCTAATTTTGATGGTGACAAGAGAAGCCCAATCATCTAGGAAATGGTCTTTCATATCGAATTTTGCGCGTTTTTTCAATTGATCTGCAACCATTAGATCCTCAAGCTCATCAAATGTTTCAACCTTTAACCCTATGAGCCCATTCTTCCAAATAATTCTTAATTTCAAAAGCAAAATCCTTCCATGTGCCATCTGATTTCTTTTGATGTTGCACAAATTTTTGGCGGAAGATTTCTGGGGTGAGATGTCGAATCCGAGACCGTGGCGATTTATCGCCAAACATGGTAACCTTGTTGTTTTGATTAAGCTTTACGGCAACCCTATGCAAAAGGTGTTTCGCGTAGGAAAGTCAACGTTTTTTTTTTAAACGAACATACCGGCTTAGGACGCCATCTTGATTTGGCAACAAAAATTGCTTGGCGACAAACATGTCTCGGATTCTACATCTTTACCGATTTCTGAACTTAACTTAAATCTTTGAAGTAATAGTTTCTTGACGTGATCGTAATTTTCGGCTTTTTCTTCTGGCTCACGAGCAATTAGTTGCACTATATCTAATGGTAACAGGCTCAGCAAATGCACCACCCAATTTTCCTTTTCTATTAACGCTCATTTAGCCTGGCGTTTAAAAATTACGAGATATAAACTAATATCGGATTGGTTTGGATTGAATTCTGGAATTATTTTTTTTTATATTTAACCGGGATGTTGTGTGTGTGTGTGTGTGTGTGTGTGTGTGTGTGTGTGTGTGTGTGTGTGTGTGTGTGTGTGTGTGTGTGTGTGTGTGTGTGTGTGTGTGTGTGGTGTGGATATAGAATGGGATTTTGTAGAATCAGTTGATTCATCTTTTTATTGGTATTCGTTTTCTAACTTTAACTTCTCTAATTCAAATTTCATCTGAATTCCCTTTTCTTTTAATTCGTGCTCTGCTAGTCGTATTTTCTCGACCCTTTCTAATCCCTCTAGTCTTAATTTTCATCCCTCTCTATCTCTTCAAGTCTTAATTTTTCAGCCCTCTCTAACTCTTCAAGTCTTAATTTTTCAGCCCTCTCTAACTCTTCTTCCGTTTTTCTAGCCGCAAGAATAGTCTCAGAGTTTTTACAAAATCTTCATCATAATCATCACTACCAGTTATTGCATTTTTTATTTCAGGAACTCATTTCTGGAGTCGTATTTATCCCTAACTCATTTGCCAGATTCAGCAAATCCTGCTTTTTCCCTTTACCTAAGAAAGCCATTTCTGAAGACTTTAGCAATAATATTCCTGTATAATTCTTAAGTTATAATTATAAACAACAAAATTTTACGATGCTCTAGAAAAATGTACAATGTTCCCATACAAGAAAAAGCACAAGAGTATCTCAAAACATTTTTAAAAGAATTTTAAAAAATTCTGACCAAACTGTAATTATCACAACTCAAGAAATATAAAAGTACTCACCCTTTTTGTAGTACTCAACTCTGGCCTGACGGCGCACAGAATTTATTTCCTGCTTTTAGCACACAACACTGCTTGATGGCTTAAACACTTTTTCTTCGGCTTAAAAGCCCACAATTGGTCAGTCTGACCTTTATCTTGGCTAGATATCCCCGAATGCGGCTGATTCGATGCCTGGTGGGTCGCTTTCCGTGCCATTCAACCACACTACAATTGGTCAGTTTGATCTGGGCAGCCCGAACAGCTCGATTCGATCTCGACACCTGGAGGGTCATTTACCATGCGGTCCTTTCGACCACACTTAACTTACGAGTTTCGTTAGCACAAAAAAACTATCTCGATGATAGAAACTTTCCTACGAGCCAAAACCACCGCTCGTTAAACACACCTGTAGAAAGTGGGTCAGAGACAACCCCCTCTATCTGAAGTGAAGAAAGAAGACTTGCTTTCTCCCTGCGATAATCCAAACAGCGCGAAACGCCTTCTGTCTCGGGATACTTATCAAATCCCACCGCTGCCACCAATCATAATAAGCTGTACCGGATGAGATGGAGTGATGAAAGTTACAAATGGTAGCGTAAAATAACTAGAAACTTATATTCACCACTACAACATTTATTCGTACATACTACAGCTACAAATTTGCAGATATTTTGTGATAGAAGGGTTCGGCTGAGGTTAGGAACGAGCGTCCGCTCGCTTCTCGGTCTGGATCGCAACTCCCTGATTTTCCCCGAGATTCTTCGGCAACATCTAAGGAAAAATTCACTTGAAGTGGAATTTTGAGTGTAGCCAAGAGGCTCGATATTTATGAGATCATGAATGTCAGATGAAGATACTTTATGTGAGTGCTTGGAACTTTATAACCGATGTAATGTCAGTTGAAGTGCTGTAAGAGTATTTCCCGGGTAAGTTATGGACAGATGGTTACTTGCGAAGAATTTTATGATCTCCAATTTAGACAATTACGGAACATGACGTTTTGATCAGAAAAGTCGCCTTATTAGAGTGGGTTAAATGGGAAGTGTTGCAGTCTCATTAGTCATTATCTCCAAAGTACAATGTAAACAGTAAGAATGATGTTACGCCGTTACGGTAACTCAAAAACTTACTTAAGGTGCATGAAACTAGTTTTGAATGTAATGTGTTTTTTATATTCTTAGTTAACATTTCATCTCGTCAAGCACATTACACGCGGATGACGCTAGGCACATAAGTGGATAGAAATCCTTTTTATTGCATGGGGAACCTCTACATAAGGGAAGTATGAAATAGAAAGCTTACAAAAAATCTGCACCTCGATAAGAATCCAATTTCCCACTAAATGCTTTTATATTTCGCTCGATTCCCCAACCCCAGCAATTGTGGTAATGATGGCAACACCTCCCCTCCTGTCAAAAGCCCTTTCTGCTCGCAGCTTTTTGTATTCATTATACTTCACCACGTTGAATCGTGAATGGGGCTTGTATAAAGCAGATGTTTGTCAGTTTTTAAGGACCATGGAAAGCGGGCTTAGTCACTCAATCAACTTTTATTTCAACTAAAAAAAATTCAGTACTACAGCTTTTCAAAAATGCCTATTTGGAAACTTTCCATCGAATAGCATTTGTAACATTTTTTGTGAATATAAAATGAGTAAATTTTTCAGGCCAGGGGTGCAGAGTGAAACTGGCTCCGATGATTGGCCGAGAAATGTAGCCATCTACGGGTCTCAGAGGTGGAGAATTCGGAAATGTGGAAAGAAAATGTTATTTTAAGTAGTGAGGTCGATTCTAAGTTTCTCATACCACTACTGTGTGTTCCATTTTCTGAACCGAGGCTTCTTGCGTTCCTTGATAGCTTAATTCAGTAACTATATCAGCATTGTTACCAAATATGACACAGGTCCAACTAGCACAAGAGATGGTTTTTCCGTCGCAAAAAAGGTTGCAGCTGTCTCGTATGTCATGGTAAAAGAAATATACCAATAATTATGCCTATCACATCTTTTATGTCACGTGTGCAAACGCATCGCTAATACATCGTTTATGTTTCCATCTTAAGGCTAAACTATTAAGATAGCAGCGTCAACCAGTTTCTCCGCTGTTCGCTAATTGAACTGTTCGTCTTATTCACAATGCAGACAGTGTAAATATGATAAGGGAAAAAATGTAGTCAACCATTGACATCAGAGCGTCTTATTCGCTTACCTATGTGATATAACCTGTCTTATTCGCGTCCTGTGTGTATCGATTATCGTCATCTTAAATACGTGGCTGTGCCACTTTAGAGAAACCTCGCTATTGTCTGTTGATAAATAATAGGTTTCGTAACTTTTTTTAACATTTCTTTTTCCAAGCAGAAAAGACTTCAAATTACTCTTTAACAAATTAATCTGTCTAAAATCACACCACTTTAAAGATGTTTTTAATGAAAGGCCTACAGACCGCCAAAAGAACCTCAATCTCTTATGAAGATGCTTGTAGCTGGACAGAACAGATTTTGGTTTGTCAGTGCCTTTTAAAGATTTTGCTGGGACTTGTAGAAGAGGTGTAGCAGGAATATGGGAGGCAGTGATGAGTTAGAAGAGGGTTGCCATTGACGCTGCTATCTTAATAGTTTGGCTTTAGAAGCATAAACGATGCATTTGCGATGTCTTTAGTGGTGGTGTTTTGCGACGATGCGATGCGTTTGCAGCAAGTGGTATAAAAGATGTGATAAAGACATAATTGCTGGCTGTTACCACGATGTGTATGTGATAGCTACAAAATGCTCAGGTTACTTGACTCGTTTTTTTTAATGTAGCCTTAAAAACCGCAAGAAATTAAACATCTGAGTAAATGGTTGTTAGTAAATATTTTAGTGAAATATTCAATACAAAATAACTTAATTATTATAGAACGTGTTCTTCAACACGATTATTCAACTGAGCATTTTTATCTTTCTCAAAACATTGAAACCACCCCCAAAAAAAGAACTTTATACCAAATGCATGCATGCAACAATGCATGTGTTGCCTGTAGAATCCATAGAGGAAACTACTGGACGGCCTTGAAATCTTCCATGGATATAGTATTCCAGTCAACTTCAATTCTAATTTGGAGAGCAAAATACTGATTAGTTAATTTTCAATTATAAAAAGCACTTATTTGCCAGAGAATGTTACCTATAACACGAAATTTCTTTTATTTCAAAATATACGATTTCAGAGTATGGGAAATACGCAATGCAGAGAATGCCCCATATTTAGAGAGGGCCGCAATAGCCCAGTTAGGAACGGCTCCGATTGTTAACGGATTAGCAACCGGAGGGTTGAAACTCGGTCAAACCAAAGACCGTCGTGTACATGGGGGATAGTGAAAGTTAAATCAGCCGTGGCCTCAAATATCCTCACGTTGGCGTGGTGTGGAAGTTTGGAGAGTGGGGTGCCAGCTCAGGTGTTCACCCCATCATCTGTCCTCGGTTCTTTCCCTTCGGGATTGATCCCGGACAGTCGCTAATACACCGTTGTGTTGTTCCAGTGCGACATTAATTAGCTACCTATATACCCATATTTAGTGCAGTTGAGATTGCATATTAGAACTGAAACGTTACACTTTAAGAAAAAAAGAACTTTAAAAGGTTAACTAGTATCGAACATTCGCAAACGTATTTCATGATGAATCAAGCAATAAAAATATTTTTGAGCTTATTTTTCTCTAAAATAATTGGCTTTTTAAATAAGCGTATGGCTGAGTATGTGTTAATTCTCATAGCCATATGAAAATGTCGGCTGACTCAATGAATAACGAAGCAGGTAAAAAAATAAAGTAACGTTTCAAAAATTCCTAAAATTGGGCAAACATAAGCTGGCTAGTCCATCAGCATAGCGTATTCAAAATAAAAGGCGAAACATGAAAGTTAACATGTCACCATCGTCCTTGATTGCTGCATTCTAAAGATATTTAATTTGCAGCCAGCTCGCGCAATACGACTGAAAGAAACAAAATTAATTTGAAAAATTGACAAAGCCGCGCGATTAATTCTCGCCTTTCACAGATCTTTAAAATAATGTCAGCACCTCGTAGTGAAAGGCGGAAAAACGAATTCTCGGGGGACGCTCAAAACAGAATTTTGGTGAAATCTACTAACATAAAAGTAGTATTTTACTCAGATCCTGATAGATTTTAATACTTATCGGCCGAAATATCGCAGTGTTCCATATTACGTGCACTTACCCCATAGTGTTAACATAAAATCGTTTATTTTTAGTTGAGATATTCTACTTCCAAAGATGCGAGGTGCTATATTTTGCTTAAATATGCAAGGTATTCATTTTGAGTTTAAAAAGAATAGTCCCACATGAATCATTTATTCTTGCTAAAGGTTACATCATCAGTGAGCTAACAGTACAAACCTTGATTTCAATTGTTATGGAAAAATCCTAAATTCTCAATGCCGCGCCTTTTAATCCCAAGAGCAAATACAAAAACAACGCGACAAAAGGTCAATTGCAGTCAATTCTACACAGATAATGTATTGAGCAAACCACTTTTTTAATAACAGTGTGAATCAATTCAAATCCAGGAAAAGTTGTGTACCTCACCATCTTCGAATAGAATGATATTTTGCGCTCAGGTACATTTTAGGCCACCTTGAACCAACATATATCTTATCATCTACGATTCCTTTTTTCCCTTCTAAATTCTTATATCAATATGCCGTCAGTGTGGAAATACTTTAAGTTTGTGAGTTTTAATTTATATAAGCATTCGAGTATTCGAATGCTTATATAAATTATTTTATGTTATGACAGATCTGAAAACCCAATACGATCAGAAAATAATGAAATCCCATCAAAATCCCTTTCGAAATACGAAAAATCCTCAAGTGCATGTCAAATTTCCTATAAAAGGACGAAATGTTTCTTAAAATCCTTAAACTTTAATGGGACATTCAACTTTCAGCGGGAAATATGCTTTCTATTCTATATTTGTTTAAAAACACTTTTTACTCAACGGTCACCGGATACGAATAATAATTTATTGTATTTACTAAATTTAAATAAATAAAAAAAATTATATATTAAACATACACAGAATTTCATAAGCAAATCGGAATTTTTTCACCTCAATACAAAACAAATTTAAAAATACACTTGTATAAAATAATATTTTGAAGAAAGTAATATTCGAATAGTTTGATACAAAGGGACAGACGATGAATTAAATATAATAATAATAAAAAACTATAAAATTCTGTACCAAGATAACAAATTTAGATAACTAAATTAAACATATTTTGGACAGATTAAGTCTAATACATTGTAGCATCTATAATCCTCACAAAACATTTCAAAAATTACATAGATACGAACGGGGAAGCTCAGTATTTTTTCCTAAACCTAATAAAATAACGATATAAATTTCTATGTATTTAAAACTAAATGCAAAAGTAGCAAATTCGAATATCAGTTATACAGATAAAATAAGTTGAGAAATTTGGGGAAGTGTTTAGTCTATCCTTTCTCCCATATATAAAATTCCAAGAAAGCATTCAACAAATTCAATAAATGACAAATTCAAAGTTGAACTTTTCGAATGCAATTCATAAATAACTGATTTTCAATCCTCGTCGATTCTCCAAAAGTTGCACTCCCATGTCACAATATTCGGAGATCCTATTTTTGTGTATGATCAGAGGCCGACTTTGTCGAATATAAAAGCACCAAAAAAGAATTTCTTACAGTAGACTCGTTTAGTTATTTAGAAACTATTTGCAGAAGGAAATTTTCACGTATCTTCCTTAATGACAGTACATGTTTCTTCTGAATATCCTTAAAATTGCTTTTTACTTTCTTTATAGATTTGTTTAGTTTTGTCAAGTCCAAGGTTTATTTTGCAATACCCCAGAATGAATTATGGCCCTTGCGTCATAAATTATACCCAAATACAAAAATTAATTAAGAATAAATGAGTATTACTAAACGATTTAAAAATTTACAAGCTTTAATTAGACTAAGGTTGTGATGATTGATACATTAAAGACCCTCTTTCGTTAAATAAGTAATCCCCAAGGTGAGCAGCTTGGTAGATTCAGCTGTTGGTAAGACAAAAATCAACTGTCTCAGAGTTCGTAGAATTTTTATTATCATTTGTTGCAGCAGCTGTTGTACTAATGACCAATTGAAAATTTTAATGCAAACAAAGCCCGAAGCGATAGGCATCCTGTGTTTCCCGGTAAATAATTGGAAATAGATTTTGACTGCTTTATTTTTAACGATTTACAAAAGCTTTATAAAACTATTGAAACACAACATTGATAGCTGTGCAGATATAATGAATCTCGTCGTTAAAGTATTGAATCGAAAAAGGTGCTTGAGTTTTGGGCGGTGATTCGAGCGCTTAATTGAGTGGAGGAATCCCATTAGCCCCGCTTGAGTGCGCGTCAGAGGTGGAAAGTTCGATATCACGTTGAAAGCTATTTAAAATCAATATTAAAAAAAAACTGCATTTGCTTTCTGTAGGACTAAATTAACATTCTAATGAACGAAAACAAAAAGTTTCAAAATTTTTAACGATGGCTTTTTTGAAAAAAATGTTGACCAAACTTCTGGAAGTTCCATGATAAACTGTTTAAAACCTAATCTTATTTTCAAAAATACTTATAACGAATAGCACATTCAATTATCACGAGCGAAAGCATTTCTCTAATAATTTGATCGTAGCAAAATTTTAAGTGCGACGCAACATTCTTGACAAGCAAAATTGAATATTGATGCCTTTCAAAGGGTCTAATTTCCATGAAAAAAAAATATTTTGCAAAAAGATGAATGTGACATAGTTTAACATAAGCCATCGGCCATCATGTACTGAATTTTTGGAGAAATTGAAGATAGTGAGGCGAGCATTTTACTTTTTTACCTGATTTTGAATGGATTCACCCAATAAGAAAGTGGGTAAGAGCAAGAGAGCCTCTTTACAGCAGAGATACTATCAATCAAAATGTAGCGCAGCCAGAATTTCATTTTGGAGGACCCAAACAGAATTTTTTAACAAAATGAATATCTGGACCTAGATACATTTTAGTTTCGCTGAAGGTCTCGTGAGTAATATACCATAACCATTTTACAAAACGGTATTTATTGAAAAGTAAAAATTCCGATTTATATTTTATCAGACGATAATTATTCATTTAAAAGTAAATTTGTGATGTTTCTCAAACGATATTTAATATTTTAATTTTTGTGTTTTGCAAGGTGGTAATAGATAAGTTAAAAATAATAACCAGAGGTTCTACAAATATGTACTTGGCATTTACTAATGACATAATATTTATTTGAACATAATCAATAACTTTTTAAAACGCCTTCCTATTCTACTGAAAAAGAAATGAAAACACGCAAGAACTTAGTCTTGTAATTGGTCAACAGAAGATAAAAAGTGATGCATCACAGTTGATCGAAGCACAGAAACCATTTTTCAACGAAAATGTTAGCCAAATATTTGAAAATAAGTCAAAACTTGTGTTTCGAAATTTATTTTGTCGCGTTTAAAGTGTTAATGGGATATGAAGATGTGAGAATGGAGGTAAAGCTAAATGTAGATGGCGCTAGTGTTTTTGTAGAACATGTTTCCTGCACGTATTCCGTAACAGGAAGAAAATCCTCGTCTTCCGGTGGTTTGTTTAGTTGCGTTGAAAATCAATCTTACATTGGAAGGTTATGTCAGTGAGAAAAAGTGTTTCTAGTATCTATATTTCGTAGCGAATGGTTAATTTATTAAACTGTTAATTAATTTGGAGTATTATTTTCTTTTAAGAGCGTCACAAAAGTAATATCATATATATTTTTTTAATTTATAGATACATTAGAAATAAAAGAAATCAACTTTTAAGGGGAGCATGGGCCCTAGCGCCTTCTGGCTACGCCACTGCTATCTACATATAACATCAGAAACTTACTAACAATTGTAATACATGTTTATGCTTGAGAGGCAAGATATAATATACCACTGAGAATAAGCTTAAAATCTGATGATGCAGTTCTCTAAAATGTGAGTCCCTATTATTCAAAAAAAGCTTAATTGAAAAATATCCTATTTCATCCTATTCATTTTTTTCTATAATTTCAATCACATTTTGGGTTTTTTTTCCTTAAATAAAACCTTTTAAGCTACACATGCAACCAGAACATAAACTCTTACGCAAAGAAATGCTTAGGCATAAAAACATCCATAAAAAGAAACATAAGAGCAATGAGGTTGATATTTTGATTTAAGTTCTTGTAACAATGAATAGCTTTCTTTTTATAAAACATTTGATTGCGAAAGGGATAAAAAAAAACATTGTGCCATACTTACCAAACTTAAAAAGCAACTCATAATGCACAAGATTGTCATTCATAAAATTCTTTGCAATTAACATTGTACAATGGTGAATACGAATACTTTTAATACACTTTTCTCTCTATACAGTAAAGATGCTTGAAAAACACATTCGTGTAATACACCCAGTACAGCATAAAAGAAACATGAAAACAATATTATCACAAATGACAGCAAACTTATCATCAATTGACAGGGCTACCACAGCCAAAGCAGTTGTAAATTAATAGCTTTAGTTGCATAAATTCTTAAAAATAGTAGCAAAATAAGACTTAAAAGTTTGTCAGTTGCAGGATCTTCCCAAACTACTGGCGCAGCTTGTCCGCGTTTGGACCCTGCGCCATAAAACCCTAACATCCAATTCCAAACTACTACTTATTACTGTTAAAAGCAGAAGTAGGAAGAAGTGTTGGGCATAAATTAAGTAACTGTCAACAGAAAAATACTATACGTTCTGTTACGGCTTTCTCGCTTAAACGATCAGAATGTTTGTACTAACCAAACTTTTTTGGTTGGGTTTTATGGCACAAGGGCTATATTTGGCCAAGCTGATCCAAACAAGACAACCTCAAGTAGTGAGCATACACACATATGGAAAGTTTTAATAGTATAGGAGAAATACACCCAGGGTAAGTTACAGGAAACGAACCTGCGCCGCCTAAATCTCGCGTTTTGATACCATTGGAGTAGAGGGTCAGTCATGAAAACATTTTCCCGAATGGGAAGCAGAAGGCATTAATTCGTGACTGAAAAAAGGATTCATGCTATTGGTAGAAAATGGGGGACTTGATTTTCGTTGACTTAAGGTAAATTTAAAAAAAATCGCCAAAATGTTCGAAAAGTCGAACTGTCGACAAAATTTTGAAAGGAGCTTTAGAGCCGATTTTGCTTGATACCCTGGTCGCCAAGGTTGAAAAATAGCAAAAAGTCGCATGTGGCAGCCCTGCAAAGTGTGACGATCTTTCAACTAGTATTTACCTCTGAGCATATTCTTAATTTTTCATGCGTGGAATGTTTTGCACACTTCTACGCTAGAAATCCAACATCTATGATACCTGAAGTGTCATTCTATCATTTTCCTATTCTGGGACAAGATGAAAAATGATTGGAAATTCCGAAAATTTAAGGGAATTATTTTAGAGTTCTACATTAAGTTATTGAGCAATTTTTAGGACGGAACTGCTATGAATAGATTTTAACAGTTCACATTCAGTTATAAAATTTGAGGTTTTCTAAATAACACTTGTGCATGTCAAAAAATATGTATCAAACTTCGTTGGTTATAGAATATTCATTGCTGTACATGTATGCCTTTATTATTTTACATTTATTTCCTCGCTTTTTTTTAAAAAAAACATGAAATCCAAATAAAAGTCACCAAAGTAATTAGAAAGGATAATGATACTCTTTCTGGAAGAAACATACATCTACATATTAGAAGTTTGCTGGAATAATGTGTACTTTAGTTATGATCAATACTATCGCTGAATAATTAAATAGTATATACCTACAATGAATGGTCACTTTATTAGACACCTCTTCATACAGCGAATGTTTGGTTGGATTTTTATGGCGCATATTTGGTCAAGCATATAAAGCGAATGGAAACGATTGATAAGGAGAAAGGTAAGTGATAATAAAACGATCTTTCAAGTAACCCGGAGTTAAGCGCCATTCCCATTGCTTCCCATGTTAAAATGAGTAATACTTGAAGTATCTTTTTAAAAAATTCTAATTATCAATAACGCTACTTTGCTTTAACATTTTTGGAAAAGCAAAATTTTCAGTTTGCTATTTTTTAATTTAGATATGAAGGGCTCCGAGCAACAGTGACAAGCCACAAAAAATAATTTCTGCAGTGAAAAAAAAATTAACAAATGTTAAAGACGATCAAACGAATTTCTGAATGTGGGCGTAGTACTTAAACGTTTAAGATAACATGGAATATTTTTTAACTTGCAAATCGCTTAACTGAAAAATTTAGAAAGTGGCTAATAATTACTTTGCCCGTAGCCCTTCACATATAATTAAATACCCATAAAAACTCTGGTTATAAAATTCTAGGATAACATAAAAATTTCAAGTGTACCTGATAGATTTTCTTTTGAAAAGGCTCATTACGTGGGGGAAAATAGTTTGAGAAATCAGAAATTAAAGCCTCCCAGATGGGAATTGTTTACATCCTTAAAAAGTACTTTCGAACTACAAAGCAATAGTACATCCGATAAAGCTTGAAAGCTGTTAAAAAAATTTTCAAAATCGATCTTTTATTTTATTCCTCGGGTTATAAATAAATTGACTGAGGTTCAGTAGGTTGGTTGTGTTCAATGGAGCAGGTGTCATATATGCCTAAGCTGCGCAAGCACAAAATACACAACTTCAAGTAATGGATATATAAACACAAGGAAAGTTTAGCTGACACAAGAAATACACTGGATGCGCTACAGGAATCGAACCTGCGCCGACTACAACTCGTAGGTCGTACAGTGGACAAACTCACTGAGCCACGGCGTCCTCTGGAGTTCAGTTGAATACTGTAGTGGCTGAATGGGTATAACTAGAGATCTGACTTGTTAAGGCGGTGTGATTATAGGACTAGACAAGCAGAATCGACTATCAATGTAATTGACTGAGGTCTAGAGGGATCATATGCTGTTTTACATGCGCTTAATGGGCAAACCTAGAGACCTAAGTAACAGATGCATGATCACCGATGCTACACAGAATGATCAGGCACGTACCAGTTTTCTTAGAAAAGGGTCTGAGAAATTGGTCCTTATACTGAGGACTGAAATTTCTTTACCCTTTAAACTTCACAGTCCTGATTCAACGAAGCATTTTGCTTCCAAGCTAAATGTAGAGGCGGTGGTTTCTGAGGCGATACACTTTTCCTGCATCGACCTTCTAATGAAATAGACGGAGCATGTGCCCTCAGCTTCATGTTATTTCTTCCAGTTGCTCGGTTTGAAAATCTGTCACGTGGTTGTGGGTAAAAGTATGAATCCTAAATTGGTTAGTGATTATCCAACGTGAGCAAAAACAAGTCTGCGCTTCGATAGCCAATCGGCTAAGTCGATTCGTATGTACCCTTCAGAGATCTTATGACAGCAACTCCGCCCACATGCTCCATCTATTTTATTAAAAGGTCGATGGTTTCCTGTACGTGATGTCAGTTGGCTTGTTTTTCGAATACGATTTCAGAACTTCGCCAATAAAATTCCATAGAATAAATTCCGAATTGATGTATAATAGTTGATTGGTCAACACCAATTAGTTTAGACGCCGAATGTCGCCAAAATGGTGATAAACTGCATTTTAAGGTAACTCCGAAATGTATCATGCAGGAGAATTTGGACAGAAGTAAAATCTCCGCCGACTGGTTTGTTTGCGTACACTGAAAATCCCCTCAGTCCTCCCGTTTAGGACAAGACCTTTGGATGAAACCTTGGATTCTGGATATGAACTTCGCACACAAATTTTATGGTGATGGAGAACTTGTTCGGTAATCTTAAGAGTGCCATTTGGACACAAGCACTGGTGTTTTATGACACCTATTCAAGTCTTTCGGCAGAATATAGCTATCCTTATTCCAGTGGTCCTATTGGTGTTAAGCTACGGCTGGTTGGATTTTTATGGTGAAAGGGTCATATATATATATGGTCAAGCTGCACCAAACACAAGACAGCCAACGTCAAGTAATAGATATACACATACAAGGAAAATTTTACTGACATAGATGGGAGAAATACACTTAGTGAGGAATCAAACCTGCGTCGTCTATAGCAGTTAAGCTACGGGAAGAGGATGGAATTTTACTCCATCAGAACTGGGGTGACTCGGACTTACCTCACGACAAGGTTTGTTTCCTTTTCTAGCGGTCTAACGCCTAAAGAAACCTCCAGGCATTGACATTAATGTAGTGAAACTTAAGTTCACTTTATCATGAATCCAATCTTTGGTGTGGTCAACTTCGATTAATGTTATTATGTCTGAAGAATTAACTTTTGTATTGCTTTGAAGGTGGCTGAAGCCTATTAGTCACAGCGCAAGAGTTCCCAAAACATTCCGTAATAGTAAAAAAAATTATCAAAGGGAAACAGTTCGTCAATGAGGAGTCAATCAATGAGGCTCGTCAATTTACCCTTATGGCTCATCCTTCAGAGGTAATGAGATTACTTATGTTATTACATGCTCTGGAAATCGATGAACCGGTTTCCAGAACATGAGAGTGAATTCACCATTCTTCCTCAGACTCCCCAGATCTCAATTGTAAAGAGCATCAGTAGGAATACTAAAGGTTTGTTATTTAATTTACAGCACTTCCTGGTAGCACGGAACAAAATTCTATAATATCTACGCGAACCAAACCAACCTAGTGTCATTCGATAGCTGAGGGAACAAAGACTTGTTAAGGGCCTTGAGTTCGGTCAGCATGGAACAATATTCTTTTAAGATGCTTAGACCTTGGGTAATAATATCATGTAAATATAATACTATTTTTTAAGGGAAAAGGAGGTACAACAGGCTACAAGGGGAGGTCTAATAAAGTGACCAATAGACACGAATCAAAACAAAATGAAACAGTAAAAAATGGCTTTAGAATTTAAAAAAATGAATTTATTGAAAATAAAGTCAGTATTTTACTTTTGTTCAGATTTAAATGTTGAGAGGATAAATCAAACAAAAAGAACACATAGAAGTCCTTTTGATTCACTATTTACAAAACTGAAATGTTAACGACTTTTTAAAATTAAAGACACATTCTAATTTTCGGAATAAAGGATTAAAACTTCTATTTCTGCAAACATGAATTTGCAATACTTTAACAATATATTGACTGGCAAAACACAGCTTCAGAAAAAGATAACTTAGAACAGTTTTTATACAAAACCTATAGAGGATATTGGGACATTTTAAATAAAAACTAAATTAAATAATAAGAATAGTGTCAATGAAAACCCTTAAACTTAGAATAGAGCAAGAGAATATTTTTTCAATCATAACCACATCACAATTAGCAGTATAGAATAAGCATAGAACATTACCTTGAAACAAGGATTCATATGAATATTTGTATGAAAAAAACCATAAATCTTGTTCCATACAAAAAATATTCATTAAGCAATATGAGAAAATTGAATTCATATGAGAGATTCAAACAGAGTAGATAAATTCTACTAATCTCAAGTGCAAAAATTATAATTTGAAATTTTATAACGAATTGTAATATGTTGTTATTCATAAGAATATCTATCCCAAAACAAGTTCATCATTAAGTTACTCAAATGAAGTAATAGCAGTGATAAATGCAGATTATAGTACAAATATTCCAAATAAAAACCTGACTTAACACATGATGCACCTTTAAAGAGATAGTAAAATGTATCTAAATTTTTCCAACATTCAAATCAGTTCTTTTTGCATGTAACATACTTGAGTTTGATTTGAAAAATTAAGCAGTTGAAAATGTCTAAAACAGAATTATGCAAATTAAAATTACAAAGAGGGGTTAAATGCACATATTTCAGTTTTTGCGAATTTGTACTTTTGTTTTAATGTATCATTAATTTGATTCAGTTTAATACTATTTCTTACCATCCAGTTACATTTCAAAAAGTCTAAGTTGCAACATTTTTAATCTGACATCGTCTTAATTCTAGCATATTTTGCAGAGACAAAGGTAAAGAATACCAGTATTTTGCAGGCACTCACACAAGTGGGAAAATCCCATCTCAGGCAAATATCAGCATAAATGATGTCTGCAAGTCCGTATTGTACCGTATTAGTGTGTCAGTGTAAAAAAAATGATTGCATACATGCTTTGACTAGAGAAAAAGCTCTGTTGGCTCACTTTTAAACACTTTGACTGTCATTACATTAAGTGTAAAAAAATATACACTATTCTAGTCCATAAAATAACACACTAAATAAGTATATTAAAATATTTTACATGTAGAATGTTAACAAAATAAGTGTCAAACTTAAGACACTGCGATTAAAATATTAATCATAATTTTTCATATATACCCTCAAAAGCATGCACACATAAATTAGAAGAAAACAATAACAAATTTAAAGCCTTCCATAACAGTAACTACAAGAGGTTCAAGTGCGATAGTGCAAAAATTCTTCTTCTAAAACAGATTATAACTGACAGATCAAGCAAAAGAAAAGCAATTTCAAATCGAGATAAAAAAACAGAATTTATGTTTGAGATTGTATGATATATAACAGGTTCAATTTTCAAATTGATTTTAAGCTCATAATAGAGCCCAAAACTTCAAGTAAGACATTACTTTTTTAGAGAATTCAATTGATTCATCTAGATTTCATCTTTTCCAACAAATTATGCAACGAATGTTACAGATGAATTAGCTTTATTTCATAATGCACTGGGATATTTTCAGATAAAGTAATCAAGATAGTAAATTAGAATGCAATTTCCCTTGGAAGCAAAAATATGCCTTCTATCTTTAAAAATTCAGCACCAAGCTTTATTGCATGTTGGTTATTTTATCAGTTGGCTCTTATCCCAATGGAGACAAACAAAATTTTACATTCCTGAATTTCACAATTTGTGCATTTTTTTACATTTTTTGTAGTTTTAACATTTTTCTTAGATGAGAACTTGTGCTAGCGTAAAAATGCAAGGTATAGGTTAAAATAAACTTTATTACGCGATGGAAAATGGAGCTAAGTTTTCACACAGCTTGTCAAACTTTTTGACTGATGAGGTTACAAGATATCCATGCAAAATATATAGAAATTGGCAAATTTTAAGGGCCATTTTAAGATTGATTTCATACAAATTACTTATGAACAAAGCACACATGCTGTACTAGAATTTATATGAAGAGAAGAGGGTTAGATAGATAAGTCGGTCTGATTTGATTTGCAATAGTTATCACAAAACGTAAAAATTTGCTTACTTTATTATAAAATTATTCCTTTAGAAGTAAAAAAATTAAATTCTCGAAATCTGAGAGACTATAAAATGGGCATCAAACAAAAAAGTGAAGATAAACCTTAAAAAAAAACATTCAAATTAATTCAAATGAATATATCATTAAAGATTTTAAGGGAGAGAAAAATTTTGCAAATAAATGCACTCTAACCAAGGTGTACTTCACAAATTGTCGTTTTACTATCAAAACCTCGTAAGTCCAATTATGTTAGTTTATGAAGTTTTAACATTATTTGGTTGCTTAGTTTTGCTTCAAAAGATCCTAAGTCTACATTAATCATAAAGCTGCCCTATGCAGTTTTTAAACCTCATATCTCATAACTGGTCAACAGCTGAGTATCTAGTTTTTCATCGTTCCCGAAAATCTTTGATATCAAGACATACAAGGTTTTAATAGTAAAACAATGAAATGTTTCAATCAACTTGAAGGGTTTATTCTAATACTTACCAGATTTATTTTACTTGAAATTCTGGGTTCTATTTACAATATTATATAATAATTTCCTTTCCTTCGAGACAAATACTGTTTACTTTAATTGTTTAAGATGTCTTTAAAAGTAATAAGGAATCAAGTCACAAATTCAGAGACTAACATTCTATTCACTCTTTAAAAGGGAAGAGATAAAATGTATTTTACAATAACAATCACCAGGATCAGTCTTTTTGCATATCAAATACAAAACAAAAACTATAACTGCAACAGAGGAAAGTAAACATATGCTGGGTACATTGGAAATTAGTCATACAATAAATCAAAAATGAATCGTTTAAATAAAATAAAATGCCAACTTTTATATCCAAATAATCTTAGTTATTAAAAGAACCCAGCTTGGCCATACATATCTTGCTGTTAGCCTTCAAATTAAAATAAATTAAAACAAGAGCATGTACCATACAGTTGTCAAAAAATTCAGATAAACAAAGATTATAATCTTAATCACAACTAAGATAACTCAACAAAACTATAACAGTTCAGGTTTTTTCAATACCACTTTGATTTGTAACGTCTCACATTCTACAGTCAATACAACATCCACCAGAGCAAATATCACAATCACTTGTTCCAGTCCTGTTTCAATTGAAGGATCTTTCCAGAATATATTTAGCCGGGATACACCATGAGATCGCTTGAACTTCTTCTCTAACAAAGGCAGCTGATTGCAGTACACTCTTTTCACAATACCCATTTCAAGAATGAGGCAATCAAAAGAATGGTCCATCACACCCAGAACCATTGCTTTTGCACTAACAGATCCTATTTCTCGAATGAAAGCTGCAAGGAACATTTCATCACTCATGTCGCTCACTCTTTTGGCATTGTACTTCTTATCATTACAATGGTTGGAATAAATTTGTATTTCGCGTGAGGTCTGACAGGGAGGAGGATTGTAATCCAAGGAAGCACCCAACAATCGATGAACAATAATATCCGGATATCGTCGTATTGGTGATGTAAAGTGTGTGTAGAGAGGAACATTAAGAGCATAATGGCGGAACAAGGAAGGATCTTCTAGAACGCCAGTACAGAAATAAAGAGCGCAGTTCATTGGCCGAGAGCACAAGTTCATAAGCAGTTCTGCCCTGGCCTTGGATAGGTAATCATCCCCTTGGTATTGTGCAATGGATTTCTGGAGTGCTCCACTACTGCTAGCATCAAGAATAATTCCCATAGATTCACACATGGAAACTATATCATCCATAACTTGTTGTTTAGGCTCTGGATGACGACGAAGCATTGCAAGTGGAGGAAACGTTTCGTAGATTTGTCTGGCAACCGCCATATTTGCTAAGAGCATAAATTCTTCAATCAGCCTGTTGCTATCTTTCTGCTCATAAATTTTGAACCCAGAAGGCAAACCAGTTTCCTTATCAAGAGTGAACTGAAGCTTAACTTGATCAAGTTTTAATGCCCCACCATGAAATCTCTTTTCTCGGAGTACGAGAGCCAGTGAGTGAAGCTCACGAACATGTTCAGCAACATCACTCAAACTGTAGTGGTTAAACATTTCAGGATACTCTTTAGCATCAAAGTGTGTGCTTGTGCTTTCTATCATGCTTTGAGCATGTTCGTAGCTTAGCTTTACACAAGAATGAATCACTGTACGTCCAATCCATTGATGACAAATTTCCCCTTCAGGTGTCATTTCCCATCCAATGGAAAATGCTAGTCTGTCTTTACCAGGCTTTAAGCTGCATAGGTTATCACAAAGCAAGCGTGGCAGCATCGGTACAACTTTTTGTACAAGATAAACACTCGTAGAACGGCTTTGGGCAACACTATCAAGTGGAGTTCCTTCGTTAACAAAATAGGTTACATCAGCAATATGAACACCAACTTCATAATTCCCATTATCCAAAAGTCGACATGAGACAGCATCATCCATATCTCGAGCAGTAGAGGGATCAATAGTGAAAACACAGTGCCTTCGAAAATCTTTCCTTTTCCTAAATTCTTCTAAGGGAATATTCCAATTCTCATCTTGTGGAAGGCAGTTAAGAACTTCATCTGAAAATTTAGAATCATCAACACCATTTTCAATCAAAATGCCACATGTTTCTGTTTCGACATCTCCTGTATTTCCAAGACTTTTAATCAAGTGTCCAGAAGCAAAAGTAGATGTTTCGTTCCATTCAACTATCTGTGCTAGAAAAAGAACTTTTGCATAATCATGGGGTCGGTTATAAAAATTAGAGGGACAATCTGACATAGGTATCATGATTCTTGGCACACGACTATCATTTGGAGAAAACAAAGCCCATTTTGAATTTTTATCCTGACAGAGTTTTAAGTGTCCAGCTGCAATGCACGAATGTTTCCTTTCCAATATGTAGACAACTTTCCCAGTTTTCTGAACGAACCTTGGCCACTCATCATACTTCAACAAATCATCAACTGTTAATTGAGACACGTCGAAATTTGTATTTTTCAAATTCAAATTAACATTCACATTTTCTTCTTTTTTATCCTGTTTCTTTTTCCTTTTCCTGCGTCTTGATTTCTTATTGCTTTTTACTGTCAGTTTGTCAATGCTATTAACCTGATCTGTAGCATGGAATTGCCCAATGATCAGAGGATGAGCATTGACATTTTCATCAGAGCTGCTGTGGTCTTTGGATAAAGGAATTTCCGAAACTGCAGCACAAACAACTGTGTCATCACAAACTTCGATACATGACAATGGGGGAATGGTTTTATTCTGTTGTATCTTGCATTCCATTTCTATAGATCTTTCTCGCTGTATTACAGTATTGGGAGTTGAAATGATTCCAGGATAATCTGTACTAAATCTACATAAAACGTTATCATTATAATTGTTTCCCAATGCAACATTGTTGTTATCAGCATCTTGTTGGCATGCCAAAAATGCTGCATCCTCAATAATTTGGTTCAAACTTTGACTGTGTGAGCTGTCAATACTAGCTGAATCAGTAAATTCATCCCCAGATAGGTCCCCTGGAGCAACAACAATACCCTCAACTTCACTACCACTGTCATAATTTTCCAATTTGGAAATATAGTCTGGATCTAATAGAGAATCCCCATCAATACTTAACAGCTCTTCTGGTGAAACTATAATGTTCAAAGATGATTCATCCGCTTCCCAAGCTTGGGATGTATCTTGATTTTGCTTCATATCGAGATCAAAGGTTCCAATGTCATTCATGTCACAAAGAGGGTAGGTTGCTTCAATACTCTTCAAATTCGATACAACTGGTGAATTTTCTATCTTCAAAATTTGAGAATCTTCTTGATAGACAGAATTTTTTGGAGAAGCATAATGCTCATGGCTGGGAGAATATTTATCCAAGCAATCCTCTGAAGATTCCTGAGAGCAAGCTGCACTGTTTTTATCTCTGTTGCTTTCTTTGAAATTCGAACCCAATTTCGACTTCCTCTTGCTTTTCGATTTGGAACTTCCTTTATCAACCACAGCTAAGCCATCAAGTTGCTTAGCTAACTTATCTAAGCCTAAAATTTCCACAGTGTCGGGAAGCCTCTCTCCACAAGCACTACTTCCCCAAGAGTTGGATGATACTGGACGGGATCGCTGAAACTTATCAGGAGTGTGTACTTTACAAGGTGGGGACGGTATTGGTCGGCACACAGTATCCACAATACTCTCCCCACTTTTCTCTTGATAATCCTTTATTGCATCACACAAAACTTTCCATTCCTGTTTGGGATTTATCTGTACCACAACTAAGTCTCCATTCAGAGCGCGATTCCTATTGTGCATTCCACCTATGTAGATATCCATTTTTCCATCAGGTGAACTAACATAGGCATCTTCGTAACTTCTAGGATTGATGCGCAGGGCACCTTCAATGAACTCACCTCTTTTAAGACCTTGTTGTACTTGGAAGAGGGGTATATAAGGTTCGAATTTTGATGGTTTTTTGAAAGAGCTAGATTTTTTTACCGAAGTGTTTGGCTTATTGGGTGTTCCTTTATAGTCAGGAGTTTTAGATCTAAACATGGAATCCCTCTTCCCTGTAATATTTGGATCCTTTCCTGAAGGTGAAAAACTAAAGGCTGAGGCTCCAGCAGGTCCACCCAAATTGCTACTTGGACCAGAGGACTGTCTTTTTTGTTTGGCATTCCTCATGTTATCTGAGGAATTCATCTTGGCTGAGAAATCAGAATACACATCACTTGCATCTGAACTGACAACCCTTCTTGAGCTTTTCTTGTGCTTTGGGGTTTCAGAGAAAGGCGAATCTGAGTTCTTTGCTGCGTGTTTATTTCCTCCTTTTAATCTGGAGCTTCTGCCATCAGACACACCAGGGGAACAATTCAGATCCTTCTTAGCTTTAGAGCCACTTGACTTTTTCTTTTTAACAGCACCTCCAGAGTCTTTTGATTTTATTTCTGAAGCAGCAGTTGCACAATCTTCGGCCTGCATTGTATAAGATCCGTTCTGAGTGTCAAATAAGTTCTTACAGTGTGAACTTTGAGAGCTTTCGTTCATATGGGAAGCAACAGTAATTCCACTTGTTTTCTGAAAATAACAATAAAGATAAAATACTTTTAAAAGTTTGGGAATAGTAAGAAAGATATCTTATACAAGCCCAAAAACTGATTGGTTCATCCATCACATCATTAAGTTACAATGCAAAACTAAAAACTTCAGCACAATATCGAGCTGCTTGTAGTAAGTCGCAGATATGCCATTTTCCTTCAGTACTGTCTACATCAAGATAATTCAAATATGATGATGGATCATATCACCAGGGTTAGAAATTAGGAGCAGAAAAACAAATGTCAAAAGCACCTAAACATTTTAGTCCAGTTGCCAAAATGTTCTACTTGAGTACAATTTTAAATTCATTTTGTGTATATGGATGTGTATAGACACATAACTAGGTCTGGACTTTGATCTTAAAATTTTTTAATAGGATTAACAGTTGATTGGTTAAAATTTGTCACACAAATAAAAAATATTCAGAATAATTGAGTATCATAAACTGAGTCCAAAAACTCGATTGTCAACTGAAATTTTTAGTAGCAAAATTTGATTAACAACCACTAATTTTTAACCCTGCTCATCACAGGAAAAAGTTGAGGGCAATAATATACATGGGAGAGAATTCCAACACAAGTTACTAATTCAAAGCCCACTTTCATGCCATATTGATAAAAGGATCAGTAAAGAAATAATCAGTGACACATGATTAGGAATTAGCAGAAAGTCAGGTATCAATAGCACTTAATTTTTTCCCCAGTTGCTAAAATGCTTTATTTTGCGGCAATATAAAATTTATTTACTTTATGTGAGCATGATAAACATACAATGTAAAGACAAGAGCATTGTTTCACAAAGTAGGCACTACTGCCCTAATTTTGGGTGCTGAAGAAATCTTGGGGGCAATGCTGGCCCCAGGGGAAATAGGACAGGAATTATATATTGTAAATGCAAGTTACGACTGGTAGGTCTAAAAACAAGACTGAGTGTTAGCACATATGTATTTTCATGCTCACTTCCGACTTAATTTTTTACTGTATTTAAGTCTAGTTGAATGTGGATTTAGTGCAGAAACAAGTCTTTTAACTACAAAAAAGAACCAACTACAAATAGTTGATTGGAGTTTTAAGGATGCTGATAATGAAAATAGAGCCTAATTGACAAATTTTTGAAAATAGACAAATTGGTAGCGCACCAGGCTCGTCCTTCTCATTCGTGGTTATTTTTAATTTAACTGATTTTATTGATAGTTATTCTTCTAATAATAAGCAATCTGGTGTTTTATGTGCAATTTATTTTTATTTCATTTCAATAAGTAGCTTTATGATTTTAGCTTCAAATTGTTGTATTTTCAAACAAGCCTTTTGAAATGATAAAATTACACATTCTGCTACAAAAATATTTAGGTGAAATTTAAAAATTATAGACACTGCTACCTGCACAATTTGTTATTAGTTAAGATAAGTTTCAATATATTGAAGGGGTGCCGAAGAAAATTGTAATTGAAAAGGGGACATTGAGTCAGAAAAATTAGGGAAACTAAGGACAAGAGCTTGCAGTGTCATTTAGATAGGGAGGGGGCTTCTTTTATTTTAAGAACATTAGTTGTTAGGGATTAGTTTTGCATTTTCTGTCATTTTTTTAAAATAAAAGTAAAATTTTCTTCTGATCACACTTCTAAATGACAACCTGGATTAACAGATGGCCAAAACAAAAACATTCCAAAGCTCATTTTAGGAACTGATCTCTCTGGAATACTACTGATATCTAGTTTGGGGAAGAATTTAAATTATCCACCTTTGAAGATGATTTTATACAAAGTGTTAAAAAAATTCAGAGAAGTTAGGCATCAAATTTATAGGTGCAAAATGTGACTAATTCAGTTTAACTAGTGCTCTACAAATAAGAAAAGCCTTTTACACCATTCTTTAATATAAGTTATTTGCATAGAATAAACTCAGTCTATAGGGTTTAAGTAAAAAAAAAGTAAAATAAGAATTCTCAAGCATTACAAACCTAATCAACATTTACTGCGCATAGGCCTTTTGAGTGGTTTAATAATGAAAATTAGAACTGTGTTTATTTGCTAAATCAGTTCATGTAGAAATCTGTGGAAATATTTCGTACAAGAAAATGGTATTGTCTATTTTATCGCTTTTACTTATTGTTCACTAATTTTAAACACTACTTTAGGGTGCCCACTCTTCATGCAAAAGAAAAATGGTCTCTTTAAGACTATTATAATTTCTTAATCCTCTGTTAGCTGCACTGATCGTGACATGCGAGCAGTGACTTTTAATGTTATGAGATGAAAAAGAATAATTGTAAATGCGTTATTTATAAATTTAATTAATAGAATTTTTAGTTATATGTTCTTTAATATATCCTAAAATATACTATAATACATGTCAACCAAGAAAACAAATCCAGATTCTTCCAGAAACCAGAGGGAAGTCTGTACTTATTTTGCCTTTAGATACATTTTTATTTCTGCGTATTGTCAGATTTCCAAGAGAATTAAAACTTTCACCCTTATAGCACACATTTATTGACAAATTAGTCAAGACTATTGGTTGAGAGAATCCAAGAAAACTTTAATTGGATAAAGGTGGTTAAAAAGGCCAAATTGTGACTACATTATTGAGAAATAGTTGTGAGGTTTATCCATAGAATTCCATCGAATTAATAATTTCGTTAATTTTCAATATTGGCAATCACTGTTCTTGATAGTGGCTAGAAAAGAAAGAAATAAGGAGATTTTTCTTCCCCTAATGCAAACAGTCAGCATTCTAATATCCTATTGTTTGTCTGTATCATTGAGTAGTTGATTTGGGGGTTTTATGGTGCAAGGGCCATATTTGGCTATGATGCACCAGACACAATACATCAAGCAATTGACACAAGACATACAATTGTTTGTCTGTATCAAATTTGTATATAAGTGTCTTGGGAGAATTTTAATGTTAAAGATCACTACGATGTCAATCTTCTGTTGCCAATGCAAATGGTCAGCATAGCGGGCAAGTTGCCAACCTTGTGACAGCACCATATGCTGGTATTTAAATATATCATGCAGAAAACTAGTTAGCAATGCGAAATTACGTGAATACATAGAAAAAACGTCAACATTTTTCAATATGGCGATTAGAGAACTTCACATGATACAAGTTTTTTAGGGGTGCATACTGGGACCACAATGTAATTTTGGATCAAAATTGAATACCTGAGAAGACACAAATTGTCAATTTTGTACTGTCTTATATTAATTGTACAGCTATAAAGAATATGTGCGCGAAATTTCATAGCTGTAGATTACTTAACAAGTGATTCAAGTTTAGCCATCCAATATCAGGAGCGAAACCAACTATATATTGGGATGTTGAATAAGTTCTCGCTGTTTTCCAACAAATGGCGTTACCGGAACTGGTTGCGTTAGTTTATGATAGTGACGCATCTATTTACAAGTACTATAAGTAAGCTTGAAATCCAGTGTATGTTATTTCGCGGAAGTGTAAACAACTTTATTTTTCATTGCGTTAAATATGTCAAATTTCGTGCCAAAAAAAGAGTATTAGCGGGGAATTTTACTACACTATTTTATTCAAAAAAAATCTGCAGTTGAAGCTCACAGAATTCTTGTTGAGACTTACGGCGACCATGCTCTGTCTGAAACAACTTGTAGAGATTGGTTTAAACGCTTTAAAAATAATGATTTTGATCTTGAAGATAAAGAACGCTCTGGCGCACCGAAGAAGTTTGAAGACGAACAATTGGAAGCATTACTTCATGAAGACTCATGTCAAACGCTAGCTGAACTTGCAGAATCATTAGAAGTTAATCACACAACAGTTTCGAAACGTTTGAAAGCATTAGGAATGATTCAAAAGCAAGGTCATTGGGTGCCATACGAGTTCAAACCGAGAGACGTCGAACTGCTTCAACAGCAGAAAAGGAAAGGATTTTTGCATCGTATCGTAACTGGCGATGAAAAATGGATACACTACGATAACCCTAAGCGTAGAAAATCGTGGGGTAAACCCGGCCATCCATCAACATCTTCAGCAAAGCCGAATATCCATTGTTCCAAGCTTCTGCTCTGCATTTGGTGGGATCAGCTGGGTATAGTTTATTATGAGCTGCTCAAACCAAATGAAACCATCACGGGAGATCGCTACAGACTACAATTGATGCGATTAAGCCGAGCATTGAAGGAAAAACGGCCGCTAAACAAGCAGAGACATGACAAGGTCATTTTGCAGCATGACAACGCTCGGCCACATGTTGCAAAACCGGTAAAAACCTACTTGGAAACGCTTAAGTGGGAAGTCCTACCCCACCCGCCGTATTCACAGGACATTGCCCCTTCCGACTACCACTTGTTCCGGTCGATGACGCATGGCCTGGCTGAGCAGCACTTCCGTTCTTATGAAGATGCCAAAAATTGGGTCGACTCTTGGATAGCCTCAAAAGACGTGTCGTTTTTCCGACGTGGAATTCGAATGTTGCCAGAAAGATGGGGAAAAGTAGTGGCTAGCGATGGACAATACTTTCAGTAACATGGTTTTTAATGATTTTTTAAAATAAAACATTAATTTTCACAAAAAACAGCGAGAATTTATTCAACATCCTAATATATTTATAAAAAATTAACCATATACTAAATGACCTAAAGTCATTTCCCCCAGTTTACTGTTTTTCATGACTATAATATATATTTAAAATGGTTAGTTGTTTTGGGGCTGTTTGGACAAGGGCCATGTTTGGCCAAGCTGTGCCAAACACAAGACAACATCAAGTAAAAAATGTTGTGAAAGGGGGAGAAAGAGGGATCGGGGAACAAAGTAGTGGGATGATAGCAGAAAAAGATTGCTTGGGTATCCTGGGAATACAACCCTTGTGCTAACAAAAGATAATAAGCCCCATGGGGGTATTTCAATTAACGTTACACTGGAGCAGCACAGCGGGCTATTGGTGACGGTCCGGGATCAATCCCAAAGGAAGCCCCATGGGAAATGAGATCGCTTAGGTACCTCGGGTCTATGAAACCCATACAAGAGATGTGCTCCTGAGAGCATATTTAAAATGCTATGGCTTTTTCTGTAATATAGATGCCTACAAGAACTTTTCAAGGAAACAAGAAAAAATAAAATTTGCAGGAGGAAGACTTTTTAAATCATGAAATAATTCTTAAAAAAGGATTTTTTTAAAAATTTGTTAAAGTAGAAATTGTTTCTTTTTTTAATATTTCATGTGTATTGTTTGGAATAGGGAACACCAAAACATTTGACTGTTAATGCAAAATAAAGAATATTGTTCAAAGGGTACTGTGTCCACTTAACATTGCAATTTTGACAATTCACCAATTTGGAAATCTTAGTTACTAATTACATAAGCCACTTGACTTTAAAATGAAACGTGCATGTTAATATTTTTATTAGAAGATAAACATGCATTCTTCTGAACAGAGTACATCATTACGGAAGGATAATTTTAAAATGCTGTTTAACGTTTGAAAACTGACTACAAACTTTTTAAATTAGAAATTAACAAGAGCAATGAAAAATAAAATGAAGTTGATGAGGATTTTGATTTAAGAAATGCCTAAGTTAAAGTGGACAATGACCATAGACGAAACATTCAAGGAAATTATTCATAAAACTCAAATATAAATTAGCACTCAACTTCTGAAGAAATTTAAGTGGAAAGACTAAAAAATTATTGATGACATTAAACTGTTTTGCTGATATTACTTATCGGGCAATCGTAAACTAAATATTCTGCAATCTACTTCCAAATATATACACATGTTCTTTACAAAGAGAATATTTATTGATGAATAAAAACAAATCACAAACCTGATTCTGCAAGAGCTCCAACTTTTTTAAGTGATCAAAATTCCTCCAAATTTTCGCTGTTGTAGATATACGCGAAATACCGAACTTAAACAACCGAACTGATCCGATGCTGCTTGACGCAAGAGCAAAACGACGATAATAAAATTGTAGTGGTCTATGCTTTAACTAGCTGTTATTTATTTCCATGTGGTCACTACAATAGTGTTATAAATATTCTTAAATAGTTTAATGGGATACATTTCCGATCTCTTTTATAATTATAAATGAAAGAATGAAAAGATTTTGAAATAAAGTTGTTAAATAGAACTGATCGCAGTGGGGGTTAAATATGTCTCATTTGGAGTAGTAAATCTCCAATGCTCAGCAAAAGAAAATTAAAAATAAAATAGGAAAGGAAGGTTACTTACTGTTTTTACATCCATCGATTTCTCTGGTAAATTTTCTGACACTATCCTTTTTTCTTGTTGATTTCCTTTTGTGGATTTTGGTTTTTATCCATTCATTATTTGAGAAATGTAAACCACCCAGTACCTGACCACCTACCAATAATTGATCATTTCCACATATTTCTCATTAAAACAAGCGAACTTAATTTGTTCCACAACAAATTAAATTTTTATTGTTGTGCCAATGAAATATTGGAATAAATGGTACCCAATCTGAAGTTCACTAATTTGTCTTATTGAAAAAAAAATCAAGCGTCAAATTAGGATCTATGAATTCACAATATAGTGGACTTGTTTTGAGGAATGATGTCTCAATCTTAATTCGACTCAATTCTTTGAACTAAAATTTGGCATTAAGGTAAAAAATATCACTAATTTCGATATACATTGTAATTTTTCATATCTAAATCAATTTTAAATCCTAAACACTGGTATTACTGTAAGAGGTCAATCAAGCACTGAGAATAAATATAGAAACAATTAAAATTTTAGTAAGGAAGGAGTGTATAGTACCCTGATTTACACTAAACATTGTATTCTACATTCTAATTCTAGATCATGTGCTATGTCCTAGTGAGTCCTGCCTCGAAAGAAAAGTTAAAAATGAAAAAAAAATTGTCTCATGCAGCTAGTTTGTTTTATATTATTACTTGTTTAACTTTTTGTATTAACCACTACCATGTTTATTTGGTTAATATTCGATAGTTTGTTCTGCTATAATTTTACTTACAATATCATGTAAACAATGTTTAGCCTAGCTATATAAGAAATAAATGACCGGTGATCACTACTAAAATATTTGCACAAATGTTTTTATTTGAAAAAATAAATTGTGGCTAATTACTAGAGAATGGATTACAGTCAATTACTGGTTCATTTGCTATTCTGAACTTTGAGATAAAAATCTTAAAACTATCGAATGTCAAAAATTGTACTAAATTTTATTCACTATCTTTACAAGATACAAAGAACAAAAAATCTTGAAAGTGCAATTTCAAATTCTAACTGATTCACTCTACTCCAATATTTTTAATTGATAATTGAATATTAGTTTCTGAATTAATCAAATACTGCAAAAATATTGAAAGCAATAAGTTTACACAAATGGTAAGAATTAAGGAAAATTTTCTTAACAACTGCATGGAACTATTTAATCTATACGAATTTCAACTTTCCACATAATAGAACAGCTTGGCCAAATATGGCATAAAACCCAACTAACAAGTAAACAATTGCTAATTTTAATTCCTTTTGCAAAGAACACATTTAATATACTATCTTTTCAATAATATTCAAAGAAGTGCAATTTTTACCTGTATGAATACATGTGCTGTAAAAATTACCAGCAAGATTGGTCTGATCTTCACATTTTCCTAATAAATATGTCATCATTTTTGAGACTTTCTGTCTAAGATAAAGCAAGACATGTATTTTACACCCAGCTATCTCCAATAATTAACTTCCAATTTTTTCAATACTAGCATCAATACAACCCAGCTATTCGAGTTTGTGTACTGTATCTTTCCTGCAGTTATGAGTGCATTTCTGTAGTATTTTAATCATAATAACATTACCCTGGTAAAATCCTTGTTAACGATAAGGCTTCAGTGTAATTTCAATTTTTTAATACCTAAGTAATAATAGTTAGTATTACTGTTTAAGACACCAAAGTAAAATTCGTGACTAAAATTTTTGTCGCCAAGCAGCTGTTTGGACAGATCTAAGATGAGTTACCATATTCCAAAATTATCACCAGTTGGCAATGGTACCATGTTATAGAGTCTAACTAACACCAACTTTATTAACCACTCCATATATTAGGATTTAACCTACAATCTTTCTTAATCAAAATGTGCTGTCCAGAGATGTAACTAGAGGGGGGCAGACGGGGCATCTGCCCCGGGCGCCGAATTGGGGAGGTGCTAAATTGGCCGAGTATTTTTTTACTATAGATATTTACGTATGATAAAATATGAAGAGGAGAAACTTATTAGTAGACTACAAAAACTATAAAAGGAGCTAAATGCAGAAGGTGTGAAGAAATTACAGGAAAGCTTAACCTAGATCCTCTTTTTAAAGAAGTACGGAGGAGGAAGAAGCGGATGTTTGATAAGATCCTCTTTTTAAAGAAGTACGGAGGAGGAGGAAGCGGGTGTTTGATAAGATCCTCTTTTTAAAGAAGTACGGAGGAGGAAGAAGCGGATGTTTGATAAGAAGGGTGAAGTTGAAAGCTATAAATTCTCAGAAGAAAAAAGTTCGGATTATTGATTATACAAATAATAGATTGGATTCTGAATGAACTGAGGCAAAGGTTTCAAGTCATTCAAAACATGAATAGTTTATTTGGTTTCCTCAATGGAGCTCGGTTTGAAACAATGAATGGAGAAGAATTGAAGAACCAGCACTTGAGTTAGCTACCACATATAAAGAAGACTTAGACAAGGACTAGCTGACGATAGAAGTGGAGAGTTTTAAGTATCATGCCTTGGATTTAAGCCCTAATATGAAAACGGCTACACCATCAGGTCTTCTGATGTTAATACACAAGAACGGACTTGAAGACGCGTCCACCAACATAACGACAGCATTGAGAATTTTCCTCACAATATCAGTCTCAGTCGCCTCAAATGAAAGGAGTTTTAGCAAACTAAAGATCATAAAAAATTACCTCAGAAACTTAACAGGACAACAACGACTAACCAACCTGAACATCATATCAATAGAGCACAAGTTAGCTTCAAAGCTATCTTTTGAGGACATTGTGAAAATGTTTGCAGCCGAAAAAGCCTGTAAAGTTAAGTTTTAGTTCAAGCTTCTGTGTTTGAATTAATTTTTTCCACATTTTGTCAATAGATTAAGAGATTGTGAAAAATGTCTAAGTATAATACTAAAGATAATAACTTGAGTAAAATATGTTATTATTAATTCTTGTTCCACAGTTTTCCAAAATTCTTGAATGATTTTCGGTTGACGTTTCGATAATTCTCTTTTTAAAAGTACAAAAGAGGTGCTTTTGGACTTTTGTCTCACCCTTTCTCACAAAAGGTAGAGACATATGGAGATTTAGCAGGAATATCAATAAAGGGTATTTATTGACTTGATACTACTTTCTTCCATTTTTTCCACAAATTTAATAGTGCATTTAGATGTGTGACTGCTTGCTTTATCGTAATGCAGTTCTACTGATTGTTGGCACTTTGGGTAAAGATATAGTATTTCTTTTTTTAATATTGGGGATAAAATAGGGTCTTGGTTATATGTGGGAGTTGATTTTTACATTCCCCCTCCTTTTTACTTTTAATTTTCCATTATATGCAAAACCGGCAACAATCATAAATCTCTTAGAGAAAGTTCTCACGTTAAAGTTACAAAGTTGAACCACGTTTAAAGATTTTTCTCCTATTTTATGATAATAAATTGTTATTTTTTATTGCAATCTTTTAAATACACCCACGCCTTGTCTATTGTCACAACATTTTTCCATCTTTCTCCAGCTAAATGCTTCTCATACAGAACTCTGTAGCGAGTTCTGCTTTCTGCAATATGGCGTGGAGATAGATGAACGTTGTATTTTTTGGCCTTTTTAAGATTAAAATCGCTGTTAATTATTTTATTTACAGTTGAAACTGAACTTTTATTGACTTTGTAATAGTCCTCTGACTTCGCGGATTCTCTTTTAAAATTAAAGATCGTACCTTACAAATATTCTCAGAAATTCTTTTCTTGTTTGGATACGTATTTGGAAGTATTTTTCCACTTTTATGCGTTTATTCCTTTCTCATTAATAATATTACTTATCGGACCTTTAGATATAGATAAAATATGACTTTTACAACGTTTTTGAATAATTGAATAAGCATAATTCTCTTCGGAAAGAGTGGAAACATAGCCTTCCATCCATTGCTTATTTAAAAGTGCCATTTTGAAAGTAAACAAAACTCTGAGTTAGCAGACGATAAGTTATGCTTTAATTATTTAACTGCTACGAAAATAAAATTATTTCGTAGCATGGAATTTTTTTACAGCTCATCAAAATCATTCAAAAAATGTCCGAACAGCCTCTGTATTTATCATAATTAAATATCCTATTCTAAAGCAACAGTCTGTTGATTTTGATGCAGCCCACACATATCCCGATTTCATTTGATAAAACCTTTTCATTTCATTTGCAGCGATTATAAGTATGAAAGAATATACCAAACATGCTACTCTTAGATTATTTGTCAATGAAATATCTTAGAATTAATTAGTTATTCTATTTTGTACTAAAAATGAAATTGCTGCAAATTAATCATTTACCTTTGAAATCAAACATTTACCATCTTAGTTTAATAAAAAAAATTTGGAATTAATGTGTGGTGGCGATATCAGGTGTTGTCAAGGATAGTTTTGGTTTGGTTGGTTGGTGTGGGGAGGCGCCAAGGCGAGTTTTTGCCCCGGGTGTAAACTAGCCTAGTTATGTCTCTGGTGCTGTCTATGCAATGCTTAAGAATGTTAATGTGTGGGGAACAAGTGGTACATTGCTCATTAGTAGATTCAAAATTTTCTATTTGCTAGAATTTGTTTTTCTATGGCTAAGAATATAAGACCTTGATTTTATGAGATTTACTTTCAAATTATGTATCCAATAGTGGATTCTGAAATGGTATCCATGTAATAGATATTGATAAGCTAGCAAAGAGAGAAAAAACAAGACTGGTACAGATTTGTGTTTGTGCATATTACTGAACATTGAACAAGTATCTATTCTGCAAAAGAATTACTTTTTACCGAATATATTAAGTTCTCAGTAAGTTTTATCACATTCATTTAGAAACTTTCATTGAAATTTATGATATAGAAAAAGGAATTGTAACGTGACTGAAAGTAATAGTATAAAACAGCCAAGGCATCACTTTAAATTTATTTTCCTCTCGATTATTTACATAATTATCAATATTTATGTCTTGAAAAACATCCAAAACTGCACTTTCTTATAAGAAATGTGTCATTGTGATTTACCTCTTCATAACTTGTGTCTCCTCTTTCAGGAAATGGAATCCCAATTAACTAACGTTAATCCGTATAATTTTCCAATTCGCTCACCACTTGGGGATGTTTTGGCCCTC
Organism: Meta bourneti; assembly: GCA_933210815.1. Taxonomy (NCBI): domain Eukaryota; kingdom Metazoa; phylum Arthropoda; class Arachnida; order Araneae; family Tetragnathidae; genus Meta; species Meta bourneti. The sequence goes on from OW119928.1 coordinate 82,039,750, forward strand.
TTTGGACATTGTCAGCATAACCCCAGATGTCGTGAATTTGAATTAAATGTTCTTGATTGCACTGATGTTTATGGCCATAAAGGATTATTGAAGCAGTGTAAAGTAGAATATGACGATTATATGGAGTGTGTATTCAGTAAAAAACAGGTGAGAATCAACTTTATTGTGCTGCTCCAGTGAGAAGGTAGATGACTTTAGGGAAGTCCATTTGTACAAAGGTGGTTGAAATCACAAGGGGAAAGGGCTACCATACTCAATATCAAGTATGGTGATCACTATGGGTGATTATTTGTTTTTCCAACTTGTAATCGCTATTATCGCTTCCGGCACAAATGATGAATTTGGAACCAGAAACTGCTAACCAATTATGGGAATGCATTATTTTAGTCTAATCTGTCCTCTAATCTAATGAGTAAATTTGTTCAAAACTTCATGACTCAAGTATCAAATTGCTGGAGCCAGACTATAGTTGCTACTTTGCTCTGTTCATGTGCATTAGTTACAACATATTACCCATACCTGATTCAAGCTCTCTTTAAAAACATGTCTGCAATTTGTTGATGTCTAATCTCAATAGTGTTTTTCAAGTTGTAAAATGTGACTAATTTTTTCTATCACCTCTGTTCGGGTGTTCTGAGAATATACAAAGCTCTTCAATAATGGTTGGAAATGACAATCTCTTCATTCTCAGATGCCTCATCTTTTTTCTGGTTCCTTCCTAAAACAATCCTACAAGAGCTGAAGAATCAGAGTAATTCCAAGATGCAGTTTAAAATTAGCGGTTGGAAGTCAAATTTTGCACCTATAAATTTCGTTTAGATGGTCAAATTTTTCAACCTAGTTTTCAGTTTTTGTGCAAAATGTTTCAGAAGTTTTCATTTGTATGATGCAAATTCTGACTGATTAGCCATTCATACTTCATTCTGACAATATGTATTACTTTTGAATAGGTACCTCAATGTTCAGATCCTTGTTGTTACACTGTGTTTATACACATCTATAAAATAAATTTAAAATTATTAATGTTTTTTCACTCAAATAAATTATTTTGGCATCTGAGGGGAAATGTTTAGGTTCCATTGATGTCTGACTTTCTGCTTCTAATTTCTAACCCTGCATTGAAAGTATTTGATTTTTGTAAGTGGTAATTTTACTATACCATTGCTTTGATTTGAATCGATTCTGAGAAATTTATTACATTAAGCAGCTGTTAATAAAATGCTATTTATTAACTGCTCCTTATGATAATTTTGGGGGATGTCTTCAAATGCAACTGTTTGAACACAAAACTAAAGGTCAAGGATAATGGTCATCCAACCCTGGGTTATGGTTGGATGACCTGTCCAAAGCACTTAAATGTAAAGTAAACTATATGATGAAAATAGTAATTATCAAAAACTTAATAAGGTGCTCTAAAATTATAGAGTGAAAATGAAATGGAAAACTTATTCCCAAGGAAAAATTGATTGTTGTTATTTATAACTATTTTATTACCAGAAAAGTATAAAATTTAAAAAGTTTCTTTTTCTTACTTAAAAAGCAAGAATAACTCCATGATTTAGCAGCTGTCACATGTCATAGAATGAAAGATCCATCTTTGGTTACAGAAAGTGTTAAATATGTACTAGTTTAATTGTATCGAATAAACTTACCTACTTATCGGTTACATAATGTTTACAACTTTCATATATTGTCCTAGAGGATTTCTTCTCAAGATTTTACAATGACTTGTTTAAACACATTTTATTATATTAGTAACTATCTTTGTAAACTGATCAAACTCTGATTCTCTAAATGTTTCATTCTGTCCCATAGTCGGTTCACCACAGGAATTCTGTAGTTAAAATGACTCCCAAGAAAAAGTAGCATCTTGTATGGGAGCATAGTTACGTTAAAATTGTTGCTTTAAATTGTTCAAAATGTCAAGGCAGGGAAAGAAGTGGTCAATTGACAGTTCCCACTAACTTTTAGTAGTCATGTGTAGTTGGAAAGGCCAATGTTGCTTTCCCTGTGTTACTAAAAGCTCCATGTGCAATAACAGTATCAACTCCATGCTGGCTCTTTGATGAGTTCACATCATTCTCCGAAAATCATGCCTGCATTATTTTCAAACATCTGGTTCATCAAAATGAACTTTGTCTCATCATTTCATATCTCTTTTAATTGTTCATCCTGGCTGTGCTTACTTTAACCTGTTTCCCTTATGCCTCTTCGATAAAAAGAACATCACTTCATTTTCTGATCAATCCTGTTATAGGTTACAGGATTGAAGAGCTTGGTGAACTTTAGATTGAATATCTAGTTCTAGTGCCCTGGCCACAATTCAGATATTAAATATAGAGTGGTTTATATGTCAAAAAAGGTTGTTTTTGAAAGTGACAAAATAATACAGACCATCCATCTGTATTATTTTGACTCCATTTTCTTCTTGAGTTTAAATAATTCCAAAATACATGAGGAAGGAATTGTTTACTAATACATCCCCATTATTGTTTTATATAAATAATCCATTTTACTTATTTCTAATGCATTCATACTTTTATTTTGCCCCATAAGTAATAGCTGCTAGATTACCTCATACAGCAAGCAAAACATACATTTAGTTGCAATACTTGATATTAGTCCAGCAGATATGGACTAATATCAAGTAATAATATTTCAAAATTTTGGTATTGCTATGCATGATTTTTACTTATTCAAGGTGGATCTATCATATTGGGGTAATGGGAAACTGCAAAAAGTTTAAAATGCATTTTTTGCATACAACGATATTTAACATACATCATATTTGTATTAAGATTCTACTAATATATCTTCAACAGCAACCTTTGATGTCAAGCCAAACTGCAATATTTTCAGTAGATCTATCATTTTGGGACATGGCTTACATATTTAATCAAGACTAATATCAATTTAAGTTTATTTGCATGTTTTTTAATCAACTTGTAGTTCACTGTGTAGATATTTAATTATATTTATGAATAGTTTAAAAATTGATACTAAAGGTTCTCAAGTTTCAATAAAAAAATTTATAGTGAGCTTTTTGTCAAATGAGAAAGGTGAGTTCTTTTCTTTCCATGTTTTTCTCTTTATCTCTAATGTGCTTACAATAAGAAGTGTGCAGAAACTAACTTGTTATAGAATCACCTCTGCTTGCATTGACATTAGAACGTCAGTGGGTGCCATTTCAACACCAGAACCTGCTTTGACGTAATCATTTTAATGCATAAGCATATATCAGAAATTTTTTGTGTAACTAAACTTAGAAAGATTTTACACCTAAATTTACCTATATTGTTCGCTTGTCTCTTTTCAACACCAAGTAAATATCTTGGTCTAAATAGTCTTTGTTTGGCAAAAATTGAATATAGAATGGCAAACCAAATAGATTTCTGTAGTGCAGCTCCCAGGAGAAGGCAGTTGAGTCACATGGTCTTGAATAAGTTTATTAGTTAAATTAGGGGACTGGTTGTAACTTAAATAAATCTCTTCCACATTTGGTATCTTTAGTGCAGATTCTGGTACTTAGTTTATTATTCCGGGCCTAAAGCAACAGCGATAATGAGTTGTGATGGTAAAAACATTTACAATGATTGCCTTCACACCTACTCAAAAATCAATTGCCCCAAGGTTGACTACCTTTTCCCAGGAGCCGCATTATAGCCACATTTCATTTAATAGAGTTTCTTTATTTGCCCTTGAATATATTGGCATCCCCTTCAAAGGGAGAATGGGTCAGTTTTAATCTTGTGTTCAGTGCACCGTGTAATTCCAATTACAACATTATTCACAGGTGATTTTTTTTATCCTATCAGACACATACATATACAATGTCCCAAAATCCCCCCAAAAAAATCCCAAATCTGGTGCGAAAACTATCCAAAAATGAATCTGATGGCTTCTGTTTAAATTTAAATAAAGAAGCCGAATTGCATGAAAATAAATCAGAGGAACTTGAAGAAAACTGAGATGGGGTGACAATACCAGAATTTTTTGTATCACTCAGGATGGCACAGAATGAAATATAAATACTTGGTGACTGGTCAATTTGCTGCTAGAAATACTGCACATTCAACAGTCCTATAAGTTTTGTCAAGCATAACATCGATGAGTCTGTCATACATTCAAGAATTCATGAGAAATAAGTATCATAATTACGAATCAGAATTTAAAATTTTTCTCATGTGCAAGAAACGTGAAATTAGAAAGTGTAATTCATGCTACCAAAATACACATAGAATGCGTTCAGTCAATTAAGTGATGCCGAAAAATTGCTTATTACTGTATCAATTGTAAATAAGGAATATATGTAATATAAACTTGATAAATTAATTCTACAATCTGTCTAAATATTGTGTTGTCAAGAAAAAATAACACTTTTTCTTTTGTTTGTGAAATTTCATTGATTTATTTTTATTCTGAGTTTGACATTCGCTTTACTGTACTTTTCTCTGGCATAAATAATCATACTTATAAAAAAATTGTAAAATATGCTTAAAGGTATCTAATATGAACAATATCACAATTCCATTTGGATATTATAACCATTTTATGCTATTTATTTACCTGTGTTGAAACGATACCAGCTGATGTTTTAGGGCAGAGTTCCCAACCTTTTTACTCACTGAACCCTTTTTGAATCAATTTCTACGGCGGAACCCCTTAGGCCTACCCTATGTTTTACAAGTTAATGGTGTTTAGGAGTAGTGTTAAAGGGGATAGATAGTAAAGAGATATTTAAACTATTGCACAATTTTCTTGTTATGATTCTACTTTTCGTTTCATTTAATTTTATTTTCCTGGTCTCTTTTTCCAAAGCTCCTATGAAGGCACGTTGAGTTTTTACTATCTTTGAAACTTTCTGAAACTCATTTTTAATGTATCTAAATTTGGTTCAGTTTAGCAACATTTCAAATTTTTTCACTATTGCACTTTTTCTGCACTTAATATTTCTCATTCTAATAAAATAATTTTTGTATGGCATGCTTGAAATTACTAAAGACAACATATTTTAATGTATCTTTTTTAATAGATTTTACGAGTAGAAGCTATGAAACGAGAGAGAATGCGGCAATATGTTGCTGGAGAACGAACTAAGAAAAATTTGTATGCAAAAGCACCCAAGATGGATTCATTCCACAAGTCTTATGGAATGTCTATTGATTGAGTCAATTTTATTTGTCTTCTATGATGTTAGTTTTATAAAACTAAAAATATGTATAAAACAAAATACAGGTATGGAAGGTAGAGAAAAAATAAAAATATTTCTTTGATTTCCAGAATTTTTCTTCTGAAATTTCTTCTAAAAACAAATTTGTTTCTACCATATCCATTTACGGAAGCTAGTTTCTGTTTTGCGATATTTTTTACCACTTCCTACCAGCAATATTCAACTACTATTCAATTTGGTTTGAACTTATTCCCTGTCGATTGAGTGATATTGTCTGAACATCTGAAAATTGGTATGCAACTTTATTACTGTAATCCTTTTTTCAGTATGTAGCATACTTGTTTTCCTTTACATTTCATAAAAATTAGTATCTTATAAATACTGTATCTTTATTCATTTTTAATTTTATAGATAAATGGGTTTTGTTTTTCCTAATTTGAAAAAAACAAAATTGTGTTGCTCAATTTAAGAGTTTGAGTTCTAGAAAAATTTCATATGAACACTTTCTAAAAAAGTTGTTTCCTGAAGAATTCTAATTTTCTATTGGAAGAAAATGGTTTATGAAAACTTTAGGCTTCTTCATTAACTTTTGCTCTCATTACCAGCTTCAAAAGATTAAGTGTTTGAGGGTAATTCTGCCTTTTTTTTATGCAATTACTCTAACTTCATCTAAAAAAATGACCTGTTCAGTTGTGGGGAAAACAACCCCCCCTTTATTCCGAGAACTATTCATAGTAAATTCTAAGATATCATTCCATAGGGAATAACGTCCTCTACAAATCAAATGCAAAAACATTGAATAAGGGGCTGTCTTCATATCATATTTTGCATAAACAAAATTTCCAATGCAAATACCATATTTTGATGAATTAATCATGTTCTACACTCAAAGTCTAAATATGAAATTTCACGAGTTTACTATCATATCCTGAGATATTCAATGTTAAAGCCATTGTTCGTTTCAGGAATCATCTCCACATTAAAAGTCGCTATTCATAGATCATAATTATTTGTAGTTAATCAGGAACTGTTCATTTGTTGCTTGATTAAAAGATTACAAAGAGCCTTAACCCTCCTGGTGGTTACTCAACAAAGTATCTGGTCATTAGCAAATTTGACAAGATCTTGCAGATGAGAAATTTGGAAAGTATGATAATCAATATTTACTGTTTAATTTTACCATCAAATTCAATTTTCAACATTTATAATGGTAACTGTTAAACTTATTCAGTAACTATTAAATAAACTTTTCTTAATAACTTATCTTAAAAACATAGTTTTGCCCATCTCTCTAATTAGATTGATCATTATTCAGCTGTACCACAAATGACGAGTGGAAGACAACATCCGTTAGAATACATAACTGATATTTCCAAACATTTTTCAAAATTTACATTCCTCAGGTTTGTCATAATTTGTTTCACATTTTGAATGCCCCTAAAATCACTAGTGACGAAAATTTAAGTGTTGTGCAATTACTATCCGGAGGGTGGTATCAGAGGTATGGTAGTATTAGATTATTATTAATATTTATGGTAGTATTAGAAGTCTTTCTGATCGATTTCTGTCAAAATAAATTAAGGTTCCTGTTCATAATTTTTTCGAATACTGATTTAATAATTAATAATATTGCAAACTAAAAATGATTTAAAAACTAAAACATTATGTATATTTTTGTTTGGATACCTTAATATCAACATGCTACAAACTATCAGTACTATAGGAATCTTATTTAGGAAGATATTCATAAAAGTCTGATTTAATGTTAGGAGCTTCAAACTTTCTGCACTCATGAATGACATGACACTTGGTATCTGAAATTAAATTATGATATAGATTCGAAATTTTGTGTCAAAATAGGGGATTGCTATTTTAAATTATATTGTTGGTGCTCAATTTAATATGAAGATGGCCCCTTGTGCAAGTTTTATGTATATGAATTTATAGATGTTATTCCCTGTCAAATGCCATCTTTAAATTTGCTCTATTAAAATTGTTTGAATCAAGAGGGGTGGTTCGGGGTTTTTCCGTGACTACATTTACTACACATTTATGAAAAGAGAAGGCTGATTTTTTAGTTTTGGTGTTTAAAGAATTAACTTGTTTTTTTTCTGAACAAATAGAAACTCATAAGAATGAGAAAAATTATGTAATTAAAGAAATAGTGTAATCAGGTAAAAAAAATATCTAGAAATTTGCAACCTCAAGAATGCATTTCAAATTTGAAATCCTTAAAAATGTTACTACAATTAGAGTGTTTAGTAGCTTCTTATACATTGAAATACCTTGGTACTTTTAAGGTAGTACCCAGAAAGTTTATATATTTGTAATCAACTTTAATGTGATTTTTGAAAAAAATAAACTGATGTACTCATACACAATTTTTCTTGTTAGGAATATTTAATTTTTAATTCATGGATAATTTTTGCAAACCTGTTTTCAAACACAATTGAATCAATTCAAACTCAATCTGCTTCAATTCTACTTAATCATGTATTATCAGGAAATATAAAATTTCGTCAAATTAAAATAAAATAGTTTTTAAATTTATGAAAATTTCAAATAGGCACCAAAAACTTCATGCATCACACTGGACCCCAGTATCAAGTTAGATGAATGACCCTTCTAAAATAAAAATATATATTCAAAGTTTAGTTTGCATAAATGTTTAAATTTTCTTTTTCCTAATTGCTATTCACATTTGTTAAAGATAATGCAAAGAATGATAACTTTTGAATCTAGAAAATGGACTGCACTTAACAGTTTAACAACTTATCCAATTTCCCAGAACTTCCTTTCGACATTGCTTATATTTTGAACTGGCTGTATTTTTCTTCACCTGTAATTCGTTTATGTTTGCACTGAAAACCTGGTGCAGCATTTGTGAGAATATTAAGATAGGTGCTCAGTGCAGTCCGAATTACATTCCTCTACTTTCCGAATGAGACGTGGTGGCCCCGGGCTTTCCCTTCGGCTTTGATCCCGGACCGTCAATAGCCCGTTGTGATGCTCCAGTGTGACGTTAATTAAATACCTATCGACCATATGAGACTTTCTGGCCATAGAGGAAATATAAGAGTGAGTGATGTGGGGTAACCTGTTTAGTGCCCAGGATCATGTGACCAAAATTGTAATAACTCGAACCTTGGACTACTTTCATCTGCCGGATGGAAATGAACATTCATCTGATTGGTCCATGGGACGAGAGAAGACGCCCATCCCTTGATTCATCATCTGATTATTCTGCGACATAGTAATAGACCATCTATTTCACAATATTTATCGCCACTCCATAGAAATGAGCATTCACACATCTATCCTATCATAAGATCGTCATCTGACCGTGGTTCAAAATTACGTGGTGCCGTCCTCGATCTTTCCCTTTGGGATTGATTTCGGACCGTCACCAATAGCCCGTTGTGTTGCTCCAGTGTGATGTTAATTGAAAATACCAACCTATCATAAGACGTTAATCCCCAAACAGGGCGATAAGATGCTAAATCGGCCAACCAAAACAATTTTTCAGAGAAACGTGACTTCTTGACGACATTGGTTACATTTTCCGAAGCTCCTCCATAACACGACCGCGGAAGCCCAAATGGAGGGTTGCGAGTTCGAAACTCGATGTAGTCGAAGACCGTTGTGTATTCGGGGGTTGGTGCATGTTAAATTTCGAGGTATCAAATGTTCTCACGTTGGCGTGGTGTAGAAGTTTGGAGAGTGGGATGCCAACTCAGGTGTTTACCTCGTCATCTGACAAAGGTTTGGGTCGTGATGGCCCCATTGGAAGAGTAACGGATTTACAACCGGAGGGTTGCGAGTTCAAATCCAACCAAAGATTGTCGTACACAAAGGAATCTGTCGTGTCCTCATGTTGGAGTGGGGTGCCAGCTTAGGTGTTACCTCGTCATCTGACCGTTGTTCAAAATTACATGTTGTTCTCGGTCTTTCCCTTTGGGATTGATCCTCTGTGTTCCTCCAGTGTGACGTTAGTTAGCTACCTACCTCCTCAATAGCAATGTCCAATCTACTCATATTTTGAGTTTATGTTTTTGGCAATCTAAATATAGGTAGCGGTGGAAATTTCTTCTTGTGTATATTCCGGATGTTAGCGCGTCACCAATCAAAATTCAAAAAACATATTTTTCTACATTGATACAGTGCACTCCCTCTTTACCGGCCACTTCGGGACCGGACCCAGACCGGATAACGATTTGGCCTGTTAAACCGTCGTTCCCTTAATATGCACTCCCGAAATCGTTTTTATTAGAATAAAACTAAGTATATAGCCTACTATATTGTAATATGATATGTATAATTAAGAAAATTTAACCTGGAAGAACTTCCTTTGTTGGGAAAAACTAAACACATGTTACTTTATATATAGGTACTGTATTGACAGTGCATAATTGGTCAGTGGCGGCCAGTTAAGAGTGTTCCGTTTTGAATTTCGGAATCAGAAGTATTCAGATTATAGTTGGTGTACTCAATTGTTCCATAAAAACACCTTATAACACAAAACAGTTTATTTACAGCTCTAATATGTACACTCTTTGCTTTAGATCACAAAATAACACTCAGAAGCATTTATGGCGTAAATAATACGTATTATTTCTCTCTAAAAATACGACAAAGGAACTCAGAAGCCATTTCTCTGCGTACATAAAACACAAACTAAAACTAGACTGTTGCCATTCGCAACTTACTAAATATATCAAAACAAAGATAATAATCAGGTAGAGTATCAATCCGACAAAGAGGGAGTCCACTGTATACGATCGCTGATTAGTTAACGTCAAAAGAGCGCAAATGCAATCGTAACCAACGCTACTTAGCTCTAACGCAATTGTGGACTAGAGCAACACAACGGGTCATTGACGACGGTCCGGGATCAATCCCGACGGGAAAGAACCGAGGACAACACCAAGTACTTTCGAACCACGGTCAGATGACAAGGTCACACCTGAGCTGACACCCAACTCTCCAAACTTCAACACTACTCCAACGTGAGGCCACGAAAAATTTAACGTGCACCAGCCTCCTTTGTACACGATGGTCTTTTGGTTGGATTCGAACTTGCAACCCTCCGGTTGCTAGTCTGTAACTCTTCGAAAGTACTTGGTGTTGTCTTCGGATATTTTCCTTTGGGGATTTGATCCCGGACGGTCGCCAATAGCTCGTTGTGTCGCTCCAGTGTGACATTCATTAAAATACCTATCATTTTCAGTCTGGTTTGCATGTGTATACTGAAAATCCCTTTCATATTTTTTACGTGGTGTTGTCCTCGGATCTTTCCCTTTGGGATTGATCCCGGACCGTCACCAATAGCCCATTGTGTTGCTCCAGTGTGACGTTAATTGAAATACCCCCCCCCCCTTTCATATTTTGGGCAAATATGGCCCTTGTGCCATAAAACCAATCAACCAACCAACCCTTTCATATTTATACAAACTGATTGAATGACTTTCCAAATTAAATAAACTGCTTTTCTAATTTCGCTTGTGGGCAAAATATTCGATCAAAAGTATTAAAAATGTAATTTAAAAAATACACTGTGGCCGCATTCGTAAATAATTCTCTGAAAAAGTGCAAACCGAAAAATAATCAGTCACATGACCTTCGTTTCACCATTTCTGAAGTTGCCTTTACGAACGATTAGATTTTTAGTCTCATTCGCCATGTAATTGGCAATTTATTTTGATAAATTCAATCTGACAATGAGCCTAAACCTTCAGTAGAGATTCATTACAACATTCACATCTATCTTTTCGGTCGCCAACTTCTGAACTGACAAAATCTAGCACAATCTCAGTTCGTTTCAAACAATTTTTTTTCGTTTTCAGTGACTTATGAAACGGCTTGTTTTGCACACTAGAAATTTGAGACTTGTTCTTGGAGGGACTTACACATCCTAGTAAAACTTTTGGGGGGATAGAGTGTGTGACGTCATGGTGGACATGGGAATATTTCCGCTTTCACTGGGTTATCATCACAGTTGGTCCAGCTATCTTGAACTAGTACGAAAATTGGCATGCTTTTCTTTGGCGTTTTTCTGAGGTCCTGTTAGTGACTCATTACCGGAGACGCTCAGATTATTGCTGCCTACATTTCTGAACTGAATTTGGCGGACGTGACTTTCTGTGGATTGCTTATTTTGTGTGTGCTTCCTATAAATTATATATTTTATCCTTTGATTCTGATAAACTTGCGTATTTGATTTACATTTTCATTGTGTTCGATTTATATTTGTTGATCATAGTATTTCTTTCTGTTGCCAATAGTTGCTGAAAAGTGCGCGTCTTGGAACATTTTTCCAATTTCTTTAGTGAAAAACATTGTATTTGTTTTACTACGTTTTCCATTTTTATTCCATCTATAATACCATTTATATTTGATTTAGTTTTGTCTTAAACGTTCTCCACTTCTCATCTTGTCCCTTAGTGTTAATAATGAGACTTCTCATAATTGGCGATTCAATGATTAAGTATTTGAACGAATACTTAATTAGCGAATTGCAGGATCATGAAGTTGATCTCATTTCTTTTCCAGGTGCGAAGATAGAAAGGATATCTGGGAAACTTAGTAGTTTAGGTAAGTATGAATGGATGCTCTTTCAGGAACAGCTGCAGTATAGACCCCCCCCCCTCCATTTGGCGACTTTATACGTCGCCAACCCTCGATTGCAATTGATGTTTTTTCCACTCCATTCTAGCAACCCTACAGGTTGTACCGTTTCAATCTTATTGGAATTTTATCTTATTTTTTAGTTAGTATTTTTATTTGTTAGTCATGTCCGTTCAAACTACTGTTTTTTTTTTTTTTCAAGAGTTAGTTGGGAGTAAATTTAATTTTAAATCTAATATGAGACATACTTTTGGTAGGCCTGGCTAATCGAATTTTTCTTATACATTTGTGCCAGGAAAAAAAAATGGTGTTGGATTTTTGGATGGTTTATTTATTTATTTTTTTTTTTATTTCAATTAACGTCACACTAGAGCAACACAACGGGCTATTGGTGACGGTCCGGGATCAATCCCAAAGGGAAAGATCCGAGGACAACACCACGTAATTTTGAACCACGGTCAGATGACGAGGCAACACCTGAGCTGGCACCCCACTCTCCAAACTTCCACACCACGCCAACGTGAGGACATTTGAGGCCACGACAGATTTAACGTGCACCAGCCCCCTTTGTACACGACGGTGTTTGGCTGGATTCGAACTCGCAACCCTTCGGTTGCTAGTCCGTTACTCTTCCAACCGGGCCACCGCGGCCCTGATTTTTGGATGGAGGCGCGCTTGATTGCTAATAAGATGATTTGTTCCAAGTACAATTCTGAAATGAAGCTTAAACCGATATTCAACTTATGTACATTTTTTTGTAATACGTCTGTTAAAAAATGTCGCCAAGTAACGTCAAGGTTGGCGACAAAAAAAGTCGCCAAATGGAGGGGGGGGTCTATACTACAGCTGTTCCCTCTTTCATGTAGGGACTAATGATCTTGCTGGTGATGTTTCTGAAATTCTTCAGGAATACACCAGCCTTTTTCAGGAGCTTTCTATTTTGTATCCTGTTGCAAAGGTGGTTATTTCTGGGATCATACCACGTGGTCCCAATTTTTTTCTGGATTCTGAGTCCCGTTCTTCTCTGGCATCTCAACTAGAGTTTTTAAACCAAAAGACCTCAATCGTCAATCATGAACTAGAAAAGGCTTGCCTGGGCCGAGAGGCATTTTATTTCTGTCAGTCTCTTGGTTCATGGAAAGGCTTCTGGGGACGTGATGGATTACATCTCAACAGAAAAGGGAATCTTCGTTTGGCGAAAATGTTTTCACAAACATTAGGAGGGCTGATTGCATTGGAAGCTGCAATCTCCAAGGACAGTCCTGCAGTAAGTACATTTTTTAGATGTTACTTTGTTAAATGCAGCTTTCAATCTTGTTCCAAGCCTAATATGTGTTCTGTAACCTCTTTCAAACCTGTCCTTTCTAAAAATTTTAATGTTCCTGATATCTGCTCTTTGTTAGAGTTTCCTCCTTTGCCAATAATTATTTCTAACAACACTAACATGAGTAATTTTCAACCTTCTAGTCCACCTGCAAGTACTAATATTTCTGCTCTTTCAGTTATTCAGTCTGTTCCTCCTGTTCTTTCTCCAACAAATACCTCTATCCCTTCTAATAAATCAAACGTTCCTGACATCCATTCTTTGCTAGAATTTCCTCCTTTACCGAAACTTATTTCTAACACTAACATGAGTAATTTTCTACCTTCTAGTCCACCTGCAAGTACTAATATTTCTGCTCTTTCAGTTATTCAGTCTGTTCCTCCTGTTCTTTCTCCAAGAAATACCTCTACTATCCTTTCTAGTAAATCTAATGTTCCTGACATCCATTCTTTGCTAGAATTTCCTCCTTTACCGAAACTTATTTCTAACACTAACATGAGTAATTTTCAACTTTTTATTCCTCCTGTTCCACCTGTAAGTACTGATACTTATCATCTTTCAGCTGTTCAATCAGTTACCACTCTTCCATTTTCTTATAACCTAGAATGTTATTGCTCAGTAAAGGTATGCTTATCTGATAGTTTGGGAAATAATAGTGCTAATAAACAATGTAAGGTGGAAGGTTTGATTAAGCATTGTAGAACTGGTGGGGGTAGTGTCGAGCATCTTGAGGTCGAAAGGGAATTATATCCCAGACAATGTGCATGTTGCCAAAAAATTTATAAGACAAAGGTCACTTTTAGAAACCATCTTAAAACATGTAATGTTAGTGTTAAAATTTCAAATCCTCGGCAATGTGAGATTTGTTTTAAGTCTTACCTTTCCAGAAAATCATATTCCAATCATAAGAGCAAGTGTAAAGTGCAGGAAAATAGTAGCTTACTGCAAGATCTCACCAAAGTTCCTGATACCATGAGAGGAGAACACTGTTCAGCTAATGTTTGTTCAATTTCAGAAATCTCTATTTCTGAACTATGTAACAATTCTGTTTTGGAAACTATGTCTAGTGTTAACTCCAATTCATTTATATCACCTAAAACTACGGACAACCCATTAGCCTCTTCAATTAGTTCAAAAGAATATCAACATAACTCGCCACTCCCTATTTCAAAATCGATAGATATCCTATCTCTTAAAGTGAGGCAGAATTTATTGAGCATGAGCAGTTATGTATTTTAATTAATGAACAGGAAATGCATTACTGTATTTTTCCAGACTGTAATAGGCCATTTAAGCACCTTGGAAATTTAAATAGGCATGTGTTTGAAATACACAATTCAGATTCTCTTCAAATACTTTCATTCGATTCAATGGTTAGTTTCCAAAATTGGTTAGAGATGGAAGGAACATCAACTTTTACATCTTTCACTAAAACAACAGGAGGCAAGCAGTATGGCTCTAAAACATTTCATTATTATTCTTGTCAATTTAATTTTCTATCATCTTAATTTCAAAATTCCAGGAAAACAAATCGCAAAAATAGAAAAGGTACAATACCTAATCTTAACTGTCCTGTCAGAATATGTGCTTGTGAGCAAAAGGACTTGGTTACTGTCTCTTACAGCACTAATCATAACCATCCCCTACAATTTAAAAATTGTAAGTTTCAACCCTTGAAGCAAAGTACGCGTGACTTAATTAAAGCACAGTTATTGTTAGGTATTCCTGTGCAAAAAATTCAATTGCTTTTGAGAAAATTTTGGAGATCGTGATTGTAGGGAGTTTTTCCCTGTAAAAGAAGTGTTCCTTTCACGGAAAGTAATTAAGTCATATTCTCGTCATGGACTCGCATTGCAACCAAAGAGTGATGCAATTTCCATTGCTGCTCTTGTTGAGGAGTATGACCCAGTGTTAATTTTTAAACCTCAAGGCTCTCGTACACTGTATGGTCCTTCTGATTTAGACCTTTTAAAAAATTGTAACACCTCTTTTGCTTTAGGAATTCAAACTAAAGATCAAACGGATATGATGGTGAAGTCTTGCAGTAAAATATTATGCATTGATTCAACCCATAAAACGAATCAATATGATTTTTATTTGATCAATTTGGTAGTCTCAGATGAGTTTAGTCATGGGTATCCAGTAGCACATTTTATTACAAATTCATTAACATATGAAACAATGATTTGCCTTTTTAAAAGTCTTAAGTGTAGAATTCCTTATTTAAATGTTAATTGTGTCATGACTGATGATGACACACTACTTTTAGTGCATTTCAGGCTGTGTTTGGACATGAAGTAAAACATTTGCTGTGCAAGTGGCATGTGTTAAGAGCCTGGAATAGGAATTTAAATTCTTACATTTCTGATAAAATGCTACGAAATGAAATTAAGTTAAAATTAATGAATCTGCTAAATGAAAAAAACCTTACAGAATTCAATAGACTTCTTAATGACTTTTTGAACTGTTCCGAAAATTGCGAGTTATTTGTAAATTATTTTAAAAGGGAATATTCTAACCGATGTGAATTGTGGGCCACATCTTATAGGAGATATTATCATGCTTCAGTTAATACAAATAATTATTGTGAATCATTTCATAATCAGTTAAAAACCGTTTACTTTGGACGTAAATTTAATAGAAGGTTAGATACCTTGTTAAAAGTACTACTTGATATCGAAAAAGATAACTTTTTAACGTATAAAAATAGAATTTTAAATGACATTCCACCAAAAGAAGAAAATCCAGACATTGAAGCCAGACATAAAAAAGGTAGCAAAATTCCTGATACAGATTTGCTTTTACTTAATACTAATACTTGGTCTGTGAAGTCCCAATCACAGAAACATAAAGAATACATTGTAAAGCTAGTAAACACTAAGTGTCCTATGATTGATCACTGCTATTTTAAATGTCTTGAAATTAGTTGCATGTCATTATGCTGTCATTTATATAATTGCAACTGCCCAGATAGTTCTAATTTGTGTAAGCATGTACATAAAGTGCATTCCACTAATCCTAAAACTAATCTCAATAACAATGACCTTTTTGATGATGCTCCTAGGATTGAAACAGATGGTTTTAAAGAACCCTTAAAATCTACATTTATTGCTAAAGATTTGTACTATCCTCATTCCAAGACTGATAAAGTAAAAGCATGTCAAAAGTTATGGGATTCCTTATCGCAAAAATTAAATGATCCATGAGTTCAAGAATTCATGCTTGACAATGTATATACAACATTGCAAACATTAGTTGCTGGATGCCGTGGCATTTTAAACTCAGAGACTGATAAAAATTCTAATATTTTTCCTTCTTCAAAAGTGGCTCCAAATCAGGCTATTGAGCGTCAGATTCTATTCAAAACCCGAAAAAAACAGAAAGGTGCAATGCTTCACAAGAGGAATAGTGCAAAAAAGTTCTTAGATTCGGAAGATGTTGATGATTGTTTTGTAAATATGACCCCATGCAAAAAGGCAAAGATAGATTCCTATGAACCATTTACAAAATTAAACAATGAAACAGGTGAATCTTTTACTAAAAGCATTGGGGTCTACAAATTGTGTCAAACAGCTTTCAAATCTCTGGATCCTTTTATTACTATTAATGAAGAAAGTGCTATTAAATTGAAGTCTAAAGATTTTGTCAGAGGATGGTTATTTGACGTTATCATTGATGCATTTCTTTATGTGCTGTGTACGGTTAATCCAGACTTTGTTTTAATTGATTCTGCTATTACAAACCTAATAATAAATAGCATGTCATCAACAGATCAATTACTAGCTTGCAATCCTTTAATTTTATCATCAAAATATTTATTTCTACCTGTTTGCATGGAAAATCATTGGTGTTTAATACTTATTAATAAAGAAAAAAGATGCACTAATTTTTACGATCCATCAAATAATGATATTTCTGACAGGTATTGCAAAATTTTAGATAATGTTAAAAATTATTTTGGTTGTACAACTGGGATGTGGACTATTAATTTCCCCTTACATGTGTTGCAACAAGATTCAATGAACTGTGGTGTGTTTGTATGTTACTTTGCCCATCAGATAATATACAAGTCTAGTGTTTATGTGCCATTTGATACAAATAAATTTCGGGCATACATTTACTGTGTTTTGTTAGGAACAGTGATTCCTTCAAAGGACTCATTTAATAAACCAACTGTAAATAATACTTTCGTAGATGCTAATTCCTGTAATTTTTCAAAATTTAAGACAATAGATAAAAGTAATGTTTTGACATGTGAAGTAAAAGTTAATGACATAGAGATTAAGACATACATGCTGAAATCTTTAGATCTCTTTATTTCATTAGAAGAAGAAACCCTTTTAAGATCAGCTTCTACTGCTTTTTGCAAAGGTTGGCTGTATGATTCAATAATTGATGCTTTTGTTTTTAATGTTATTAGGTATTCAAACACCTTTGGATCAATGGATGCAATATGTTCCTCTTTGATATTAAATGGTTCTTATTTTGAGCAATTAAGGAAACATAGAATTTTACTCATTCCAGCCAATGTCAATAAACATTGGAGTCTAATTGTTGTAAATATTGATAGCCATACCTTAGAGTTTTATGATCCATTAAATGACTTCATAGATAAAACATCATCACTTTTATTGCTTAAATGGTGTTCAATATTAAGTAGTGTATTTCCTAACTCAAATAAATGGACTTTTAGTTCCCCTCCCCATGTCAAGCAAACTGACAATATAAATTGTGGTGTCTGTATGTTACTATGTTTATAAAAAAGTAAATAATACATCTTTAAATTCAGATTTCAACATACCAAATTTTAGACAATTTATTTATGATACTATCATTGGAACATAAAAGTATTTGTACATACCTACACAAAACAAGGAATTAAACAGATGTCAAATGTGTATGTAAACAATAATTTACAGATCATGCAGTTACAGTTAATATGTATCTACTTAAACCTTAATAATTTTAAGTAGTAGTATTTTGTGTTTGCATATGATTAATAACGATTTTTAGGTCAGTTCGAAATAATTTGTTCACATTTTTAGTAATTACTTATTACAAAACCCTTAACGCAAATCAAAATTGAGTTTGCTTGAAACCTGTAATCAGTTCTTCAGTAATTTGTTTTCAACTTATTGCTTGCTTTTCTAACCCACTGTTGCATGGATTTTATGTGTTGTAATTTTACTGGTGAAGTTTCTGCTTTGGTAACAATTTCTCATTTGGGTAAGGATCCAGTGTGACGTTAATTGAAATACCCCCCCCCTTTTAGCTTGGTGTCGAAGTTTGAAGAATGAGGGTGGCAGCTCAGGTGTGACCTCGTCATCTGACCGTGGTTCAAAATAACGAGGTGTTGTCCTCGGATCTTTCCCTTCGAGATAGATCTCGAATAGTCGTCAATAGCCTGTTATGTTGCTTCAGTACGACGTTAATTCAACCACTTATCTACTTTGTTTTCCCAGTTATAACCAAATTAAAACTCTCAAAGCTTTTTTAAATGGTATGAAATCACGCACTTTTTTGTGTATCTTACAATTTATGGTTAACAATCTTAGTCCCTTTTTGAAAAAATAACAAGAACAAATATTAAAAATAAACAATGTACTCACAGGATAGTCGTTTTAGTCTCACAATTTCAGGTGTTACTACTATTTATACAAAAAGCAAAACATCTAAAACTTGACACTTGGTGCTTTTCAGTTAGAGTATGTTAAACAATCAACTTTTGCAAATTTGATGTTATTTGAACAAGACCGACTTTAAAAATAGTGAAAAAATTACAATTTTCTGAAAATTTCCCCATTTAATTCTTAAAACATTTTTTAAATTGTAGCACTTACCATTATCTGATTTACCAGATATTCTAATAAATTTTTGCTTTAAATATAAAAGCAAAAAAGTGGTTTCAACAAAGAATCAAGTGACCAGATCTGTTCTTGGAGCTTGAGTGGAATGCTAAATTACATGACATATTTGTGCAAGTATTATCATGTGTAATGAAATTTGAAAGTAATTTCGTCGGTATGAAAAAGATATTCTTGAGTTAGTTATGAATAATTGCGACTTTTTTCTGTGGAACTGGACCAATTTAAACACAAAACGACTCAAATTTAGGTGTATTAAACAAATATGTATATGGTAACTCATATATTCAAAATAATGAAACAACTTTGATACTCTTATAAAGGTCGCATGTCCCGAGGTATTTTTTTTTTACATTTTAACTCCACTTTATGTTATGTGTTAAATAGTCTCCCGTTTTATTTGAAATACTTAATTTATAGCGAGTGATGGTTATACAAACAGCGTATAACTTTGTTTGGGTACCAATTAAAATTCGAACTGTTATTCCACTTAATCACGTATAAGTAAATAATAAATAAAACCAGGGCCGTTCTCAGATATTAGCTGCCTTCGAGCAAATATCAAACCGCTCCCTTCTCGAAATCATTTGATTTTCTCAAACGCCTTTCATCAAGCACCTTTCAATGGTTTTTTCGACTGCTTACGAAATCGATTTCCTCTCATGACTAGATTTTTCTAACGATTTAAATAAAATATATTTCATTACAGATCTGCAGAACAGTTTATTCATGACTGATGAAAAAACAAGCACAAATGCTCAGGGTAACTTTAAATGCAGTGAAACACAAAAAATCGTGTTTATTTTCTCTTTTTAAAAACCATCATAGGTATCCAAAAATGACATCACTAAAATCTTGCACCACTATCTGTAATTAAAAACAAATCACTTTTCGAATGCGGTGATCAAATTATAATTGCTTTTATTTTTCTTGTATAAATTATTCGCTTTCGAGCAAAACCCTTTTAATCTTTACACAAAAAAAATCAAGTTTGAATATCTTCTAGTTCTTTTAGCTAAAGATCTCTTGACAATGCATGCCTTTTGATGAGTTAGAAATACTGATTCAATTCAGAAGAATCAATTTCAAGCGATGTGTTATCAGTAGAAAAAAATCGAAAAGGAACAAAATGTCCATCCACCGCAATCACCCCGAGGAAGAAGCCGAGAACTTTAGAAACCGGTTCCGACTTGAACTCCCATGTCCACTTCCTTTTATCATTCTAAAACTTGGCGTTCTGTAAAATCACCTAAGCGATAAAAACACAAAATTGCAAACGCACTGTCCACTGCGACTACGATGTCCACCGGATGTGCATTGCACATTAACTGCATTAGTCTGTCCACTTGTGCGCTTTTATCCCTCAGAGTTTTCCTAGAATGAAACCCGTTCGTTCTTGGAACGCTCTGTTCGAACAACTCGTACAACCGGTGCGATTTCTTCGCGTTTACGAACGAGCCCTGTATTTTAAAATATTTTTTGCTGGCAGTAGTGTAATTTCAATTCCAATTGAAGCGAATCTGGAAACAGATAAAATATTTACCTTTAGCTCGTTAAGTCTACTGAGTGTATTTTTAGTTTGAAAGAAAAAGCATTTATATTTATTTGCTTCGAGCTATTACTTGTAAGTGTTTTTGAAATTGTTTTGTTAATGTAACAATCGCGTTTAGAAACCCATTTATTTTCCAAATGATTTTCACAGTAACGAGCAACATAGATCCCGGCTTTTGCTGTTAAATAGCATTAGGAACTAGTTTTCTTTAGATGACTGAAAATTTTAGAAATTTCCTTCTCGTTTTGTGCAGTGTTTATATTCTAAACTTGGTTTTCCGGTTTTATTTCACTCAAAACATTCCGTTACAAAATTATAAGATATTCAAATTGTAAGACGTGATTATTTCGGCGCGCGATCGTTTGCATAGAATTTTATGAGAATATCTAGCTTTTTGGGAATGGAATATTTTTTTATTTTGCTCGAAAATCTATTGCGATGTCTGCAACTCTGTGATAAGAGATTAAATTCTGTTAAATAATGGTTTACCAATAAATGAGGAGTGTACCTAATGATTTACCAACAAATGAGCAGGATACTTGATGGTTTATCAACAAATGACCAGGGTACCTGATGATTTGTCGACAAATGAGGTGGAGTACCTGATAGTTTTCAATAAATAAGGTGGGGTACCAGATAGTTTATCAACAAATGATGTGGAATACCAGATGGTTTATCAGCAAATAAATGTTTGTCCATTATTGAACAAGTTTTCATAAATTTCATGTCATTTTAGTTTAGAATTTTTAGTGATAATTTTCGGATTTCTGTGAAAAATTCTGAAATTCTCTTAATTTGAAATTCATTTTATATAGAATACCTCTGAATTATTATAATGGCTCAATAATAAACTGGTTAAACTCAAGAACATTACTATCAACAATTAGCTATTTTGGAATAGCTATATAGCCATTTAACTACTAAATTTTATGGAAAAATATATCACTGATTTGGCAAGGGGATGCAACTGTTAAGTTTTACCAACAAGTGAACTTTTACAACCCAGGATATGTTGATTTAAATCAAGTGGTTTTTTTTATAAAATCATAATTTAAATCAAACCTTACATTTTATTTTTTTATCTTAATTCAAGTTTAATTAAAAATGAATTTTATATTATTTTATTGTTTGTTATTTTATTCAAATAAGTTCAAAAAATTGTTCCTATTCAGTAGAATTTGCAAAGAATGACCTTTTAAAACTGAAAATTGGATTCCCTATTAGAAACAGTAATATTAATTGAGGTGCAGTGGTGCCAACTTGGAGAAATTATTGGGGGAAGTAAAACACCACTTGCTTCAGAGCCCAATTGGAAGAGTAACGGTTTAGCAACCAGAGGGTTTCGAGTTCGAATCCAACCAAAACCTGTCATGTACAAGGGGGATGGTGCATATTAAATCTGTCTTGGCCTCAAATGTCCTCATGTTGGTGTGGGGTGAAAGTTTGGAGAGTGGGTTGCCAGCTAAGGTGTGACTTTGGTAACATAAATAATTATCGATATATTTATACCTCGTAAATTAGAGCGAGGCACCCAATCAAAGAAAGGCAACGAAAGTGTTTTAGTCTCTAGAACTTTGTGCCTCTTCTGATAAAGTGATCTGTTAAGAGAGATCAATTTGCTCTGCCTATTTTCTTATTTGTAATGTGAACCCCTTATATTTGGTGGTCCTGGATCTACCATAAAAATTTTCAAGTGAGTCAGGTTCCTAGAGCATGCTTGTTGGTGTTTTTTAAACTTATTTGGTTTCTGATTCCAATATTTACCTCTCGTGTTTGTGGGGACACAAAGTGTTTGGGCATCTGGGAACTGGCATCTGTGTTGGGATACCTGACCAACAAATAATTATTTTTGCTCACTGAAAACAGGTACTTAATGTACTTAGTAAAGATGATTAAAATTAGCTATAGTACAATATATTTGATAGCTTAATAGATTTTTTTTAAAGATTAGAATAGTGATTGTGGAACAGAAATTAACCCCGTGCATCCAGTGACTAGTTATGTTTTTCAAAATAAATTTAAATTGAAACATTTTAGTGATCACCAGTATATTTCTATCAAATATAAGCCCTTACACCATAAAACCAAAACCAATATATCAAATATAGCTAGACTAAAAATTTTCACATGACATTCTAAGTAAAACTTTTTAATGCATGGTCAAATTATTGAATATTAAACATGTTAATGGTTAGTACTAATATTAACCCTCTGAATGTCAACCCGCCCGAAACGCCTTTTCATTCAGACAACCGCTCGCCGCCCGTCCGGCTCTTAATGTAATCGGCGTTTCTGCCCCTCTACCAGTGAGGAGGGTAATCGGTCATCCCCACTCTACAAAGGATTTTCGAACATCTCCTTGTCACCTGAAGGTGTGCTAAATGATCATCAGGTGTTAGGGGGTCGATTTCTAACTACGTTCTTCAGTCTGTCTGCGGATCGGATAACCACCTGTTAGATTTTTTGCCTTTAAAATGCCTCGGTACAGAAGAATTTTGACTCGAGAAGAGATCGAAACAATACTTTTTAATGATACAGATGAATCAGATTTGGATAGGAGTGAAGATGACGAATTATAATTGCCAACTAAGGAATTGGGAAACAATTCGATCAGTGTCGATAGTGAATCCGAAGATGAAGAAAATATAGATATTCTTCATACTGAAAAAAATGACGGTACCGTTGTATGGGATTCAGAAGTGGTTGAGAACGAACGCATAAACGTCCCCCAATTCATTAATTTTTCTGGTCCCCTTCATATGTTACCACCTGGCTCTTCAGCGTTGGACTATCTAAAATTATTAATGAGTGAAGAGATATGCGAACTCATCAGGGTTAATACAAATAAGTATGGTGAATTTTGTGCCAAAATGCGAGGATTTGCAGACGAGAGATGGGAACCTATTGCGAGCATCAAAGAACTGTGGAATTTTTTTACAGTTCTGCTTTAATGAGTATTGTACGCAAGCCTGGAATCACTGATTTACTGGTCCAAAAATGAGACACTTGGAAATTCAAGAGTGAAAATGATGATGAGTAAAAATAGATTTTTACGCATTAAACACTATTTCCATATATCCGACAGGGAATACGAACTTAAGGACAGTGAAAATTTTATTTTCACTAAAAAGTAGAGCCACTAGAAACATACTTGCGAAAAGAATTTTCCGAACATTTTAAGCCGTACGCTCACTTATCAGTTGACGAAGCACTGGTCAAATTTAATGGAGAATTCTATAATTCTTGCTATAATTTAGAATACAGTTACCGTTGTTCGGTAGCTGTGCTTTAGAATACAGTTAGATAGTTCTTCGGTAGCACCTCGACACATTGTTACTTTCACTTGGATTAAAGTTTGGTTTGGAGGCAGTTGAGAAATTATGTCTGTTTCTTTAGAACTGAGGGCTCAAAGCTTCCAACAATTTCTTTCACCTTACCCATGGGATCCCCACAATGTTAAATTTCTCGTGGGTATTTACCACCCAAGTGTTAACTGGACCTCTAAAGAAAGGTAGAAAAATAGTAAATGGCCTCTCTATTCAAGGCGGCTCTTAGGTTTAGCTCTCACTGCTTGAGGATGAACACGTGTTTTTGCTGCAATGAGAAACGTAAAGGACTGTAGCTGAGGGTGTTTTTCGCGTTGAAGAGAATAGAGCGGAGTTGGGACCGAAGGATTCAAGTGATCGTTTTTGTCCATTGTCCCTTTCAATACTATGCTTCATATAAAAGAACCAGTGTTGCTGTTTGTATACAGGTTACGGGAAATCGAAGCCTGAGGGACAGAGGGAGATTCTTGAGTGAACAATTGACTTCGCGTCGATAAGCCAGTTTCTCTTGTATACAAAACCACTTGTATTGACCGGTAACATGAAATAATCCGAGAAATGTATTAAACATTAGTCCCGAAGTGGTCGTTGAGGGTATGTCGTAACCCAATAATCAAACGAACAAAATTCTAAGAATGCATACTTTAAGAATGAGATGACTTTATTAGTAGCTGAGTTTTATGTTTTCTCTCATCTGACCATTTTAGCCCCTTGGTTTTTTAGAATGGAAGTTATCACAAATTTATAACAATAGAAGAAACTATAATGCACTTCTCATTTTGAGTGACGCTCACTTGACCGTCGCTTTCAACGCGGAATTTGACTCAAGTACATGTTCACTTGTATTGTTATGTAAAATTTAATTCCAAGACATGTTTTGTACCTACGCATATAAAATAGTAACTGAAAAGAAAAATTGTGTAAAGAATGACTTTTAAATTGAATTACGAGCTATAAATGCTAATTTTGCGATTTATTAGTGAGGGTTGGGTAATAGTAGTAAAGTGTGAATTTTATTTCTAATAAATAAAGGTTATCACACTTAAAGGTTTGCGTATCTCTGTTTTAAGGAAAAAGCGCATATTTTTAAGTCCCGCAAACGAATAAAACGTCCATTTCAGGGACATAACTGTGACGTAATTCTTGCATATTTTATTGCAAGATGCTTTTGGTCTACAATTTTAAAAGAAACCATTATCAAAAAAATCACGCTGCTTTTAAGATCATATTTATAAGGAAGAATTATTGAAAAATAACCACTTTTATCACTTTGTATTATATTTCCGAAAACCTTTTTTAAACATCAATTTCAAAGCAAAAGATATATTATTAATTTGAAAATTATCACGAATTTTTGATACATTGTTTTAAAAATAAGATAAGAAATTACAAATTAATTGCCGATAACACAACAGAAAAAGTATACCTTGTATATTCATGTTGCAAGAGATTTGAAGTAAAAGAGATCAGAGGGAAATAAAGAAATTAAATTGCCTTTTTAAAACATTTAATGAAAAATATGTACTTAAAATTAAACGTAACCTAATGTGTTTGTTCTAAAATTAAAAAATATTTTCCTTGTTTTATAAGTAATTGCAATTGCTTTACTTTTGCGCTATATTTCATTAAAAGAAAATTGTTCTTTCTAACAGTTTGACAATTTTCTATCCGTGTTTTCTTTTTGAGAGTTTAAAAATGCTATGTAATGGACGCTGAACATCAGCATACACAACATGTCTATATATATAATTCTAAGATCGACTTATAAGTTGAAAAGAGCACTTTCCATACAACCCCCCATTAAAACCAGCGCGGTTTTCGGTCCCAGTGTAGAGTCCCCCGATTAGGTGTAAAATAAGTTGCAAACGAGGGGGGAAGAAATATTGGTGATTGAACTAATGCTACTCGGGCGTTTTGGGTTTCTGAGGACATGATGTTTAGATGCGTACGGATGTCAGAGGGTTAAATAAATGTTGTGATAAAATATTAAAGAATTCTTTGACATTGCAATGACTGACTTTAGTTTGTTATAATTAATCTCCATTAGTTTCTCCAAAACTCGTGAGACAAACAAAATCAGCATCTTCATCGTAATCAGACAAAGCATCCTATCCAAATTGCAAAACATGTCTGAAATGTATTTTATATGTTTTGCAGTAAGTATCACATTTATCCCATGTGCTTTTAATGCCACATTTGTTTTCAGTTTGCCATCTGCCTTTACATTTTAACACAAATTCAATCACCTACCTTAACTTTATCTTGAATCTGAAAATATTTCCTCTTTTTTATATTCAGTCTGAAATTATTTTATCTTGATTTGAGATAACCTAATTTATATGTTGTTTTCCAGTAATTAATCACCACTTTTAGTAATTAACCAAATACTGGATTCAGTAATAAGATGCTAAATTAGTGTATTAGTGTAAAATAATGTTAACAATTTAATTGTGTGATGTGTTACATTTCATGCCTTTGAAATGAAAATTAAAAATGCCATTAAAATTTTGAATTTGCATATTATAACATTCAATCTCTGTAACATAAAGCAATCTTTTCAAAATTATCAATTCCCTATAGTCCTGTGTGTTTTGTCATACATATCATGGGTGATAGTATGAACATAATCTTAACCCTCTGAGTGTCATGCTTTTATTCCATACAACTGTTTTCTTATCTTGACTCCTAAATAGTTAGCCTTCTTAACCAATTCTGTGTTCTATTCTTTCAATTTATAGATTAAACCCGGGTTTGAAATTAGAGGTTGTATTTTGTGACCCTAAATTTTGTTTTAAGCCCAAGTTTAGACCGGTTGTCATTTTAATGCCCAAGTTTTCTGAATATTTCTGCTTCTGTGTTATGAATTCTGACCAATCAACCATTTACTCTTTCTAATCCATCTGTAAATTATCTAACAATCTACTGTAAATGTAAAACAATGACCCAAAGAAAAAAGTTTATGAAGAAAAAGGGCTCCTATAATAAATGCAACTAACTAGTCCTAACGTTGAATTTTAATATGATTTTCTTTGTTAATGATTGAAGAGGTTTTATAATGAGTTGGAGGATGAGATGATCTGCAAAATGTGTTTTTTTTTTCACTTTTTGGGATGGGTTGCATTTCATCAAACAGCAGTGACCCTTGACACATTTTTAATCATTGCATGAATATCTCAAACAAAAAGAATGACTTCATAATGAAATCTGCACTTGATAATGACAGATAAATGATAAGTATTCTTGTATATGATGTATTATATATATAAGGTGACAAGATTTCAGAGAACAAAAACGGAGATAAAGGACTGAAGCAGCTAATAGTGGGGCCTGATGGTTGACAAAACTATCTAGTGACCTGCTACTCGATCCAAATAAACTGAGGAATCTGGGGAGCATTTTTCTGGAGCTCATGTAATTTCAAAATTCTGAAGTTTAATCAACATTTTTCATCACTTACCACATTTAGATGATACTAAATTTGTAGACTTTATAGTGTATAGGAAACAAATATGCATGAAATACTTTTTCTTTTTTGAGTTATAAATAAATTTCGTAACATAATGTGGTTGATTTCTGGCTCTGAATTTATTGTTTGTTGCCAAAAGTGAAAGCAGGGGTTGAGTTGATGAACAAAGAATCGCCTACAGCTATGGCCATACATGATTTTAGATGTATCAACCTTTTCCCCTGACAAGCTCTTTTATGTGAATGGATTTCTCATATCTGCCTTCTGTCCAGAGCTACACTTGTCAGGCTCTTGCAAAAAGGCATCTGAGTTACATGTTTTTGAATGATTATTTGCCCAATTGAGAGGAATTGAAATCAATGCATTCCCATAAGTGGCGTCTAGCACGGATTCGGGCTCCGAGTTTTTCGTTTGTTGTAGCAAGCAATAACAGTGATTATAAGTTGATAAAACACCTATGGCAGTCACCATACAGGATTTTGAGTTGGCCAGCGAGTTGGCATGTGAGTTGCATGGTTTTGGATGAGTGTTCACTAAATTAGGGGTTTGGGCAGGTTAAACATAAACAATGTGTTCCACAATTGCCATCTTTAGCATGGTTTTTGGCTCTAAATTTCATACCTGTCAACTTTTCCCGATTTTTAGGAAGTCTTCTGAAAAAAAAAACGTATTTTCTGATCTTAATGGAAAATATATATTTTACAGATTTTTCTTTATGGAGAAAAGCTTCACAAGAGAGAGAGAGAGAGAGAGAGAGAGAGAGATGTAAATTTTGAAGCTTTGGCACCAAATCATTGCAACCATGGAAGGAAAACATCAGAATCAGTGTTTGCTCAATTGTTGCAAAAGGCATTGGAACTGATTTTCTAGAAAATCCACAAATAACTTCTAAAACACTCAAGAAAAAGTTTTAACTTTTGTGCATATTTGGCTTAATTTTACTCATAATATTACCAAATCAATTTTGCCAAGTTCGAACTACTGCCAAGTGTAATTAACAGTTGTAGATAGCTGGGGTTTCTTTTTATGCTTTGAATTACTTTCATAAAGCCCGATATGCACAACTGACTCTAATGTGGCCCTTTTAATTGTTTTTTGCTTCAATAATTATTTCGGTGCATTTTTCATATCTCACAGTTGCACTTAAGTTTTTATGTCATAAAAATCTTCCGGATTTTTTTCTTGGAGGTTGGCTGATATGGAATTTATTGACCAATGCCAGAAGCCATAGCTGTGATTATGACTTGGTAAAACAAATAATCAAACAGGGCAATCGCCATACAGGCTTTTGAGTAAGGCAGCCCATTCCCTTGTAAGCTTAACCAACTTTGTAGAAATGAACTTCCCCAAGGTCATGTGGCTTCCTATTGGAGACACTATAGCTTAAATGGCTCTAACAGAATAAAAGAACTTTTGTTTCGCTTACGAGCTAATTGTGAAGTTCCTAACACAAGTCATTCATATTCAAGGACAGTCCTGGGTAGCTGGAAATAAAAATTGGGCAATAGTTAAGAAAGATAACAGGAGGATGAGAAAAAGGTCTTCAATTTTCCAAAGTAATATCAGGATCTCGTCCAATACTATGGAGTCACCTTTCCACTAAGCTATGATTTGTTGAAAGTTAGAAAACGAGATTTCCATTTATCGGCAAAATATTTAAAATTAGTTTTGTTTGCAGTTAATTCCTGTTGTGGGGAATTTCTTTCAGGAGTGTATTTTTTAGAGAAAGGGAGTTATTTCTAAAATATGGGGACATCAAAATTGGGGAAAATGGATGCCAGGACCATTGGTATTAAAACTGGGATGTCTAGTCACCTTATATATGATACATCTTAGGAGTCTTAGTTCTACGTATAAAATGTCCTGTGAATCTCCAAGTGGATCAATATATTTCTGTATTGCATTTTTTGAATAAACTTTAACTTGCAATATCCTATTTATTATTTTAATAGGTTTAACAAAATTAGCTTCAATGCGCTATGAGTAGAAAGTCTACTGTTTGGATAGGAGATGTAAGTATATAAAGCATGTTTAAAATTGCAATCTTTCACATTCTTGATTACAATTTTCCACTTAGTCAAAGTCCATGCTTGATTTATTTACATATTAGTCTTCAATGTTTCTAAAAATTAGGGTGTGTTCTTATTTTCATACTAAATCAATTGTTAGAATAACATGCTGAATTCTGGAGTCAAAAAAGTTAATATTTTCTGTTAATGTTCGTGTAAGTGTCGGGTTTGAGGATAAGATTTAAAACCTGAGGCTCGTATTAATATCTATGTCCTTAATGCTGTATATAGACTATTTTGATGCCATTATGTAGGGCTGCCAAAAGGCGACTCTTTGCTACTATTTTTCAACCTCCATTACTAAGGGTATCGTTTTAAGCAAAGTCGTCTTAAAAGCTCCTAATTTCAAAATTTTAGCATTTTTTTTAAATTTTTCCTAAGGTCAATGAAAATTTAGTCCCTTTTATTTTTAATTTAAATTGGACGGGGGAAATTTTTTTCAGATTTTTATTTAGGCAGAAAATTTTCCAAGGGACACTAAAGAAGTTTTGGTGCCAAGTCTTGACAACCATAAAAGAAAAACATTGGAATCTGAATGCTAGATTGTCACTTAAACCTTGTAAAGAAAGTATTTAGTTTTTAAATTTCTTGGTGAGATCTTCAACTTCTCTTTATACTTAATGAGCACATTTTGTGTTATAACCTATTCATTTTATATCGGAACAATTAAAATTGCTACTAAAATATGGTTTAAGACGACTGTTTGCTGCTATTTAAAAATTTATGCTACTATTTCAAAGTGCTTTGTTTGGTGTAGCCCTGCATTATGACATCAGTAGTCTGATTTCAATGGAATTGAGTAATCTATTATCATTTATGACAGATTCTAACACAAGGCCTTATTACAAATCCTCTAACAAAAGGTTTGTCTAAAACATAAATAAGATTTTTAGACTATACCTTGACTAATTTAAATTTGAAATAGATTACTAATTCTTCTATCAGTCTTCTTGATTTTGCTTGAAATTCTTTCTTATGTTTGGTGCAGCGTGGCCTTTACACCATAAAACCCAACTAACCAATCACTAGGTGTAGATCTGAAACTTATCCTACTCTTGTCTTTGGAAACGCCTCTAACACTTTCCCTCTGCTGAGTCAAAGAAAATGGAAATGGTCAGTGAAAAGAGTGTTAAAGTATGAAAATCATTCAGCAATAAATGTTGGAAAACTTAGTTTCTGATGTCCTCATCCGATCTCATTTCCCTATTCAAAACCTTTGAAATAGGGAATCACCCTCTTGTTCAGTCGTAAATAGCACCATCTTTTATGATGCACAAGGTTATTAGGTTTAAAGAACAAGTAGAAGTCATATTTACCGCACCTGTATGGACAATTTTGAGAAATGTTGAAACTTTTTATTTAATATTTAATAATAGTAAATATGCTAAAAATTTATAGTGGATGGAAAATTCAGTGTTCTCCCTTTTGTGACGAACTGATGATCAGGAAGAGATAATGGAAAATTTTTGATTCCTTGGAATTTCCCGTAAAATTGTTTTCCTTATCTTCAATATCTACTCCATTGCATACTCCACATCTTGGCCCCTTCACTAACACTCACTCATTCATGGGCAGCCTTACTCATGACTAGAATCAGGAAACGTATTTTGAAATTTCACCAGGAATAACAATTGCAATATCTTTGCTACTAGTTCATCAATCTAGTCCAACGATTTTCAACCTTTTTCATCCATGGCACACTTAAACTAATTACTAAAATTCTGCGGTGTATCAAAAATGATATAATTTTGTTTTAAAAAAATAGCCTAATTATAATCACCTACCCCTTTTGCTCCAAAGTGGCTTTTTATAAAAGTTTTGAAACAATTTATTTATGATACTTTGTAATAAAAATGTAGTTATCTGAATTACTTATACAAGTATTAAAAATATGAGTATTACTTGGAATTATTTGGAAAAAGAAAAGTAAATCGTTGAAATGAAATAAATATTACACACTTTAAACTTTTTCACCTTCTGTCATTCTTGTGTCACACTGGTTGCAAATCACTGGTATAGACTATTTCAGTTCAATCACATAAAAAGATAAGTGAAATGTCTGTAAAAGACTTGCATGATTTCATATTCATTGCATTATTTAACATGTTTTTAACAATCTATCCTATGTTAACATAGCTATTTTAAAATATCTGCAGTATGCTAAAATAATGAAATGAATAGATTTTTACGTTTGATTTAAGTGGAAAGCAGTTGACATAGATTCTAAATTATACAGTACAACAGTATTGGCAGTATTTCTTTTAATAAAATCAACACAGTTCATCAATAAAAAATGCCATTGGAGCTCTGAAGAAATTTAGCTCATAAATAGCAATTAACACGTTTCTCTTATTCAGTAAACATGATTTGAAAGAAAAATTTGCTGAAGTACAGTCAAGTATTATATTTTAAGTGCATTTGAATAAGTTTTCAATAAAATTGTTAAGATATAACATTTGGACTAAGGAATTGATTTGAAGACTTTCATTAATTCCTCAATGGTTTCTGTCAAGTATAAATTGTAATTCTTTTAAAACCTTTATATTTGTTCATGGTACATGGATGGCCAAGAAATATTTCTGCAGAGATATTTCTTTTGCAGCGATCCTAAATAAGGTAACCGATATGATACTATGAAATGTTTCAAAATCAATTTCGTCACATTTCATAAACAAAACCTTAAAACTTTCAGAATTAGCAATTTTATAAACTCAATTATAAAGGCTTTCTCCAATACCTTGTACTTTTGAAACTAAGTTTGTAAACTCTGAATTTGTTGTGAAGGAAGGTTGGCTGTGTACAAATATTTTAGAAATGTGTTATTACTTTAAACTAAATGGTTAAAGTATTATATATTAATACTTAAAGAGTTCCTTTTTTCTTACAGCTAGATTCAAATACTGACGAAGATTTTTTGATTGAGACATTTAGGACATTAGGAGAACCGCTTTGTAGTGTTAAGATAATTAGAAAGAATTCTGAGTACGTAAATTACATTTGTGATTGCTTTAACCTTTATTCATAGTTTTAATGTTTATCACATTGATTCTATAATTTTTTATAATTTACATAATTTGGTACAATATTATCTTTTCTTTACTTTAAAGAATTTTGAGTAGATTCATTTTATGCATTGTTAAAATCTTATACCAGATAAGAACACATCAAACTAATTTCTCAGTTATTTTTATAAGTTAAGATCATTGTGAATAATTAATTTCATTGCACTAAGAAATTAGCTGTTGAATAATGATTTTAGACTTGTAATATATATATATAAATATGGCCATCCTCTCTTGAACAGTCTGAAAACTTTGGCTCCTGCACTGATTATAAACAGTCTTAACAACTTCAAAAGAAAGAAAATATTTGGTTTTAGATTATCACTTTGAAAAGTTTGTTTTATGATTTACCTATAATGCATTTAGGGTTGAATCAAATTTGACTTTCTGAAATTTTATCATTAAAGAATTTAAATGGGAATAATATTTTATGCAGGCAGTCTTAAGTATGAGCTGAAAAGTAAGACAGATAAAACCCTTTTTGACATAGACTGTCAGAACAGTCTCATATCCTGAGCTATTATAATCTGCAGTGGGTAGTCAATTCCAGTAATTGCTCTTTTTTTAGAATTTCATAAAAATCCTGCATGCTTGTTCACTGATACATGCTCTACACAATATGTGGAATACACACAAGAGGGGAGAAAGACTGTCTAGAACAGTCTCACACAACAGGAATCAAAATGTTAGTCCTGTATATTTATCTTTTCCAGAGAAACACTTGATCTTCTGGACAGAAAAAATTATTTTGTGCTTTATGAAGAAAAGTGACGCCAATTTAGAAGTTTTGGAACCGGGATCAATGGTTACTAGATTATTATGAAAGCTCTCTTTGGCACTAATTTTGTAGAAAAACCTACACCTTGAAAACACTCAATAAAAAGTTTTTGCTCATTTTTGCATTTATTTGGTGCCACTTGGTGTAAAATATCACCAAATTGGTTATACTGAGTTCGAACTGCCGCCAAGCATATAACATTAGAGAGCAGGATTACTTTTTCTGCTTTGAATTGCTTTTATAATGCCCAATTTAGCATAATTGTCGTTTTTAATTTTGTACTTCAAGATTTAGTTTAGGCATTTTTCTTTTGTGCATGCACATTATATTGTAGCAATTTTGTGAATTTATCTTTTGCAAACACATGTTTTTAAACAATTCAAACTCATTGATTTCTAATTTTTCAAAAGCTTTATTTGCAAAGAAATATAATATTTTTACTTTTTATAAAAATATATTTTTAATGTATATTTATAAAATTAAACAACATTTAAAAAGTTTCTTTTGCTGATGTTTCAGTAATAAGCACTATTATATGTAGTCTTAAAAATTTACTGCCTTAGATTAGTAATCTTTAATGTCCTTAATTTATCTTGCTTTCTCTTGATAGTTTTAGCTTTTCTGTATCCTCACAATCATATACTAAATATATCAATTATATTTACTTTAATTGTTTTTTTTTCCAGTTCTTTGTGTTATGGATTTCTAGAATTTCCGGATGAAGACAGTGCTCAAAGGGTTTTGCATAGATATAACGGAAAGATTATTCCTAATACCAGTGTAAGTACACAAGCATAAATCCATTCAATAACATGTGGATAGGTATAGGCAGCAAAAAAACTTGAGTTCTAAAACCTGCTCTCTCTTTTTTTTCTTTTGAACTTGCAGCCAAAGTTGCGCTGTTCTAGCAAGAATGATCATTCTGAATGAAGAAAGGATGTGTTATAAAGGTTCAGTTATTGATAATTTCGCTTACAACTGTCGCGACAACTCTTCGATTATTTTTATCGATTTAATTTTTTAACTGTCAGAGATTCTTTGACAGTTCAATGAATTTTATCTTTCTTGAAAGTAACATATATTTTTCTTTTGTCTTTCAGTCAAAAAGATTCAAATTGAACCACGCAAATCATTCAAAAGACGGAAGTTTGCAGTAAGTAACTTTACAAAGCTTTAATTTGATAATTTCAGAATGAGGGGAAGGAAATATTGAAAATATAGAGGATTAAAAAAATTATTTGAATGTTTACCACGTGCTGTTACAAGCTACAAAATTTTATTTTTAAAACCGTTTTGTAGCCATATAAATTTATTTTACTCGGAGCCATGCTACGGGCTAACGTTTCAAGATTCTGCTGTTACAATATGGTTTTATGGAAATTATTTCCTAAACTTGATAAAAAATTAATTTTGTTGCAAAAATTTGTTATAAGTTTTCTTTTTTTAATATTTCATGTGAATTAAACAAAAATATTAAGTCTGTTTTTGACTTTGTCAGAATTTTGTTTTTGAAATTAATTCGAACTTTTTAATTGGCATCACAAATAATTCCTTAAAAAAACTGGCTAATATTTCACCAAAGAACTTACTAAATATATAAAAATTTAATCTTATGATCCCCCAATTATTACTTCACTATATATTGTAAAGGAATTTGAGTAGCTTGTGTTGCTCCAGTGTGATGTTAATTAAAATACCTACCTACCATAAAGAAATTTATTTAGGATTAAAAAATATTTACAAATGAGAAATTGGAAGAAAGCAATTACATATCAACTAGGAATGTGTGCTTTGGAAGAACTCTGCACCTATGAAGGGCCCTTCATTTTCTGAGGGGTGATGGTAGGAGAAGTTGCTCTATAGGGACAGAAAAAGATCATTCTCAAGTGGACTGGAGGGAAAGGGTCAGTCCTGGCACCTAGTGGTGAGGGCAGCCAGGATTGAAATACCCATTACTATCTTAATTAAGTCATTCACTCTTGACGTGTTACTTCTATTCTATCGGACTTCCTCTTTTCTGTATTTGAAGTGACGTAAACTCCAATACTATATAAGTATTGTATTGGAGTAGCATGATCAACTCTCTATCCCCTTTGCAAACTGGTCGAAATGACTGGAGACCATCTCAAGGTCTGCCCTAAAATTCCTGGCAATAAAATTACAAATACTGTAGTGTTTTTAAATAATTTAATCACTTCAGACCTATTGGACTGCTCGTCATCTGATGACCGAGGCCAGGGATGGGTGGTAGGATAAAAAAATGTTTGACATCAATTATATTTCTCAACTAGATAGGAAAGAAAATTAATTTTGAAGACCAAAATAAGTAATGCAAATCTAACATCTTTTTCTTTAGATTCTAAATAACTTGGGTTTAGATAAATCACTGTTTCCTTCCATTTGCCTAAATAACCTGATCTTGAGTCCCAAAATAATTCCACATTTTGCCCTTCATGAAAAAAATTACTTTAGAGATTTAAATTGTTTTTACGCTTTCACCTAGTTATGAACATGTTATAAAATTATTTTTTCCACTTGCTTTAGCATTTCCAGCAAGCATATTTACTTGTATGTTTTTATAACAAAACATGCTTAACTCAACAGCCTGGTGGATTAATTTTGGGTCAGAAAGCAATTAAATTTGGATCCTGAGCAATTCAATAAAAAGTCAATTTGAAGGAAATATAGGAACAAGGTTCATTCATTTGAAGTAGATGTTTCTGGTGGATATCTTAATTTTTGGTTTTTGCCAAATATTGGCAGTTGAAAGGTATTTTTAGATCTTAGCAACAAGTAAAAAGTCAAATATATTTCCAATTCATCACATTAAGTGTGCCAATATGACAAACTTGAATAGCTATTCATACCTGCCAACACTTCCGGATTTTGGGGGGAAAACACTTTTTCCTGATCTTCCGGAACAAAAGGTATTTTCCAGATTTTTCTAAAGAGAAAAGTTTTCAAATAACACCAAATTCGAAATTTTGGCACCAAGCTGTGGTAACCATGAAAGAAAACATCAGCATTGATAGTTGCTAGATTGTGGTAAAAATCTTTTAGGGACAAATTTTCAAGAAAAAACAACAAAAATACCTACAAATCACCCATAAAAGGTTTAATTGCTTCCTTTTGCATATATGTGGTGCCATTTTATTTAAAATATTGCCAAATTTGTTATATCGAGTTGATCAGCTGCCAAGCATATAGCAGTCAGAGAGCAAGGTTACTTTTTCTGTATTGAATTACTTTCATTAAGTCCAATTTGGCTCAATAATTGCTCATTTTGGTACTTTTAATTATTTTTAGGCATTTTTCATTTCTGACAGTTATGTGTTGGATTTTGTGTAGTAAAAAAACCTTGTGTTTTTTTAAGTTGGCAGGCATGCATATTTCTTTAAACATCTCACTGAAAAATGGTATAGGATCAAAGTAGGAGCAGTATTCGTGCTACACACATAGGCAGTAACTTATTTTTAGAGGAACATTCATCTATGCACTGGGTTTTATAAAACGGCATAATCAGTGTGTTGCTTTTGGAATTGATAGATCAGTGGCATTTTGCTAATGCATTTCTATTTATTCACTTAAGAATTGAAAAACATATCTTCCTTTTTCTTAGTTTTCCCATTCTGTTCACCATTCTTTAGCAATCTGCTCAATGAGGGTTTAACAAGGTGGCATTTGGATCATTTCAGGGATGTTTTAAATGAAACTAGTTTCGTTTCGGATGTGTTTGAGTCTACTTACATCTACTGTTTGAGGAAAACTTGCTACATTTGAGAAATCTAAGAAAAATTGACCTTTTTTCACCTGCCTCACAGTTTACTCCTTTTAGTGAGCAGTGAGTCCCATTTTTGTGACTTGAAAAATTGATTTAGTGGCATTTATTTGTTTCCCATGATGTTGAAACTCCTCAAATCTGTAAAAATGTATGTTTTTGACTATTACTTAAAATATTGATGCTAACATTTTCCCTGTAGCCTACTAGTATCTGTGCACCTGATCTGGTCATTCTATATCCTCGTGAATCAGTGGAAAATTTGCTGAATGACCATCCTACATTTTAACAGGTAGATGGGTCCTCTCAATTTTGAGAAAAATATGTAACTACCCAGCATACATTTGGGAAGGTAAATGCTTAAGAAAATTACCGATTTCTGAACATCATACATTTTTATATATCAAGAAAAATATGTTGGTTTGACTTGTCTAATGTTCTGGATTTGCCTACAGGAAAGATTATTCCTTGTTTGTGGGTGACCTCAGTCCTGAAGTTGATGATTTAGCCCTCTTTGATGCTTTTCTTGCCAGATACAAGAGTGTTAATTTAGCAAAAGGTAAGCAAATTAGTTTGTAACTTAGCATTTCATTTTTATCTGTCGGGAACATTTTACATCACAAATGATGCAGTATATCCCAGAAAATGCTTGAGAGTTGGTATGGAAATTGTTTTTAATTGGAACAAATTGGATTTCATAACAAGTAAGGAAGAACTTGTAATATATATATGAAATCCTGAAGCACTTTTCTTTAATCACTTATGCAATCACTCTTTGTTCCTTGATTGTGTTACCAGGCAAACTGATCAATTCAGTGCCTTTGCATTCCTCTCTCTGAATCCTGTGAACTTATTCCTAAATTTGCTGAAAGACCTCTGCACCTTTCTTGCACTCTGTTTACCATTTCACATATACTTTTTTCTTCTGACTTTAACCTCCATTCAGCTTGTATGTTTCATGCCTGGGTTCTACTATTTCTAATTCATATTCATAACAATATATTACGTTGTAATAAATCTTTTTAGTCTTAACTAAAAGGTCTGCAACTGCTTTGTTTTAATATTGCATTATGAAACATTACTAAAATTAATCTCCTAAAATATAATTTTCACCACAAATTAAATGTTCCAGAATAACTAACCCTTCGCATTTCACCTGCTAGTCTGTTTCTTTGTGACAGCCATATGTCCACAATATATCTTGTCACTACTGTCACCTTTTGAACTTTCCCACCTCGCTAACCATAATTTCAAACAGCCCTGCTCTCGAGTTTATTTCTTCCTTTCTGATCGGCGATATATTCCACCACAAC
This sequence comes from Meta bourneti, assembly GCA_933210815.1. NCBI lineage: Eukaryota > Metazoa > Arthropoda > Arachnida > Araneae > Tetragnathidae > Meta > Meta bourneti. Next base: position 82,078,076 of record OW119928.1, read on the forward strand.
GTTTAAGATGCATGTGCAACTTTTTTAAAAGCTTTTCTGCCAATGAGCTTACTTGATATATCTAATCCGATAATCTTCCTCTAAATCCTTAACCCCTCCTGGCAGACTAGCCCTTAGGGGCACATCTTTAGGTGCGTATGGGCTTCATGGACATAAGGTACTCTGATCTTTTTTCCATGAGGTTTACTGTCTCTAGTAAACACAGGGTCACGCTCCCGAGATACCCAAGTAATCTTTCTTTCATCCCCTACTCTGTTCCCAATCCCTGTTTTTCTGGGCACTTTTTACTTGTCTTTGTCTTGTGACACAGCTTGCACCATAAAACGGTTAAACAACCAACCAACCCTAGCAGACTAATTTGCAATTCATTCTTTGATTAGCCCCTTTGAATGAGGAGCTAAGAGCCATTCCAAGTACCCTCCACACAATCCCTCCACATACTTTAGTGTATCCCATTATTCTCACCCTTGGATATGATAAACCATTTTCCAGGAATTTTCTGCCACAATTTTCAACTCTACCCCCCTCAATGGACCCATTTGACCAACTGCCTACTCCATGCCTGTGATGTTGATTTCTGTTATAACATACATATACTTTTTACTTCATAAACAAACCTTGAATTACATCCATAATCCTACTTATCTTTTCTTTTTATAAAATAAAGGTACAGCAGGCCTCCATGTTTGGAAGTTGATTATTCCATGTAAATAATTCATTATCATTTAAAAATAAAATTGCAACCAAAGGACTAATCAGATTTCTAAACGAAGATATTTTCCAAACAAATTCTAAACTTCAGCAGCTGTTCTGTTCCATTCACTAACAATACGCAAAGCCTAAAACAACCCAAACAATAGAGGTGAAGGTCGTCAATGCCATAACCATAAGCCACAAAGCTCTCAACTATCTTGAATTTAGTATATAAAAGTATACTTTGATGTACACTGGTGTTCAAAATTAAGAAAATTTGCATATTTTGTCGAATTTCTCGAAAAGTACGGAACGAAAGGTAAAACTAATACTTCCAAACAAAGATGCAAATCTTTAGTGTCGAATACGTAAACGTACACAAGCATGTGGGTGCTGCATTTAAGAGGAACAGGCTATCTAAGCATGCATGACAATTTCCACGCTTCGTTCTCTTTCACACATCAATGAATTTCGTAATGTTTTTTTTTGCAACATTTAGTGAAATTCAAAAGCAAACAGTTAAAATGAGTAACCACCAATGTTTGGATGATGGAATGAGGTGGTGAATCGTCTAGAAATTGGAAGCAGAGCAAACAAAGCAGACAGTACGTCTCAAGTGCAGATTGCTAGACTTGAATGTAACGACCAGTGTTGTGTCCAACGTATGGAAACAGTTTAAGGATACTGGATCCATAGAGAAAAGGCCTAGGAAGGTTGTCCAAGAGCCATGACGGCCAATGAAGATCAATATTTGTCCATTACAGCGAGGCGTAACAGGAGTGCAACAGCTTCTCAGCTCTCGTGACCTTCATGTGACCACAGCAAGCCGAGTTTCAAGGGTTACAGTTTCCAGAAAGCTACATGAGAGGTCTGTTTGCAAGAAGGCCTACTGTTGGCTTCCGGCTTATTTCTGCGCACAGAAGGCCGTTTAGCATGGTGCAGAGAACACCGACTTTGGATGAGGGATCAGTGGGAGACCATTCTATTCACTGATGACTCCCAGTTCAGCCTAACCAATCGATGTATGTTCATCTGGAGAGAACCAAGGACCTGTCCAACCTCTGAGAAAAAGACCACTATGGCAGTGGAGGTTTGATGCCTGCACAGACCTCCAGGTCTTGGACAGAAGTTCTGTGACTGCTGATATAGGGATGAGATCTTGGAGCCATGTTCGCCTTTTCAGGGGTGCAGTTGGACCTGATTTGATTTTTATGGACAGCAACGCTCGTCCACATAGGGCTCATCTGGTTGATGAATATTTGAAAAGTGAGGATATTCACTGGATGGATTGGCCAGCCAGATCTCCAGACCTAAACCCTATAGAGCATATCTGGGAGGGTAACTTGCCTTCCCCTTCCCAGGACCTGAAAACAGCATTGATTGCTGGAGGAGTGGGACCGACTGCCACAGGGACTCATAAACTGCCTCATTTCCAGTATGCATGTTGTGAGAGCTGTATAACTCTGAGGGGACCATACCCTCTATTAACCCATTTTTTGTGTCGATATTGTAAACTCTGTTTTAGACCTAGTCTGACGCACGATCATGCGTGTGTACCATGTTTTTTTGTATTATTTCAACCTATGTACATAACTAATTTCATTAAAATATGTCCAGTAGTTTTGGAGATAATCGCCCAAAAGCGAAAATTCTCTTAAATTGGAACACCAGTGTACATATGTATATAGTGCGATATATTGTACCCAGAAAAATAATTCTAAATTAATGCACTCTTTTCGTCAAAGTAAAAAAGCGTTTAGTCTCATACAACAAAAGTTGCACTTTTGACGAGGAAAAGGCTCTTCCGATTGGCTGCGAACATTTCTATGATTCAAACTAAACAATAGAAATCATTCCTTTGTCAAACACTAAACTTATTTGAAGTGGAGGTACTATATATCAGTTCAAGCATACACCATAAAACAGTTATTTAAAGAAAATACAAAATTTTAGCTTATCATCAGACTTTCATAAAATTTACCCAGAATAAAAAAATCATTGAATAGTTCTTTTACAATTTACTGTAATAAGTTCTAGAACTTGGATTTGAAAATTTCTGGCATTCTTAATTCCGGTAAATTACCAATTAAAATTCTCACCAACCCCCAAAATCGGTAATTACAGAAATTTCATTACCAATTTTAAATCCTCAAATTTATATGTCAATATTTATTCAATGCAATATTTTTATTCTATTTAACTCATCTTTTATTTCAGAATATATTTTATGCTTGACTGCATGTTTTGTTAGCTTTTAGTTCTAGTTAGGTTTTAGTAAATATATACAAATCCCATTAGAATCTATAAGTTTGAGTAAATTTCAATTTTAAGGTATGATGTCCTGTTTAAAAATATTATAAAATTTATATTTTAATACAGATTTGAAATAATCACCAATTTAGGGGGATAAATTTGGTATGATTTTCATATTAGGTAACTTTTAAATTTTACTCCTGCTTCTGCCTCTTTATAATTAGTCTAATCACTTATGATTAATTTATTCACAGTAAATTTTTTATATTTTTATAATACTCTGAACTCACTTAGTTACACGAATGAAACATTTTATGGTCACAAATTTCTTCAATGCGTGTAATGACATTGATAAAATCCATTTTGAAAAGAAATGTAACTTATGATTTGAAATTAAAATTGTATTTTCTCACTAATTTCATTATTTCTTATGTGATCGGTAAAGGATCAGACAGGATTTTATTTTGTTAGGGACAGACTGGAAAGGTTACCTAAATTTCATAAAATGGAAATTAATACATAATACATTATGTAAGAAAAAGTTTATTTAGTTCATTATTTATGCTATATTTTTTTAACTTGACAAACTTGCACTTTTTCAGTTATCTACGATAGTTTTGGTGTAAGTAAAGGTTACGGATTTGTGCACTTTACTAGTAAGTCAGAATACGAAGCTTCTCTGATCGAAATGCAGAACGCACACATTGGCTCAAAAAGTGTTAGAGTGAGCACTGCTCAACAGAAAAGGTAACATTTTATCCTCATTCTGTTTCTAAATTAAATATTTTCTAATGCCAAAATCAGTTTGACCAGATCCTTAAAACAATAACAAACATCAAGAACTAAGTATAGCTGGGATCTGGCGAATTGGCATTTGAGTTACCAATTGTATTTTTTATTGAATCACTTATATTTTGACAAGCTAGAACTGTAACTTATAAACGATGCCTTCCAAAGATAAAGATACTAAAAGAGTGACATAGTGCAATATACTTGATTGAAATTTAAAATGAAAGTTAAGCGGTAAATACATTACTCTTTGTGAAAATTGCAACACCATGAATGACACAACATATTGCAGCTTTTGGAGGTTTCGCAACATACTGGTTTTTTTTTTTCAGTTTGCAATTGTACTGTTCTAAAAATTTAATTTATGTACAATATTTAATATATGGTATAAATTTCATTCTGATCGTGTGATTCTTGAATGATGCAGTTTTCACAAACATTAGTGTAGTTATCTAAAATTTAATTGGATTTGTAAATTGCTATAAATATTTCTGTAATGTGTGAACTATGAGCACAGTGGCAGAGCTAAAAACCGCCAAACTAAAAGTGAGAACGAAAACAGTTTGATGCCGGCTGCGATCATGAATACACCCCTGTAACCTTTTCCCCAGTTATTTTAGTGTTTGTGTCTGTACTTGGTTTATGTAAAAATTTTATGTTTTAACTTCTTAATTAAACTATTGTCAATGGTTAGAGCTACTCCAGGTTCATTCCATTACAAGTTTGGCATCCTACGTGGGGCCAGGGTTTTAGTGTTCTGCAGTGGCGTCGAACTCGTGACTTTAGGCAGTCTCATTACAGGTGTATCCTATTGAATATAGGTGCAAATCCCTTCAATGGATCATCCTTATATTCAAAAATGGTTACAGGGGTGTGTTCATGATCGCAGCCAGCATGAAACTGTTTTTGTTCTCACTTTTAGTTCGGCAACAGTTCTGAGGTTTATAGCTTCGCAGCTACAGCTGCGCTCGTAGTTCACACGCTACATTTCTAAAATAAACGTCGGTGATTTGTAGATTTCCTATGGATAGCATGCATTTTAAGAAATGATAACTTTATACAAGTTAGACTTCAGGAAATAGTCTACATAATGAATGAAATAAAAAACTCAAAATGGTAACACTTAATATTCTGTTTCGTAGAACCTCCACTCCTACTGCTGCTCCAACTGCAGAAGAGCAATGGCAACAACAATACCCAGGTTATGATTACCAAAGTTACTACGCTGCCTGGCAGAATTATCAATCACAAAATCCATACTATGGTTACGATCAGCGATACGCAGCTGCCTATGGAGCTGCTTACCAGTATCCTCAAGGTTATTCCTATGCCGATCCACAACAAACGACTACTACTCAAGCGGCTACAACCCAAAGTGCTGCTCAAGTGAGTGAAAATTCCTTATATTTCAATAATTAACTGTTTGAGAGGTTGTTTATTTTTAGGGGTGAATGTAATTATTTTTTAATTTGTTTTCATGTCCATCGTATTTAAAAAATTAGGGGATAAACATAGTTTGCATTGGATTCTTTATTTTGGATATTTTTCATTTTATGATAATTTGCATCAGTATGAGAAAGTGAAGTAAAAGTTTTTAGAGTTTTTTTGTTTGAGCATATACGGTTCTGCCAAAAAATCTAAACTCTCCAAAACCAGCATTCATTCTCATGTGCATCACTCATGCCAAGTGTCATTCTGATCAAATACTGGCTTTGGGGTGCTTCAATTTTTTTGTAGAGTGTTCATAATCTGACATCTTGGATCGAAGTAGCAAAAAATGATCAATGTCAAATCAATTGGAAACATTATCCAGGGTTCCCATGCTCCTTAGAAACTCCTTAAGAACTTATTTTTAACTATCCTTTCTTAAAACTCCTTAGTTTTAAAATAAAGAGTCCTTAAAAACTTCTTATTTTTTCCCAAAATTAGAACACTAAATTTTTCTGATGGCACAGTCATTTTCCGATTTTTCCCGTTTTCGAGCTTTGTTGTCTAATCTTGGACGGGAAGCGGCAGGTTTCACTGGGAGACAACGTTTATCCTCCCCTCTTCAGAAACAAATGCAAAGAGGACCGCTGATTGACCCTCCAAATTGGTGTGTGACTGTGCGGACACCCCACAAGGTTGATTGATGGGTAATGACCATTTAGTTCATTGGGTCTGGGGAGATAGATGACTTCCATTGATAAATTTGCTCATGCTTTGTGTTCTCGCATTTATCAGCTTTTTCCCAGATATTTTCACATAGTTTTTACAAAGACAAAGTTTCTAAACATCTGAAGAAAAAACACATAAATAACAATCTTTATTTCCACATTGTCCCCACAAGCAAAATACATGGCAGATGGTTTGCATTAGGTGGTTCGTGGGGAATGAAGAACTTTGAGGAGAAACAATTTGGTTCTGCTGAGTGGCAATTTTGGGCAGACTTCGATGCGGAGACGAAGCTCTTGGAGGGTTATAAAAGTATGCCTGGGAAATGCGTTTTTAACAGCTTATGAACTACAAATGAAAAGTATCGAGATTATATATAGAGAGTATCGATGGAGTGCAGCTTCAACTGATCACCATAAAACAAAATGCCTTATTTGCCAAAAAGTATTTGATATTGGAAGAATGGGGGAAAGTGCTGTTAAAGCTCATATGACTGGTAAGTAAATTGAGTAAATGTTGTTTTATTTGGTAATTGTTAGCTGTTTTGTTCACATTTTTTACACATAAAAATGTGTAAAACAATCAAGTTTTCTAAACGCGTTAATTTATTTATAAGTGCTGATATTCGAAAAATGTGCTCCAATATAATTAGTAAATTAACGAACAAAAACGTTCCTCTTAAAATGGAAAACAAATAGAAAAAACTCAGATGGATATATGCGAATGGATTGTGAAACCATACTTAGGTTCGAATATAATTTTTAAATGATGCATGCTCTGTGCATTAGTCATTTTGCAATTGTTAGTGATCATTTTTTACATGTAAAATAAAATTACAAATGTATTGACTAAATGAATTATTTTTAGAGCCTATTACAAAAATGCACACCGATTTAGTTAGAAAATTAACAAAAGTTCTTTATGATAACGAAAATAATAAAAACTCGGATGAATGTACATCCAGATTTAGGTTCTAATATATTTTTAAAATCATGCACGGTGCTGGGCATAATCCATTTTACAATTGTAAGAAAAAAGTTTAATAAAATAAAATTAAAAACGTGCCCAAAATTATTTTTACGATATACTCCGAAAATTTGCTCCGATATTAGAAAATTAACAAGCACAAAATTTCTTTTTGAAAATTAAAATAAATAGAAAAAACTCATAGATGCAAATGGATTGCAAAACTATTTAGGTACTAATATAATGAAAAATAATGCGGCATGCGATTACCATTTTCAAAAGAAGTGTAATAATTTTCTCAAAATGAAATACAATTTTTGAAAAACAAGAACATATTGTGTGTGCATATATTACTTATTCTGTGTGCATTATTAAGATTCTCCTGCAAGAAGGTAAGATTTCAGTAATTTGTCTGAAGTCATGAAGCTTCCTGTAACATTTTGTGGTCATAGATGGCTAGAGAATGTCCCAGTTGTAGAACGTGCAATTGTAATTTGGACTGATATTATCAAATATATTAGCACTTTGAATAAAGTAAATTGCAAGTCTTTTCTAACAGTACAAGACACTACAAAGGATGAGTTAATTCTGGCAGTTTAATTTTTTCTTAGCTGTGGCAAAATTATTGCAACCATTCCTTGAATTTTATCAAAACGATAAACCATTGTTGCCTTTTTTGGAAATGATATGTTAAAACTTGTAAAGCAATGTGTGGAATACTTTAATCTTCTAAAACCAGAAGGAAAAGTTAATATAAGTACCATTCAGAAGCTTTCCAAATTTGATTTTTCTGACTAATTGTTATTCTCCTGTGGACAAAATCAATATAGGGTTCATTGGGAAAAGAATAGTAAAGGAAAAGTTAAAGGAGAAAAAAAATAATGCCTTGTGCTGCCTTTGATTTGCAACGCGATTGCAGAAGTTTTGTTATACAAATGCTACGTCTCATTACTAAATCTCCTTCAGCATATTTGCTTGTTCGAAATGCTTCATGTCTTGACCCTAGACATGGTTAAAGATCAGACCAAATTCATGAACTCCATGAAGCTTGTACTATCACACTTTACTCAGGAAAAGATTGTGATATATTACTTCAGTTCAAAAGATTTTATGGAAAGCGCCGTTTTCAAATCCGCTTCATTGTTTCAGAATTTTTAACCAAAAACAATGCGTTTAGATAGTTTTTTAAATGACTTTCTTAGTATAGATGATACAAAGGGAAAACTATGGAAAGTTATGAAAACCATAATGATCTTATCTCATGGCCAGGCTTCTGTGAAACGTGGATTTAATATAACAAGTCCTTAGAAGTTGAAAAATTAAAAGGAGACTCCTATATTGCAGACTTATTTATAAAAATGCTAATGATATTCCAAATTTAGTAATTACTAAAGAAATGAGAAAATTTGTTTCTTCTTCAAGTCAGAAATATGTTATGCATTTAAAAGAACAACACAAAAGTGCAAAGAAGACAAATTTAGAAAATAAAAGAAAACTTGAGCTACAAGAACTTAATTCCCTTAAAATCACAAAGAAAATTTGTCTTGGGTGATATAATGAGAATGGAAAATTCAGCTGAAGAACTGGGTAATGAGGCAGAAGCTTCTGAGTACTTTCTCTTTTCAAAAGTAATGCACTACATAAAGAAATTAAAGGAATTAGACAAAATAATTTCTATAAAAACAAATCAGTTGAAATTTATTCGTAAGACTTTTTTCTCAGGGGCAATATTTAACAAGATAAATGTATATGTATTTAAAATGGAAAATAAATCGTTATTAAAATTCTTTCTTATTTTCTAGAAAAAAATGCAATGATTTTTAGAATTTCATTTCTTTCCCACCCTTGAGGTGACATCCTTAATAATTATAAAAATTAGTTTTATTGTGATTAAATGGGGACTAGAAAGCTTATAGGTGTAAAATACATTAATCTTTTTTGTGTATTGTTTTTAGAAAGTTAACTTCAAATCACACAATTTATTTAACAGACATCAAAAAATTAACTTTTAAATTACTATAAATCTGCCAATGGCCCTGCATACATCCCTAATTTTTGTCCTACTAGGTTGACTCATACAATGAAGGTGTAATATGGTTTTTGGTATATTTCGATTAGTCCTTATAAAAAATTATTTGTGTCCTTAAAACTCCTTATTTTTTATTTCGAAAAGAGTGGGAACCCTGTTATCATTTTGTCATAAACTGGTCAATGTTGTGGCCTGTCAAGATATTTTTAATTAAGAAAATATGAATATTTACATCTTTTAAAATAATATTTCTTTTCTTTATAGTATACCACTGCTAGTTATGAAGCAGCTGAAAATGCTATTGAAGGTAAGTTGTTTATTTTTGTTACTGTTTTATGAACATGATCAATCTTTTTGTATAAAAATAGATAGATTCAAAGTGTTTTTGTGCATGTTAATTATATACGTACACTGCTAAAAAATCAGAAACACCAAGATTCAATCTAATAGCTATAAAATTTGGTAATGCAAAATCCTATACCAGGCATGCAAATTATTGAAGTTTGGGTACCAATGAACATGCCCATCCTGAGGCTTATTGAAGAGGTGTCAGGCTCGCAGTGAATATTCTGGTTTGGTGATGCTGTGAATTGTCCTCAATTGCGACCAAGAATGCCTGAATGATGTACTTGAATGCTGTTTACTCAACAATACTTATAAAGGGGTATTGCCATATTCACATGTGGCAGAGACCCAGCCAACACTACCATTCTCATTTACTTTTGAATGGTACACAATTGTAGTTCCTAATGTAATGGTATAGAGAGCCATTGCTTAAGATTGCTTGTCGATCTGGGAGTAGGTACAAGGTGGTTTGACATATAGCGATGTTTAGCAGATCGTACAACCTGTTTTGCTTTTCATGTGTTCAAAGGTCCAGCACAATAATACCCTGCCACACATGGCTCGCCTCTCCCAGGAATACTTCTGGCGCAGCTTGTCTACTATCGGACCTCGTGCCATAAAACCCAAATCAACCAGCCCAGGAATACCTCTATTGTTGAACCCATCCTTGGCCAGTGAGATCAAGAGATGTCTCCCATTGAGCATGTCTGAGATATGTTAGGCTGTCATTTGCACACCCCTGGAGTATAGATCTGGAGCAGAATGCTTGGCATAATTTGCCACAGGATAATGTAAGGATTCTATGCAAGGCTGTATATCGACATTAAAGGGGGCTTTACAATTTAATAATTTGTCCCTTCAGATGTAATTCTACAAGTTCTTTAGATTCAATATTGTGGTAATTTCTTGATCTTTCCCTGCCTAAAAATTCGTACATGTTAAGCTTCATTCTGGTCAAATACTGGCTTAAATTGTTTTTGTCAGTGAATGTTTCATTAATTAACTATTACCTCAATAGTGGTATTTTACAGTGTTCAAATGTTGTAAATGAAGAAACATACTATATTAATTACCTTAATGTTTAACTGAACAAAATTAATTTTCTTTGAAGTCATTTTGTTTTAATTGTTCATTTATGTTTTTAATGATTTTAGAACATGATGTGCCCCTCGATATTGATCAGATAAATCAAGAACTGATGCAAAGAAATGAGGTAAGTTAATACATCATGAATTATTAGAATAGTGCCTTTTTTATGGATTATTTCACTCATGGGAAACAGGAAAGAAACATTACTTGATGTCAACTTTTATTACTAATTTTTTAAATAAAACACTAATCAAGAATGTTCCAATACTCAGATATTGAAAATTTAATTTATTGCTCTTTTGTAGGTTTAACACTTTCAGGATGATACCAAATAAAAAATATTTCTGCAAACAGTTGATTCAATAATTTGAAAAATTATATTAACATAACAAAAGTTTTATAAAAATTGACTTGCGTAATTTCATGTATTACAATCCGATTTCACGAAAAGGTCCTAACATACATGGGGTTTGTGAACACATTATCCCATTTAGAACAGCAGGGGAATGAATAAAAATTTCATTTTTCTTTCAAAAATGTTGCGTGTTACATACCTGCCAACCTCTACAAACAAAAATCAGGAAGATTTTACAACAAAAAACAAGCAACTCATAAAAATGCCTAAAAATAATTTTAATACACCAAATTGGGCTTTAAGAAAGCAATTCAAAGTAAAAAAAGTAATCCTGCTCTAGTACTATTGTATGCTTCGAACTCAATGAAATTTTACATAAAATGGTGCCAAATATACGCAAAAATAAGCAATACAACAATCTACCAATCACTGATTATTTCTTTCATGGTTGCTATGGCTTGGCACCAAAACTTGGCATCTCTTCAAAATTTTCTCAAAGAAAAATTGGAAAATACTTTTTCAGTTGGCAGGTATGCACCACTCCTTCATGCATTGCTATGTGGTGCCAAATTTGAAAATGTTACACATTGAAAAGAAAAATCTTCAAGATATTTTTTCCATCTGGAAAACTAGGGAAACGATTGGTTTTCCAGAAGAGTTGGCCAGCATATTGTCAAATTTAATGTGGTGTAAAAAGCTTGTAATTTAACGAATCTTATGCTTTTTCTACAATAAGTTTTTCTTGTCTTTCAAAATGATTCCACTTTTTCTTGTCCATTAGAGTTGAAAATTCAATGAGTTATTTCATATATATCTTACCCTCAATTTTATTAACTTTAAGTAAATAAAAACATGTCATTTTTTAGGTTTATTGCTTCCCTCAATCTGTCATGCTTTTACTTGTGTTCCAAGATAGGTGATATTTTGAGGTGTTATTGTATCTGAATATGCTAGCAGTGCAGAATTGTCAGTGGGAGAAGTAAAAATCTTAATGGTACTTGAAAAAGATTAAACTGCAAATTACATTTGTGTTCTAACATATATTTTTCTTTTAGGACCTCTACACAGCCCTAGATGATTCCAGGTGGTTGCCAACAGATAACTTGGATCCCCCATTGATACGCACCAAATAATGCTTTTATTGTAAATCATTTTAATTCTCATATTATTGTTTTTGAAAACAGCTCTTTGTAACATCTTTTTGTATATTTGGAAGCTGATTCATGATCTTTGAGAAATTAGCAATTATGAAACACATACCTTTCAAATACTATGCAACATATTGTGATAACAAGATTTCGACCACATATTAAAATCAATGTTTGGTTGAACTTTTATTCTGCTGGAAAAATGAGTTTGTAAGTAATTTCTTCATGCAGAAATAGCAATGCATTTTGTAATATATTAGATGGAAAAATGCATAAATCATTTTGTGCTATTTAGTTGATTTTTTTGTACAATATTAAAGAACGACAGTAAAACCTCAATAAGTCTTCACTTAGCGTATGAAGAAATTTTGATGAATTAAGAGTAACAACATGCATTACTGTAATTATCACGGTATTTATTCATAACCTTGTAAATTCAGTACCTTGAACTGACATAAGGTAATGTCGAATTGTTTCTAAGACTTCAAGAACTTGTGTACTACTAGGTAGTGAAAGAATTTCCTCATTACTTGCACTTTCACACCTTCTAAAAAATTATATTTTTCATGGTTGCTTAAGAATGACGTGTTATCAATATCTATGTAGTCATTTATGTCAGGAATAGTACACCTACTTTCACTTACAATTTCAAATAAATTCAATAATCAGGGTCAGTCCTCATTTTCGATTTCAGGCTTACCATTATACAACCTTAACCTTGTAAGACCTTTCCAGAGACGACTTACCTGGTCGTCCGACTTAACATTTGCATTTACGACAAGTAAACAGGTTTAATTACATTGTTGTGTATAAGAACTAGACGGGACCGTAGAAAATTGATGATTTATTGAGGTTTTACTGTATCTACAAACTTACTATATTCAGAAAAAGAGCAACTTTTAAAAAATTACATTTATTTTCACTGGGATAACTTAAAAGTGTGACTAATGTATTATTCAGAATGGTAAAAAATACTCATTTAATAACTGTAAATCTCAAATCTACAGGAAATAGTACATAATAATTACAAGGTATATAGTATGAATGAACAAATTTTAAATAAATACAATTAGTTTCTGTACATATATCATTTGGAATGTATACACTTTTCCATACAAATCTTAACATTGATTTACAGTAACAAATTCTTATTCACAGCAGCGTGTATTGGGAGTAAAAGTTGCAGCAATAAAGGTACTACAATGGCTACATGGAAATAAATTTATGCAGTCATCCATAAGCAGTATGCAGTCCCGTTTTAATTCGACAGATATATTATTAAGCCAATAACAACAGCAACAAGTACCAAAACAATGACTAAAAAGCAGGCCTTGCGCCTAGCAGCAGCCTGGAAAATATAAAACGTTTTTTTCTTCAAAAACCGAAATAAATTATTCCAATAAAAATACAGCAAGTACTTTTTCACATCACATGCTAACGATTTTCAGTGAAAATAACCAAACAATTATAGCACCATGTACATATACCTGTTCATATATATATTCTTGGTTTTTTATTACACAAAAAAAATTTTGAACCTTTAAAGTTTCATTGTGTTCTAACATAGGGCAGCTTCAACAAGGCAGTCAACCTTGGATCAGTCGATTTTTGAAAAGGGTCAGTGTTGAAAGCTCATGATGACTGTCAAATGGTTCCCTCTGACAATGCATTATCATTTGTCTGAATCAGAATCCAAGCTAAGATAGTAATGTTGTAAAAGTAATGTGTTTACACATTACCACCGTCACCTAATTTAACTAACATATTCAAAACCATGCGACTCAACTGCCAACTTGCTGGAGCCAGACTATAACTGTTCTACAAATAAATACAAAGCAAAATCACATCCAAAAATGTTTTTAAACAATTTTTTAAAAATTACCTTGGGAAAAAATAGTATATTGTAAATCTCAGTGTTATATAATACTAAGGGAAACATCCATAACAATTTGTGCTGATAAGAATGGCATAGGCAAGTTGGTGAGATAAATATTTACTACCCTGATATTAAAAAAAAATTAACTTTAAAACAAAAAGTACTTTCACAAAGTTAACAGATAGTTGCTGAACTATATTCAATTAATGCAAGCAGACACTAAATTAATTCATGAGTTTAGCTGTACTTCAATAGGCTTTATGGGAAAAGTATAAACATGTTAGAGCATTGGTTCCCAAACTTTCCAGTCCAAGGAACCCCTTGAAAATTTAAAATTTTCGTAGCCTTTGAGATTATAAAATTTTAATGAGCTGTCAATTGAAATATCTGTCTAAAAATCATACAAGAGGTTGGTTGTAGCCCATCAACAAAAACTTTCATTATCCACATATCACACCCAGGTTGCAATACCACAAGAACTAAAAATGAATTTCTAGTTTAATGTGTAAAAAGACTAAATGCATGCTGCAAAATTTCCATAACCAGACTCCAGTAGATGGCAGTTTTGCAGCATGCGGAAGTATGTAATTACTGTCTTCCAATACATAAAATTGGAAATTCATTTTTTAGCTGTGGCGGTATATAAGTTGGGTGCAATACCACAATTATTAGTCACTAAGAAATATCTCCCTTAGCTGCAAATTCAGTTCCTTATTTTAAGAACATAAAATATTCCATTTTCTCCAGTTCTTTTTATTTCTTATTTAAAATTTCCTATTTTTGCTAGTAAAATATTAAATGTTTTCCACGGCCCCCACTTTGGGAATAACTATTAGAGAATTGACAAGAAAAAGAATTTAACACAATATAAATACTCTGCATCCAAGCTTGAGGTGGAGTCTAGTATTTGCTTTAGTTGTGTTTAAATGTACAAATATTTTATAAACCCTTTCATATAAGCGAACAGCAATAACAGTATGTATAGAGATGAAAGCAACCATAAGTTGTGGGAGATTTAAAATTAATCCTTTATTATTCTCGAAACACTTCAGTTAACCAATGACAAATAAAAAGCACATCAATTGCATTAGGTGTAAGCTATTTGGATAATTCTTAGAACATGTACTTAATAATTTAAATCAAAATAGCAGCTAATGAAATTTTCAAAATATATGCAAAAGCAGTATACCTGGTGACTTCTGGCTTTTGCTAACTGCTGTACACCTTCAGAAACATGAATCTGGGCATGTTCTACATTTGCTTCAATACTATCTATTTAAATTAAAAAGAAAAGTTGTGACAAAAAACTTTTTCTGAAAAAAATGCATTGAAATTCATACTTTAATTGTAAAAATACTAAAGATGGATTTCAATCAATATGCTAAACGAAACGTTTTAAATATACTTATACAGCTGAAAAGAATATATTTATGAAACATTACATTTATTTTCCCAAATGATCAATTTATATTTTCTGATAAGACATTTTTTGGTTTCCTTAATACAATTTGGATTGCTCAATTAGTTTACCTGTCAATCAATTCATATTAATTTAGTTGTGTACTTTTATTGTTTTCACAATAAGTTCTACAGCTCAGCATTATATTTTGCAGTATTGTTGATGTCAGAACTAAGCTCTACTCTGTCACAGCATCTTAAAAACCACTGAGACAGAATTGATTATGGCCAGTAAGTCTTAATTCCAACTGTATGGGATAATCAACATTACATTTATGACAAACTTGAGGCTGCTTGTGGTTTTAACCTATTGACTCCCAACAGAGCTGCCACAGGCGAGCTTTGCTAACATTTTTGAACCTTGGTAACTAGAGGTATCTTTTTAAGCAAAAATGTTTCAAAATCTCCAATTTTCAAAGTTTTGTACACTTTGTTTTAAAATTCACCAAAGTTCAACGAAAATAAAAAGTTCCCCATTTTTTAACCAATAGCACAAATTCTAATTTCGGTCACGAATTTATGCCTTCTGCTTCATCATTGATTGGTTTGGGTTTTTTTTGTGTACGGGCCATATTTGGCTAAATTCATTATCGGGAAAATATTTTTGACTGGACTACTGTACTCCAATCATATAAAAACGTTTGGTAAATATAAACATTCTGATTGCTTCAAAGGGGCATAGCTATAAGAGTGTATAATATTTTTCTGTTATAAGAGAGAACTGCTAAATAAATGCAAAACTCTGCCAAACGTTTCTTCCTTCGTATACTCCACATCGTTTTTTGAAGATCCAGCACCAAGGGACAACTAAACCTGCTACTAAAACAAGCTTTAAGAGAAAATTTATTTTGCTATTTTTAAGAATTTATGTTGGTAAAGCTACTATTTCAGAAGTGCTTGGGCTGTGGCAGTCCTGATCTCAGACGAAGGTCAAAGGTATTTTACTAAGCTATATGGGAGAAAGTCATTCGCTTTCCAAAATGTGAAAAACATTTAGTCAAAATGTATAGCCGTCATCATATTTGTTTGTGAAATGTTCCTGTAATCTGAACAAATTGATAGAAACTTAGAATTTCATTATTGTCATCACAACCAATTGTTCATAATCTTCACTGTAGTACTCTTAGGTTGCTTTATACAACCTTTGAACCTAGCATTTACCTCTAGCAATTTTATGAATGACAAGGTTATTCAAACACAATTCATGGCGATCAGTACCAAACAGAGCAGGTAGGTAGTTGAATTTACATAGCACTGGAGCAACACAATGAGCTATTGACGACCCAAACAGAACAGGAAAATTGACAAATAGAAGCAACAGTAAAACACTGAGTGGCCAAGCAGTGGTTTCATATTGTTACCCTTTATATTTTTACCCTCTAGTAAAAATCTGGTAAACCCATGGTCATTACTGAACTGCCAGTAAACAATATCAAATTTCTGCATATTAGTGACTGACTAGGTTAAAAAAACTTCTGCAATTGCATCTACTGAATCACATGCATGCACAGATCTGGCCACAAATTAGTAAAACGAGAACTCATGTACAGGGAGTCTAGAGGTTAATATAGACATCACAACTTTCTTATCAAAACATTGAAGAGTGGAATGGATCCAATTGTTCAGAGCAGGAGTTTCTTATACCACATTTGTGAAATATACTTTTAAATAATGATTCAGTAATTTGCAAAATCTCAATTAGTAGATTATCCCTCAAGAAACTGCATTTTTTATGAATCCACTTAAAAGAGGCTTGCTGTACAAATTTGGAAAAAATCTTTAACCCTCTGAGTGGTTTGGATGAGATATCTCATTCATCATCTGATCAATTTTGCTAATGAGATATATCGTCATCAAGATATGTAAATGGTTTGACTAATGATGAGATACATCATCAAGACAACCACTAGGAGGGTTAAATGCATCTCTGAACTATGATAAGACATTTTTACTCTTTAATAAAACGTTGCTGCATCTGTACAATATTCACTAGATAAAATTGATATTTAACTCACAAAATTTAAACATCTTTCATGTAATATTAACTCATCATTAAACCATTAAAATAATCTTACCTATAACTTCTCCTTGTTCATGCACTAATGTAGCTAAATCAGTAAATATGTGGTTCACATCAACAATGTCTGCCTACAAAATAAAAAGACATTTGAAAAGTAATATTTAGACCTGCCATCAAAATAGTTCTTATCAGCATAGCTTGGCATTTTTATAAAAAATGTACAAAAACAGTTATCTATATAAAACCTGTGTAGCATCGTGTCTAAAGATTTTCCAGATAAATTAAAAATCTGAAACTTTGCATATTCTTAATAGCGTAATTTTGCTCATAAATTTTGTTGAAATGTTGACAAATTTTACTTATAAAAACCGCCCATTATCTATTTTGATGGATTAAGGGAAGACTGCTGGTAGCAGAATAAGGGTGTAAACCCCTCAAAACATTAAAATTTGAGACAATGTTATATATCTGCTCGGCGTGGTCACTTTTGAGCATTTTAATAAAAGAAATCAACTTTAAACTCCAAGTAATAAAGAACATCCTTGTCGACACAGAACTTGTTTATATGACATCTTGGGTCTTCAGTACTAAGCAAAATTCAGAAATAAGTCATTATTTAAATACACTCCATTCCTACATGATACAATGCTGCACGATATACATAACAGAGAAAGGAACCCCCATCAATATATCTCAGGTTAAATGTTTACAAAATAATGATAATTTTTAAACATTTTCACAGAAAAAGGAATTACATCACGGTCAAGAGCAGTCAAAATAAAATATACATTTTTGGACAATGATATTACATTATTAAAATGATAACAAAACAATGATAATTTTTAAACATTTTCACACAGAAAAAGGAATGATATTAGGGTCAAGAACAATCATAAATTTTTTTACATATTTTGGATTGGGTTTTATGATGCAAGGGCCACACATATCTGGCCATACTGCACTAAACACAAGACAGACAACATCAAGCAATGGACATCCACACACAAGGAAAGTTACTAACACAAAAGAAAAAAAACTAAGGGAGGAATCAAACCTGTGTGCCACCTACAACTCGGCGGTTGCTAGCACAGTGGGCATACCAACTAAGCCATGACAGCACTTTACATTTTTGAACAATCATTTTACATTATTATTAAATATTTACAAAATGAGAATTTTCAAACAATTTCACACAGAAAAATTAACTACATTAGGGCCAAAAACAGTAAGTAAAATCTTTCACATTTTTGGACAATGATTTTACATAATAATGAGAATTTGTAAGCATTCTCACACAGAGAAAGGAACTACATTAGGGTCAAGAGCAGTCATAAAATCTTTTGCGTTTTTGGATAATGATTTTACAGAACATAATTTTTTAAGATTTTGAACAAAAATAGTTCTTTGTAAATTTTGGTAATTTGTTTCTGAGAATCTTAAATACTTTGGTATTAAGTGCATAAGGAACTTCAGAATTCATTTATCAGCACATTACCTCTAATTTTCTGACAGCTTCCTCTCTTTCTCGGAGGAGCTCTAAATTCACTTCCTCTTCCATTTGCAGGGAAGTCATCATCTGATTCTGTGTAGGGCTGTGGGAAAGAAAATAATTTATTACTTCAGTCTTCAAAAGTGGCATCGTAAGCTAAAATTGGTTTTAAAAGAATGCAAGGAGTAATTGGAATTTAAAGAAACAATTTCACTTGAAAATAATGATGCAGATATATGTAACTTATGATTATATATAGCTTTACTACCCAGCATAACTTCAATTTTTGCTCTTCAAACAAACCAAATAGTGCCTGTTTCATCAG
This sequence comes from Meta bourneti, assembly GCA_933210815.1. Classification (NCBI taxonomy): domain Eukaryota; kingdom Metazoa; phylum Arthropoda; class Arachnida; order Araneae; family Tetragnathidae; genus Meta; species Meta bourneti. The sequence continues at coordinate 82,097,065 of OW119928.1, forward strand.
CAGTTTCATTGCATTATCAAAGAGGTTTTGAGCTTTGTCTGCTTCACATGCTTGTGATCCTGATTGCTCGGCTCAGGACAGCTTTTGATGTCTTATGTTGATTAGAGTGCAATTAAAAATTGGTCTCTTTGAGAAATGTTCTACATCAAATTTTACATCTGATTTTAAGGGAATGATGTGGTAAAATGTGTGTTGCATTGACCCAGAAATTCCAGACAGAATAATCTGAAAATTTCATGGCACCAGAGCTCTATGTTCGAGTTTATGCTCCTTCAGACAAACCAAATTGTGTCCATCTACAAAGCAATTTCATTGTGTTGGCAAAGAGCTTTATCTGCTTCACAGGCTTGTGGTTTCATTTCTTCCAATTCCTCAGCTTGTGATAGCTTTTCACATTTGTGTGGCTTACTTTCTTCTTGTGTGTGTCATGTTCTATATTAAATTTTACTTCTACAGTTCAAGGGAATGATGTAGGAAGCTGAAAAAAGATTGCATTGACCTAGAAATACCAGGCAAAATAAGCTATGCAAATTTCATGATGGAAGAGTCTAGCATTCGAGAATATTAGCTCCTTCAGACAAACAGATATTCTGCTTTATATATAAGATACAAACACAGGTTTTCAAATTAGTGATCATTAGTCGCATTTTATGCCTACACGTTTCGTTTTGATAACTAAGGTTTGGGATCCAGTTGTCAACTTAAGACACTTAACTCTTCAGAATTATTTCACTTGTTCGGCACAAATTCTGATTGATTAACACCATTTATTCTTACTTTTAAATAGTCACAGCAAATGTTCAGGCCTTAGTCATTACACTGCTTAAACACATGAAAACAAATTTAAAATTTCATCTAAGCAGAACATTTTGGTAATAGAGGTGAAACATTTAAATCACATTGACACCTGACTTTTTGCTCTTAATTTCTAATCTTGACATGCACAATTTTAAAACTAGTGGTTAATACTGATTAAATTTAATTTGTGAAACAAAAGATCAGAAGATATTCCGAATTTTCTCATTTTAGTGGATCTCTTCAGAAACATTAAATTCACTTGCAAATATGTGGAAAATTAGAGCCCATCCTTTTCTGATGATACAAGGATTATGGTACAAGGGTGAAATGGATACAAGGTTTATTGATCATTGGGTACCAATGCCTTGATTCAGTCAATCTTAAATATGATCAGATTTAAGCTAGCTTCCATAGTCAATATACATATATATAATAAATTAAACAAAGTGCCTAATAGCAGAAATGGATATATACATTCATAATTATCAGGCCCTTTAGCAGGAATCGAATGCTCTCACAGTGACACTCTATCACCACACTTCTCATCATACTAACTTTATACATTCATGGATTCTTAATCGTGACCTGTATTATAGATGTTATTTGATTACATAATGGGGTGTTGAAGCATAACATTTATGGCTGTATTCGAGTGGTGGAACAGATCAGCGTAATATTGGGTAAGCCAGTTCACTTTTATTCTTCATATGACGTGGAACAGTTCAGCATTGTTTGTTTTCAATCTGTCTTTATGATGCGTTAAATTTTTATGTGAAAATGGTTACCCTGCTTTTCACTTCTTGTTCAATATGGTGTTTGGGGAGTGTATGAGCAATATTTAGCATACTGCTGCTCATGCGTAGAAAACACCATTTTGTTTTGTCTGGGTCAGGATCCTCCCTGATCACCAACACCACTTGCTTCTTTATTATATATAATGAAGACGCACACATACATATGTATATATTATTATTAAGTGTGTATATATATATATATAATTCAAACCCTTTTTTTAGATTTTAAATATATTATCTTAATTTTATAATAGGTATCTAAGATTATTTTAACTAAAATTTAACAGTAATTAACTAAAACATTTCTTATTCAGTTCTCAATTAAATCAAAATGTTTTAAACATATAAATCCTTTCATTTTTAACCAGTTTAGACGTATGCAATTAACTTCAAAAAATAAAAATTTACAAAATAAAATAAATGCAAGCAAATACCTTGCTAGATCAATCAAGTTTTGTCCACTGGTAGGCTGATCCTCCCCAAATGGATTCTAAAAAAATTGTCAATAATTATAAGATACATGATAATATGATTTAATTGTGTTGTGTGTTTGTGATAATGGCATTTAATTTTACCATTTTCAATTACATGTCAATGTATCTCTTCTGTTGAGTGCAAGTTTCTTGCATATTTAAAATTTATTTTTGCTCTGTATACAAATGAAACAGTTTTTCTGTTAACATGTGAAATATTATCTTTACAAATGAGAGTTAAAAGTTTTGAGGGACATATTACAGCTGCTTAAACATTTTCTTTCTTCCTGCATGCATAAATCAATTGAAAAAGACCGCACAACCACTCGCATGACAAAAAGCAGTGAGCTTACTTGAGGTTAATAAGATCTGAGAATAGAATTCATTTTATTAAGCAGTGGACACTATAACATGTGTAGTCCTACTATATAAAAGGCAAGACTTGTGAGGATGTGGATAGCTTTTTATCTTTTCCCCCCATGGTCAAATAAAATATTTAAATACTTTCATAGAAATTAATCATGTGCAAAAATAAATATTAAATCCAGCGGTACAGCTTTGATATACGCATACTTTGGTGGCCATACTTTTGGGGTGGGTTTTGGCGCACTTTTTATGTCGCTAAGAAATTCTCAGTAAGGAAAGTTTTTCTCTTAAAGGAAAATAATTAACGCAAACAGAAAAACAGTGTTTTTCTCAATGGAAAATAATTCACTCTATTATCATGAACAATTCTACAAATCCAAGTATAACAGTCTAAAAGTGAATTTTTGCAGCAAACTTCATCGGAACGTTGCATTTATCGCACAAGAAATCTGATTTCTTAAGGAAAGCTGCTTATCTTGGCATAAATGTATACAACATAAACGATTAGCCACTCCCTCACTTCCTAAAGTTGCCCTACCACCAGAAAAATAAAACTTCAAATTTCGTGAAAGAACACCCTGAAACTTATCTATAAATACAGAAGGCATGTTAAAATAGAAAAATGTAACGATTTTCAAAAATAGAAAATAGCAAGAAACGATACATGATGAGACTGCACTGGGCCATGATTAAAATCAAACTGAACGTTTCAATTCTTCAAATTTACATGAAATGGAAAAGAATTGGAATTTTTTTTAAAGAACCAATGAAATCGAAGGACAATTTAACGGAAATGAAAAGAATATTGTAAATGAAAATTTAAACTATATGCTTGCTGAGGTTGCCATAAAAGTGGGAATAATCCTAATAAAGGGTTGACTTTACCTGCCATAACTTGCTACAAAACTGCACCAACAGCATTGCCACCAGTTTGCATATATCAAAGCTGTACCAAATCACTCAATAGATGTAAGAAAATGAGTAGTACAAGCAATAATATTTGATAAAAAGTAGAAATTGCAAGCAATATTTATACAGAAACTTTGAAAACATGCATGTGATAGTATAATTAAATTATCAATAAATAGTATTTTTCATATCTGCAATGTCAATGTTTAATTTTTGAGTTAGATTTAGAACTATCAATTGAGAGGCAGTTTTGAGCTGTGAGTTTAATTGAGTTCTGTATTACTGAGTTTTCGTGAGATTATTACTGAGAGATGTATTTTTGAGTGGTGAGATTTATTAATTTACTATTCTGAGTATTTTAAGTTGTAAATATTCATAAACAATGAAGCATATCAAGGTTATGTTTCAATGCACTCACAATTTACGATTACTCTGTAAAAGATAATAAGCACTTGAATAGCAATAAATGATTTCTAGAGCCCATTGTATTCTTACCAACAGGGTTTATAGCTACTTGTTCAATAAGTTACTAACACAAGTATGGGTATAAGCTTTTGCTTCATTAAAACAAAACATACTGAAAACAACTTACTCCAGAGAGACCAGAATGAGCTCTGGCACGCATAACGCTTTCTTTCTCCTTTTGAGCAGCATTTCTTTGAGATAGTTGGAAGTTTTTGAGAGCTTCCGAAAACTGATTAGTCAACTTGTCTTTCAAAATCTTTCTATGTTTCTAAAGAAATAAAAAACAAGTATTATGAACAATACATACAACACAATGTAAAATATATTAGGTTTAGTATTACAAACACTTTTTTATTTCTGTGTTACATTTTTCAATGTTATATATATATATTTCTAGGAACTCCTACGGATCATTTGATGAAGCAATTTGCAGTTTCTAAGCATTTGAAGGTAAAGAAACTGCTTCCTCCAACTCAGTGATGATTGACCTAGCAAACATTTAAGGAAGATATGAGAACTCTCAGCTGGCCAATTGTGCGATGACTTTTTACAAAGCTTGTGGTTGCAATGACTACCGGTGTACATACATACTGTTGAATAAATTTTTATTTAAAATAATTACATTCATTTAAAAAATATTTTCAATTCACAAAGAGACATTTTTAATCGATGGGAAGGACAAGATTGCTTTTCTATTAGTTTTACAAATAGAGATACAACGAAAAAACTATATGAATCTTTCTCGACATTTAATCTTCCTTTTTACTTAGTTTTGATGCTGAAAATAGTGTCACACTCAAAGGAATCAAAACTTGTAGGGCTTTATTACCTATGTCTGGATACTCCTAATTTATCAAGTTCCAGAACTCAGGTAGCGAGGTGGAAATGAAATTTGATTGCAGTCTGACAAAATATTCTTTAATTCTAACAAAATTCAAATTTCTATTATAAAGATGAATTCTTTGGAAAACTAAAGGCCATAAATAAAATATTTGAGTTTGATGGCAACAGGTAGCTCAGACATTCTGCTTCCGGAAATACAAATTTGACAAGACAGGATTTCTTTTCTTTACCTCTGCAATAGTATTATTTTTAACTCATTGTCTTTTTTTAAGCTACATTCCCAAAATTGATTATTCCAATATCAGCTTAAGTCATCTCAATTTTTCAAGACTAAGCCATTACCTGCAACAGGTTATCCCAATGGTGATTTTAACCAATGAAATTGATTTCCTAACCAAATAGGTTTTTGTAAAATGAATATATATAAATTTATACAACAAAGGATTTACTTTCTCTTGGTAGGTCACAGAGTGCAGTAAAACTACCATGGCACTCCTAGTAACAGCTTCCAAGGGAGGCATGTCAGTTTGAAAGCCTCTTCTCCAACTGATTTTTGAAACTTTAACCCGTTTTAATTTTGAAAGAAACTGAAGCAATTTTTGCATTCAACAAATAGAATGCTATTGAGACCTGTGAGCATTCCTTTCATCAAGATATTACCAGTGTTATGATTTATATTTTATATATAAAGTAATAATACAAGTGCATGTATGTGTAATTTTACCAGCAGTATTTTGTTTGAAAGTAGTGCATGTTAAGCACTTATGTATTTGTTTACTTTCGGAAAAAACATTTCTTTTTATTATATAAAAAACACTCTGAAGTGCCCAGTTATAGTGGATGATTGGTGCAGTGTTAGTAAGTAGTACTGGAAAAGTGACAAATGTTTGAAATCGCAAATAACTATTTCATCCAAGGAATTTCATTGTTCCTGATTCCTAAATATTGAACACATTTCGTTCAAATAAAATATCAAGTGTTATTTTTGACATTGTTTAAAACAGCAAAAGGTAGCATATGAAATATTCTCAAGTACGACCTCTGATGTTGCTCATATTGTGGTGACTAATGGCAGGTTAATTGTGGAAAAATTTTAGAATTGATACTTATAATACAGCAATAAGATACTGAAAACCAAAATCCTTTCATTGAAATTATAACAAGTTATTTGGGAAATTTGGAAAACCATCTTTTTAAAATCCTGTGAATAGTAACAATATTGTAGTCAATCTGTTGTTTATTTCTACAGAAATAAACAATGGGTTGACTACAATAAAGAAAATACCAGAACACAACCATTAAAACTAAAAACATAAAAATGAAATTTTGTTGTTTAAACACTGTAATCAACTATGCAATATTGTTGTCCAGCTTGCCTTAGTTCCAAGATTGAAACTAAAATTAGCCTGAAAGGAAACATTTGAATAGAAGTGCAATTATAAATTTAAAATAAAATAATGGACTGGTGTATAACCTGATCAGATATATTAGGTGGATTCGGTAAAGCTGACAGTTCTTTAATATGATTATTTGTATCTTTCACAAGTAGATTAGTATAATGCTGGACTTGATGCCTATAAAAAATATTAAAAGTTAAACTTAGATGCAGGAGTTAAAAACTATAAATCAGTAAAATAAAAATTCTTGAACAATAAAACTCAGGAATCGTACAATGATTGATAAATTAAAATGCAAAGTTCTTAAACTAATCTGAATTTTAAAGATACAGAGGTAAAACAATCAGACTCAAAAGATACAGCCCTCTAGGGTGCGTGAAAAAAGGGTTCATTTCAGGAAGATGTTAAGATTTCATCTTCCTGAACATCTTTACTTCATCTATTGTCTAGATGCCACCATCTGCTTTTCAGACCATATTGTCTTCCATACCTCTCAGCACCTCAAATACCTCAGGCAGTTAGCTTTGGGATTTGTGGAGAAAATTCCTGCTGATGCACAGCAAATATTTAGATTGCACGGGTGACGAAGGAATTTCTCATAGCAGAATTTATATCTAACAGAATTTATAACTAATTTATATTTGGATCATAAATGCATCAAAATTAGCAAGAAAATTCCGATTACTTCTATTTTTCACTTGCAAACCTTTGGCCATCGATGAAGCATTTCATATTGATAAGGAGCATTTCATTTGGAGGCCCTCAAATCTGATGGGTTAATAGGTTTGGTATAATCTTTTAATTTATGCCAAGTGAGATAAACAAAGATAAAGGAACCCCTTGATTTATCGTGCTTGTCGAGGAAAAGAAAAACATGCTATATACTGAGGGATGAGAGTAACTTTGCTTATTTGAAATATAAAAGGCACAAATCATATATTAAATAAAACTTCATTTAAAACTATAAGATTACAAATTAACATGGAATCTATAGAAAAACCTTTAAAAATGTATTAAATACACTATATGTTTGAAAACAAATTCTTTCTCATTCTTGCAAATCTCCTTTTTTACCAATTCAGTTTATAACTCTTGCAACCTTTAAGCTCCCAATTCTAAAGAAACAGATTGAGATTTTCACAAATCTAACACAAATAAACCAAAAGTTCTCAAATTTTGAAATTTGGTTAGACAAATTAAAAATTCACTGTGGGTAAGTAAGGAAGCAATATAACTGAATGCACATCATAATGAAGGATTAATGTATTTGAGCTAATTGTCAATATTAGGCAATAAGAGGCTTGCGATACAAGAGATTGAAGTTGATCAATAAAATGTAAGTATAAAAATTAAAAAATATAAAGTAACTTACAACTGAGACCTCAGACTTTCACAATCTTGAGGTGTACCAAGTTGATTGACCATCTTTTGCATAGAAGCAACTGGAAAGTGAAGAAATAACTTAGCATAAATAAAAGTTAACACTTGAATACTATTTCAGTTAAAACATAACTTAAGCCATATTTCCCCCAAAATTAAATTTACTACAGTATTTTCTGTTTTGCTATGGTGGATAAAGTACTCAATATGCTAGAAATGTATAGCAAAAATGACATAAAGTCAGTCTCTTCATTGAGTCAAGTACCCTGTGAAGCGTAGAAGTAGGCAATCAGACTCAATGCACTTTAATTGATGTAACTTCTAAGAGATGGTATAAAAAGCACTTTTTTTCCAGCTTGTCACATTTTAAATTTCAAAACATTATAAAAATGTTTTGACTTCAAGTTTAAGTATCAGAGTAAAATGTCAGAATTTCAACAGCATTTATGAATTCAAAAAGCAAGACATAAGGATCCACTTTAAAGCACAATTTTCTTTTTATTTAAAAAAACGTCATTAAAATTTTTTTATGTAAAAATTAGTGTAATCTTTTTTTGGAATAACCCCTTAATGGACAATCACTGCTAAATGTAATTTCTGAGACTAATGAAATTGTAAATATCCTGATTTTAGTATTTTTAAATGGACTGGAGAACTTTATTTTATAAATTTCCCAACTGAAAACCAGCTGAGCACCATACAAATTTTAAATAACATAATAGTGAATCATCCAACACATTCATAAAATCCAAAGTGATTAAGATTGATTATTGTAAAGTTATTTAATTGAACTGAATGTTTTAGCATTCATGCAAAATTACATCCTTCAAAAATTTTTATTTAGTGACAAACACAAAACAAAGTATATTTCTTTACAAGAAAAGATGAGTGACAGCTGTTCAGGAAACTGAAAATTTTAATCCACATTTAAACTTTGAGTTAATTTTTGAAAACTAAAAAACAAGATACCTTGCTACTATTGATGCAATTTTAGGGATAAAACCATGCATTAAAAGTATATGGTATGGAAAATAATTATGCAATTATGCAAATTTATTTTTCTCATCTCTATATGCAATAGTAATAAAAAGTCTGACAAAAACAAATTTATAAATCGAAAGATAGGGAGAATCCATCACTTATTTAATTTCATACTATTACAAGTTACACTATGACAAAAATGTCGAAAAAAAACTAGTATCATGTCTTCTAATAGTGAAAAATGTCTTTAATGCAAGATCAGTCTTTTGATACCATTAAAATATATGTGGATTGATTGGTTTTGGGTTTTATAGTGAAAGAGTCGTATTTGGTCAAGCTGTGCCTAACACAAGACAATAATGAGGGAGGAAAACAAGGCAAAAAGCAGAAGGGTAGGCAAGCATAAAACAGAAGAGAGGACAGATCACTCAGATACCTCAGGGTTATGATACCCATACACACTTAATGATGTGCCCCTAAGAGCAAATATATGAAGAAAAAATGCTATTTGCATAGTGTAAAGAATAATATGAAATGTTACCAATTAAGAACCTTTACATTTTCAAATTGAATCACATCAATGTGGCATGGATTCAATTAAATTATGGTTTGTTAATTGTTTACAGGTATGGAACATGTCAAAGCAACACGATTCTAAAAGTTCAGACTTTCCTGTCAAGCTTTTCTTAGAAATTTTCTAAGGCTTTAAGTTGGGACTTTAACATTGCGAAATTCACTTTTGGCAGGATAAGCAAACTTTGCATTATTGTCTATCTTACTGAAAATACTATTTCTGTGCTAAGTTCTTTACATACAATATCATGTCTGCGAGATATTCTTGCAGAAATCCGTAATATCTGTTTAATATATCAAATTTCACACCCCAGTTAAAATATCCCAAAACTATAACATTATTTACCCTTACTTCAACTTACTAATAGTATATTGTGAACTTTTTCTGTACTTTCATTATTTCTGATTAGAATCTCAAATTTTCTTTTGTCCCAGTTCCATTAAAAAATTTTTGGGGTCAGTCACACCCTGGTTGGCCCCATAACATGGACATGGCTTCATATACCTCAAATAAACCATTAGAATCTTCTATACAAAAACTTTTTCTGCATGAGAAAACTTTATCTTGCATAATTTATGAATACATATTTTTTAAATGAACCCCTGACTCACCATTTCCAAATAAAATTTTGTGTCAAACATCAGCTCAACACATCCTCATGAATTGATTTCAGTTCTATAGTCACTTAACTTTATAGATTTTTAAGCAGATGGTTTAAAAACAGGTGAACTTGTTTATTTGAGTGCTCTACAAAGCCATAAGTAGACATTTTTCCAAAAATAAAACAGCAGGGTTTAAAATTTATTTTATTTTATGCCTCCTACAGGTCTATACTGCAGTATGGTATAAGCTAATGCTCGTAAGCTAATGATGTAATTGGCAAATGCCAAGCATTTGCCAATTACATTCATTAGCTTACGAGCTCTCCAGTATTTTTGCACAAGTTCACTACAATCCTTTCGTGCTGCGCATCCGTACAAACGATCAGCGTTAAAAATTTGTCCAGTCACAAAATACATGATTCGTAATATGGCAAGTAATAAGAAATTTAAGAGTAAAAAATTTAATGTTTAAAAATTAATTATTTGAATAAACTGAGCATGGAAAACACCAAAACTGATTTCAAAGAACACAACAGTAAAATGTAAAAAAAATTAAGGACATTTTTGACCCAATGAAATACTTATCAGACCCGTTTTTATCCTAAAAATGCATATTAAGCCTAGGTCAAGTTCTTCCCACAAAACTACATTTCCTTAAATACTTACCATTCTGTGATAGTTTTTGAATATTGGTGCTGATTACTTCTGCTAAATGAGTAAACTCGCTAAACCCTCCTGAAATCACAAAAAAGAAGTTTTAAGAATGAAACAATTTTAGTTAAAAAAACATGTATGACAGAGTCAAGAACTATAAAAGAATCTTAAATCCTAGCAATTTACAAAAACAAAGATTTGTCTTTTTAAATTTTATTTAACTGTTGTTATTTACGATAACAGGTAAAAAAACTTAAAACAAAATTTTGAGAAATATTGATTTACTAGAGGATTTTGACAAAATTCTGAAAATGCAAAAATATTTTTTCAATTAGATTTCTTTGGAAAGTAGTGAATTTAACTCTTGTTTAACAGTCCCATCTTCATTAAAAAATTACATTACATTTGTCATGTAGATAATAGTCATTTAAGACAATAGGAACCAACCTGTAGTTTATCAAAACAATTTTAGTGTAGTGCCCATCAAAGTCCAATATTATAACCAACCAAGTAAAATATTATAACCAATCTAGAAAGTTCAATATTTTTGGTTTGAGGTTTTAAGATTATTGGGTTACAAATAAACTTAGTAAACTTATTTCAAAAGTTTCTAAAGTCCCCTATCGGTGAATTTTTAAACCTCATATCCTCATAACAAGTCTACAGTTAGGTACCTAGTTTCTATCGCTCCAGAAAAATTTTGATTTAAAGACTTGTGAGATTTCGACAGAAAACGAATATAAAAACTCATTTTCAATTTTTTCTAATTTATATACTGCAGTTTTCTCAAATTGAAATGAAATTTTATAAAACTCAAGAACACAATATCAGTTCCTCAGCAAATTGGCAACAAAAATTTTACCACCAAATGAAATTTGGATAAGTCTATAATGGCTTACTATATTGCATAATTACTGCCAATTGTCAAAGATGTCATGTTCTTAAATTTAACCTGAAGTTCCTATATACAATTGTATATAACAATTTTTTACGTTACACAAAAGAGCTCACATTAGATAGGAAAAAAAATGACAAGATAATAGGCAAGAAACTTTTCAATGTTTTTACCTGATGAGGATTCAGGGCTGCTGTAAGTAGAGTATTGATATCCATTTGAATAAGAATTTGACATTGCTGCTTGTTTGTCTAAAAGAAAATTGAATAAATTTAAAAAGAAAATTTAATGTTATTCTCCAACACTTGCCATACTAAAACAAGGTTAATCAAATCAGATGCACTAAAGTGTTCCATGCCTTGATTTTTTTACATAAAAGAAAGTCCCACAATACTATTACTCCTATGGGCCCTAGTCAGTCATCCCTCACATATTTCACTTTTGACACCAAAGCTTCCTTAAAAAGTGAAAGATAAATTACAAAAATAGCAAATTAAATGAATAAAATACAGTAAATTCAGAATCCTAAGCCCTCGTTTTAGAATTTTCCCATTTAAAAAAAAATCCTCCTTTTCTTCTCTATTTCTTTCCTGGATTTCTTATTTTTATTTTTGCTGGTTGAGTTGGATTTTATAGCACAAGAGGCATATCTGGCCAAGCTGCACCAAACACAAGACGGACAACATTACACATGCAGAAAATGAAAGTTTTTACTGACCCAGAAGAGAAGGTAAGTTACAGGAATTGAACCAGCACTAACTGTAACTTGTAAATTGCTAGCGCAGCAGGCAAACACACTACTTTTTGATGAAGACAAGAAAATCAACTGCAAGTAAAATCCATTTCACTTCTCCTTAGGTATTCCTCCATTTCAATTTTAAACGGAAAATTATGTTTCCAACAATTCAAACAAATTAAAATGCAAGACTGAGTAAACAAATTCAATTGTGTTTAATTGGAACCATTTTGTCATGAAGTATTGCCAAATAAACATCAACTACAGCAGCCAAGTTTTATGAAGCAATTATTAAGCATGGTTACTTTTGCAATCCTCTTTGGCCTGATTATCAGTCATTTAGTAAATGCAAAAAAGTTCATTTTTTAATAAAATTTTTAATTCAAATGCTTTTAGAAAAAATTACCACATTTAAAAATTGTTTTCAAATATACAAAATCTCGTTCTATTACATTTTTTAAATTCATGATTTAAAAAATTTCCAAATTTTAGAAAGAAATCTTGATTATACCCCGCATCAAATTTTCTACTTTTTCCATAAGTGAAAAGTTTTTTGGGGGTTTTAAGGTAGTTTTGAAAAACAATATATGCATAATGGACCTTATGAAGCTATTGAAGACTAAATTGCTAACCCCTAATTTCCAAATGTATCACTAATGTTGAACAGAACTCAATGACACATCCCAAGAAAAACCACAAGAACAGCTCCTGACACTGAGTCTGGGTGGCAGCAGTCACCATAGGAACAGGGTTCATACAATTTGATTAGGGGTGACACTGGGGATATCTTAATTTTGTTTTATTTTTGGCATACGTAGGTAGCAGAATTAGGCAACTATTAGATTTCAGAGCAACAAATAAAAATCATAAATACGTAAAATATTCCAATGTGATGAAATAAAATACATTTCTTCAAACTTCCTTATGGAAAATGGGATAAGGTCCATTTCTACAGCAACAAGGTCCATTTCTACGGATAGATGCAGACTTTGTGGCAACAGTAAATCTTGTGGTTAACAAATAGTGGTAGTGACCTTTAGGTAACACTGCATGTTATTAGCACAAGTTTGTACAGTCACGGAAAAAAACGAACCACCCCTCTTCATTCAAACAATTTTAACAGTAAAACAAATTCAAAGAAAGCATTTGACAGGGAATAACGTCTTCTATAAATTCATGTGCACAAAATTTGCGTAAGGGGCCGTCTTCGCACTAAATTGTGCACCAACCTCATAATTTCCAATAGAAACCCCTATTTTGGCACAAAATTTCGAATCTATATCATAATTTAACTTCACAAACTAAGTTTTATGTCATTCATATTTTGTAGGATCTTGCTATTAATATTAAGGTACCCAAACAAAATAGAAATAATGTTTGAGTTTTTAAACAATTTTTAGTTTGCAATAATTATTAAATATTCAAAATATCAGTTATGCAATCTAACGGGCAATGCCTTCTACCTGTCGTGTCGTACAGCTGAACAATGATCAATCTAATAGTAGAAATGAGCAAAACTGATTTTACGATAAGTCTTAACGCTATTGCTAACTTGCGATAAGTTAATAACTTATTATGATAGCTTATTTAATAGTTACTAAAAACAACAGTTAGTGAATAAGTTTAAGTTGTCATTAACTGTTAAAAATTGAAGTTGACTGAAATTAAACAGTAAATGTTGATTATCATTCTTGCCAAATTTCTCGTTCATCAAGATCTGGTAAATTTTCTGGGTCTCGACGAGATACCTCATCGAGACAACCACCAGGAGGGTTAAGATTCTTTGTAATCTTTTAATCAACCAACAAATGAACAGTTCCTGATTATCTACAAAAAATCTCGATCTGTGAATAGCAACTTTCAATGTGGAGATGATCCCTGAACCATTGAACATCTCCTGATATAACGTTAGTAAATCTATGAAAGTTTGGCATATTTTGACAATGTAGAATCTGATTAAGGCATCAAAACATGGTTGCCATTGGAAATGTGTTGTTTATGGAAAATGTGATATGAAGACGGGCCCCTTATACTAAGTTTGCATTTGAATTTGTAGGATGTGTTATTCCCTATTAAAAGATATCTTTGAATTTGCTCTATGAATATTGCTCGAAATAAAGGGAGGTTCAGTTTTTTCCCACAATTGTACATGTGATAGATATACAAATCCATAGGTATTAAGTTCTCAAAAGTGGGTAATGAGATGTGTGATTGTTATAGGTCCACAGCATATATGCATGTTAAATTCAGAGACTAATAAGTCCTTCCAGTTAGTGGGTGGGTAGGTTATAAGAGGGATACAAATCCATAGCACTGCCTCTATGAGCCTCAATTAAAATTGGCCAATCAAAGCCATGCCTATTCCAATGGGTAAAATCACCTTAAAAAATTAGGGCTAAACTCATGAACACAGTAACAGCCCATCGTCAAATTAGTGACTAAAATTTTAATTGGCTACTTTGATTGGCTTATGAGTTACCATATTCCCAAATTATTGCCAATTGACGATGGTAGTGTTCTTGAGTCTAACCAAAATTAGATACCAGGGCATGTATGAATGTAAAGATCTGGACACACTGCCTACACAAGATCACAAATATTCCAAAATACCTATCCGACATACCAGGATTTGAATCCAAAGCCCATAACTCTAGCTGATCAGGGTAAGACATGTTCATATATCCAGTTTATTCTTTTATAGTAGCAATTCAGATTTAAAAAAAGAGCAGGGCATAGAAAATAAAGTAGGTAGGTAATTGAATGTTACACAGGAGCATCGCAATAGTCTATTGGCGGTACAGGATCAATCCAGAAGGGAAAGATCAAGGATAACACCTCATAATTTTGAACCATGGTCAGACGACAAGGCCGCACCTGCATTGACAAGTACTCTCTCCAAAATTCCTCACAACACCAACATAACGACTTTTGAGACAACAGATTTAACATCACCAGCCGCAATGTACACGATGGTCTTTCACTGGATAGTTTTGAACTCTCAATTCTAGGGTTGCTAATCCCCTACTCTTCCAGCTGGGCTACTGTGGCCCGAAAGTAAAGTAATAATTGGAATTGTGTTACTTGAGATGAAATACTTAATTCACACAATTTAATCATGAAAAAGCTATTTTGTCTTGCTTGGCAATTTCCTTGAATGTGCATAAAAACTGATTTGTGACATAAAGAGTTATCTATTTCATTGTGAACATTCATGTGGGAAGAAAAACCTTCAAAAGTTTAAGCAATTTAATAGATTTTATGTTAAAGTGCTTTCTTGTAAGAATTATGAATTTTTAGTTTCAGATTTATGAAAAGTAGGTTGACCATATATACTTGATAAAACAGGACATTGGGGTGGCAAAGATAGAATGAAGATAGTTATGTATCCTGTATTCATGAAATAAAAGATGATAAAAATATTTCATAATCATACTGAACTTTACTTTTATTCTTCATACAGGACCCATACAAAAATGTAGGTAGACGTACATGGGGACTGCATTTCATCATGATCATACCATATGTGTGTGTGTGAATATTTCTAATGAAATAATCTTATGCAGCAAATTTTGGTCTTTCAAACGATATCATAAATTTGCTCACTTGATGACTTCATTGTCTTGAGATTAATATATTGATGTGTAATGTAAACTCTGAATATGAATACATTAATGAATGCATTTATTAAAAAAGGGGCAAAATTGACATTTTTATTAAAATGACAGGATAGCTGGGAAATATGAAAAAACAACTGGTACTGTCCCATTCAAAAAAAATATGGTCAGCCTAATGAAAGGTGACAAAGCACAATACAAACAGTGATAAAACTAACAGGATGACAAGATTTGACAGGCATGAGTAATCATGTTTTGGACGAATAAACACAAACAGAATGAATTTTTTCCTACGATTCTAATGAACTTTAATAACCAATTAAAAGTTTATTTTTCAAAGATTTTGCGTTTGCAGAAGGATCTCATAATCGGATTATAATTTTCTATTTAAAACTCGGTTGATGAGCAGATGGATCTGAACCGAGGAATTTCAGATTAGCAAACAATGTCAAACATGTCTTGTGAACATGCAAAAGATTCTAGTTAACCAATGACAATTTGATCACTGAACGTTAGAAATAGTCAAGCGAAAAGTAAATGTGATGTCATTCTGCAAGGTTTTTCAAAACGAACCAACTTTGCTTGATTATTACAATTGAACATTTGTTTTTGTTCACCTGTTAAAGATATGACAAGCATATTATAAACCATTAAATAATATTTTCAATGGTTAAATAAAGTACTTTTCTAATTGGAAAAATACTTACTTGCAAAGGAGGGTGTTACGCAGATGGATCAAATGTCAACCCTGTCTTTTCAACACAATCGCAATTGCTTTCCAAATTTCTAAGATAGATATCGAAATGGAAGACTTAAATATTCATTATTACTTCAAAATATTCAATATTACGCCGTAGAATTGTAATAAAGCACACCAATACGAAAGGAAAACTTATTACATTAAAATTGATAGTAACAAAAGTGTTTGCTGCCAGATACAATTGGATAAAAATGCAACTGGGCAATGCAACGAGGCTCACACTCGGTGCAAAAATCTAAATTGGAAAAAATTCCTTCAAATATCTTTTGATCGATAAATTGAAAAATGGGATATGTTTTATGAATCTAGATGTTGATGGATATTTAAAGATCTAATATGTACGTATACAAATATATGTGATATATAACGGTGAACTATCGAAAACCTGTGACCATTCTGAAGGGTTTTCAAATATAACCAATAAGAAGTCTTCTAGCTCCGTTTTCGCCTTGTACAATTAAACTCTATAATTTATGGTGTGGTTTCGTTTTTAAATTTACTCTTATACAATTTTAAATACGCAAAGCTCGAGCACATAACATTGCAACATGCAATCGTCTTTGTTGCGGTTGAAAGTTTTTAAGCTTTAGATTAGGAGAAAAGTGAGAGCAAATGTCACGTTATGCTTATATAGTACCATCTAATAAAAATAGACGCAGCATGTACGCGCTGCTTTATGCTATTTCTTCTGGTCTCGATTTCAAGATCTGTCACGTGATTGTGGGAAAAGGCATGAATAGTAATGAGCAAAAAGTTGTGCATTGGTTAATGTGATTTTCCAGCGGGATTAAAATACTAGCCTGCGCTTCTATAGCCAATCGGCCCAAGGCGATTTGTAGGCCCATCTGCTGACTTACTTTTCTGAGATTTTAAGAAAGCTACCCCGCCCACATGCTCTGTCTATTTCATTGGACGGTCGATGAAGAGAACGCTGCGTTGGTCCTCTTTTTTTCTCGAGTTTCTTGCAACCCCTAAATTTTATCCAACAGTTTACAGTCCCTTGCTGCATGACAAGCATTAGAAATTTAAAAACAAGTATTTGAAACAGTAGCAAGTATGAAATTCAACAATTATAAGTATTAATAGCCCGAATTAATTGAAAAATGAAACCAAATATGCATTATAGAAATGCTGAGCTGTTGCAAATTTCTTGGGAAATTTTGCAAATTGGAGCTGATTCTTTTTCAAGTCACTTCGCTTTTTTCGTTGATTTATTAAAACAAAATCATTCTTTCAGTGCAGTATACTTCTATGTGAAAAGGAATAGTCATTCCCAAAGCCACTCTTTACTGGTTGCCACTGTGACAAATAAATGTTCAATTCAATATTAATTTTTAGAGAAAGTAAACCTAATCCAAACCTTGCAATTTAGCAAGTGTAATTTATGATCACCCAATAACTGAACAAACATTTGAAACCAAAATTATGTAGACATAACTATTTAATTATGATTATAAATGTGCTGTTCTATAAATGCACTAAGCTTGCTTTATAATTGTGAAATAAATCATTTCCAATGGTTCCACCAGCTTGTCGCAAATTTTATCAGGCCTGTATTAAAATAAAATTCCAGGGAGTGGTCTAATCTTTTTTCCTGGATTTCTTTTCAGATTGGATAGCAATTGACTAAATAGGCTCTAAACACCCTCATGGATGCTTTGTTTTTTAAAGATGTTGAACAAACCTTTTTGCATCAGTTAAACTAATTTCAGTATTAACTTTTTTTACACCAAAAAGTATCTAATTTCAAGTGTCAAGTCTATGGACCTACCTATCAAAGTCTGTTTATGGACTAATAAAGAGAAGGCTGAGCTGTTTTAGAGCTTATGAAAAATAAAAATGCATTTTTAATGCACAATTAAAATTATACAAGATATTCTGTATCAATAACCATATATATTGGTTAAATTCAAATATTTGGTGTGATATTAAAAATCTAATTGTATTTATTCTGATTAGCTATAGCCTAATCAGTTTCAATAGAGTAACATTCTAATTCTTAAACGATGTGCAGTTCAATTTTATTAATTTTCTTATGTTATGAAAGTCCCTAACGCAAATAAAAGTTATACTACTCCACAATAAATATCAAATGCTAAATAGCATGCTGCTGTCAACTATCTCAACTTACTTAAGGAATTCTTCCATGATCAAGAAAAATAACAGCATTTGAAATTTTATTTACTCATGTACCAAATCCATTTTCTTTATTACGAAATCGAAGAAGCGAAAAACTTAACCACAAAATTGAGGTTTGACGTTAAGAAACCTCATCAAAATAATTTTTTTGTAGGAATTTAAAAAATACTAAAATACCCATTTTCTTTTAAATTAGTGATTTATCAGTCTGATATGCTTTCTATTAAAATTATTTTAAGAGTATGTTAAGTTGCATTTTTACCTAAATATACAAATGAATGATCTTCAATTATTTGGATTTTACATCAGATTAATTTTGTTTCAAATATCTTACAAAACGAAGTAATGTAAACTTGTATCCCCCACACCTTTCAAATACATTTGCATCTATTTATCCATATATGTTGTAACATTATGCTAAATGATGTATGATCAGGGTGCAGTTATTCTATACCACTTAGTAATTGTTTAGGAAACATTACCGTCAAAATATTTAGAAATATGTTCTTGTAATAGGATGGGATATGCTCAGTAAATTAGTAAATTTAACACAGAAAAAAATGCACCTTTGTCTATCAAATAAATAGTTTATTACATTTTTTAAATATATTATCAATGAGGCTATGGAAATTCTAAATTCATGCAAAGACTTGTCATCAAAGTTAAATAGAAATATTTAGCAAAGAACAATTATTATATACAATCATCAACAATTTTAATATCAGCAAATACAAGAAAAGGTATTCTTAAGAAAACTATAATGTTAAGTCACATATGGCATGTAGAAGAGTATTCTATCTACCAAATGCAATAGTATCTTCAGTCCATTTTGTGCGACTGTAGTTTTTAACAGGCAGTTTAGATACAATTTTCTTTCACAAAATAACTTCTGCACAGCAATAAATAGGATCAAAATAGTATTTAAATAGGTAACTTTTGATAACAGATGCAACATGTAATTTTGTTTAAATTATTTTACCTTCCCTGGATGTATCTTCAATAAAATATGAAGAAAAATAAATATTTTGCAATAAAAATGTATCTTGTAATGCATTTCAATAATTTAAAATTTTAATAATTTTGTTAATTAAAAATTTCAGAAACAATTTCAATGTCCATTTTATAATACATATAAATTTCAATCCTAAAAATCCATTTATTATATTCTAATACTCCCCAAAATCATCACAGAAATAGTTTGCATCCCTTTTAACAAATTATTCCAAAAATTTACTTTGAGCTTGAATATATAAGATATTGTTTCCTGTTAATATAGTTTTAAATCATATTATATTAGATTTACAATATTTTTATCACAGGCAATATATATCATACATCAAAATGTTTAAGCCAATGCAATTTCAGAGACTGATATTCTTCCTAACGGAAAATAAAATTATTTATAGTCATTTGTAACTATTTGCACAATTCCATAGGTAATACTTGCTGATGAAACAAGAGTTTCACCCATAAATACTCAAATTTGCAATGCTTGGAAATACTAAAATCTATGTTGCAAGCAAAATTACAACGTATTTACAAAACAAAAAGTTCCAAATTGTTATTAAATAAATCAAGCTAGATAAAAATTTTAAGTTGTTCAGGAAATATATCTTGATAAAATAATGACTACTTATAGAAGACAAAACATCACCACAAATCAATAGTTAGCAAATTTTGAATTAAATTCAAGTGTACCAATGATAGCTTACAAAATCATGAGTGCAATAAATAAATTTTATAATTTGTAAAGATAATATATTAATTAATTTTATAGAAAACTTTTTTTTTTCTAAAGCTAAAAGTGTGTGTGTGTGTGACATTCAGAGCAATCATTTATAAATTAGTTATCTTCAGTGTGCGAATGAAAATTGCAAAGGCTTAAGAACAAACTCAATTTATATACAAGAATGTGTTTAAATTAATGATCTCCAATGAGTATAAATATGCTGCTCTCTATGTATTATTTACATATACACATGTTTAATGAGATGATGGTATGATGACTTGAAGAAGTGAAGGTGTAAGTGAAAGTGAACAGTGACCAGGTAAAACATCAGCTCTAAGATCAGTCTTAACTCCTTTGGAGTATCGCACATTGGATAATCGTCCCGTTGTGTGACGTTTCACATGCTTGGCTAAGTGATCGCTGCGCATGAATTTTCGATTGCAGACAGCACAGACGAATTTCTTCTCTCCCGTATGTGTGCGCTTGTGACGAGACAGTTCATCAGATCGAGAGAATTTCCTATTGCAATTGTCCCATGTACATGCAAATGGTTTTTCACCTGGAATTAAAGAGAAAATATGTAAGGAATTGCTCTTCATCTAACAATATATTAATGTCATTATTTTACAGAAATGGTATTTTTATAAGGATAAAATCAGTATCTAAACTATTATTTTCCTTCCAGACAATGAACTTTCCCTGGTGTAAGTTAAACCCCTGTATGATCTGATCCTAACATGAAACTTTGAGAGGTGTGAGATGATACAGCAATTCTAATTTAAATAATTAAAATTTTACTTTTCAAATAAAGGTAAGAAAATTTTATTTTTCCATCCATAATCATGCAATGTCATGTGATACACCAAGTTTCATCAACAGCTGAGAAGTTCATGGACTAAAATAATTCAAAACTGCATTGATTTGACATGGAATAACTCATTACTAAAAGTTAATATAAATGAATTAGTATAAAGTTTATAGTGCAAAATGCAAACTCCAAAATTATTCTTTGAAGTATTTAATTTATGACTAGACCAATTAGACAGCCTTGTTTTTATAAAGGGTGCACAATTAGACAGTAACTCATTGTGTTGTATACTGAAAATGAAAATTAACCCACAAACAATAACTTTATGAAGTTGCCTTCTCACAACCCCCGAAAAGGTTAAAGAATTCCCAGATGTTTTAATCAATCAAGCTCTCATGAATTTCTGAAACAGTCAATGAGTGCAATATAAATCACCAAAGATTTTTGATTCATATATCAAAAGAAGACAATCGTAAGGCAAATCTGAATATCTAGCACCTACATATTCGAAAATTAAGCAACAAACCTAAATTGTGCATTGTTATAGTCTGTCATCCTTGCATAACTTCAATTTTCCAAGTCATTTTTTTAACTATTGCATTTTCAAATATCCAAACCAAAAAGGTAATAATGTTGTTTATTCCTAGTAATTTACTCAAAGACTTACTCTAATTAAGACAAGCAAACCACAACTTCTAAACCATACATAAAAATCACAATATATTTACCAGTGTGTGTTCGAAAATGAGCTTTCAAATGAGAACTTTTGAAGTAGGTCTTCATGCAGTTTGAGTAGGTACACTGGTAAGTCCTTTTTCTAGTGTCCATTGGGTTCTCATTGGTCTTTGATGTAGTAGCCAGAAGCAATGGAGCTGGAGCGATGAGTCTTTGCCTTTCCTTGATGGAACACGAAAGAACATTCGTGACAAGTGATGGTGAAGACGTCACTACCAGCTGCATGACAGATGAAGTGGATGTTGGGGTCGTCAAAACATTAGCAGATTGAGTCTGTGGCATATGAGTTAGTATGAGTGTCTGAGGCGATGTTGTTTGACACTGGTTTAAATGAGTCATTGTTGGAATGAGTACAGCAGAGGTAGAAATTTTAGGTGCAATCGCAACAGGCTTTGTCATTTGCGTAACGTAAGTACAGCTGCTGGGGAAACTGTCCATGGCTCTTATTGGCAGTACAGTGGCAACTGGGGTCATTTTGGTATACACAGTTGGAGCTGGATTTGATTTTTCAGTCTCTGGTGTCTGCTGTGCTTTTGCAGTGGGGATTTCACTGGTTGTAAGGTTGGTTATTGCAGAGGACAGCTTAATTTCTGCACAGGGCTTGCTTGAGGGTGCCTTGACAATCACCGAGACTGGCATGCCGGTAACAGGAGGAACTGGTGTAGGAGGTGGAGTATTTGTAAGTAACAACTGTGTTGGAGAAAAAATAAATGTATAAATTCCAATGAATCTAAGAATTACGGTTCAAATTGTTTAAATGTATTACATCAAAATTAAATTATTTTAATAATATATTATAAACAAGAACTGTTTCAGAAAAACAAGAAACCAGCCAAGGGAACTCAAGATTCGATGAACCATAGTGTCTTCGAATCTTAAGTTCTCTTAACTTCGAATTTTAAGTTCTTCACCTCATAATTGTCCATCTCTTTTGCAGATAGTTTGGAGTGCTACAAACTTCATAAGTGGTAAATGAACCCTTAAGTTACTTGCAAGTGGATTTACCAGATAAAGAGCATGTACCAAAGGACAAAGACAGGGAAACCAAATTAGACATTTTTCTCTAATATATAAACAACATACCCTTTTGGAAAATAGTATACTCTAAACAGTACCTTGTTCTAAATCTTGTTTCTAAGACATAAATTATTAAACTACTAAAATCATCCCAGAAACTAGATACAACTCGTATGAAGTCTCAAACATTTTTATAAAGCAAAATAGCATGAATTATGTTTGGCTTTTCATTCTATTGCCATTTTCTATGTGATAGCAGGTGTCAGCAGCTTAGAGTGGATTCTGAACCACTACAAACAGCCATTCATAGACTGGTATTTGAACCAAGGGTCAGACATGAATTTGGAATCACCTGTAGCATTAGAGAACAAAATATGGTTGACAGTGGTCAGACCTGAGGAACATGTGCCTGAGTTCTTGAGGAGACTCAAAATCTTAAGAAATTATAGGTTGATTCAACAGGTGGATGGCATTTCTTATGGTGCTGTGTTTGTGCCTCAATTTAACTTCACTTAAAGGCACTTTAACCATCTGTGGAGTCTACACCATATATCTGTTTTGCAACCTGCATGACCTTCGTGACTAATAGAATCTTTCAACCAATAGATGCGCTAATTTAAACAGGATGTGTGTAGTGGGGTAAAAAGAAATACTACACTTCTTGGAAATTTTGCGATGCTCGATTAGAAGAAAACTGACCAGATCTTGTTCTCGCCACATCGAAACATCACCAATATCTTGATGACAAGATATGTCATTAGCAAAATTTGTCGGATCGTGGAGGACAAAATATCTCGTCGAAACTACTTGGAGGGTTAAATGTGAAATGCATGGTCATTTCTGATAAGGTCAGGTGTTATGGCACAGTATCGAAAAAGGATCAGCATTTCTCTTAAGACACTACTCATCTATTATTTCAAGATAATTCTGCACTCACCCTTGCTAATTCCGATTCATGTGCAGGAGCTCTGGAGCTGATGTCTTCCATTTCATCCTCAGAATGGAAGGGGGTGAGATCAGCATGATGCCGCTGCTCTTGGGTTTCAGGCAGCTGAGTGAAGTACTGCCTAGATTGCTGGCCACTCATGTACAGCAATGTCTGCACAGCATCCAAATCTGGATGATCTAATGGTGAGTTGGGCCCACATGTCGAATGGTGATCCTATAACATTTTAATATAGAACATAAATACAAAGTAGCAAGGTGATTAAACATATTCTTAATAACCAATATACAGAGCAAGATCATAGTGATATGTTGTGTGTGACAGCAGTTCATTTTCAAAATTAAGTTCTGTATTCCAATTTAAGATGATCCCCAACTTATTTGATGACTAAAGTTCTAATTTTTATTAAAACCCCTCAGAGATTTTTTGTAAAAATGTTTAATTTCTTTTTTAAAAGTAAACTCTAAAACATAAATAAAAAGAGATTGTTGATCAAATAAAAATTACTTTTTGTTACTCTGAGGTTCATTTCATATATATAAAAATTGTTGAAAGATCAATTGGTATCATTCAAAATCTCAAGTGGGATTTTTGAAGTAAGTCTTTTGGAATGAATATATAATATTTAGCAAAAATCTTATGTAAAGTACTGAACACATTTCACTTATCTGAAATGCATAAAATTATAATCAATTTTCCATATTATATACTTAAATAATTTAGTCTTCGATATACATGTATTTAAGAAATTAATATTTAAAATTATAATTTTAAAAGGCTGATAGCAAATTTTCCTCAAAAATGCTAATTCTGTCTCCTCAAAATTTAAGAAAATTTTCTAGTTTTAAAATCACCCTTTCCTAATCAGTGGTATTTGGATTAAATCAGCAAAATAATCTGAATAATTGAAACTATTTTAAAATGGCTCATTTTTTTATATGAATTAATTTTCTGAATTGGAAACAGATCATATCAAACAATGCATTCTGTAAAATAAAATTCATTTTTTCATCATGGTCCCACAAAAATAGGAACTTCGATTTGAAATATTGAAAACATTTTTTTCATGATCATTAATTTTCAGAAAATTAAGAGCTAATAAATAATTAGAAAGAGTATAATTGGTTGAAAATGAAACTTCCCATTACTACAGAAAATAGCAATTTTCAGATAAGCATGATATAAAAGAGCCTTGTAAACATGCGATGTTTGATAAGATTACACTTCCACATATGGGATAAGAAACAGACTATTTTATCAGCTTTTTCTTATCTGGCACAATTCTAAGTTTATGAGGAGGTGGGTTTAGGGAGTGAAAATGTGAACTTTGGATGAGGGGGTACTCATCACTATAAAACCGAAGAAATCACTTCCAGAATGTTACTTTGTCCTTTGAACAGGGAAATGGACTCAGGAGAGGTATACACTGGTATTTTCTTTTAAGTTTCATTGCCAGACATTTTATATTGTATGTTACTGATGCTACATAAATTTAAACAGAATACAATTGAAAACAATGATTTTACTAAAGGCATTTTTGGAACTAGTTTCAATCTAACTGCTTTTTGGTCTCACTGTATATAATAATATTAGCATTTGTTCAGCAGATATAAAAATTGGAAAGGTAATTAATTTTATAACTGTTCAAAATGTATCTAACAAATGTATCAATAGAGTAAAAATGTTATTTCGTTTACTAACAAAAGCTGCTGCATATACACTAACAATTTCAAAAATGCAAAATTCAAAACCATAATTCACATTACTACATTTAAGCTACCAAATATTTTTAACAAAACTGAAATTAAATAGTTGTAAGATGTGAAGTTTTAAACACAATTAACATGCTTCGGTGCTTATTAAAATGTTTAACACTTCCTAGACATTTTTCTACACTTAAAATAAATTAGTTCATAAAAACTTACTCAAAAGCACAATTCACGCTCACATGCACATTAAAACATTTTAATTCCTAAGCATTTTACATAAACTAGAACAAGAGTTAATGCATATTATTTTAGGATTCTTAACTGAAAAATAAGTAAAAATGTATTCTGAAAAAGAAAGATTTAAACAAGCACAAGCTGAAAGAAAACAATTATTAACTGCCAAAAATAAGCGTCCAAAGAACAATCAAGGAAAATTACTTGAATAGATGTTGCAAAGTGCAGAAAGTTAACATTTAGCAAATATTTTAACAGTAAATATTTTTTAAAAGATCCAAAAAGAGAAATTAATATGAGCACATCAGAGAAAAAGGAAGCTAAGAATTCTCCAGACATCACTTCAGAAATTAAATATTACTGACTTATCTGTTTTTATTCCTTGCTCTGTGCTCTGCCATTTTTTATTATGACACAACACACAGCAAACTTTCGTGTACTGTTGTTACAAGCACAAAAGCAAGAGAACAGTACACACACTTTTATTCTCTACCATCACAATCACTCAAGACTAGTAAATCTAATTTTTTTCCGGTACTTACAGTTAATAAATACGGGGGTGTATAAGGCGGAGAAAACATAAGGTTAGCCATAGTTCTCGGTACATTCGTTAAATGCAAATGTTACTTAACGAAAAAGTTCTTTCCCGCTTTGCAGCAGACTTTTATTAACAAGAAAACCCGAAGCTTGTGTACAGAAGCAGATTTGAGATGACCATGTGGGCATGTCGCCCGCCAGCCAATCGCGCACCTGGGTGTTTCGAGGGCACGTCCCCGCTAGCCAATCAGCGACAGCTGTTCACGTGAAAGCTGCATGTTTGCGAAGGTACTGAACACGTGCTCACGGAATGACAGTTGCATGGGGCAACGCTGACAGCGAAGGAAAGACTGCATGGCGTTGCTCGTGGACCTAGGCTGAGATTCGATTCCGCGTTATAGGTTCGATCTCTGGGTTGTAAACAATGCGCGATATCCCTGCCCTACGTCCGTGGATAAATTTAGAATTTTTTTTTTATTATCCAATTTCGTGCTGCTTTTAACGACTGCGTTTCTATTCAACATATAATAACGAAACTCAAACCGAAACGGCATTTGTGGTTTTCCATTATTACACAGTGCACTAATTTACGCTTATGGAATCATTTATTTTTTTTTCCAGGCACGCATTCAAAAATTTAGGAGGGGCCCTAATCTTTCCTAGTTTTCTGTTTCAATCAAAAGGCCGAAATAGTACTCGAACATCAAACTTTCTTTTTAAATGCTTTCTGCTTCATGCATTTAACCTATGTGATAAGTGAAACTTCAATTCCGCTAACTAAATTAGCTTTCATTAGTGTATATTTTTGATTGTTTCTTAACATTTAATTACTTCGAAGGCTCGATGCATGGACCCTTCCTCTGAATATGTGTTTAGATAAATTTTGGCGAATAGACGAGAGATTTTTCCCGTCTTATATAATCCCTTTCCATTCAGAGTCAGCTAAATAATTTCTACGCTTGCTCTAGCAACTGAATACTATGAACATTTCGTTTTTCATTTATGTACTTAAAGCTTGAAATTACATCGATTAATTTCAGCATTCATTTTTGCAACACCATGAACAATTTGAACATGTCCCTGATTTTTACGAGTAAATTTGATGGAATTACATTGTATCTTATGCAAAGACGAGGGGCAGTTGTAGTGTCTTAACTATACTGGCATAGTTTAGAATTAAAAAAAAATGTCGTAAGTATTGTAAAGGGTAGGATTGAGAAAAAGAAAGGTTTCGAAAATTCGAATAAATCTGCAAATGGAATTATGCAAGGGCGGAGTAATAAATATGTTCTGTGAATCACTCGTATTGGCTTTTAATTAGAAATTCTAATTTAATAGAAAAAGATAAAGCTTTAAAAAAGAAATGCTCTAAATTTTAAATTAGAAACATTTGAGTTCGTACCGGAGTTGTAAATATAATGCTTGATAGGGTAAATTTAGAATTACGATGTATTTTATGGTTCTACATGCTGTATTAACGACTACGTTTAGGAGATTTCAGTATTTATTGATTTGAAATATAGACTTGAAGTTGAGAGTGACTCAACATTGAAATATATATATTTATATATTATCCTTACAACAAAGCATTGCAGAGCTAATTGTTAAAAAGCCTTCATCGTTTACATTAAGTTATATATTTTAATGTTTATATTATAATTTTGTTAATTAAGAGCCTTATCACTACTCCTTAACCCCCAAGGGATTGCAATGAGATATCTCACCCATCAAGATCTGATCAATTTTGCTAATGACGAGATATCTCGTCATCAAAATATTGTCGATTTTTTTCCTGATGAGATCAAGATCTGGTCAGTTTTTTCTAATGACAAGATATCTCGTTCATCAAGATCTAGTTACTTTTGCTAATTGCGAGATACCTCGTCGAGACAATCAGCAGGAGGGGTAACGTTTTATTTTCGAGGGGTTTCCTGGACTGAAAAGTTTGGGAACTGTGTCTTATAAAATTTGGGTACATGAATGAGTTCCGAATGCACATATTAAAAACGTAGGGCTGTAGCATTGTTATGCTACAACCCTACTACTACCTACCATGCTATACACCATGAATAGCTAACATGATTTTATGCTGGAACAATTATTGTTTGAATTTTGCTAAATTTAATACTTAAATCTTTTATTGAGCAACATATACAACGGCGGTTTGCAATCAGAACTAAAAAGACCTGCTATGAATTCAAATTTTTGAAGGAAATAAACATTTAAGGTATTGAAAAAAATTAAGAGATGTTTGGATATGATTCGTAAATTTAAATGAGCAATGTTAAAATCTGAAATTGCAACACATTAGATTTCGGAATTTAATAGGATAGGAATTAAGTATCCTACGATTTTTTGATAAGTAAAGATATATCATAGCAATAAATGAATTAATACATACATATTTTGCGAATAAGTAATATTTGACATTTTTGGACATATCTTTTAGAATTTAAACGAAGCTGAAACTTCGGTACAAAAAATTCAAACGATGCTGTATTATCAATGTAACAACACTAAACAATATAACACTTCTTTAAAAGGTTTTATTATTTTTACTACTTGCAAAGGTTAGGTTTTTTATTTACCAAATATTTTTCTTCGATTTATCAATTCGTGTGATATTTCTTTAAATCTATGTTTGCGATTATTGTAATTCATAGAATACGAGCAGCAACTAAAAAGTTCCAGATGAAAATTTCAATTGCACGCTAATCGTAGTTTTCAAAACTCAGATATACGATAGTTTAACAAATTTACAGCCTATAATGTAGCTTCTCCCAACATGTTTATATTTATCAACAGTAGTGTTAAACGAATATAAAAATCGATGAAGTGTGTTTATGATATTTCAACACACATTTAGCAGACTTGCATATTTTATTCTAAATATTGAATTTAAAATTTCTGCTATAGTAAAAATATTTTTTGCACAATTTTTTTTTCCTCTATGGGTGAATGATGGTTGTTTCGGTGAAATTGTTATTGATCTGGCCATTGTTATAACAATGCCATACAAAAATAAAATTGTTATAATAAATCAAATATTTTTATGTGATAATTGTGAATATTAAATTATAAAGTGCAATAAAAAATCTTTCATACAAATATGCCAAGTAGAAGTAAACCAAGTATTCCAATGAGTTTTGTGTCCTAGTCAAAAATATAAATACACATTTATTGAAATTAGATTAAAATAACTACTATTTTTAAAAATTTTCACCAAGCGAAATCAATTTATAAAATGTCACTCATTCTTCGAAAATTTTCACTTTTGATGTTTTAGCGAATTTTCAAACTCGTAGAAAAATGAAAGAAAGTTAAATCCGCTGTTTTTATTTCAATAATAGCAATTTGATAACAATTTGAATTGAATGATTGGATTTCTATTAAGAACCTTCCTCTTTTATTTGTTTACGATAGAAGTCGTTTTTAATTGATGTATCTTACACCACTCTCACGATGATTTTCAACCTGTGTATCGGGACTCACAGGTGTGCCTTACGGATGGTAAAACTACTTGAATTGAGAATGGTCTATTTCATTTCAACTGTTTAGTTTTGAACTTTTAACAAGTGTATACACGAATAATTTCAAGTAATACCTATATAATTAATTTTGAGTATTTTTTATTACAAAGTTTCTTAAATAGTTTCAAAAAGATTTTTTAAAAAGCCACTTTGGAGAAAAAAGGGTAAGTAGTAGTAATAGTTATTTTTTTCATCGAAGATCGTTGAGGTAACTAACTTAATTATCGTTTGTAACTAAGGAAACAGCAGGGAAAAATGATTCTTTCGAAACAGTTCCACTAAAATCAAAGTCTATTTTACAATTTTATAATCTAATTATGCGTATCTAGTGATTGCGAAGTGTAACAAGAATCTGCTTACTCAACGAACGTTTGCGAAATTTATCATCATTAAATGGAAAATGTTGATTTTAAATAAAAAGTAAAGAGCGATTATGTTGTTCTCAGAACAAGTTGAATGCACAATTGAGTTGGGTATTTGAAACTTACTACACTAGCAATATGTTGTTTCATTCGGATTTCAATCAAGTAGAGGAGAACTGAGGCTCCTAAAATTTATTATGGAACATTTTTGAGTGTCCTAGATTTCAAAATTTACACATTTTAAAGTAAACAATTCTTTATTTTTCAATTAATTAATAATTTTTGCAATTACTAATTTATTTTAATGAATTAAATTTCGACTATTAATTATTTTTATTTATAATGATGCAATTGAAGGCCAGATAGAACTAATAGTAGAACTGGATAGAATCGATAGATCAGCCGAACCGGCTGCTACGATTGGAAAGAAAATACAATTTGTAAATTTTGTTTTCTTTATCTACACACACAGCTAGTGATAGTTTCCTAAACTAACGTATAATTGTTTTTGATGTGATGAAGCATTATTATAGGCCGAAGATAGCCTGTAAAAAAGCCAGAACGGCCTCTTTTCCCGATATGCTTTTAATCCTTGGACAATTTTCAATTTTGCAAATTTTCTGATATTATTTAATATTTGCTCTCAAGTATGCCGACCATTCAGCCTTCAAATATGAGAGGCCTATTCTATAGCGGTTGTGTTTCTGCCCTGGAACGCGTTTCGGGAAAGCATTCGGAACGTGGCGCCAGATAACTTGTTTTTCGAATACGATTTCAGCTTCGCCAGTAACAATTCCAAAGAACGAATTCCAAATTGATATATCGTCGACTTGGAGCAGAAACTCATTAACTGAAGGAGACACTAAATGCTTATTTTCATGACGATGAGAAATGCATAGTGAAATTGTAATCTATTTAAGAGATACGTACCATTAAAATGTTTATTACCTTTATTTTTTTACCTAAAGACCAATAGCTGCTCACTAAAAGATTCCTTAATTCAGTTTATGAGTTTCTGCTCTCATGATAGTTAATTTTGCGACGCCAATTAGATTGAACAAAACATCGCCACAACGACATTAAACTACATTTTAAGGTAACCCCAATATGCATCAAACAAGAGCATTTGGGTAACGGAAGTAAAGTCTTCGCATTTCGTCTGGTTCATTTGTATTCTCAGAAAGTTCCTCCCATATCGCGCTTTTTTTTTCTTATCCACCAAAAAGGTCGATGTATCGAAGGTTTACAGAACCATCTTTTGAAAATAAACGATTCAGTCAATCCAGAAGCTTAAGAAAGTTAAACTTGCTTAAACTCTGCCAGTAAGTTCAGAACTTTCTTTTGGCCGCCGACATCAACCTTGCACCGAAGCCCAATAAAAACAACTCTTGAAAAGCCACTAAATCCTCCACAAGGGTGCTGTTACAGTTTGCATCCAGCAAAAACACACAAATCAAGTGTTTTTTTCTTCACACGTGTCTGCGGTGTGGTGAAGGAGATGCGTTATTTTGGTGTTTCAAGGTTGGCTTCCAATTAACCACGGAAAACAAATAATCTGCGATACATCCCCGCCGAATTCTCCAGCATCCCGTTGCTAGGTAACGGTTAACGAGATCCCTGAAGTAAAGAGCAGGAAGCACGAACCACACAGCATCTCTTGACTGCTTGTGATAAATGAGTTTATTTCTATCTCATAAGATGGGAGAGTTGTTATTAAAATGTGGTTTGGTATGCACATTACCGAGGCGCGTGTTTACCTAGAATTCAAATTACGCGTTCATTTCACAAGTCGTGTTTTTGGAAACGAAACGATCCGAAATTTGTCCTTTTCTGCGTCTGTGTGAAATTTATTTTTGAAGTGTCAGTGTTAAAGTAACAGGAGTGCAAAGATTAAAGAATTCATTATTTTTTTAGGCTAGGTAGGTAGGAAGTTAATTAACTTCGCACTGGAGCAACACAACGGGCTATTGACGATGGTCCGAGATCAATCCCGAAGGGAAAGATCGAGGATAATGCCTCGTAATTTTGAGTTACAGTCAGATGACGAGGTTTACCTGAGCTGGCACCCCACTCTCGAAACTTCGACACCACACCAACTTGAGAAGATTTGAGGCCATAACATATTTAACGTGCACCAGCCTCCAAGTATTCGGTGGTTTGGTTGAATTGAGTTTTGAAATTGCAACCCACCGCCGGTTGCTTATCCACTTCTCTACCCACTGGGCTACCGCGGCCCAATTCTATTTAAGACCTATTTAAAATTGCAAATGCAGTAAAAGTTTTAATTAATAACATAGGGAGGGACAAACAGCGCAGCAATAGTCGTATGCGCTTCCTTTTCTGAGCCTTGAAAATAAATTTGTTAGAACAAGAATATGTTGTGGCATAAACATAGCAAAATTATGGAAAGGGAATATTCAACAATTTGAGCTTCCAATTTTCTCAGTAAAAATACGCTGTTTTCATTTTAAGATTAACTTAATTTTCTGATTTCCAACAAGAATTATCAAAAAATAAATCTGATTTATCTTTGAAACGAGTAGGTACTTGTCCACTAAAGAATTTTGAAATTTATTTTAAACTGAAATATTGATGGAAATTTGAGAATATGTGTTGTAAAGTTTCCTGTTTTATAATGGAAAAGTACTTTTTATGGTTGAGGCCAACTCGGGAAGTTCTATAAAAACCGCTTGCTTGTAAACCTGAGAGGTTTAAATGAGAGGGCTGTCCTTGGCTCATGGGGTTTACCCTCTGCGCTAGCAACCTACGAGTTGTAGGGATTTCAGGTTGCATTTCTTCCTGGGTGTATTTCTCTCTTCTGTGTCAGTAAAACTTTCTTTGTGTGTGTGTCCATTACTTGACGTTGTCTTACGAAAATATGGCTCTTGCGCCATAAAAACTCAACCAACCATATTCAATTGTTGCCTTATTTACTTTCTAATTTTGTGTTTTAAAAATGCATTAACTTATCTTTTGATATAACAAGTATTTAAAAATTTGGAAATAAAAGTCAATGGCTCATTCTTGATCAATCTGAGGGCCTGATCTATCTTCTGCTCTCACATGAAACCATATCATGGTTTCACACACGCATATATCCGTTCTGTATCCTATAGTCTTCCCTAAAGGACTTCTAACCACTTTGGACCTATGAAGAATAGTCTTTCCTAGGATTCTTTTCACCAATTGATGTTTTCATTTAGTCTATAAGTGTGTGGAAAGCAATACTACATTTATGAAATTCTCGTGACGCTCAGGTGAAAATGTTGAAAACCGCCGTTTTGACGATGTCTGGAGTTTAATCTAATTGGCTTTGACCTATTAATTATCGTATATCAATTCGGAATTCGTTCTTTGGAATTTCTGTTGGCGAAGTGCTGAAATCGTATTCGAAAACCAAGCGAAGTGTCTTCACGTCTGGAATACGTATCGGAAGCACGTTCCACCACAAAAGCACTATCGCCATCTGCCCATTTAGCTTGACAGAAAAAGCCTCTCATAGAAAACACAGTAGCGCAAAAACTGGATCATATATCAGCATACAACGACGAATAAATAGCATGCTTTTGTTAGGAGCTTAATTTTGATGCTTTCCCTTTAACATTCTTACCTTGCAAAGAAAATAGTTTTACTGTTTATTTAAAGGGAGCATTTTTATTGCCATTTTATAACCCACAATCTTCAAGCTTGTTATGTGCTCTAGACTTATAGTTCCGACGTTGTTGACCTTCGTCTCTATTGTCCATATTTTCATGTGTCAACATGAATATGGTTCATCCACGTCCTTGCTGAGTAAGCAAGAACGCGTTAGCTCTATTTACTAACCTTCTACAAAGAACGTTTTCTGCTACGCGTAGCTACCATTTTATTCTTCTCCTTTCGACGTATCTGCAATGTAATAGCGGGGATTTATTTTCGCTGTGCGAATTCACTGAGAATTGGTTTTATAATCGGATGATTTCTAAATCGCGTGATGAATGACCGGCGCATCTGTATTCGTTTTTAGATTTACTTGTGTCATAATTTGCTCTGATGATCCGTTCCATGATTTAAAATACTTTCTTGGGTTTTTATTTCAATTCTAATGGTAGACGTTCCATTTTAATTTTCTCAAAACAACGGAGCAAAAAGTGTAAATATTTCCTAGCAAAGGCCATGAAATAAATATAAAAGAAATTGCGAGTATCATATTTTTGAAATAAAAATGTATTTACGCATTCTTTGGAAAATATGCTTAAACAGCAGTTACAGACAAAGCAAATTTTAAAATAAAACAGTAATTTTTTGACACAATGTATAAAATATAGTGGTTAATAAATGTTACTAAAAATTTTTCTCTAATATATTAAGAAAAATTTTAAATGTGGTTTTGACATTAATTATAGTTTGTAATTTTGAAAAATGTTCATTTAATGTCAAAAGATTTCAAATGTGGTTTTTATAGATACAGCTAATTTCAGTTCAGTCAGATGTCATCTCGACATATTTAATCATAAATAAAAATTTGAGAAAGAATATAGTTTTTGATGTGTAGTTTGATATAGTTATCTGATGTATAATTTGGCTACATAATTATTAACTGTCACTTGAAGATTGTGGGTTATAAAATAGCAATAAAATGCTCCCGTTAAATAAACGGTAAAACTATTTTCTTTGTAAGGTAAGAATATTACCTTGCAAAGATTTTTTGTCAAAAGTGTGATAATTTACTTTAACAGTACACGAAACTTTCAATTTTGAAACAAATTTGTATCATCAAAACTCAAACTCGACACAAAAGCGCAAATTTAAAACAATTCAAAATTTTACTCCACGAGGAAAGTAAAAATAAATTAAATACAAAACGTTAAACGAGTAGTCTAGATGATCAAAGTCCCTGATAACTAGAATAACGGGGATGTTATACTCTAACCTCTCTTAACAATAATCCAGAAAGAATGTTTTCACAAACAGGATTTCAACTGTTTTGTGTTTATTGTGCTTTAAATCAATATTCCGGACATTTCTAGTCACATGTGACTTGATTTCATTTGAACGGAGTGGACTTTACTTAGAAACGACTGTTTTCAAATCTTTGTTTTCGCAAATTCTGGAGTAGATAAAGCAGAGGAACAGATGACCTTAACTTCTTAGTTTGACCTCAAGATAATTTGAATGCTCGTGTCCATGTGTTGCAGATTGATTCAACCAATTATAACTATTTCAAAATGCGTTTTCTACACACTAATTAAATTATCGAAAAGTTTACTAGGTTATACTCAATCAATTTAATATTAATTGATAACGGAAAGCAGTGATTTCAAGCACTTAAATATCGCAATCAAATATTTAAGTAAAACATTTCAAAATGTTTTTGAAAATTCTTTTTATTGTGCTCGAGTCAGGAACGATTTTTACATTAAAAGTTCACAAATTGATTTGATTTAAAGACAGGTAGACATTTTAAAGATAGGTAGACATTTACTTAAAATTTCCATGAGAGGTATTTGCTGTGTCGGAACCTTCCTGTACTTATTCTGGATGTGATATTACCTGTCTTTTTTTTCTAACACGATTTCAGCACTTCGCCAATAAAAAATTCAAAAATTGGATTTCGATTTGATATATGATAGTTGATTAGTCAACGACAATTAGATTCAAGCTAAACGTCCCGGAAACATAAACTACATTTCAACGCAACCCCGATGTGTGAACATTTGGGTAGCGGAAGTAAATTTTTTTCGGATAGATATTTTTAGGATATTTCCTAAATAAAATTTAGAAATAAGATGAAAATTTGTCAGATGTTTTACCAGCGGAAGATCAGCGTTTTGTTGTTTTAGGAACAGTTTGAAGAATAGCAAATATTTGCGTTTTGATGCCGCAGTTGTTGAAAAATATTTAACTAAATTCCATGGGGTAGGTAGGTGAATTAATGTCACACTGGACCAACACAACGGACTAGTGATGACGGTCAGGGATCCATCCCAAAGGAAAGATCCGAGGACAACACAGTAATTTTGAACCAGTGTCAGATGGCGATTTCAACACCTGAGCTGGCGCCTTTCTCCATTCATCCACACCATCCAACCAAATGAGGACATTTGAGGTCACGATAGATTTAACGTGCACCAGTCCCAACGTACAAGACGGTCACTGGTTGGATCGAGTTTCAAACCCGTAACCCTCCTGTTGCTAATCCGTTGTGTTTAGTGGGAATGCGTCAAAAACTAGTAATTTTCACCCATTGATATATCTGGTGTATCGTGCTTCTTGCGGGACAAGAAGCAAGTGCGATATATCGAAACGATATAGTGACGACGGAGAAAAACTTGCTTATCCCTGGTGCTTCAAATTCCAAATTACGCACACAGCCACATTAATATTTTGGTGAAATTCAAAAATTATAGGCACATCTACACTTGCAGTTTATTATTAGTTGAGGTAGAGTTTTGCAGAGGAGTCGATAAGAGAAGAGTAAAAAAAAAAATCGTATTTGAAAAAAAGTCCGTTGTGTCCAAAAAGTGTGAGAAACTATGTTATAAGGAACCTAAAAATACCGCTCGATCGTTTTTTTTTATTGCTGGTAAAAAATAAAAAGGAACTTTCAAAAGTGCACCCGTTGGAAAAATGGAAAAGTTAGAAAACATTTTCTTAATATTTCAAACACGTATGGAAAGTGTAATTATGTCATCCGTAAGTAATGCCTACAAAACTGTACTCATTAAAAAAGAAAAACTGAGACACAAAAATCGCCTCCCAAGTAATATTAATCGTAATCCTCAAGCTGCATTAAAAGTAAAACATGTCTCAATATGCAATAGGTAACCATGTTAAGAAAAATAAACCTTTTAATTTACGATTTCATCTTTCTTTTTCATTTTTTTACAAACATGACAGCCATTTCGAAATGAAATTCAAGTGTTAAATGTGACACTTTTTTTTTAGACGGAGGGAGAACAATACTTCAAGTTTATTGATCTGTAACTGGAAAAAGCGTTTTAATATTATCGTGACAGCTTGTGCATTTATTTCGTAAGCTATTCCAAATATAAAACAAATGCTTCCTAAGTGCTATGTGCTCGCCAAATAAGAAACAATTCAGTTTCCCAACCCGTTGAATAACAAAAAAATTGCTATGTGGAAATTAGCTTTGTTAAATGAATTGCATTTTATGAGTAAAACTCTTCTAAAGTTTTCTAAGACGAAATTTTTTGGTTAAAGCGAGAACTTCTCTTAATAAGTAACCAAAATAATGGCCCTTGTCTTGTTATGTTAAGGGTTCGTGAAGAATTTGTTTCATTGAGAATGATGTCGGCAATAGCTTTTACACAAGAGCAAATATTTCGGAATGAAAAAGAAAGAGAATTTGTTGAATGGAAGTGCACAGAAACTGTAACGAGCTTTTCTCATTTGTTTCACAATAAATCACTCGGAAAGTAATATAGTTAAGATTTTTTATTTTGGAGATTTCAAAAAATTAAAAAAGGCCTATCACATTTTCAAAACTGATTTTCTTGTGTTATTTTTATTTATTAGACTACTGGTTGTACCGGGCCACGCGTTGCTGTGGTTCATCTGGTTAAATTGAAAAGAAAGATTGCCATTGTGCATTCATACCAAACGATAAGTTTGCATTTTTGCAATACTTTTCCCATGCTGGATGCTTTGGAAATGTTACACGTGGGGGATTCAATGAATTGCATGTCAAATGGCAATTTCAAAGCGGAATGAGCAGTTCTTCCACCTGGTATCAAAGTCGCAGCTATTCCGGACGACGCAAGTGCTAAGGCAATGTGATTTTGGGATCTGAATCAATTTAATTAGGAACGTTTTACCAGTTCCTCCTGGCGTTACATTTTTATTTATATAGCTAAGTAGACTAAAACATGCGCGTAATCGAATGTAACGTTGTGGTAAAATTTCAAGGCAATCGGTGAAAGATTTTGGGAGATTTTGCGTTAGGAACAAACGAACATTACATTTTTATTTATATAGATGTATTTAAAAGTATTACTTTAAAAGGGTTATAAAGGGAAACATTTTGGTTGTTCTAAGTATACGAATTACTGTACAAAGGTTGCTCCGCATTTATTTTAAAAATAAATTAGATTAAATAACATTAGTAAATTCCCTTTTTACTTTTGTATTATTGTTTGAGGGGTTTCATATGAACGTAGATATGTGAAAAAGTGAGAATATAGTTGAACAAAAAGTAATGTTCACAATGTTTCTCTTGATACTTAATAATAACAGATAACATAATTGAAATGAATTAATATTCATTTCAATTATTATATTACGTAATGAATGTTAATTTATAAAATATAAGTATTTGAAGAATTGAATAATTATTATTTTATTTGAAAAATGTAAAACGTATTTAGCATATTTATAATTTTTTTGTTTTGATATTTTTAACCCTCGGAACGTAACACTTCCATGCAATGTTTAAAATTTCGGTTTGTCTCTGATAAATTATATGCTTTTATGGACTTCAGATGTACCGTCGCGGAAATAAAACGAACCACCTCTCTTCATTCGAGCAATTTTAACTAGAGAAAATTCAAAGATGGCGTCGACAGCAAATAACGTCTTCTATAAATTCAAATGCATAAAATTTGCATAAGGTGTCGTCTTCATATTAAATTGAGCACCAACTTCATAATTTCCAATAGAAACCCCTATTTCGACTCGCAATTTCAAATCTATATCAAAATTTAACTTCAGATACCAAATTTCATGTCATTAGGTATGTCATGAAATGTCAAATTTAATTCAGATATGTCAATTTCATGTCATTAACGTTGTTTCGAAGTTATGAGTACAGAAAGATTGGATCTCCTAATGTTAAATCAGTTTCGCAGACTTTCAGGGATATCTTCCTAAATAAGATTTCTATAGCGCTGATATTTTGTTCCATGGTACTGTTAAGCAACCCAAACAAAATCCACATAATACTTTATTTTTAAAATAGTTTTTGATATGCAATAATAATTATTAAATTAATGTTTGAAAAAATAATGAATAGGAATCTTACTATATTTTGATGGGAATCGAGGTCATTCATTCCAAGTGTTAGTTTATGCGTTACATTAAATTTTTCTCATTTTGGCGATTTTAGGGGGCAACCAAAAGTTCAAAAACCGTCTGACAAACCTGAGGAATGTTTAAATTCTTGAAAAATGGTTGGAAATTTCATTTATGTAATCTAAAATACATTGCCTTTTACCAGGTATGTGTCGTATGGATGAACTCTACTAATCAATGATCAATTGAATGACTCACTCTATTCACTTTTTGGATGATCGGAATATCAGTTCGATTGCATTAAATAATTGTAGGTAGGATTTTTGGTTGCATACATGGAGACGGCGCTAATTAAATAAATTAACATTTATTAAGAGCACTAAAGACTTCAAAATTATACAAAACATCTATCAATACTTTCTCCGTTTCGAATTGTTTTCAGTTCCAGAAGCCTTCTTTTATCAGCATTTCAATCATGGTTACAATTCACAATATTATCGTTTGAGCTCGTATAATAAATATAATTCTCGTCTGCCCTTGCATAATAAATATAATAGCATAATTCTCGCATCGTTTTCACTTGCATAATAAATGTAATAATTCTCGGATCGTTTGCACGAGCTGACAAATACGTTTGAAATAGTGTTCAAATTTTTAAATTTGGGTAGCTATAACTACAGTTAATCCCGATCTATACGATTTTCAATGTGGAGATGATCCCTGAAATTGACAACAACTTTAACATTGAATATCTCCGGATATTAAGATAATAAAGTCAAGGAATTTCATATTTGGATTAATTTAACGATGAGGAATCTGATTAAGGCATCAAAACAGGATGTTTCCTTTGGAAAATTTTGTTGTTGGTGTAAATTTTTATATGAATACTGCCCCTTATGCAATTTTTTTTTTGCATTTGAATTTGTAGAGGACGTTATTCCCTATTGAATGACATCTTTGAATTTGATATACTACGAATGGTGCTCGAAATAAAGGGGATGGTTCGTTTTTTCCCGCGACTACAAATATCATTTATATATTATTTTAATAAGAAACTCTCTAACCAACTTTGAATTTTAAATCTAATCTAACCAGCTTTGAAACTTCTAACTAGCTCTTTAGAAAGTAATGAGAAACTGGTTGAAAATATAAATTCCTGCCCTGTTTGGAAAAGGCTTAAGAACATAGAAGCCTTGTTGCCAAATCCTTTTTATCTAATCATACCTCTCCAAAAGTTTTTCTTTTTCACCCCTTACCGAGTTCCTGGTGCGCCGTTCAGTATATCGCTAATCCTTACTTATCAAACTCACCCAATCTAAAGTAAACGAAATCAGTACGCTTCTGAGTTTTCTCTGGTGGGGGCAAAGTGTAGTTTTAAAGAATGCCGGATAAATCTCTGATATGAATTACACATTGTATAACTAACCATAAGTGTTATACTTGACTTTCAGCAACCACTTTATGTGCATATGCATACAGTGAAAAGTGAAAACGAAAACAGTTTTCACCAGAACTGAGAAACAGACAAGGAAATAATACACGTGACTATGAAGTAAGTCTCAAACAACTGCCGAGCACTTACATAAGTATCATTTCATGTTCACGAATAAAAAAAACAATATATCTATCTTTAACCCTCCAAGTGGTTTCGACAAGATATCAAGGTCTGACCAATTTTGTTAATGACAAGATATATTTTCAAGGATATTGCCGAATTTTTGAAGATGACGAGATAAAGATCTAGACAGTTTTTCTAGTGACGAGATATCTCGTCCATCTAGATCAATTCAGTTTTGCCAATGACAAAATGCCTCATTGAGACAACCACAAGGAGGGTTAACCAACCGAGGGGTTCACACGCATATATCCGTTCTGCAGCGTGCAATATTCCTTGCGGACTTCAATCCTGTTTTGACCATGTTGGAAATAAAATCTTTCCAAGATTCGTTCACTCAGTAGTTGGTTATTTAGTCACAACGCTGTTGTGGGGAAAAAGTAATACTACACCACCCGGAAATCTGGTAACTCTCAGAGGGTTAAATAGTAGATTTCGGATTCATTTCTTACAGTAACACTACACCACCCGGAAATCTGGTAACTCTCAGAGGGTTAAATAGTAGATTTCGGATTCATTTCCTGCGCAGAAACTACAGATCATTCAAGTTGTTTTGCTTGTACATGTTCTCTAGTGGGTCATTTTGGCAATTAGTTGGTGCAATTAAAATCCGAAATGTATTTGTCGAGGTGTTTTTTTTGCTT
Organism: Meta bourneti; assembly: GCA_933210815.1. Classification (NCBI taxonomy): domain Eukaryota; kingdom Metazoa; phylum Arthropoda; class Arachnida; order Araneae; family Tetragnathidae; genus Meta; species Meta bourneti. The sequence goes on from OW119928.1 coordinate 82,138,320, forward strand.
CACTTTTAATTTTTAAAAGAACGTGAGTTGTATATTAGGGATAACTGTTTCATTCAAAGTTAATTCCTCTACATATAAAATAATTTAATCCATAGTTTCTAGTCTAATTAGCCCTTCTGTAGGAAAAATGACAGCGATAAACTGAACCATCTACTTGGAATCAGATTTGATCCAGCCACTTTTCATTGGACCAAATGGATGTGTTTCACAAATTCTTCGAAAGGCTTCTATATGAATTCATACGTGTTCAGATGTCATCTTTCCATTGCAGTCAAAAGTATGAGAAAGCATTTTTAATTAACAACACAGTACTACAGTAGACTTGTAAGGATATTATAAATCAAGCCGACTTTTGACTTTAGTTTGTCACTCTGTGGTCGTTTTGGGCTGAATGAGAATTTAGACCAAAACCTACTACGGCTTAAAGTAGATTTCAAACCTCTACGAACATTTACACCAAGGCTGGGATTTGAACCCAGAGCCTGTTAAACCGAGAGGCCCAGCGCTAACCGCTCAGCTACTAAGATAAAAATAAAATAATAACAAGGGACCTTTACCTTACGCAAGCTGAATATTGTAGGCTCATTTCTAAGAAGTACACGGGGCACGGTGGCCTATTTGGAAGTTACGGATTATCAACCGGGGGTTGCGAGTTCGAAACTAGGTCCAACCAAATACCATCGTGTACACGAGGTCTGGTGCACATCAAATCTATCGTGGCTTCAAATGCCCTCACGTTGGCGGGATGTGGAGGTTTGGAGAGTGGGCTTCCAGCTCAGGCGTTGACCTCGTCATCTGACCATGGTTCAAAACGACGAGGTGTTGTCTGCGGATCTTTACCTTCGGGATTGATCCATGACCGTCTCCAATAGTCCGTTGTGTGGCTCCAGTGCGATGTTAATTAACTACCTACATAAGAAGTACGCTGAGGTGTGCATTTGCACGTCAACAGGAAAAAATAGGGGTGACCAACCAAAATAAAAAAAAACCTTTAGTAAATATAAATAAAATCGGTTTCGGCAATAGATAAAAATGTTTTGGAATTAAAATAGACTGCATTGTTACCAATAAACCGGCAGTAATGTAAGCAGTTGTGCAATTCAATAGTTTTAGGATTGCTTTGTGTTTCGATAATCCACATAGCACATATCTTCCCTAGGAACTCCTAGTGAATTCACAGGCTTCCCAAAAGCACCACTGAAATAAACGGGACACATTATGGCTCAGGGAGGATTCCGGTCGGACTACCTTAGGAATAGTTTCCCGGGAACTATAGGGGAAAGTTCCTCATAGGCACATCCTAGGGTAATCAATTCCTCAGAAGTCCCACCTGTACGATAATTACAAGGGAAGACCTGTTGAAATTTCTTTGGGAGACTTCAGATAAAGGCATAAATTACTACCAAAAGATATCAATTTTAGTGTTTGTGCAGATATTTTTTTACACTCCAATAGGTATTCATATTTTTAAAACAAAGAAATTTAATGGTCCTCTTACGAAAGCGGCTTTGAAGATAAAGTCTACTCAAAATACAATTTTAAAACATACGTTTCGCCTTGATTAATATTAGACTTCATGTCTTTATCACAAATTGTTTTTTAATTGAGAAAGTTTATTGTATAGTAAAGTGCAATATCAGTGTTAGTAAAGTGTATTTAGTTTCTGTGTATTGATTGGGCATTAAGTGTGTGAAAATTACCACAAAACATGACAACTGACACATGCTGAGGATTTGTCAGGGGTCAAGATTTCGTTGCAGTCTTCAGGGCAAAAATTACAAAATTACATTTGTTTTTTAAAAAAATAATTTCCGCAAATAGGAAATCTATGGGCATTTTATCTTCAATTTCATTTTTTCAAAAATTCTTTATCAAGGGTGATTTAATTTCTTATAAATTATCAAGAATAATTTGTCATGGTCTATTTTTTAAATAATCAAAAATTATTCATTAAAGGAGGTTTATTTTATAAAATTAAACAATAAAAAATAATTTTGTGAGCGAAATATCAAACTTTTTGAGAAAAGGCGGCTTGTTAAGGTTAGCAATTGGGCAGACAGGAACAGTCCAGCAAATTACGATTAAGATTTCTTCTCTTCATAGTAAACTTAAAATTTCAAGTTATTTTCTTTTGTCTTGAAACTTTATAATTCCACGTCAAACATTTTGTTACCCATGAAACCTTTCCCTTCTGATTCAGATTAAAGAATAATAGTGATTCAATATTTCCCGTTTTGATCAGAGAGGACATCGATTTTCCATGAAATGAACTCTTCAAGACAAGTCGAACCGGAATGAATACGTGATTGACTAAACGTAACGCAACCCATTCAGAGAAGGAAATTAAACCACAATATTCCTCTTTGTGAGACATTATTATGGTGTGACGTGTGAATCACCTGCTCCTGGCCCGAGTGAGGCGGGATGCGATTAGTGACGTCACGAGCGATACGTAATAGCTGATGTTTCATTTCTGCCCTTCACAGTGGGCTGGGACGAGTGACGAAACGAGATCACGTGCATCCTTTTGGAAGGAGGAATCGTCAAGTCGCTCTTGAAGGTCTGCGGCAGCGTGCGTGCTGTGAATAACAAAAATTTTGCGAATAAAACAGGTGGTAAGAATTCCATCGCTTCACAAAACAAAATCTTGCATCATACTTTGAAACATTTCCGATGGGATTAATTGTGAGTAATAACAACAATCGCACAAGGAATGACGATTCAAAATATTTAAGACACTAGGTAATGGTAATTAATTAACGTCGCACTGGAGCAACTCAGAGGGCTATTGGCGACGGTCCGGGATCAATCTCCAAGGGGAAAACCGCACCCCACTCTCCAAACTGCCACACCACACCAACATGAGGACATTACGTTGCTCTTCCAACCGGGCTACCACGGCCCCTAAGACGCTAGATATTATGACGTTTCATATTATCTATATTTTAACAATATAGTTGAAAATGTTGAAGATAATGTTTTTAACACTCCTGGTGGTTGTCTTGACGTGGTAATCTCGCCATTAGCAAAACTGACCAGATCTTGACGGACGAGATATCTTGTCATTAGAAGAAAACCATCCAAATCTTCATCTCGTCGTCATAAAAAAATCGGCAATACCTTGATGGCGATATGTCCCGTCATCAGCAAAGTGGGTTAGTTCTTGATGGACGAGATATCTCGTCGAAACCACTTGGAGGGTTAAAACATATTTTATCACTTTAGATCTCTATTGGGCTGTTTGTCGACTAATAGCCTAGAGACCGGAGATGTGAAAGAAACAGGAACATATTCAGAAAATAGTTACGGAGGGAGCCCAATCTTTTCTCCCATTTTTTTTATTTCAATCAAAAAGCCGTAGAAGAAAATGGACATTTGGCTTTGTGTTTTGACTGTTTTCAGATCTGTGTGATAAACGAAGAAACTGATTCAGTGTATATTTTTGATTGGTTTTTAACGTTTGAAGTGTTTAGGGTAGGGCTCGACGTTGGCCATTTCCTCTGAATACGTGCTCGATCACTCATGTCCAGGGAAATAGACAAAGGGATCTTTTCTCATCTCATCCAATCCCTTCCTATTCAGATGTCCCCTAGAACATAAATGGATTCATCGCTTGCTTCAGCCACCGAATACGAAATGAGCATTTCGTTTACAAATATATTTGACTATGAGTACGTTGATGTTAATTTTCGTAGCCATATGACGATGTCGACTGGTTCAATGAATAACAAGGCAGGTAAAAAATCTAGCTGGTGTGTATGTATACACTAGAAATCACGAAAATTGACTAGAATATCGATACTTTTTTATTAATTCAAAATATTGTCCAACTCCTTAGTTTTCAAACGATACCATGTTCTTGTAAATATTCGAAATAGTTTTCTCGCTTGATTTCCGAAGAACCGTTTTTGCAATACGATGCTTTGTTCAAACAGTGATAACTCAACAATGAATTGATCTATTGTAATTATTTTTGTATCATTATAATCTACGTATATAATACAGCCGATGCCTTGACCCTCAGTCAAAGTTATTGGTTAAGAAATAAATATTTAGTTGATTTTTAAATGTAAAAATTCCAGAAAAATCTTGATTTTTTAGACTTGTGAAAATTGTGACTAGAAATTGTGAAAAAATCACCCTATCAACTTAATTGAGGGTCAAAACACATAAATAATATTAGGAATAGTTTCCGATAGGAATTATCTTTCTGAACAAATTAGAATGTTTGATATCACTTCAAAAAACAAGCCAATTAGCTAATTATATCTAAATTAGATAGTTAATGATTAGAGTAATCTGAATTTTTCACACTGAGATGAGTTTAGGCACAAACCAATGACTTATTGTAAAAAAATTGGATTTTTAAAGTCAATATTAAAAAAATCTTATATATAGTGTATAGTTACACTTAACAAAAATTCACCGAAAAGCAAATAAACATAATACGTTGACTAGTCTACCTGAATAGCGCTTTTCTGAAAGCAAAAGGGCTTAAAAATTTATCTAATGTCTCAATCTTTTATCTGCTAGATATTTTAATTCGCAGAGCGCACGAGTAGCACAACTGAAAGGAGTCGATAATTTAATTTGATTCATTGCCAGAGCTACGCGGCTAATTTTCATGCGTGGACTGATGCCACCACTTGACTAATCCCAGACCTGTCTACGGTTTTGCTATTTATGGCTTCAATAAAACTTCCATTTGTATCAATTAAGAAGGTAGGTAGATATTTTAATTAACGTCATACTGGAGCAACACAACGGGCTATTGAGGGCGGTTTCGGGATCGAACCTGAAGGGAAAGATCGAGGACAACACCACTTAATTTTGAACCACGGTCAGATGACGAGATCACACCTGAGCTGGCACCCTACTCTCCGAACTTCCACGCCAACGTGAGGACATTTGAGACCAGGATAGATTTAACGTTCACCAACCCCAGTCTTTGATTGGATTGGAACTCGCAACCCTCCGATTGCTAATCCGTTACTCTTACAACCCGGCTACCGCAGCCCGTATCAATTAAGAAAACTACATAATTTATTTTGTAACATCATTAAAATTTCGGGTAGGGGTCCCGAAGCCGCCTCTGAATACTTCCCTGTTAGATACCATAGCTCGAAGTAAATATGAAACTTCTTGAATGTAATATGCAGTTTCTGTTTTTCCTAAGTTTAAAAAGTTATAGATCTTTCTCTGTTTTTGTAATTATAAGGAAATACAAGTGTGCAAAGGAAAAGAGAAAATGCATTTGCACAATTTAAACATTGAGTTCTTGAGATACATATTTTTACGTATCATGAGGGATGCGTTACCCAAACTTACTGGGGCATGAGGTACACATGCAGAGGGTGGGAAATAATCCTGATAGGAACAAGAGCTCCAAAATTACTTCAGCGATCAAAACAAATTAATTTCGTTTTGCATATATTTAATGACAATGTTTCTCTCCTAATTCATCTTTGTTTCATCTAATAAGTGAAGGATCATTCACTAGACACCTTCCCTTATATAAAAAATATTCTAGAGTACATACATATGTTTGAAGGGGGCGTAGTCTAGGGGTAAAAACGTCCTGGTGGTGTATCGACGAGGTACCCCGTCATTTGCAAAACTGACTAGGTCTTGCTGGAGAGATATCTCACTATAAACTGAAGAAAGCTGACAAGATCTTAATATCGTGTCATGAGCAAAATTGGTCAGTTCTTGATGGACGAAATATCTCGTCGAAACCATTTGGAGGAGAGTATTTGTATTACAGTCTAGAGTACTTTAATAGAAGAGCGCGTAGTCTAGGGGCCGAAAACCTTGTGGTGGTTGTCCCGACGATGTATCTCGTCATAAACAAAACTGACCAGATCTTGATGGATGGGATATCTCGTCATTAGACGAAAGCTTACCAGATCTTGATCTCGTCACCATAAAAATATCGGCAATATCTCGATGACGAGATATCGCGTCATTAGCAAAATTAGTCAGATCTTGATGGACAAGAAATATCTCTCCGAAACAACTTGGAGGGTTAAAACATAAAAATGTAATAAAAAAATACTTTTTAATTTCTTAACCCTCCTGGCGGTTGTCTCGACGATGAGGTATCTAGTCATTAGTAAAACTGTTCAGATCTTGACAGACGAGATATCTCGTTATTAGAAAAAACCGACTATATATTGATCGTGTCATAAAAAATCGGTAATATCTCGATAACGAGATATCTCGTCATTAGCAAAACTGACTAGATCTTGATGGATGAGATATCTCTTCGAAACCATTTGGATGGTTAATAGTATTCGCTTTCGTGGAGAATTAATTTGGCATATATATGGGTCATAGATTCTTTTCTCTATGTTTAGCTCCATTTCCGCCATAAAAACAAGAACCTAATGTAGTTCTGTTTTCTCTTTTATCGCATTTTTGTCCTCTAAAGAAGGGGATAGTTATTGTCTCACAAGATGTGTTGGTTTTGCGTTTTAATTATATGCTCAGCTAATGTGAGAATAATCAGGACAATGGCCTCAAAGTTGCTTGCACCTAGAGGCTCAAAACTACTTGATCCCGTCACGGCATCAAGTCTAGAAGCCTCTGTCCAGAAATAGATGGCAGTGATATGAAAAATTCGTACCATATTGATAAATAAGGGTGTAGATATGTCAGACCGAGTCAAAGTTAGATTATGTCAGTCTGTTAGAAGTAATTATCATTTCGTATATGAATCTACCAAGTCTTCAAATATAACTTGGATCAATTGTGTGACGTTTACAATCAATTTTGTAATTTATTTTGCTAATGTTGAATCAATATATTTGAGACTCTCCTCCTCCCAACTCACCGAAAGGTTTAGAGTTTTTCATGGGAGGAGGGAGATGGATTCCCACTGTGCACGAAAGAGGACAAGGGAAACTCAACCCCCCCAGACAGATTTATTAATTTCGAAAACTTGTAAAAATACAAGGGCAAACAAGGCCAAACACAAAACAACAAAAAGAACAACAAAAGATTTAAAAGAACATACAAAAATACAAAGGAACGCAAAAAATACCAACTACACAAACCAACCGGAGTCGAACAATAAAAGAGGTGTAGATAAAGTGTTCGACTTCGGAAAAAAGCACCGAGCAAGGAAGAAAAGAAGGCTTATAAGAGGCGCCTGGTAATTAGAGGAATCAATATATTATATTATTAAAAACGGAAAAACACAATTTTTCAAAGATGACAATTGAAAAGGTGTTATATCCTTCAATTTTTGTTACCAAAATCATCGCCCAATTTAAAGGCGTCAAATCGTTTAAAATTACACATTTTACTTTTAACAAGTCAAACTTTTCCCCAACCTGAGGTCGGTAGATAGTTGTATTTTCCAGTACCGATTATCAAGTCCATAACCACATGCAATTTATATCACTCTTGCACTCAGCCAACAATACTATCTGAAGTCTGATACATTGTATATACACTTCGCCACACCCCATCTTTCTTTTGAAATTATTCTGTAATATCTGTTCTCAAAGTGAAACAAACAGAATGCCTTTCAATTGCACAATCGGAATGCCTTTTGATAAGAATGGGACGATAAAAATAGCTAGTCTAGATGTCACAAGAGCGCACACTGTTGAATATTTCTTCTTTGTTCTTGTTCTCTGATATTAACGAGGTTTTACTCTGAAGTATTGAGGGATAAAAACAATTGCTTGCTGTGGTTCCAAATAAGATGAAGATTCTTGTGCTCTGTGGAAAGATCTAGAAATATATAGAGGAATTTGTGTTTTACTATATAAGGCTTAGATTAAGAATAAAGAACAGTAGTTTTTGTTGAAGATGTAACGGGGATAGAACCAATATTCTGAATTTTTGTGGTTTCGAAACCTTATATACAAGTAGACGCTTCCATTTGGCAGCAAAAATATCGGGAAATAGAACAATAGCAATTGTCTTCTTTTCCTCGGCAAGTTTCCAAACAAAGGAACGATATTGAACACTTCTTGAACAAAGAATATGATTCGTCGAGGCAGCATAAAAAATGTGCGAGTACGTGTATGTTAGAAAACAAAATATACATGACGAGTACCAATTCAATGTATGAGCACACTGGGCAATTGCCGAAAGCCCATCGGTTCAAGGGTTCCTTTGCATCAAAACTGTTGTCATTATTAGTTTAAAAATTCACTCAAAAAATAATTGTTTCCACTTCCAAAATGCAGTCGTGCGTTCGGGATTCGGTGGTTTTCCCACTGCGCTAACGTGCGAGTTGTAACCGGCCGAGATTAGCTTTCTCCTTGGGTGCATTTCTATCTTCTGCCAGTAAAACTTTCCTTGTGTGAGTGTATGTTCATTACTTGATGTTGTCTGTCGTGTGTTTGGCGTAGCATGGCCAAATATGGCCCCTTGCGCCATAAAACCCAACCAACCTACCGTCCAAAATGCAGTCTAAAAATTACGTTTACATTTTTCCGAATGCTCCTATTACCGCATGAAAAACTAGGCTTTTGGGGATCAGGGACAAATAAGACTGATTCCACTTCGTCAAAAACAAAATTTACGTATACACAAGGTGTTTGGAAAATATTTGGCTAAATTATAAAAGGTGGATAAACATTTTTTTTTTCAAAACATTTGTCGGGAAATGTTGCATTTAGGTGGCAGAGAACGCTGTTTAGGTCAGTCGATAACATCGTTTATGAGGCTTAAAGCGTCATTAGGTAGGTAATTAACGTCACACTGGAGCAACACAACCGGGCTGCAACACTCTATAGGCGACGATCCACGATCGATCCCGAAGGGAAAGATCCAAGGTAGGTAGGTGGGTATTTTAATTAACGTCGCACTGGAGCAACACGACGGACTATTGGAAAGATCCAAGGACAACGCCTCGTAATTTTGAACTCGGTCAAATGACGAAGTCAACACCTGAGTTAGCACCCACTCTCCAAACTTACACAGCACTCCAATGTGAGGACATGGTAGATTTAACGTGCACAAGCCCCGTGTACACGATGGTCTTTGACTGGACCTAGTTTCGAACTCGCAACCACCGTCCGATTGCTAATCCGTTGCTCTTCCAACTTGGCTGCTCGGTTGCTCTTCCAACCGCGCCCACCTTTTTCAATAGGGGATGAATGACATAGGTTTCACAAAGGTGAAACGTTCCCAGAAAAGTTACCACTTTGAAGCCAAAGCCAGAATAGACCGTATTGTCACTTAAGGCATACTTGCACAGATTCCACCTGATTCAGATGTCTTATTGGATTAAGGAACAGAGACCTTGGAGTAAATATTGCTCTTGTGTACTGGAGAGAACTGATCCAGCGAAAGACCGTAGTCTACACGGGGGCTGGTGAAGTTAAATCTGTCGTGGCCTCAAATGTCCTCACGTTGGCGTGTTGTGGAAGTTTGTAGAGTGAAGTGCCAGCAGAGGTGTTCATCTCGTCATCTGACCGCGATTCAAAATTACGAAGTATTGTCCTCGGATCTTTCCCTTCGAGGTTGATCCCGGACCATCGCCAACATCCCGCTCCAGTGAGACGTTAATTAACCAACTAACCTAACCCTTTTTATGAACATTGCTTTTCATGTTTTAGAAGACAGTGATGTTGGTGATAATGTACCTTACTCATGCACCAAAATCTAATGAAATGTAATAAATATTTCTAAAATGCTGCTATTTAGACACCCAGGGCTACAGTCTTTGTCACTTCCCTCTAGGTACGCCACTGATGTATCCCACTTCCTTGAAATAACCTTTAACTCCAGTGGGCGTAAATTCAATTACCTACCCAACTCCTTGAAATGGCAAAGACCAATGTATATAAATATTTCCGTGTACCACTGCTCTGCGGTATTTCCTTGCCAATGCTATTCGAAAAAAGATGCTATTTATATTTACGCTGGTTCATAAATAGAGTATCATATATTGAAAGCTGATGCTATATTCTTATCTAGCGTAACAATTTTTTCTTCTATCGATGACGCATTTGACTACGCTGAAGATAGTTTTGGAGTTTGGAACGTCACATCATGGGAAAGAGTAGATCAGATGATTCATTTTCGGGGGAAGAACACAATTTAGATCAACATAAGAGAAGAGTTGTTTTCTCTGAACATGTCACAATCGTACCATTTGTTTGCGAAAATTTCATGATTCTAATTTTGTATGTTTCCGGATGTGAAAACTAACAGGTTTGGAACTTTTATCTCGAAGCAACCAGTGACGTATGGTCCATGTGTGTCCTGATAAGAAAATTTAAATTCATTACGACTGAATCGATGTAGCAAAAACGACGATTTTCTCCCCCAAATCTGAATGAACCGTCGATTTCCATTCTTAACGTCTTTCATTTTCACACCAAGCCAATAAAGAAAGCTTCCCCGATCATTTAAGGTTGCGAGTTCAAATCCAACCAAAGACCGTCCTGTATAAAGGGGACTGGGGCACGTTAAATCTGTCGTGGCCTCAAATGTCCTAAGTTGGCGTGGTGTGGAAGTTTGGAGAGTGGGGTGCCAGCTCAGGTGCGACCTCATCATCTGACCGTGGTTCAAAATTACGTGGTATAGATCCCGATCATTTAAGCTCATAATTGTTTCTTACTATGATTGGTTAACCCTTCTGGTGGTGCCTCAATGAGGTACCCAGATTTTGATGGACGAGATATCTCGTTATTAGCATAACTGACCAGATCTAGATAGACGAAATATCTCGTCATTAGAAAAGAAACCGACCAGATCTGGATCTCGTCATCATAAAATTATCAGCAATATCTTAATGACGAGATATCTCGTCACTAGCAAATTTAGTATGATCTTGATGGACGAGATATCTCGTCGAAACCACTTGGACGATTAATGATGTTTGTCACGCTCTGTAACATAGTAGATCGATTGATGCTTAAAGCAAAAAAAACGACGACACAACCCAAAATACAATTAATCTTTTTAAAACACAAGGAATTGACAGAATTAATCAGGGATTTGTGTCCCTACTGCAAAAGCAAAATAATAACCGTCTTAAAAACAGAGTGCCAAAATGAAGCGCCAATTAGAATGGCAGTAAACTATCATTGGTCAATAATAAAAACTATCTGTACATTATAATGTGACTTTGCGTGAAAGCAAGGCTCATCGTGGTTGATTTAAGCTGTCAAACAATGCCAGAAGTCTGGAGGCCTCTGTCCAGAAAGATATATTTGTGATGTGAAAAAAATCTCCATCATAAGCATTATTAACCATCCATCAAGATTTAACAAAAATTTCGCTAATGACGAGATATCTCGTCATCAAGGTATTGCTGATATTTGATGATGACGGGATAGTTTCAGTTTTTGTTTTGATGATGATGAGATCATTTTTCTTCCAATGACGAAATATCTCGTCAATCAAGATCTGGTCAGTTTCGCAAATGATGAGATACTTCGTGGCGACAACCACCAGGAGGGTTAAAGAAGGGTGTAGATATGCCACCCCTTCTTCAGTTCCAAGTAGAGACTATGGCTGTTGCCATCACTACCTCTTGATCTTTTTTTCAAACTTTGGGCTGAAAATGATTTGTATTGTATTGTCTTTGCGCAAAAGAAACAACTGTGAATGGAGTTGATTTATCACTTATAAGGCTGTCTAAAGCTGAACATTAGATTTATTTTTTTACTTTCTATCCTATTTCGGCCTCTCCAATCATTAACGTTACGCTATTCTACTAGAAACAACTGAGATCAATGGTGGAAGCATTCTCTTTGTGTGTGTATTGGGGAAATGTTTGCAAATGATAATATCCAGTGTCCTACAGCCAGTAAAACGACAGATATGGCTCAAAGAATACAAAATCAATTTCAGGATATGTTCTTATACAACCAATTAGGACAATAGAGGTAGATAGGTAGTTGAATTAACCTCGCACTGTAGCAACACAATGGAGTATTGGCGACGTCCGGGATCAAGTACCAAAATGAAAGAACCGAGGACAACACCTCGTAATTTTGAACCACAGTTCAGACGACGAGGTCGACAAATGAGCTGGCACCCTAATCTCCAAACGTCCACAAAACGGGTGTTTAATTAACGTCACACTGGAGCAACACAACCGGCTATTGGCGACGGTCCAGGATCAAACCCGAAGAGGAAGATCTGAGGACAACACCTCGTAATTTTGAACCACGGTCAGATGACGAGGTGACACTTGAGCTGGCCCCCCACTCTCCAAACTTCCACACCACGCCAATGTGAGGACATTTGAGGCCACGGCAGTCTTAAAGTACACAAGTCCCCACGTACACGACGGTCTTTAGTTGGATCCAGTTTCGAACTCGAAACCCTGCGATTGCTAATCCATTACTCTATCAATTAATCTACCGCGGCCCCCCAAAGTCATAGAAAATGTTTTCATCTGTTACGATATTTCTGTGATAGGACAGTCTACCATGTTTAAGGTATTCTATTGTTAAGGGCAGTTGTAGGCCCGTTGGAAGAGCAACGGATTAGTAACCAAAGGGTTACGAGTTCGAAACTAGGTTCAGCCAAAGACCGTCGGTGACTTCGTGCACGTTAAATCTACCGTAGCCTCAAATGTCCTCACACTGGCGTGGTGTGGAAGTTTGCAGAATGAGGTGCTAACTCAGGTGTTGACTTCGTCATCTGACCGTGTTTCAAAATTGCGAGATTTTGTCCTCGGATCTTTTCTTTAGGGATTGATCCCGGACTGTTGCCAATAGCCCATTGTGTTGCTGCAGTGTGACGTTAATTAACTACCTACCTACTTCTATCGTTAATTTTTCAGTCGTAAATTTTAAAATGCGGCTAAAAGCAGTGGCATGGAATTTATTTCACCTAATGGAATCAGTTTAGAGCAGGGGTTCCCAACTGTGGAACGCGTACCACTGGTGGTACGCGAGAGCATTTGGGGTGGTACGCGGAAGGGTTCAATAATAATACAAACCAAACGTACTGGATTAAATCTTAATGAATGTTTCATAGAACTAATCAGTGACAGTACAATGAAAGACTCTCAAGGAGAAAAGTCTCGTTTCTTTCTGGATGTCTACAAGAAATGAGTCTCCTGCTCTTTTTAGTCAAGCACTAACATTTCTAACTCCATTTGTAACAACGTATTTATGTGACCGTGGGTTTTCAGAGCTGATGTATGTGAAAACAAGTACAGGAATAGACTGCGTGGAAAAAGATTTAAGATTAAAGATAAACACTATTGAACCTGACATAGAAGCTGTGATAAGAAATAAGCATAAACAACAGCAAGTTCCTCATTAAGCCTCCTGATAAAGACATTTCAGTGTTGGGAAATTATATTTGCCATTTGCTAATAACAATTACATATAAATAGCTTTTTCTAGTTTTATGGATTTATTTTCTGTATTTTGTTTTATTTATATTTAAATACATTTTGTAAAGTTATTCATATGTGTATAGAATTTATTTGGGCCCCCTCAAAATTTATAACATAACCAGTGGTACGCCAAGCCCCTACAAAATTCTCAGGTGATACTCAAGTATAAAAGGTTTGGGAATCACTGGTTTAGAGGAACGATTGTTTCAATAGGTATTTCTGTTCAAAGAAAATTTTTTTTTCGAGTTCCTTATTTAAAGAATTATATGTTATTAATTTCAAATTAATTTTTTGTAGATAAATTTCAAATACACAAACCAAAGTTTTAATGTTCTTGAAACATACCCTATCCATTTTACTCAAACAAGTTGAGGACTACAAAATTTTTCAAATCCAACTTATAACCAGTTTGACCCTCCAAGTACTACTTGGCGAGAATGGGGCAGTATCTGCGTTACACCCAGGGCACCATTAAAGGCGTTGTCACATCGCATTCATCTTGAACTGCTGGGGCATGCCTTCCCGGAGAACTTTGGGGTATCTGGATTGTATTTACGAGCCGTCTTGAAAAAACTAGGAAACTTCAAGCAGATACCCCCATTCCTGCACTCGTAAGCAAGCGCTTCAGTCAACCTTGTTTCTGTAAAACATCTTAAACCGTTCGGTCACTGGTGGGGCAAGGACTATCGAATAAGGAAATCTATTGTAAAGTTCGGGAAACATTTCTCCCTCAAAAAGACTATATCAGTATCATGATGACTACTTTCTCAACCCCTTCCAAAGAAAAATTTTGGACGCGAAAATAGTTTTGGTTGATTGGCAAAAATTTTCTCACTTTTCAGAGAATAGCAAAATAGACTCTTATTACTGCTTTTTAATATTTTGTCGAAATTTTTTTTATCTAACACTGGTATTGTATGAAATTATGAGAATGGTAACAATTCATTTATGAGATGTATTTTTTGTCTAAGCTAAACATAGATGACGGTAGTGTTTCTGCGTCGATACGTGTTTCCAGTACGTGTTCTGAACATGACGTAAGTTGGCTTTCTTTTCGAATACGATTTCAGTATTTCGCAAATAAAAATTCTAAAGAATAAATTCCGAATAGTGTTTATAGTATATTCGTCATCCGACCGTGATTCAAAATTACGAGGTGTTGTCCTCGGATCTTTCTCTTCGGTATTGATCCCGGACCGTCACCAATAGCACTTTGTGCTGCTTCAGTGTGACGTTAATAAATTAAACCCCAGATGTTGCCAGAATGGTGATAAACTACATTTTAGTATTTGTCTCATATAAGACAAACCGAAGGCAGTTCATATCTCAAAAAATAGTCTATTTATTTGCGTTCAAAGTTTAAATGATAAAATATATCCTTTGGAGTAAAGAAAAAGCTACGCCAGTTAGTAACACAGCATGCTGCTAAATTTAGAACAGTATTACTGGGAAGTCATTTCACTAAAACATTCGGAACAACCGATAAAAACATTAGCCAAAGAATTATTCCAATTATTACATTCAAGAACACGTTACTCTTGTTTCGAGAGCAATTAAAATACGAATGGTGTTATTTAGTTTGTGTGCTGTTATTTGTGTTTCATTGTTAGACCGCGTTAAGTGTGTTCTGATAAATATAGCACACATTCTATTATAAAAGATACGTGTCGCATAATAACGAGCGATTAATTCGTCTGACTGCAGATTTACGTGTTATGGTTCAAGGAAGAAGTGAAAAATGAGTATTGGTCACGACCTGATCTCGTTTGTAAAACAAATTATATAGAGAAAAAGACGTGGAATTATTTTCCCTTAAAGAAGAAAGCTAAATTTTGCTGCGATGAGACTTCATTTTTCTTCTCTATGCCTGAAACTAATACGTTATTTGTAACAATTAATTCAATAAAGGTAATTAGTTTAGAACTTAAAAATAATATCCATGCTCTTTTGCTACGTATTTCGTTGTCGAATTGCAGACAATATTCTTTTATTTCTTGTCACCCATTTATCCTATGTTTGTGTATTTTTATAATGAGGGAGATTTGGTACAGGATGAATTCATTAGATTTTTATGACACTTTTTGTACGAAAATTATCCTTTGAAAAATTTATTTATTTAAAATCAAGACCCTTTACAATTCTTCAATGTTGCGGACGAAAATCACGAACTGACAGTTCTTTTAAGGTATACTTGGCTGACTAGATGCACAACTGCGGAAAAAAAATCGCCCATTACTTGCGAAAAACCCCCATTTACTTGCGTATTGGTCATAGTAGAGCAAATTCAATCTCTGCATCCCTTGTAGTGGATGTATTACACTTGGCCTATTGTTATTTATACTTTATTTTAACCCTCCAAGTTGTTTCGACGAGATATCTCGTCCAGATCTGGTGAATTTTGCTAATAAGGTAATTATTAGCGACGAGACAAGATGTCTCGTCGCGACAAAACTGGCCTATTACTCCAAGGGAACGAAGATCAAGTAGCCAAAACAAATTGTTCCTTGCCTAAAACTGGCGACAGTTAGGAACAGGCTTTTGCATCAGATTGGCCACCACAGGGCAGTCTTCGACACGAAGATAAACCACAAGGAGGTTTAAAATACTTTCTGGTCTCCTTTATCATCCCATTTTTACACGAGTAGAACGCGACTGCTATTAATCCTAAGATCTGGGAACCATCTTTGTAGCAGTCCGACTTAACCACCCGATCAAGACATACCATATCAAGTAATATACATACACAATGATTTTACTGACACTGATGAGAGAGAAATACAATCAGGGAGGAATGCACCTGACAGGAATCGAATCAGCGCCCACTACAACTGGAAGGTTGCTGTCCCAGTGGATATACCCACTGAGCCACGACTGCCCCAACCTAAATCTAATGTTCGAAAACCTAATTTTAAGATTTGTAGGTGATTTTACAAAATAGTTTGATTCTTTTGCGAGGTAGGTATGTATGTTAATTAACGTCCCACTGAGCAACACAATGGGTGACGGTCCGGGATGAATTCCAAAGGGAAAGATCGAGGACAACACCAGGTAATTTTGAACCACGGTCAGATGACGAGGCGAAGACCTGAGGTGGCCCTCCACTCTCCAACGTGAGGACATTTGAGGCCACGATAGATTTAACGTTCACCAGTCCCATTTGTACACGACGGTGTTTAACTTTAAACCGGGCCACCTTCCGAAAAGAAATCCTGGTTGCGCCGCCGACTGCTATCCTAAAAAAGGGGGTCGCAATGGAATAATTGAGGCTCCGTTTCTCCACACAAGTAGATAAGAAACGTCTGGCAGGCTTATTTACCATTCCTTTTGTCGCCTTTCGCGAAAACGTAAACACCATTGACCCAGCATATTCTAATCCCGCTTTCCTCATGTCGACACGCGACGCTCATTTCGGTTTTCAGGGATAAAGCGAACGACGCACTCTTCCCAGTGCCATCCACTGATACGGACAGCACGTGAGCCGCCACTTTCCCACCGAGAGACGGTTCCACGACGCGAGCACGTGCAGAAACACCAAAAGTGGATTTCGATTTCTCGTAGGTAGATAACAGAAACACGCGGATTCTATTTTTGATGTCGGGGTTTATCGGTCTAACCTTGCAGTGCAAGAGGCTCGATAATGGCGGATCTGGAGTTGTACTCGGATTCGCCAGAGCAATGGAGGAACGGTGTGTTTCGGTTCTCTACAGGTGGTCGCTGCCAATATCAGTGGCGTTTGAGAGGGAGGGGCACACACACACGGACAGTGACGTAGCAAAGGGAAGGGCACATGCCCGATTGGATATCAACCCTCCCCTAGTCGTTGGTCTTTTTCGACAAATGGAGATCGCGTTGTATCGGTGTGATTAGCGTTTTCTTTCCCTGTTACACACGCATTGATTAATCAATTTTTTTAAGAAATACTTGGCTAATTTCAGGAAGGTGGGTAGGAAGTTGAGTTAATGTCACATTGGAACATCGCTGTTGGTGACGGTCCGGGATCAATCCCGATGGGAAAGATCGAGGACACCTCCTTAATTTGAACCACGGTCAAATGACGAGGTCAATACCTCATCTGGCACCCCACTCCCCAAACTTACACACCTCGCCAAGGTGAGGACATTTGAGGCTACGACAGATTTTGGTCACCGCGTACACGACGGTCTTGAGGTTGGATCGCTTAGAACTCGCAACCCTCCGGTTGCTAAGCTGTTACAATTCCAACTGGGCTACCACGGTCCAGCTTATTTTTAGGAAATACTAAAAAATAAATAATTGCCAAAAATATATTATTTAAAGTTGTGCAGTAATACATTTTTTAGTTATTCTTTTCATTGCACAACATTGAAAACAAAGTCACCGTGTACCTATCAGGACCAGTGCGACTAATGGATGGTTAATGCATGTTTATCTCTGATTGGTTTTAAAGTCGAGCTTGTTCATAAAACTAGGACATTTCACAGCAGCTTTGTGTAGCATTTACAAAAATGAATGCCGAGATTGAATTTGCTCTATGATCTATGAAAAGAGGGTAGTACGACATTTTATTCCGAGGTTAAACATCTAGTCAGTAAATAGTCAGTCATTTAGTAACTTAGAACCAGTATCACCCCGACATCCATTGTGTAAGCTCTTTGTTTTCGTTACTACCAGTCCCCTAATTTAACTAATAGACTCGTTCAAAACCACTTGATTCAACTGCCAACTCGTGGGAGCTGGACCATATCATGACGACTTCTCACCCTTCCCCAAAAGAAACATAATGGATGTGCACCAGCGCCAAAATGAGGGGTTATAATAAACTGTTCAGCAATGTTTTGTACATTTTTAAAACATATTTATAATGTATATATAAAAATATTTTTTACTTTTTGCAGAAAAATTCCTTAAGTTTACCTCTCTGGTTTGCAGCCTATTTAGTGCATTTAGAAATACGACACCGAGGTTGCTTTTGAGCAATCGATTTTTAGTTTGTCAGAGGAACTCTAAAACTTTTAAGCTGTATTTCTTTTTTCTTCTCGTATCAGTGAGTAAAATAAGGAAGTTAAGTTCACCCAGCTACTGTGAATGATTTTTGGATTCTATTACTTCAGTCTGTTAAGTCTCTCATATATTGTAAAGGGCGCTGTGTGAGCACGTGGTTGGCATTCAGACATTACACACCGGAGAGAGGTGCTCTTTTAGACCTGATGAGACAGAGGCTTCCTTATCCCTAACGAGAGCGAGGCTTCCTTAGCTCTAACGAAAGCGGCCCTTCCGAAACCAATAGTCCGTTGTGTTGCTCCAGTGTGACGTTAATTAAAAATACCTACATACCTACCTTCCGCAACCTTGTTAATTTGTTAATAATAATCTTGTTTGTTATAACGAATTGTGTTAATTACAATATAGTTCGCTAATCGAGCTGTCGGAACAAGTCTATTCAAACTTTCGCGGATTATGCGCATATAAAATTTCGAGCACCTATAGTTAAATTAGCTCTCCGTAATTTTATTCATATCTATCGAAATAATCTTTATACCAAGATGAAATTTTTTATCATGTTACTACTCGAAAAGAATCTACACAATGTTTCTTTTTGAGTATGTAATATTAATTGTGAAATTAATATTAGAAATTTTGTTTATTTTTGTAACATTTATCTTCCTGGAGCGGCGGTAGCTAGGTTGGAAGAGTAGCGGATTAGCAACCGAAGGGTCGCGAGTTCGAAACTCGATCTAACGGATCATTACATGATGTGCTCTTCGGATCTTTCCCTTCAGGGATTGATCCCGGACCGTTGCCAATAGCCCGGTGTTGCTTCAGTGCGACGTTAATTAAATACCTACATACCTGAACTCCGTTGGGAATTCACTCTTTGAAAAGGCTTGTCCATATACGTACACCCGATTTTGAGTCATAAAAAATTGAATAGTTTCAACAAAATTTCATTATTATTTCATATCCACCCTTGGCAACAACTACATTAAATATGTGATAACTCAACAGGAAGCTGTGTAGTAATTTGAATAAGGTCCAAAAGAAATGTGAGGCAGGATAAAAAAAATCTGACTGGAATCTCAAATAAAAAATTGATAAAGCTCATTTTCTATTTTTAAATATACTCGTATTTCTGTGAAGATAGCGGGCATATAAAGGGGCCAACATTGCCAAGGGTGGATTGCCAAGGTAATTTTTAATAATGAAAATTTTGTTGTAACTTCAATTCTTATGGAATGTTTAGTTTATATCTTTTTATAGTCTGGCTTTGGAAAGTTGGAATATGTCGCGTGATTTGAACTAGTGTATTCATTAGATTTGGGGACAGGTTAAAACACACACATAATTGGCGTCTTTAGCGAGGATTCTGTCTGAGTTTATCGCTGGATTGTTGGGTTCTACTTGTGGCTCAAGGGCCAAATTTAGCCAAACTGTGGCAAGCAAGCCAAGAATATGCACAATCAACGTTTTTCTGACACAGATGGGTGGTAATGGTAATTAATTAACGTCGTAAGAGCGACACAATGGGTTATTGACGATGATCCGGGAACAATCCCGAAGGGAAAGATCAAGGACACCACCTCGTAATTTTGAATCACGGACACAGAAGGGAGAAATGCACTAAGGGTAGTTACAGGAATCGAACCTGCTAATCTTCTGAAATAATTCTAAACAAAATTAAATATTTTTGAAAATAGAAGGGGGTATTTCAATTAACGTCACACTGGAGCAACACAACGGGCTATTGGTGACGGTCCGGGATCAGTCCCAAAGGGATAGATCCGAGAAAACAGGAGAAATTCCTTCTATCCATACATATTTCTTTTTACCGATTCAGTGAAAGATTACCCATTCAAACAAGTCCTTTGACCTCCAAATGCTAAAGGGTCGCCAATAGCCCGTTGTATCGCTCCAGTGAGACTGTAATTAACTACCTACCAACCAAATTCTAAAGGTACGTAGGTAGGAAGTTGAATTAACGTCTAACTGGAACGACACAACGGGCTATTCGTGACGGTCTGGGATCAATCCCAAAGGGAAAGATCGAGGACACCACGTAATATTGAAACACGGTCAGATGACGAGGCAACACATGAGCTGGCACCCCACTCTTCAAACTTCTACACCTCGCCAATGTGAGGACATTTAAGGCAACGACAGATTTAACGCGCACCAGCCCCCACGTACATGACGATCTTTGGTTGGATAAAGTTTCTAACTCCGAACCCTTCGGTTGCTAATCCGCTACTAAATTAAAAGATGTCCTCGGATATTTCTCTTAGAGGTTGATCCCGGACCGTCTCCAATAGCCCGTTATGTTACTCTAGTGCGACATAAATTCAAGTCCCAAGTACCAATCCACTTCCCTTCCAACCACAGTCCCGAAGGTCCTATGGACGATAGAATTTTTGTTGTTAATTTTTCCTTTCCTTAAAGTAGCCCAGTTGGAAGAGTAACGGATAGCAACCTGAGAGTTGTGTGTTTGAATCCAATCAAAGACCGTCGTACACAAAGGGTACTGGTGCATGTTAAATCCATCGTGGCCTCAAATGTCCTCACGTTGGCGTGGTTCGGAAATTTGGAGAGTGGAGTGCCAGCTCAGGTATTGCCTTTTCATCTGACCGTGGTTCAAAATTACGTGTTGTCCTCGATCTTTCCATTTGAGATTCATTCCGGAGCGTCACCAATAGCCCGTTTAGTTGCTCCAGTGTGACGTGAATTAAAAAATACCTATTAAATACCTTTTCTTAAAATATAGTTTTGTTTTGCTTCAGTGCTGCATACAGTACCATCCCTTTGAGGAAAGAGAATTCTCCTCTGAAATATAAAATTCCTTGTACTTCCTCTGCGGAAGGAAATAGTTTCCTAATTGTTCCTCTGAATTCGGAAACTAATTGAGAACCAGGATACAACTCGAATTGAGCACACAGAAAATCGTAGAAATCTTATCAGGGTCGGGTTTAGAAAAAGGTCAAGATGATTTGAGTGAAAAGTTATGACAGCATTTTCGAAATGGCATGTCGAGATTCAAAGTTCAAAATACAGTATTAAAATTCTTGTTTTGGTTCCATTTTCCCTTCAATAAACGGGGCCGCGGTAGTCCAGGTGGAAGAACAACGGATTTAGCAACCGGAGGCTTGCGAGTTCGAAACTTGTTCAACCAGACTCGTTTACACGGGGGCTGGTGCATGTTAAATCTGTCGTGGCCTCAAACATCCTCACGTTGGCGCGGTGTGGAAGTTTGGAGAGTGGGGTGCCAGCTCATGCGTTAGACCGTATCATCTGACCGTGGTTCAAAATTACAAGGCGTTGTGCTTGAATGTTTCACCTAGGGATTGATGCTGGACCGTCGCCAATAACCCGTTGTGCTGCTCCAGTGCGACGCTAATTACCTACCCCTTCAATATACAGTAGAACCATATACTATATCATCGGCTTACAAGTGAAGGAGTTATGAGAAAACGAAGGGGAAAAAATGTTACCCCCTAAGCTATATTCACGATGTGTGTTCTCAAGAAGTAATCTAACTTTCATACAAAGAAAAAATAACTTAATGTAATACTTCACCAGTCTAAAGATAATCACATTCTTGTCAAGGAAAGCTAAAAAATGCATACGTTGAAATTTTGATTTATGTTTCACTTAATAAGCCGACGATACGTTTACTTAATTTTTGATATTTTCTCTTTTCTCTCGAGATCGTCATCTGAGCGTGGTTCAAAATCACGAGTGTCCTCTTCGGATCTTTCCGTTCGGTGTTAATTCCGGACAGTCGACAATAGCCCTTTGTGTTTGTTGCTCCAGTGCGAGTTAATTAACAACATATCTCTTTTCGAGCAAAAATCATTTTCTTTTGTCTTTGCTGTGTTGAGGATTTGTGTTAGTGTAAATAAGATACACAATTTATTATGTGATGATTGCATCATTGAAGTTAATGGACTAAAATAGTTAACAGCTCTATGATTCCCGAACCAAACATCAAAAACACGATTCTTTTCGTGCAGTTTTTGTTTGTGATTGAATGCACAACCCAAATAAGACTGCACAGGTTGAACGCGATTTCTACTTGTTATCACCAGGATATGAGTACCTGTTTTTTGCATAGTAATTGAGTTCATGGATGTTTTCTCTTATGCATTGAAAAAAAAACAATTTCTTTGCACTGCATAATTTTGTCTGAAACATAGGTGGTTAATTAAATCAAAAAGTTTGGGAACAGGATGTTAACGTAACTAGGTAGGTATTTTAATTAACGTGGCACTGAGAGCAGCATAAGGGGCTATCGGCGACGGTCCGGGATCAATCCCCAATTGAAAGGAGCCGCGGTAGCATGGGTGGAAGGGTAACAGACTAGCAACCGAGTTTGATTCCAACCAATACCGCCGTGTACCAAGGTGGCTGGTGCACTTTAAATCTGTCGTAGCCTCAAATATTTTCACGTTGGCGTGTTGTGGAAGTTTGGAGAGTGGGGTGCCGGCTCAGGTGTGACCTCGTCATCTGACCGCGATTCAAAATAACGTGGTTTAGTCCTCTGACCTTTCACTTCGGGGTTTGGTCCCGGACCGTCGACAATAGCCCGTTGTGTTGCTCCAGTGTGACGTTAATTGAAATACCCCCCCCCCCCTCTGACCTTTCACTTCGGGGTTTGGTCCCGGACC
This sequence comes from Meta bourneti, assembly GCA_933210815.1. Lineage (NCBI taxonomy): Eukaryota > Metazoa > Arthropoda > Arachnida > Araneae > Tetragnathidae > Meta > Meta bourneti. The sequence continues at coordinate 82,161,282 of OW119928.1, forward strand.
GTCGACAATAGCCCGTTGTGTTGCTCCAGTGTGACGTTAATTAAATACCTACCCACCAACCCCAAGGGACAGATCCTTGGACAACGCCACGTAATTTAGAACCACGGTCAGATGACGAGGCAACACCTGAGCTGGCACCCCACTCTCCAAACTTCCACACCAATCCAACATGAGGACATTTGAGGCCACGACAGATTTAACGCCCATTTTGTACACGACGGTCTTTGGTTGGATTTGAACTCCCAACCCTCCGGTTGCTAATCCATTACTCTTCCAACCGGGCTACAGCGGCCCAGGACGTTAAGGAAAAAACGAAACTCTCCGTGTACTGCTAATATGTGTTAGGATTCGGAAGAGCCAATTCAATTATTCGAACATTCCGCATATCCGGATGATCCGTGGTCCCATTGGTTCTGATATGCGGCATCAGTGCCGTGTAGAGATGATTAGGGGCAAGGACTGAAATAGATGAAAGGGCTACAGGTTTTATTTTGGGAGTGGGAAGCTTCCCGATTAGTTGGGATTTGGGGGTTTATGGGCCTTATTTGGCCATGCTGCGCCAGACACAAAACATGCAAGATCAAGTAATAGACAGACACATAACAATGAAAGTTTTACTGACACAGGACAGAAATACACCCAGGGAGGAATATACCTGAAAGGAATAGGTACCTGGTTCGCATGCAACTCCGAGGTTGCTAGCGCAGTGGGTATACCTACAGAACCACGACGGCCAAGGGGAAGCTTCTCGAATTATTTAATGTACAAATTAGAATCGCATGCTGAAAATAATTTCAGACGGTGCACAAACTTTTCTTCCGGTTTTCTATTCCAATCGTGTAGGCGTGGTGTGGAAATTTGTAGAATGGGGTGCCAGATCAGGTGTGACCTCGTCATATGACCGCGGTCGAAATTACGTGATGTTGTCCTCGCATCTTTCCCTTGGGGGTTGATCCTGGACCGTCGTCAATAGCCCGTTGTGTTTCTCCAGTGCGACGTTAATTAAATACCTACCTACCTCTAATCGAAAGGAGGGCTGCGGTAGCCTGGTTGGAAGAATAACGGATTAGCAACCGGAGGGTTGTGAGTTCGGATCCAACCAAAGACCGTCGTGTACAAAGGGGGCTGGTGCACGTTAAATCTGCCGTGGCCTCAAATGTCCTCCCTTCGTCGTGGTGTGGAAATTTGGAGAATGGGGTGCCAGATCCGATGTGACCTCGTCATATGACCGTGGTTTGAAATTAGGTGATGTTGTCCTTGCATCTTTCCCTTCGGAGTTGATTCCGGACCGTCCAAAATAGCCCGTTGTGTTTCTCCAGTGCGACGTTAATTAAATACCTACCTCTAATCGAAAGGAGGGCTGCGGTGGCCCAGTTGGTAGTTTCGCGGATTAGCAACTGAAGGGTTGTGGGTTCGAAACTCGATTCCATAAAATACCGTCGTGTTCGTAGGGGCTTGTGCATGTTAAATCGGTCGTGGCCTCAAATGTCCTCACGTTGGCGTGGTGTAGAAGTTTGGAGAGTGGTGTGTCAGCTCAGGTGTTGACATCGTCAGCTGACTGTGGTTCAAAATTGAGAGGTGACCTTGGATTTTTTCCCGTCGGAAATGATTCCGGACCGTCCCCAATAACCCTTTGTAATGCTCCAGTGGGACGCAATTTAAACTACCTACCTACCCGTACCTCAGCCTATCTTATTTATCCATAATTTTAATTCAAATCGGGGGGGGGGGGAATTTCAATTAACGTCACACTGGAGCAACACAATGGGCTATTGGTGACGGTCCGGGATCAATCCCAAAGGGAAAGATCCGAGGACAACACCACGTAATTTTGAACCACGGTCAGATGACGAGGCGACACCTGAGCTGGCACCCCACTCTCCAAACTTCCACACCACGCCAACGTGAGGACATTTGAGGCCACGACAGATTTAACGTGCACCAGCCCCCTTTGTACACGGCGGTGTTTGGCTGGATTTGAACTCGCAACCCTTCGGTTGCTAGTCCGTTGCTCTTCCAACCGGGCCACCGCGGCCCTAAATTCAAATCGGAAAAGTATCGTATTATTCATCGTTTGATAAAGGGGGCTGGTGCACGTTAAATCTGTCGTGGCCTCAAATGTCCTCACGTTGGCGTGGTGTGGAAGTTTGGAGAGTGGGGTGCCAGCTCAGGTGTTGCCTCGTCATCTGACCGTGGTTCAAAATTACGTGGTGTTGTCCTCGGATCTTTCCCTTTGGGATTGATCCCGGACCGTCACCAATAGCCCGTTGTGTTGCTCCAGTGTGACGTTAATTGAAATAACAATAACAATAACAATAACATCGTTTGATCAATGTGCTCACGTTGGTTAGGGATGGAAATTTGGAGAGTTGGGTGCCAGCTGAAGTGCTTATCTTTTCATCTAACCGGGGTTCAAAATAACGAGGTGTTGTCCTCGTATCTGTCCCTTTGTGATATATTCTGGACCGTCGTCAATAGCTCGTCACGTTGCTCCAGTGCGACGTAAATTCAAAACCTACCATAGTTAGATCAAATATGTTACAAAGACGTAACATTTAGACTTAAAGCAGTATAAGGTGTAAGACAAACTACAAAAAAAAGTTGATTTACATGTTTTTAACAGATATACTTTTTACTCAAGGTAGTCGAATACTTTTGTGTACCTAACTTATGACTTTGGGATTGATCCCGGGCCGTCACCAATAGCCCGTTGTGTTGCTCCAGTGTGACGTTAATTGAAATACCCCCCTAACTTATGATGTTAGCAAAACTTTTAGTAGGTAGGTATTTTAATTAAGGACCCACTGGAGCAACACAACGGGTTATTGGTGACGGTCCGGGATTAATCCCAAAGATCTGAGGACAACACCAGGTAATTTCGAACCACGGTCAGATGACGAGGCAACACCTGACACCCCACTCTCCAAACTTCCACACCACGCCAACTTGAGGACAATTGGAGGCCACGGCAGATTTAACGTGCACCAGCCCCCTTGGTTCGTGATGAAACCCGGGGGAAAAGATTCGAGGACAACACCTCATCATTTTGAATCACAATCAGATGGCGAGGTCAACACCTCATCTTAAACCCCACTCTCCAAACTTCTACACCTCGCCAACGTGAGGACATTTAAGGCCACGACAGATTTAACAGTCTTTGGTTGGATTCGAAATCGCAACCTTAAGGTTGCTAATCCGTGACTCTTCCAACCGGGCTACCTGTATAGAAGGAATATTGAATGAAAAAAGTAGTCCAACTACTCTTAAAAAAGAATAAAAATATAATTTTCTAAATGCTTACATTACTTTGTTCAACTTTTGCAAAAGTTCGACAAAGTTCCCCACCACCGAGGTCGGTGGATGATAACATTTCCAAGACCAGTCTGGGACCGATTCAACGAGACAGTTTGTCTCGCGATTAAACCACAGTACAAGTGGTGAAAAGAAAAACAAAATCTTAATGAATGCGCAATAACCGATGAGTTAAATTCCCGAATTGGAGTGTAAGACAAGGCAGTAAAGAACGAATAAGAAACAGCTCTATCTTAATTCGCTTCCACGAAATGCATCTTAGTTAATTGCGCTTCAGTTGAGAAAACGGAAGATAAAACACCGTGTCAACGAACTGTCACCTGAAAATAGAAACGTCATTACTGCGTCACGCCCAATCACGGTTTCCGGCAGCAGGCGCAGACTTTTCTTCGGCTCAGTTTGCAAGCTGCTCTGTTGTACCACGAATCGGGGTTTGGAAGCGACGATTTCTTTGGTTTTTGTTTCGGGCGTTCAGAGTCACTATTTCATTGGACTGTCAGATAATTTAAGGAAGAAAATGGCCGGGTATCTTAAAAAAAAGAGACAGTTCGTGTTGCGTTTTTGAAGAACAGCAGACTCAGGGCCAGACGCGCACCCTGAATTTTCTTTTGGGGAGGCTGGGAAAGTGATCATCATGGAACTGATCCGCACTCATGTGGTCAAATTAACTTGATTATGCATGTTTTTGTATACATCCGCCAATAAGAATATCGCTCTTGAAACAACAAATTTATCTCAGGTGGGTAGTTAATTAACGTCGCACTGGAGCAACACAACGGGCTATTAAATTTATCTCAGAACAAAGTAATGTTTTTAAAATTTTCATTCAGATCGGAACTATGGAATTCTTATTTTAAATTAAATGGTTTAAAGTTTTGATTTTGCTTTGTTATGTCATTTCACTGAATATTACAGCACAATTTCTTTGACGAATAAAATGCTTTCAGTTGGTTGGTTGTTTTCAAGTGTTATTGCGCAGGGGCCAAGCTGCGCCAAACCCAAGACAGATAACATGAGGGAGGAAGAAAAAGCAAAAAGCAGAAACTTAAGCGAGGGTAAAAATGCAAGGGAGGAAAGATCACTCCGATACCTCAGAGCTGTGATGAACGTTCACACCTAAAGAAGATGTGTCCCTGAGGGGAAAATGCCTTCAGTTAGCACCTCCTATGAAAAGGATTTCAGTATAAACAAATGAACAAACCATCGGGAAACGAGGATTTTACTTCCTGTCAACTGATACGGAATACGTACAGAAAGCATGTTCAAACACTAAAACACAATGCCATCTACATTTAGCTTTGTAAAAAAAGTCTCTGGTAGGAGTTCGTTTACTTTTCTACTCTAACAAACCTGAAGGCCGAACCGAAAGAAACAAATATCGCCTTGGTGCCCAATTTTCCCGATAACTTTATAGTCGCGTTTTATTTCAGCCGGCTGAATGGTTTAGAGTGCAGTTCGTTCAGGAGACCGGAGTAAAAGTTCACTTGCTCCGTTTGCGATGATACAAGAGCAACAACCTATACGAGCATAAAAGCTTTTAATAATTAAATTAAAAAAACCAAATTGATGAGACAGAACATACAAACAATTTCTTTTTCTGTAACTACAGAATATGCAATTTAGCATGATAATTTAGTTGTCATCGACCTTAAAATGAAACAGGCGGAGCATGCGCCCACAGCTTCATGTTATTTCTTCCAGTTGCTCGGTTTGAAGATCTGTCACGTGATTGTGGGTAAAAGCATGAATCCTAAATTATTGATTGGTTAAACTTATTATCCTCTTGATCAAAAACACTAGTCTGAGATCCGCCCACATGATCCGTCTATTTCATTAGAAGGTCGATGGTAGTTGTTAAGTATGCCAAAAATGACAATCTCGTGACTAAGCTCTCTTCCTTTCGCTGTGGTCTTGCTCGTAGCGTGTGGGTGAATCCCATATCAGCACATCAGAGCAGACCCTTTATGATCACGAGACATTTTACCAATATGCAGAATATTTTGTATAGTCAAGTTGAACTCAAGTACTTTTTCGGGGTCAGATATATTTTCCTCAAACTTTGTAATCGATCACTTCATTCAATAGTCCTTCACCAGTTTAGTGTACAAAGACGGGTGGGTTATCATTTTTTTAAAATTAAAATTTGATCCAATTTAATACAATAAAATTTGAAAAAAAAAGTCAATTTCAGTTGAAAATTCTTTATCGACAGAACATGCAATTTCTTTTTCTGTAACTACGGAATATGCAATTTAGTATGACACTCTAAACTGATTCCTCAAGGAGAAATAATTTCCATACTCTTACTTTAGTATCGTAGTATTTTACTCGGAGTAGTCTAAATCATCTGAACAAAAAATTGAATAACTTAAAACACGGTAACTTTTGTTCTACTGCAAAAGATATCGAAATAAATGACAATTTAATTGTTCTATAGTTTTGGGAGATGGCGGAAACCAGCCGTCCACCGCACCACTGGCTTTAGAGACCAGGTTCCCCAAAAGTGTTCGTTTCTGGTTATTGCTATCTCTACAAATAACACTATAAATCGTCTTATTTTTCAGACTTTTTGGTTCACAGCTCCCTTTTCCCAAACGTAAATTTCAGTGATCCTTTGTATAAGAAATGGGTTAGAATAACTCAAAACCATCAAAAATACTTGTATTTAAATCAATTGTATTCTAATTAGTTGTATCAATTTAATTGTATTGTTTTCTTTCAATCCAATTTCTTCAGATTTGCATTCTAAATTATAAACACCACATTTTAAAGCGCATGCAATGGATTTTGGCAATTTTAAAGGAATTGGCTTGGTTGGTTGGATTTGATGGCGCAAGGGCCATATATATATGGCCAAACTGAATCAAGAGACGTCAAATAAATGGACCTACATGCACACAATACCAACTAGCACAGGAGTGATTTTTCCTTTACAAAATGATAGCAGCTATCTCATTCATGGTAGCAGAAGTCTACCAACTATTGTGCCTTTATGACATCTTTTATACCACTTGCAGCGAAAGCTTTTCTGACACAGAAGAGGGAAATACACACAGGGAGGAATCAAACCTGCGCTGCCTACAACTCGTAGATTGCCAGAGCAGTGGGAGAACCCATCGAGTCATGACGACCCCCTTAATCCTCTGAGCGTCATGAGATTTCCGAGTAGTGTAGTATTAACCCTCCTCCTATGTAGTGTTAACCGCTTAATCCTCCTGGTGATTGTCTCGATGTTTCTTGTCATTAGCAAAATTGATCAGATTTTTATCTGGTCAGCATAAAAAAAATCGGCAATATCTTGATGATGAGATATCTCGTCATTAGCAAAATTGGTCAGAACTTGATGAGCGAGATATCTCGTCGAAACAACTTGGAGAGTCAAACCCCCACAACACACATAACTAGATAGCTAGATCTATTGGGTGAAAGACTATTGGCCAAGAAGGTCAAAATTGGTTAGAAGTCATGCAGGGAAGACTGCAGGTTGCCGAACGGATATACGCATCTGGACCCCTCGCAGAGTTTGGAAGGAGAATGCTTCTATACTTTTCTTTAAATCGAGGGACAAGATTGGAAACTGCTATTTATATCTCTCGACTACAAATCGCTCTCTATTTCGTTTTGATGTTTTGAAAACCCTATCGCACACAGATAGAATGTTACAAAAGAAACCAAATCACAGGACATCTTCCATTTTTCAAGGCTGAAACCTCAACCATAATCCGTTCGGAATTATCCCGACGCCAATCAACTCATATCTCGTGATCTCAACGACATATAATAAAATTTATAAATATTCACGCATCTTATAAAATATTCTCAACTGAAAATGGTTTTTTCCCCTTGGTTTTAAATCACGGAATACCATAGCATCTCGCGGAACACAGGTTAGAGCGCAGTCTAACTTCCATGGCTCCCTTGGGAGCAGCAAAACATGAGTATAGGGCGACAAATCAACCAACTTCAGGAAGTAGACTACGGCTCCTATGAGCCGTAAGTTTGAAAACCTCTGCCATAAATATATGTCAGCCTTCCCCTCAGTTTAATCGTGGACCGCGGTAGTCAGGTTGGAAGAGTAGCGGATTAGCAAACGGAAGGCGAATTTGAAACTCGATCCAGCCAAAGACCGTCATGTACGTGGGGGTTGGCACACGTTAAATGTGTCGTTACATTGGTGTGGAAGTTTGGAGAGTGGGGTGCTAGCTCAGGTGTGACCTCATCATCTGACTGTTGTTCAAAATTACGAGGTATTGTCCTAGAATCTTTCCTTGGGACCGTCCTCAGTCCGGACCGTCATCAATAGCCCGTTGCGACAATCCCAGAGCGACGTTAATTCACCTACCCCCTCTCAGTTTAATCATTTAATATATTATTCTCGCATTTAATTTCCTTCCTCAAATCCGTTTGTCTTCGAATATTATTGTCTCACCGATATAATTGTCACTTCTCCATTGCCAAATAAGGCCTGATTTACGATATATATGCACCAAATACTTTCCAAGACTCTTCGATAATTTGTTATCTTAGAGTTGGGACATAGACATATCGTGTATTTTTACACATGTCAATATAGAATCGTAGACATCGTGTAAAAATGTTCTTTCTGGCCATGATTCCCATTATGTGAGCTCAGAGACGAGCTGCTTATTGCAACGGGGAGTGGACTCATCATTCCAATGTTTGCACGAGTGCAAAACTAATTTCCTTAGAAAAGGATAAATTAAAAATCTATTCATATCTTGTCTTCAAACATGATTGCACATTGTTATATTTTTTAAACATAAAATAGCGATTTTAATACTAAATTATATTATTTATGGGTGTAAGTAGTGCTGAATTATATCACTGGAGCAAAGCAACGGGAAATTGGGGACGCTCCGGGAACAATCCGTAATTTCGAACCAAATGACGAGGTCAACACCTAAGCTGGGACCCCACTCTCCAAACTTCCACAACACGCCAACGTGGACATTTGACGCCATGACAGATTAAATATGCAGCAGCCCATACAAATGACGGTCTGATTGGATCGAGTTTCGAATTCGCAACCCTCCGGTTGCGAATCTGCAATTGAACCAACTGAGCCACCACGGCCTTATAATTTATGAGCGGGATGCTCATTGTAAACAAACCACCGGAAGATGTGGAATTTACTTCCGGTTACCCAATACGGAATACATAAGGTACGGCTTCGAAGAGAAGGCAGTCGACCTTGGGTCAGTTGATTTTTGAAAATGTGCGGAGTGTTTGAAAGCTCGTCAGAAGACTGCCATACCAAAACATGAATGGTTTCCCCGCACCAACTTTCGGTACCGAGCCATAAAAGACCAGAATTCGCGCTAAGACGCCAAATATGGAAGCGCTATGTTTACGTTCCAAGCTACTACATCATTGTAATGAGTTCTGTATTTCGTAATGAATGACTAGAGAATTTGTTTTTATGCGCTGACCATCATTTCCCATGTCCAAATATCTTCGCATCCATTAGTTCCTTATTTCCAGAAACGAGATTCGAATATTTAGTTATTCTCTATAAATATTTTCGGAACCCAGTAAAGTAATTTGTGTTCTCAGATGGGCAAAAATGCGTCAATATTAATGCTAATAGCAATATTTTGCTATTTAAATCCATTATCAAGCGATCAAGTATAAGACTTTGCGAAGCCAATAGCTTTTAGAAACGTGGTTAAGCCCAGATCTTTGTTTGGCTTAAAACAAATTCTTCTTGTTCTCTTCGAAACAAAATCATAAGACTTTCATTGTGTGTCTGTCTATTACTTGATATTGTATGTCTTGTGTTTGGCGCAGCATGACCAAATATGGCTCTTGCGACATAAAATCCCCAAACCAACCATCGAAACAAAATCCTAGTTACAATACTGGTGATATCACCATCGCATAACATGGAATATGTCCTTGTCTATGTCCACATACATCTTTGACATTTGACTTTTATTGCAAGTTGTTTGAATATCTGGAATTAATTACAAAGGTCAATGAAAATATTATTTGGTAAGAGGTCGAATTTTTCTGGAGTAAGCCAAAATGCCAATCCGTTTGGTTTGTTGGGGTTTTATGGCGCAAGGGCCATATTTGGCCATACTGCGCCAGACACAAGACATACAATATCAAGTAATAGACACACACAATGAAAGTTTTACTGACACAGAAGAGAAATACACCCAGGGGGGAATGCTCCTGACAGGAATCGAACCTGCGCCGCCTACAACTCGCAGTGGGCATACCCACTGAGCCACGACGGTCCCGCCAATCCGTTTGGACGTCCGCATTTATTTGTTTACATTATTATGTAAACTTGGGTAATATTTATTATTCTTAACACGTTCAAAAGGAAAACAAAAATTAAGACAAAAATATTCAAAAACAAGTTTGACAAACATGTTTACTTCTGAGTCGTTATCCGTCAGGAATTGCTTTCGTAGCATTTGAAAATTCTAAATCATTAAGTTCCAGGACAGGTAGGTAGTTGAACTAACGTCGCACTGGAGCAACACACGGGCAATTGGAGAGAGCACAGGATCACTCCTGAAGGGAAAAAAAAATCCGAGGACACATAATTTTGAATCACGGTCGGATGACGAGGCCACACCTCAGCATTCAGAACTCTTCATTTTGTCAACCAAGATCTTAGCATTATTGTTTTTTTAAAAGCATCTCTCATTCTGGAGGAGGCAGTCATAAGATATAGCAATCAAAGATGTTCTTAGCATTTTGTGCCCGTCTCCTGAAAAAGCGACCAAATAACATTAGTGAGGAGTCACTCACATTATCTATTTATTTGAAAAATTATTCCTGATGTTTTGGGATGTGACAGGTGGTCCCTTTAACTTGGCACCTCAGTGTGCGACTGTGGTTTTTCTCATTGCCATATTTTAATATCAAGTCCTCCGTTTGGGAGGCACAAGGGGTTGGGTGCCTAGTTCTCGCCCATTTCTCCAAATACACAAAACCAAGGCTCGCCAAAAAAGTGTGACGCACCACTCGGGGAGATGGCATTTATCCATGGTATGACCTCATTATCACGTGATTGTTAGGTAATATGCCAGATCTGCCAATTATTTTTGGTGCCAAAATAATTCTCGTCTCGTGGTGACATCTAGTAGGCATATATTGCACTAGATTTCATTTCTCCTTTAATTCATTTTTAAAACCAATTGGAAGATTTAAATGCGAAACAATTTTCTTGAATTAAAAAAATTCGAATTGAAATAAAAAACTGGAGAAAAAACATTTTTCACATCACTCAAGAAATAATCAATTTCCAAGTGCACATGCCTGTTAAAACAAATTGTTTCCCACCTACAAGCTTAATTTGAAGGAGATTAAAACTATTTTTTAATTGTTTAAACATATCTTAAATTTTTTATTCCTATTGGAGTGGCTCTTTTAGAGCAAAACTAAAACGAAAGAGGCATAAAAGTTCTAAAACTAATTTTTGTTTTTGAGGAACTAAAAGTAAAAAAGTCAAGCATAATAATTCTATAAAAATACTTTATTTTCTAAAAACACCAAGAAATGAAAAATACTCTTCAATATACATTCTATGAAAAAATATACAACACATCCAGAACAATTCAAGGATGCAATATTTATCTAGGAACAAAATAAGAAACACCCAAAACAATAATAAAAGTATATACAATTTATATCATATCCGCTTTGAGTAAGGCATTTTACTTACTAAAAAGAAGCATTTGAATATAAAATATTCAATATCGCTTTTCAGAAATGAAGTTTATGTATTGCAAAGGAAAATAAAATTATAAACCTACTTTAACAAAACTCAATTAACCCTCAATTTCTACGACACTTGTTGCAGAATTGATACAATGGTACGACTATAATTACAAGGCTGCCATAGCCAAAAGCACTTGTGAAAGAGTAGCATCAATTTTTAAAAATAGCAAAAAGTCAACTCTTAAACCCTATTTTTAATAGCCAATTTTAGTTACTCAGATACAAAAAGAATCGGCTAAAGCCAAAATGTGCCAATTAAGTATGAAACAGACGCGATGAAGATCTCGCCATGAAACTGAAATTTAAAAACCACATATTTTTAAAATAAGGTTTTTCACATATCTAGTAACTAGATTCCAATGTTTTTCTCTTATGGTTGCTATGGCTTGGCGCCAAAACCTCGAAATTGGCGTTGCATGGAAAATTTTCTTCTAAAAGAAAATATTCTTTCCGTCCGCTATTAGTTTTAAAAAAATGGAAAAAAATATCGTTGACCTTTGGTGAAATTTCAAAAAAAGTCGACAAAATTTTGAAGATAGGAGTTTTAGAGACAATTTTACTTAAAAAAATACCCTTAGTTACCAAGGTTGAAAAATTGTAGCAAAAAGTTGCCTTAGTCTCCTGTGGCAGCCTTGATTATTTTTCAACCAAAATTAAAACATTCTCATTTAAAAGATTAAAATTGTATCTAGATTATTTTCTGATGTTTTAGAAAGTAAATACTTAAAGCTAAAGATATCAGTGTGCAGTCTCAGAGACTGACTATACCAAAATTTAGGGTTTATGTTAGGGTTACCACATAATCCCTGTTTGAAAAGTGTAACTTAGGGGCTGGTTGGTCATTTTATCCTAGTCAGAAAAAAATATTGATGCTCTTGCATGCACTTTTGGATACATTGGTCATTACTTCTCACACTGATCTCTAAGGAAAGTACCATCAGAATCATTCCAAAGGATTCTATTCTAAAGAAAGGACCAATATAGAGTATCTTTCTAAAGAATTCTTTTCTAATTAAAGGACCAATAGAATCTAAGAAAAGGAAATTCTAATGCGAAAAACTTGCCTGTTTTGAATATGCTTCGAGTGTAGCACTGACACTGATCATTTGGAAGTACACCAAATTTAATTCTGTCTGCAGAAATTTTTTCCACCCATCCAAACTGCAGCAAAAGGCCCTGGGAACAGTGGTGAGTGCTAATGTTAGTTTGAATGGACGATAGTATTCATTGTTCCTCAATTGAAATAGCTCCATGAAAATTTATTACAGATGGTAATTGTGATAAATTGCCAAAGCATTTTGGTCTTCAGGCAGTGATATATATGGAAAACTGACAATTTCACTCATTAGTTATTTGGTTTGTCATTCTAGTCATCTTTGGTTACATGAGAGTAAATTAGACTAACCAGAGGTTTAAAGTATTCAAAACCTAGAGCTCATTGAAACCAGGGCCAGAGTGCTCATTGATCACACCTGTATAAAAGTGTCCCAGTTTGGAAGAAAAATAAAGTGATAACCCTAATGAAAGTAAAAGTAAATGAAAGGTGAAAACTTAGTGAAAGGATTCAATGAGTCTTCAGTGATTCTTAGTGACTGAATGTCAGTCAGCTATGGGTGGTGACATAGGAAGTGTTACCCAAGCAGCGCTTTCATTGTGGTTTGGCTCACGACGTGGGTGGCGTGTTCCGAGTTGTTCAGTTGGTTTTTCTCCTTGTCAGGAAGAGAAAGCAAACCCAGGTCACCCACTTAAAAAAACAATAGGTTGGTGAGATGGCATGACTTGTAAGTCGCCGATGGTAGGCCATCACGATTGGTTTGGTGAGCAGCACTACCTGCATGACAGGAGCAGTAGAAACATATTCAACCATCAGGTTGCAGTGTGCAACCCTCCTTAGAGATGAGGAAATTTTCTATGCATGTAACTGCAAAATAGGGCAGCATGATCAGTCACATGACTTTGTGATGCAGAATTAAAATAGATAATCCAATTTCTGAAATCATCGAAATCATATCAGTGAAGAGACCTGGTTTACCACAAAAACTATGAACGGGTAAAGTCTTAATAAAGATTGTCTAGAAACAGAAATGCTCTTAAAGATAAATGGAAATTGTTAAAGCATTATAAGAGTATGTATATACCATATATATGTGATACTTCAGGATCTCCTATTACATGAAAACAATTCAAGTACTTTTAAACTTATTTTGTGAATAACAAGCATTCATTTTCAAAGGCAAAACATTTTCGAAAAACTACTTCCTAAAATATAAATATAACATAATAAAGCATACAGAACATGCCCACATCAACAGCAGCTGTATATATTAAAAAAAAACAGCATTGAGAAAATAGATAACAATTTTAGTTTTAATTTCTATGCAAGTAAATTTATAAAATTAATCAATTAGCATTATGTGATTGATAAGAGGAAAATATGAAATACAAGCAAGAAATATACATACTGAAAAGCTTGTTACAGGCAAAATTTTGTTTACCATAAGTAAAATTCAACTTTTAAAGGACAAAATGAAATTTCAATATTTTACAAGGACGTTCCAGGGTCCTGGAACAATAAAAATAAATAAAACTCAAGTACTTTTCTAGGACAGTGGGAACCCTGGTACACTTGTGTTGTATTTGAATACAGCACAACTGTAAAGTGAATGTAGTATGGAAATAAATATATCTCCAGTAAACAGTATATTACATGTGACAAAATAAATTTTTTCGGCCTTTCTCTGTTAATATAATTAAGTAGTTGAATTTAAAATATACAGTAAAACATCAATAAGTCTTCAATCTGCATTACTGTAATAAGCACATAAATTTGAAATTTATCAATGTATTCATAATAATATAAATCAATGGAAGGTCTACAAAATCACGTAAATGATAAAAAAAGGTAACTTACCTCTTTTAAACATTCTTTACCCTTACTGCTTCATATATGTATTATAATGCAAAGAATTGGTCTAATTTTGACCGAAACAAACACTTGTCAGTACAATGAACTTTAAAATATTAATTGCTTTGAATTCATCACCTCTAGTACCTTGAACTGACATAAGGTAATGTTTAATTGTTTCTAAGAGTTCAAGAACTTGCGTGTTTTATTAGGTGGTGAAAGAATCGATTCATTTTCACTTTCATTGCCTCGCACTTCTATGCTTTTTTTCTTCTAAAAATTCTGTTAACAAATCTTTTATGGTCGCTTGAGAACATACTGCAATGTTGTTATCGATATCTATGTAGTCATTTATGCCAGGAATAGCACATCCACTTACATTCATGATTTCAAATAAATTCAATAAACAATCAGGGCCTAAGTCCTCATTTTCGACTTCATTTCGTTTGCCATCAGACACAAACTTTGCATGTTTTAAGACCTTTCCACAGTGAAAACTTATACAGGGTAGCAATTAGAATTTACAACGAATAAAAGGGAGTTTAATTACATTGCCGTTTATGAAAGCTAGATGGAACTGAAGAAAGTTCATAACTTATATGGAGTGACGAGTTATCTAGATGACGACCTATTGAGGTTTTACCGTATTTAAATTACAATAGATATATTGGAAAAGAACTCCAAGTTAAAACAGCACATATACATTGCCAATTTCAACAAATATTATTTGATTAAGCCACCTTATCTCAACACAAATATTATAACCGATGCAGTTAAACAGAAAAACTTAAATTGAATAATTTACTTTGAAAATAAAAAATATAAACCACCTTCAAATATATCACCATTTTAACTAACGATAAATATAACTGAAACATTACAATTGTTCAGCCAATGCACCATTTGAAGTATAAATCAATGTGGTAAATAAACATAAGGAAAAACACTTAAACTACAAGTGCACACACAATATAGTATATATAATATATATATATATGAAATTATAATATATTTAAATAGTTTAAAACACATTGTGATTCTTGCACAATAACAAGCTCTAGAGTGTAAGAAAAAATAATATTTGCTAAAATACATCTTATACACTTGATGCAGGTGAATAAAACATAGGAAACACCAAAGTGATAATCTTTACATCAACTCATATAAAATGGCTTTGCAACAAAATAAATGAATATGCAAATATATAAATACAACAAATAATATAACTAAGTAAATATAAGTAACTAAGCAAAATTATTCTTCTACATGGGAATATATTGTAGCAACAATAAACTATTTTTCTGGTAATGAGTTTTCAAGCATTACAATTGAAGAGTATAAAATCACCTGTCTTCAAATAACAGATAACCACCATTACGATAAAAGTATATATAGCTGTGTTAAATTTTATGAGGCCAGTAAAATATTAAAATTGCAAACAGACTGAGATATGCAGCCCCATAAAATCCAAGAAAAAGAAAGGTTTCAGATAATGCAAATGATTTGCAAAAGAAAATTCAAATGTATGAGTTATAACAAATGTGCAATTACATTTGAAGAAAAAGTGCAATTGTGAAAAAGATGTATTTCCAACAGTGAATTCCCAATAATTTTGATTATTACCTAAATTATTTAATTAATTTTGCATTCAATTTCAATATTTGCAAAAGCTTGGTGTAAACTGGTATCAATAAAGGCTCAACTGGATATTTCAAGTTCAATACACTAATATTTCATAAGCTCAGGATTTTGTGTCAGATTTATGGAATTTAACCAAAATACTACTAGCTATATACATTGTACAGTATTTCTCTATAAAATACACACACATAATTATCTATGTAGTAACACAAAATACAGAATTTTGAGGAATAAAAATGATCATAGCAAGTAATCCAACCCTTAAGGAGCAAGAATACATAAACATATGATGCACATTCTAAACTTTAATTACGAAATTGTTTTTTTATAGTGAATACATTAAACAGAGTAAAATGCTCTATATTCAACACATTTCATAATAATTTTAGTGGCTGGAAAGAGAAGCATATATGATACCCACTAACATTTCCCAAGTTACATATTTTGAATATTTCAAAGTCAGAATTTTTCAAGTATAATACAACACCAAAACACGATGCAGACAATAAGACAGTGGAAATGATGAACTTTAAAGAAGTATATCACAAATAAAGTTCAGATTTTATTATTGGCTGCATTTTCATGAACACATATTTGACCCAGAAATATTTGTAGTACATATTTCAAATTTTTTTGGTACAAAAATATTTTTGAAGTTACTTTTTCACTTCAAATGTATTCTTTTCCAACATGAAACGGAAAAATTGGTGGAAAATGATTTCACAAAACTTTTTTCAGACAAACTGTTTGTTTTAAAAATATGATGATGCCTATAAATATATAAATAGCCTTTTTCAGATACCAATTTAGTTTTGTTAGCATAACTCTATGAGTGGCATCAAGTTCAATATATAGGATAATCTGAGATTTAGACAGGTATAACTTGAATAATGAGTATGAACTAAAAACACATTGAAATCCACAGTAAAAGTTTGTGAAAGAAACTTATTTTTATGCGATCTAATTTTTATACACATTTTTAATACATAATCATCTAAACTAGTTATAAACATGATTTTTCTAAAAGGCAGATTGAGTTTCTTGATTGTTACTGTATAACTTTTCAACATGGCTTCAAGTTTATGTTGAGGACTTTTGCAACTCAGCAGGATTGTCACAATGCTCATTGCTTGCACATTATAGTAAGTGCTGACTTGGTTTCTAAAAGTTACTTTGGATTTATTTTAGATGTTAACCTTCCTTAATAACAATTTATAAGTAGTATTTGAGATCAAGTATTATAAGTAGGGTCATATAAAAGTATTAATCAAGTAGAAGATGAAAGAAAGACAAGATCAGATCTTTAACACTTAGGAGGATGAATAATAAATATAATATATGAAGAGTTTTTAAAAAATAATTCAGTGATATACTTTCAAATGAAAACTTTAAGTACGTCTGCAAAATTTTGCTTGAACGAAACAGCTACTTTTCATTAAAATTGTTTATCTGAAATGCAGAAAGGAAATTTTTGTCAAACATTTATGATTGAATATATTCAAGGCTGCCAATCAAAGCACTTGTGAAATAGTAGCCAACGTCTCCTCTTAAACCCTATTTTAGCATCAATTTTAGTTGCTCAGATAGAAAATGAATTAGCTAAACACAAAATGTGCTATGAAACAGACGTTGAAAATCTCACTAAGAAATTTAAATTTAAAAATTAAAAACTAAACGTTTTCTAAATAAAGTTTCCACAACACTCTAGCAACCGCAGATTCCGATATTTTTCTTTCATAGTTGCCACTGCTTGGTGCTAAAACTTTAAAATAGGCAAATTTTGAAGTTTTGGAAAATTTTGCCCCCTAAAGAAAAATACTTTTTCGGTCCACTATTAGTAAACAAAAAGGGGCAAAATTTTTGTTGACCTTTGGCAAATTAAAAAAAATGCGTCAAAATTTTGAAAATAGGAGCGTTTGATACTATTTTGCTTAAAATGATATGGCTAGTCATCAGGGTTGAAAAATATTGGCAAAAAGTTGCTTGTGGCAGCCCTGTTGTACAAGCAATGATACATGATTTTGATGTAATAAAAAATTCATAATCAAATGAAGTCGTTTTAAGAGAGAGTGTAAGAGAAACCTTAAAAGAGTTTGGTTGGAAAGGTCACTTTAAGGCCAGTTTTTGCTACAAGAGTTAATGGGACAGCAACCTAGAGAATACAAGTGGACCCTGAACCACTACAAACATCCATTCAAGACTGGGAATTGAACACCAGATCTGTTGGAGCACTTTTTTGTTACTAAATTGTTAGAAAAATATAATTGTAGATGCAAGCAGATCAGTTTAAGAAATGCGGCAATAAAAATACTTTATTGTGTAATGAAAGCTATGTATATGGCTTGTAATTGATAATTTAAAGGATATTGTTTTTTCCAGACTCAAAATTTCTTCATATTATGGAAAGTGTAGCAATAAAATTATTGCATTTATCTATATAGGTCTGGCTCTAGAAGAAGCAAAATCAGCTTGTCATAAATACACAACATATTTTCTATAAAATGCTACAAAAATATAAATTTCATCACTTTGATATGGGAAGACATTCATTCACATATGTATTATCTGTAATTCTTAACAGTGCAAGAGATTAGTTCACTAGAATACAGCAAAATACACCCTTTAAATTTCTTAAGATAATAACAAATTTTGAATGTTTTGATAAATAATAAGTACTTTCCGCTTTTGATTTCATTTCCATTAAAAATACGCCAATGATACTGCTGTATGATCATGATTAAGAAAGACAATATTTTTTAATGGAACGGAATTTTCATAACCTAGTTGTTTTGAAAACTCAGCAATTCAAAGCAAAAATAGGATTATATAAAAAACATAATCAATTTTATATTCCTAAACTTGAAGTGTTTTAATCAAATTAAAGTTTAAAGAGAATTTTTTTAACAGTGGTATAACTAGTTCAAATTATAAAATTTTCAAATAGGCACTCCATTTATAAATGATGATTTCTAATATGCATTACATAAGTACACATCCAAAGAGAACACTTATAAACACATTCATTTCCAAATTTATATGCTAATTTGTAAGAAATGTAATTACTAAAACAGCAGTAAAAAAATGCTTAAACATGAATAAATCAATACAATTTTTAAATAAAACATAGTAAGTATAAGTATACAAAAAAATGCATATCCAGAACAGATGTATTGTCTTTATGCATGAGCATAAATGCAAAACATTTGGAAAAGATAATCAAGGGTGCAGTCTGGGATTAAGTTTATCAATAATTATTTATCACGTTTTTCTCTCACAAATTATTTTTGTATATGTAGACTTCAAAATACTGGTACCATTTGTACCAGTACAGAAAGGTGCCAGTAAAAAGTCAAACAGGTATACGAGCTAACCCATCCCTAGTTGTACCACTGATTTTTAATTTATATTAAAGCAAACATTGCTGATACACAAACTGGTTCAAATTTCAAAAACAATTGTAGAACATATATAAATGATATAGAAGTTCTCACGTTAATTTTTCTCGCAGTGGCAATAGCAAAATATATATATGGTCTGTATTCAGTTCTTTGTGGTAGAAAAGCGAAACTCGAGCTGTAACAAGGAATTTTCAAATTCGGATAGTCACTACTAGAAGATTTTTTCATCACTCCAGAAAGCAATATTCTGACAGACTGTGACTTATCTTCCACGATATTTACACAGGATTGGAAATGTGTTACATAGGGTAATCGCATGGTTCAACACGAACCAATCCAAGTGTATAAGTGAACAAATTAAAATCAGTTGTTTGTTACATAAATAAGTGCAATCTAACCTGTTGCATTCATCTGTACTCTGTCTAGTCATATGGAAAAATACTGAGTACAGGATATACATAGTATTATTGATAAAATTATAAAGTTAAACCACAAGGACGATTTGGCACATTAATATTTTAGAACCTACTTGAAAAATTTCATTACAGATAGCCATATTTATAAACACTGTGCGTTTCTGTTTTGAATGCATTTGCTACACATTTAAGCAAGAACAATCAGAATAAATGTTCAACAAGCCTAACTCGTTCTTATAAATATATATGTACAAAAGCCTGAATGTTAACAAGCTCTCATCTAAACTATGTTCTATTAATTATTAGAGTTTATATATTTCTAAGTTCACAATTTGAACAAACTCAATTTTTTGTAGGAACTTTTTATCAATTCAGATTTCTTTCAACAAAGCAAACGAATTTTTAAGAAATCCAATTAGAAGCTTATATTACCTAAGCTGTAAATTCCATAGAGATACTATGATCTGTGATTCAATGGTCTGTCAATCCCAGTTGAGATTGCCATTTTGATAAAATGTACAATTCAGCCTGATGTTGGAAAAATCTGGTGGATACCTGTTCTAGGTTTTGTATTGGACACCATGGAGTCCAATACAAAATTTACATGCTAGTTTTTGGTAAGGGCCATTTTGAGTGGTCAAGACAAGAGATGGTCTGACTCCATCCTTGAATGAGCAGAATGGACTCAATTTTTCATCATAATTCCATCTGATATTAAAAAAACGATGCAAAATACTGTTCCATATTTTCAAAATTTACTTAAAACAAGGAAATCAGGTGATTATTAGGAGGTTCTTTATATTAACTATGTCACCATCCTACACAAAGGTTATATTAACAGTAAAACTAGAACCACAAATGCACAACATGCATTAATTTGTGTTACTGCTTCATAAAAAATAAACAGCAAGTAACAACTTCAAAATTTTCTTGATTATCATCACAGCATTCTTAGCAGTTTTTAGTTTTAAATAAATGAAAGATCACAGTACATGTATGTAAATTTACAAATATTGGAAATGTTAAATGTTTTGATTAGCTTTGCGACATATAAAAATTCCACTTTTCAAAACAAGAGTGCAACTCCTAAAGAACAATAACAAGTCTTTAGAATTGAATACATAATTCTAAAAATAGCTTATTCTTCTAGTTGCTGGGTTATACAAAAGCAATAATCTACAAACAGGGCTGCCACAACAAAAGCTCTTGTAAAACAGTAGCTTTAGAAACATCAAATTAAAAAAGTAGTAATGAAAATAGACCTCTCCAAATCTTATTTTAGCAGCAGTAAAGTAGACCAGATTAAATATATCAGTTAAATAAAACATGAAATTTGTTAATTTAGTATGAAACTGGTATTTGGAGAAATTCACCATATAAATTTAAGAATTCTAATAACTAATGTGTTTAGAAAGAAATCAGAATTTCTTGCAGTCAGAATTGGCAGTGGCAGTTCCAGAAATTTAACTACATAATATGAGTAAATAAGTTTGTAATTGTACAATTCAAACAAAAAAAAAATTCCTAAACAATTTTTCACAACTTCCTTCTAAAAATGAAAACAAACAAAAATTTTACTTTTGAAAAGAAAAATTAATTAAAAACAATTTTTAGCTTGGAAAAGTAAAATAAAATGCCAACTAGTCTTCATGAATGTAACCCTCTCTACAGCTGCTGCTATAAGATTAGCTAGCGCTTAGTTGGCACTACTAATTATGTAATATTTTTATGACAAATGTACACAAATAATGGCAACACTTAATTTCCATTGACCTCTGATGATTTAAGAAAAGTCACTGAAATTCCAAATGTAGATTGACCTAATCACCAAGGTTGAAAAACAGTATGCGCTCCCCCTTAAAAAAATGAATTTTAGTTACATGTGGCAGCCTTGTATTTTCAACACCATATATGAAAGATATATTCAGTAGCATAAACCTACTAATTGCAAAATAAATTGTTAGCAAAATATAAATCCCATGTAATAAATATTCATAATAAAATACAACATGAAATTTTGCCTGTAGGCAAAATAGCATTGCTTCTACCTCACAGTCTACATTCCTGTACTTGGCTTGGCTGAGAAACAGGCTTCAAAGCAACATCACCATTGTGCATGTGGATTTCAGATCCTTTGGGCTTGATCCAGTGGTCCCACACTGAGATATTTTTAGTGGGATGCAGAAGAAGATAATATATTATCTGAAATAAAAACTTCCAATGAATAAAAACTACAATTAAAAACATTTTTCTAACAAAGACTTTTTCACACACGAAATCGTGATCGTTGTCGAATCACATTTCAGATGAAACATTTAATCAACATTTGATTTATTATCTTTCATAATTTTAGTATTCAAAAGTAGATGGAAGCATTTATTCACAGTTGAAAATTAATTCATGCATGAGAGGTAAGTCTAGAAAATCGTTTTACTTTATTTCTTAACGTGGCATTTATAACTATGCTTACATGTAGAAATAAATTAATTTTACAGGGTTCCCACTATATTATCAAAATGAAATTGAAGTACTTTTCAAGATCTTCTGAAATATTTTCAAGGGTGGCATGTTCTCTAGGCCAAGCATTTATTTTAGCATTTAAAAATAAACAATCTTGAGGGTAAAACGCAAGAACTAATGAAATCTTGCTATATTTTAAGAACAGTTCCAAGTTAGAAAAATAGAAATCAAGTACTTTTTAAAGTTTGTGGGAATTTTGATTTTACCACGTAAGAAAATTATTTAATAAATACCCTGCTTTTTTCAAATTTATATCCTACCCAGTGAATTATATCATTTTTAGATACAAAATATGATATCTGCAAATAAGTTGTGAACCTACCAAATATTTTAGACTAGCAGATCAGTATAGTTTCTGTGCTAATTTCTTAATTGCTAATATCCATTCATGGCAGTTTCATTACTCCCTTTTCATACCTTATTTAAATTCATTTATAATGAATATAAGCATCAATATGCACTTACGATTGAAATAAATTAGTCAAAAACATGAAGCAGCATTTTGTTCACATTTTTCAAATGTACTCCTCAATGGTATGGTCTTATTTCCGATAAAATGTAAGGCAAAAAGCGTATCTTAGTCACGCTAGCACAATTAGATTCTAAGTGTCTACTTCAATTTCATCACATTTCCTTATTCAAAGGCTATTTGGTATTTTTTGACACTAAACTTATTTTTGCTCAGATTTTTTTTTCTGCACTGATTTCTATCTTCCAGATTTCTCATTGCTTTCTGTAATCAGACTGCTGCATTAAAGTGTCCAGCTCTTCAGCATAGTTTTAGTGTTATATGCAGCTCCATATAGCTCAAACCAAACATTTTAAAACTAAGTGGCAAAATTGGTGAATGAACCTCATAACCATTTCAAATTGGTTACATCTGTTATTACCAATCAACAATAAACAAATATCGTCAATTTCTGTGTCATAAATTAGTGAAATATATACCAGGGCTATCACAGCCAAAGCTCGTCACCTGACTGTGTTTTCCTCGGCTCTTTTCCTTCGGGTTTGATTCCGGACTGTCGCCAATAGCCAGTTGTGTTGCTCTAGTGGATGTTAATTAAAATACCTACCTACCACAGCCAAAGCACTTGTGAAATAGTAGCATAAATTTTTAAAAATAGTGATAAAATAGTCTTCTCAAGCCCTATTTTAGAAGCAATTTTGATTGCTAGATACAAAATAAATTGGCTAAAGCACAAAATGTGCTCATTAAGTATGAAACAGACACTGAAGATCTTGCTAAGAATTTTAAATTTAAAAACTAAATAATTTCTTAATAAGGTTTTCATGACAATCCAGCAATTAAAAATTGCAGTGGATTTTTCATTACTGCCACAGCTTAGAGCTAAAGTTTCGAAATTGACGTAACTTGGAAAACGAAAAATCAAAAATTTTTCAGTCTGCTATTATTTTTAAAAAAGATTAAAATTTTGTTGAGCTATGGTGAATTTTCAAAAACAATTGCCATAAGTTTCGAAAAGTCGCCAAAATTTTGGAAATTAGAGCATTCGAGATGAGTTTGCTTATAATAGGGCATAAAGTATTGTCCTAGTTGCCAAAGTTGAAAAATAGCAGCAAAAAATCGCCTGTGGCAGCTGTGAAATATACATCATACATATAATTACATTTTCAGACAAGATTTTTGTAGCAAAGTTTAAACTTACTATGAAAAAGTTTTACCAAATACTTTCATGTGATCACAGAGGAATAACTCTTACCATTATAACTAAGCCCAGAACAAAACTCAAAAACTGTAAAAACATGGCTGGATACTTGTAAGTAACATGGGCTGGACAGTAAATGAACCAAGCAGACATCAATGCCGAGTTTTCCAAAAAGCTCAGCACATAATAAAATGTAAATCGACGACGTGTAGGACTATCTTTGGGATTGAAGTAGCAAAATATAAAGATTATTCCAAGCACAATATTGTAAAATAATTCTCCACACCTATGGTTAAATAAATATGAATTACTTTAGTACAACCACAAATATAAAATACATTAAAGAGTGAAATTTAAAATAAATTTAAACCAATCTACGTACTTTTACCTAAATTTAAGAAAAGTTCAATTAAAATATATAGTTAAATCTCAAAAATAAGATTCTATTTTCTAGACATTTTCCTGTTTTGAAAAAATCCCATTTATATAATGCATCTACCATGGTTCCTCTTATTTCACATGATACCGGGCAGTATGATTCTAAAAATATTGTAAAGTGTGAACGAAACTTCAAAGGCACAGATTGCCTTATTTGATCTTTAGCGCTCTTTTTGGCATCTAACTTGGTCTTAAAGAATTAGCTAAATCGGATTTGGAAATTATTGAATGGGGGTAAGCAAAACAGCACTTGCTTCATACAAGGGTCATTCCATGCAAAATGAGCAAATCGGCTGTGGCTGACATACCACCGATTTTAATGAAAATTAGTTTTTAAATAGGTCACATATAGTAATGACCAACTGCAAAATATTAGGTTTCAGAAATCTATATTTTGTTAATTATTAACATTTAAAGTTCAAGGTCACATAAATTTAGATTTTCTAGCACTAAAAGTGGCCTGTTTGCGACCATATATTTCAATACGTTATTGACAAATTTAAAATTTTTATATTGTTGCATTCTTCAGGAAAAGGTC
Organism: Meta bourneti; assembly: GCA_933210815.1. Taxonomy (NCBI): domain Eukaryota; kingdom Metazoa; phylum Arthropoda; class Arachnida; order Araneae; family Tetragnathidae; genus Meta; species Meta bourneti. Next base: position 82,185,878 of record OW119928.1, read on the forward strand.
TCTTAGGAAACATCAGAATATAATTTAATATCCGTCATTGCTGAATCTGAGGGATCGACGAAAGTAGAAATTTTGCCAATTTGCTACAAATTTCAAATTGCTCTGGTATCTCTAGAAATGGAAAGACAATAAAAATTATTCTTAATGAAGAGCCTTTCCTAACAAATAGCATGGCGTAATTTGGTGATTATATTTCTACTCCTTTATAAAGTAGAAAAACATTTAAAAGTAAAAATTATGGAAAAATACGATTTTTCAATTTTTAAAAATGCGTATTTCACTGTGAGGGAAAACTCTAAGAACATCAAAACTTTTCAACATAAAAGAGCAAGATGTCTATTATATGTCCTGAAATTTTCATAATCGTAATTTGATTCTTTTTGTATCGGGAAAATTTTCAATTAGACGTAAATTTTACTTTTTTATAGAAGCTGATAATGAATTATAACATCCGATAATATAAAAAATGCGGTATCAGAATGAAATATAACTTTTATTATGGTGCACGAGCAAAATTTCACATGAAATTTCTTTTTAAAGTCTCTTTTGCTTAATCCGAGGAGAGTTTCTATCAGTGAAATAATTAGGTGGGAAGTTAATTTTGTTAGAGAAGTCTTTTCGATTTGCTTTTTCCTCTGGAAATGTAAGTATTAAATACTACTACTTGTGAATATTAAATACGCTTTGTAAATATTAAGCATTATTAGTCAAGTACTAATTTTGAGAGTAAAAAAAATTAAACATTGTTGTTAAACTCAATTCTCCCAAATGTACATAACTCACACACAAATCCTTTTTCCATATTTATCACAATCACTAGTGAAATAAGTAGATTCAAGAATTCGGCAGCCCTAGGACAATTTCAATTTATTACAAAATTGAACAAGAGACCTTTATCAGATTGAAAGTGAATTTGAAGACAATCAAGTAAGGGTTTTAAATGTTTAAGCTCTTTTTAATTGTGATTTGATGACCTGCTTTTAAAATTTCCTTCAAAAGTTACAAGTAATTTGGTATTTCATTGTTGATTTGGGGTTGTCCATTGTCATTGTTTCCATTTGAAACGAGTAATATACATAGAATGAGAAGGAAATGCTATGATTGGCGATAATAAACATTTCCAGTTAGTGCGATACTGATGGAATATGGTAACCCGTTGTAGAATATCGGAATAGTCGTTTGGTGACGAAGCTTTCAGGTGCCAATTGATTGGAAGGGCAAGAACGTGTTTTTGCGTTTCACTAATTTTGTTATTGTTGTTTTGGGACTCAAAATACAATCCTGAATCATTTTTTACAAGTAATAGACATATTAAACTATATTTTTCCAAAATACAGTTTTCATCCAGAGCTGTCCTTCATTTCATGTGCCTCTTTTAAGTGGAAAACCAGCATTTTATAATTTTTCTTTGCTGTTTGGAAGATGAAAGAAATAAAAGCCGACTTCCAAACCAGCAGTAGTTTTATCACACCTAGCACTGTATCTGGTATGAATTTCAACGATGCATTTAATTTCTTTTAGCCCATAGAAACCGTTTTTATTTATATCAAAATCGACTATTTTCCATTTTTCGCTACTAATTTTTAGCTTAAATATGATGTTTAAAATTGTTGTTTCCAAATAGATAAAAAGAGAATTCTTCATAGATTACAAAAATATGAAATATTGTTGTCTACGTTAAGTAGTTTTTGAGAAAGAGATCTTAAAACATGCAGCATCAAGTGATTTCACAACTGCTCTTCAAAGTTGCAAGTCCTTAAAATGCCTGAAATTTCCAAAATATTTCAGATATCGTTATTTATGCATAAACCTAACCCCTGTAGCAAATTTCATGAAAATCCGTCACCCTACGGCCACAGGTTTTTTCCGATTTTTGCTCATTTCACGTGGAATGACCAATAAGGGTTTAGGAATACCTTATTTTGTCTACTTTAATCCTTACTAATATTATTGCTCTGTATATTTGGTTACCTATATTAATTGTAATATTTAGTCTGGCTGACCTGCCATAAAAGTTGTAAAGGGTTCAGAAGGAGTCATGCTTCTAAGCATCCTGGTGTTTCTTTACACTTATTTGGCAACATTGGAAATATTCACCTCGCATAATTTTTCAAAGGATTCGAATTTCTAAGGGGTTTGGGCACCTAGGAGTTGGGATGACAATGGCAACTGACCAAACCAATATTTCTCTTTCTGCTCAATAAAACAAGTCTTTCACAAATTTGTTTCTCAACAGAAGCCGAGTTTTATACATTGTGTAAAATGTTTTCTATCAATTTTTACACACTTCCCCATGGAAAGTTTAGATCGACGACCTGATGCCCTCTAGTGAGGGAACTTGCTATCCCTGATAAAGGAAACAGCACGGCTTAACATTTGTTCTCAGTATATTATGAACATGTTCTGGTATATTTAATAAACCCTCTGGATGAAAATTAACTGAGTTTTGATAATAATTACAAAAATGCAAGAGAAAGATATTTTTGAGGGGGTTGGTTGATTTGGGTTTAATGCTGTAAGGTCTTAAATAGGAAAAGCTGCACCTTTCTATATTGGGAAAGGGAGCCAATGTTTGGGATTTAAAATTTCATTTGAACTTTTTAAAGAAATCCTGATTAGAGCCCCCTACCAAATTTCCTAAATGTTCCTTAAGTTGGAGGAGGCCTACTTTTGTGATTTTACAATAATGAAAATAACTCAACATGGTCACTTCCTTTTGCAAATTTAAAACTGTAGCTTGTTTTCACAGCATAACATTACCACTTGTAAAATCAAATTCAATACAAATAATTTCTAGTACGTTAAAACCTCCTGGTAGTTGTCTTGCCATTACCAAAACTGACTAGATCTTGATTGTCGAGTATCTTGTAATTAGAAGAAAACTGACCGGATCTTGATCTCATGATCATTAAAAAATTGGCAATATCTTGATGAGATATGTCATCATTAGCCAAATTGGTTAGATCTTGATGGATGAGATATCACGTCGAAATCACTTGGAGGGTCAAATAATTAATCAAAGGACGCAATTAAGATAATCTAAAGCAACTACAATACTCACTTATTATCACAGAAATGCGTATTCATTAATCGTATCCAAATGAACATCACGCCATAATGTGCACCACATACAGCAAACAGGTATTTTGGGAAGACAGAGGCAAAGAGTCCAAGAGCCAGCACCCGTGATGCAATATCAAAGAATCTCCAGATCACCTGGATGATTGTACCACAAATAGTCATGTTCTTCTTTTCTTCCAAAGAATAGCGTAAGGCACGTTGGTAAGATGCAAGAGCCCAGGCCATGGACATGAGGGATGAAAACATAGAAACTAGCTGAATCAACTCTAAAAAGTATAAAAGTAAATTTAACAAATGAATTGGTTGCAATTATCAATATTATAGGAATAAGAGTAAGCAAAAAAAAAAATTCTATACTTGGCTTAGGAAAGTTGCATTTGAGTCACATGATTTTGAATCTGGATACAGCAAATTGTAGAGAAATGTGATGTCATTCATAAACCATGCTAAGACCAGTAATCAGCTATGCCAATCATCTCTGGTATATGCAGCTAAAACCCATATTAAGAAACTTGAAATTCTTCAAAATACCACTCAAGATAATTTATCTTGAAACCATAAAATTAGACAAGACCTGAATGTGCTTGAACTTGAGCAATTTATCAGTATACTAGCCCTTAAATTTTTTAACCAGCTAGAAAACATTGATAATGATTCTAATAATCATATCCCCAGGTATGACTTTCATCATCCAACCAATAGTACAAGACCTAGATCCATACTAAATTTATTAATGATTAGCTATATCTAACTTTAAAATCCCATATTTAATACTTCTAATCTCCATTACACGACACAACTGCATCTCTCCTCGATAAACATCAAAATGAAATCTTCGAAATGCCTCATTTACAAGTTCCACCCACTGAGAAGGAAGCCTTCTGATTGGTGTCTCAACTCCCACTGACCACACCTCTTCTCTAAGTCACAGCAAAATTTGTTGGAGCCTTTTGTAAGGCTCCAACAAATTCACGACTTTTATATTGAGCTATGAAGCAAGTACATAGAAGATTGAGGGCCTTCGGCCCAAGTTCTTCCATCACTCCAAAAACGCCCTGTAGAAGAATGATTGTTTTTCTGCACCTTGATTCATTGCTCGTTTTCAATTGTTCCCCAATGAATTTTGAGTATATGAGCAGCAGAGGTTGATTAGTTGTGTTTTATGGTGCAACAGCCATATTTGGCCATGCTGCACCAAACAAGACAGACAACATCAAGTAATGGACATACACAGAAGGAAAGTTTTACTGACACAGAAGAGAGAAATATACCCAGGGAGTAATTGAACATATGCTGCCTACAATTCGCAGGTTGCTAGTGCAGTAGGAAAAACCACTGAGCCATGACAGCAGATCTGTCCCTAGAACTGGAAGTCAAAGGTCACCTTTCAAAAAGTTATCTTTTAGCCTTTTCCTGGAGGCTTGTGGTGTACTTGACCACAACAAAAATTAATTTACTATTCAATAGTATATACAGGGTGATTCTGCGTTCATGGGACAAACTTCAGGGGTGATAGAACACAACGAAACAAACACTTTCCCCCATAGAATGTAGGGTCGCAAGTGCAGCGGTTGGCCGCTAGAGAGCGCAGTCAAACGCTTGTATAAAAGCGTTACGTCGGCGATGCGAGGCCTGCATCAGGTGTGGTGGTCGACATTTTTAACAGCTTCTGTAATTGTGCATTTGCATTGTACTTACCGACTGATGTTTGTACATGTCGTTTCATTTCCATGTGAAAAGTTTCTCATGTTTTGTACATGTCATTTCTTTCTTACCCGTTGTTCCTTGTACTTATCTTTAATTTATGCAAATCTAATTGTATTATTTCGTTTTGTCAAGCAGTTATTGATGTTTATTTGACATTAAAGTGTTGTTTCCATACTTCATGCCTCTTCTTTCCAACTTGCGTCGGACCGTGTGTTTGTGCCGAAATGTAAAGCGCCCTCTAGCAACCATACATTCTATGGTGAAAAGTGTTTGTTTTGTTGTGTTCTATCACCACCTGAAGTTTTTCGTATTAGTTTAGACTCACCCAATAGACATTCTATGGGCTTTCATACAAGCGTTTGACTGAGCTCTCTAGCGGCCAACCGCTGCACTTGTGACCATACATTCTATGGGGAAAAAGTGTTTTGTTTCCTTGTGTTCTATCACCCCCTGAAATTTGTCCCATGACCGTAGAATCACCCTGTATAACAGTGTAACCTAACTCCATCAAAATGTACTTTTCGGTAGACAAAGATACACTGTCTTTCACTCATCTCTCATCTTACTAAAAACCCTTCTGGCACAATGTGAAATTTTGTAGGGTAATTTACAGACAGTTTTAAATTAGGGGATTAGTGGTTCGTCGTTGGTTGAACCCCGAAAGGAAGGTAGAAAAAAATTGTAATATAATATTGTTTTATAGATTTAAAAGTGGCATGAGATAACAATAGCAAAGACAGAGGAGATGCACTGGGGGTTTAAGCTTTTCTATCCCTGAAAGTGCTGGTTTTTGATTGTTAAAATATCTCTAAACCCCAACACTCATAAATACACGAAATTATCTTTATATTCTTCAAATAAAATAAGTTATTTTATCACTAAAATAACTATTGCTTCAGGAACTCTAAATAACATTTTAAACTTTGGATCCCCCTCTGAAATAAAATCGTGTCTATGCTACTGAGATAAGAGCGTTAAATAAATATTTCTTTGGTACTTCTCAGTTATCTCCAGTTGCATTTTCTTACGGACAAGAGACATCATTGGAGCCATTTGCATTTACTTGTGCTGCCATCTATTGTTTTTTAATATTTCACAGTAACTAAATGCAATTTATATTTAACTACTTTCATAAAAAAAGTAGCGCCTTTTCATAATTTGTAAAACCAATATAATAATTATCACGATGGTATAGTCCATATAATATCAAAGTTAGCAGTAGTAAAACAATTTCCAAAATTATAGTTACAGATAATTTACAATGAAAACGAAACATAATTATGTATAGTAATTATATACAAATTTGCAGAACACAAATAAGGTATGTTTTAAGTAAAGACAATAATTGTTTGCTTATTTACTTGTTGTTTTCGGTCTAATTCCAATCTAAATCATACAGATAATAGAATCAGAAAATTTTCAAATCTAATTATTCATCAAATTTTGTCAGACAAACATTTCTAATAACTTTTATAAATTCTTTTCTTTATATATGAAATCAGGGTATGCCAACTGAAATCAAGTGATTTTTGTTTTAAAAAATCATTAAATCAAAATTTTAAATTTCATTTTTTTCTGATATGTTGAATAACATTGAAAATGAAATAACTGAACAAGATGCATGTTATTTTATTCAAACAATTTAAGAACTTCGCTTGTACCGAGTTCACCCCAAAATTATACTGAGAATCATCCTTCCTTTGAAGATACTAAATAACAGTATTTATTGATTGGGATCATAATTACCAGACAAGTATTTCCATCTTGAGCAATTGACTAATAGGTGTCACTCACAAGCCTGCTCATCAGTGTTGGTTTTGTTTTAAACATTCCATGTAACTATAAATTGAACATGGCCAATTTTAAACCTTTCACCATGTGAGTGAAGATACTCGAAATATATTCACTCAAATTATTAAAATTGTGGTAAGGCTTTCTTTTTAAGATGTTCTATTTATTTATTTAATGTTAGTCTGTTCATAAAAAATATACACTTACAACGAAGATTTTCTGCAGTATCTCAAAAGCATTCCAATTTTGCACATAAATCTTTATAATTAGCAATTTTAATAGTTTTGTGTAATATATTGGTCAACTTTTATTTTAATTTATTGGGAAATTTGATGCATTGATCCCTTAAAATTCTTTACACTTCTAGAATAACTATTCAATATTTCTGGAATTGAAATTTGGAATGTTAGTTAATTCACTTATATGATAGAGTGAGTATGTTGAAAAAGCATTATGGGTTGAAGCAGAAAGCTATTGGAATTGATACATTTTTATTGCAAGCTGAAAATTGCACTCAATTGGCATGTTCTGGGGGATGCTATTACACTTGTTTTATGCTGTTCATAGGGAAAAGCTTAATTTTTTTGTTTTATATATAAACAAGTTTTGTATGCTTCGAATATACCTATGAAATATTTGTCAATGCTCAAAGAATTTGAAAAAATTTGATTTAAAATTTAAGGATTTTCATGTTGTCTCATTTTTACTGTTAACTTACAAAAGATAATTTTTTTTACCACTAACTTATTATTTTTGCAAGCTAAAAATTAACAAGTAGGAATTTTTTCAAGATGCAAGTTCCTTTTATTTCATTTTTCTATTGGTGACATGAGTTTTTTTCTCAAAAGCAAGTCTTGAACCAATTATTTTATATCAAGATAATAGAAGTAATTCAAAACATTTTATTCATATATAATAAATAGATAATGCAAAAAATTCTGAACTTAGTATGATTGAAAAAATTCATAATGTCGTGTTGGTGGGATCCGGCAACCTCATTTATCTGGGTCCAAAAAAATTATGTCACTGGTTATGAGTTAAACTCAAAGTAATCTAAACTGCTTGAGAACCAGATAGAAAAACATTGCTCATGCTTGGCATTTGGGACAATGTTCTATTTACTTCATCATGTGATTAACTTTGCTAATTCCTGTCACATTTTAATCTTTCAAAAATTTACCAGCTATATTTCCAAATACATTAATGTTTTACATAAAAAATATGAATGTTTAAATAAATCAAAACTATCTAGAAACTACACTGCGAAACTAATTTGCTTGTCTCATGTCCAACAAATTTAAACTTGTATGGGCAAGGAATGAATTGAAATCATAAAAATCCGATTTCAATAAAAAAATCTGATTTAAATCAAATAAATACGATGTTTTCTATTAAAAAAAATCATGACTTTTTCATACCCTGCATGAAATATAAGCCTGTCCTTATAATACCGATGGCACATAACAATAGAAGCGAAAGTGTGATTCGTTTTATAATAGTATGTATTATCCACATCCTTAAATAAATGTTATAAAGCATTGATAGATGGCAGCAAAAATAAATACAAATGGTGCAGAAGATGTCTCTTGTTGCCAAAAATGTCGCCAAGAAAATGTGACAGGAGATAACCGAGAAGTACCATTTCTCAAAAAAATTATTACTACAGAATTATTTACCAGTCCAGCTGTAATAATTTGGAGTTTCAGCCTGAGACAGTGCATAGATGTAAAGTTGAAGAACAAGCTGAGGAGCAGCCTCCATGAAGCATTCGAAAAGTCGAAGTAGAGTTGCATCAGCATCTTCATAAATCATTTGTTTATAAAAATTCACTTGGTCTTGAACTTTAGGTTTGCTGCGATTGCTTTTTAATCCAAAATATAATGAGTCGATATACCTAAATATGAAGAGAAAATTATTAATTCTGAATAAAATGATGAGCTGTGAATGTGTAACTTTGGGAAGTAAAAAAGTGGTGCTTAAGATGCATTGTGGAAATGCCAAATTGCCAAAGGTTGCTACACCGAAAACTGTAGAAAAGGCTAGAAGTTTACTAGAAATGGACGTCCCTTAACCCTCCAAGTGGTTTCGACGAGATATCTCGTCCATCAAAATCTGATCAATTTTGCTAATGACGAGATATCTCACCATCAAGATATCGCCGATTTTATTATGATGATGAGATCAAGATCTGGCCAGTTTTCTTTAAATGACAAGATACCTCACCCATTTAAATCTGGTCGGTTTTTTTCTATTGACGAGATACCTCGTCGAGACAACCACCAGGAGAGTTAATATCCATCTTCCCAAAAGTGGTTAAAAACTATAGGTAGAGCATAAAACTAAAAGTTATACAATTTGTTTTCATTTTCATGAACTCCACAAAAACTGAGAAAAAATTATCCAAACGGGAAGTTTGTTGAAAGGAATTAAAATTGGTTATATGGTATACGGACAGGTTTGGTTTGTTGATCCATGGTATTTTTTTGCTTCATGAGGGAATAGAAAAGACATGATAAAGTTTGTTTCATTCATCCCGTTAAACTAGGACGTGACACTAAAGGAACTAAATTTTCATTTTCATTGCTTTACAGTGTCCTTCGTATAAGTCAGATTATCTTACTTCACACTGTAAATGTGACATTATTTCATGTAGGTTACTTTAATTAATTTTGGTAATATCACTGTAATTTAATTATTATGCTTCCTAATATTTGCTATGTAAGGATTGTATTAGTTTAGTGTTCTATGGTTATTATTTGCTGAGATTTATTTTGTACATGCTATGGAATTAAAGATTATTTTAAAATAACCCCATTTTATTAAGATCTACCATGCATATATGAAACTGAACAATGCCAGGCTTAATGTGACATTTGTATAAGATTTTAAAATTAGCAATCGTTAGATACATTTTACAACTAGAAAATTTGTCTTGACATTCAAGTTTTAGGATCCAGTTGTCATTTTTGACACCTATTGTTTTGGCTTGTTTGATGCAAATTCCAAGTGATTGACTATTTAATCAATTTGTAAAATGGGATCGTCATTAAAGTAGTTCTTGTCACATCCACGTATAAAAAAATCAACGTGAGATTACACCCATGTAGAATAATTTGGCAATTGATGAAAATGTGTTATGATACTTTAGAGAATTGATGGAATTTGTGATTGATATCTCACTTTAGTTTTCTCTTAATATTTACTGCAAGGGCAACTTTTCACGTGCATGTTTTTGGATATTTTAGTTTTTGCCTTAACCGTGATATGGAATTCTGATTTGGTGAAAGTGATGAAATTAATTTTGTGGGGTTCTATGAGATTGTCAGCTGGTTTTTCCTGATGTGTGCCAAATTGCATAATGATAAATTTTTCCAATCTTCAAAATAGCTCCACTTGGATGTGGATTTAGGCTTCTATTTAGCAAACGTGCACAACTTGTGTATTTCGTGTTTCTTAAAAACTTTGCTGTTATTGTTATTAAACACTCGAGCATATTATTACTTTCAACCCACTCGCCAACAAAAATCATAATATGCTTTGGTTTGTTGCTTGATACACACATAGCTAATAAGAATAATTTTATGCAAAATGTATAATAGAAATCATTGCCAACTACATACCTAAGTAGGGGACCCATTTGAAGAATCAAGAAAACAACTCTCAACACCCATCTCTTCGTTGATACGGCTGGTAATTTTTTCTCATCAGCATCTACTAAGTACCACCGCAGACTGAAGCCAGTCATTGCTAGAGAAGGCACAGCAATAAAGCATACGGTAAGCGTAAACCACCATATATTGCCATTGTTAAAATGTACTATGGCAACAAGGACGTCAAAGGAGACATCAAAGAAGAAGCTACATATAGAGATAATAATACCAGTAATGTCCAACAAAGTGAAGCTTAAATTTTTAGGTAAGGAATCAGTGGTGTCGTAACCTTTGATTTTAATTTTTTTCAATACGGGTACTGAGTTTCGTCGGAATTTTGAATTTGGAGAACGGCTATCGAAATCTGAATCGTCAGGTGAATCGGTTGCAGAATCATCGCCACGAGGCTTGACTTTAGGTTTAGTCATGGTTAATTTTTGAAGTTACATGCACGTAAAACTTGAAATTAGGATTTTTTAAACAATTCTTGCTTTTAGGAAGGGAAATGAGGGGGCAAAAGTGACAACATAAAAGGGGAAGTGAGAGTAACTTGGAAAAACACAGAGGAAATAAGAAAAGGTAAACAAAGATGAGTTGAGCAGTTTAACTTTGTTCAACTTTACAATAAATTTTATGTGCTAACAAAATAAATTATATAAAGAACATCTGCTTCATCAGAGAATCTCATTTAATTTTAAATTTGGAATTTTTACTCATCCTTGAGAAATAATTAGGATGAAAGTATTAAAATTTACACCTTGAGTCTGGTACACTTATTTTAAACATGTTAGTATTTATAGTGCACTTGTTTATTTAATAAATAAACTAATTAAATGTAACTAGATGAATAAATCAAAAGTTGTAATGGTTTCTTTAAAAATTTTATAATCAGCTGTTAAATAAAAAATAATAAAATACGAGCAGAAGTGATTGGAAAGGGTTGTGATGTATCTGACGTCATAAACAAACGTTAATACGGCGGTTTATTTGTATTGTACCTAAAAAGTCCGTTGTCGAATGCGAATTTATAACATGGAAATGAGTAAAAACTTATAGATTTTAGTTGAACTGAAGCTGGAAGGAATTAATTTTCTGAAAGACAACTTAAACAGTGAGAAAATTAAATAGTATATCTATTGCTTGACTAACTTGGGTTATAATAGAACCCAACCCCCTTGGGTTATATAGCATTGGTTTCTTGACATTTCAGTTACATATTTTTACAGCAGTAATATTACTTACTGAAATAAGCTATTTGGAAAAAGTATTGTACTTTGTTACATCATTCTTGTTAAAATCCCTATCTCCTGTATGATTTTTTCCTATACATAAATACATCTTATTTAAGTGCAATTGTTTTATCTTTGATTTTGAAATAAACAGATTTGTTTTCATACGATTCTCCAAAATAAACATCTACAAGATAAAATGTTAGAAAACTGCCTTTAAAATTGTAAACTATAAACATCTTAATAAAATGCTTATGAATAAATTATTATATCCAGATGAAGTTTTATTAGTTCTCTGTACATGGTTTTTAGTCTACTTTTGAAATCATGTAAAAGAACACAATTTTCTTAAGTACTATTAAACCATCTTAAGTTTTAATGATGGTAAAAGAGTACTAGGTTTTTTTATAGAGAATGTATTGAAAATAAATTTGTTTAGCATAATAAAGATTAAAAAAAAATTCTAATTACATAATTAATATTAATTTTTAAAAATTCTTTTTACAATTGTTTATGTTGAAAGGCAACAAGTATTTTTCATGTTATCACATTTTAATTCTAAAAACGTTCTCTTCATTCTTAAAAATTCTTTGGGTACAATAATTTAATTTATTCCATCAAATTAATTCTTTGCACTTTAACAACCTAATTTGGATTAATAGCAATCCTGTTTTGCAATTAATGGAAATTGTTTGACATTCATTATACCGTGCCACATAACTTTGATTTTATGTGTCCTTATTTATCATGAATTATTTTAATATCTTTTGCTTATTGAGCAAAACACATTAATATTAACTAATATTAACATTTTGTATTCTATTCTCAGGTTCAAATATGGCTGATCAAGCTGAAGTAACGATTGCCACTCGGTTTACCCGACTTAACCAATTAATTCTTGGGAAATCGAATGGTAATGTTCCTAAGAAGTATTTAGCTCATCGGGATAGTTTATTAGATGTCTTGTTTGCTCTGTATGAAGAGTGTCATGCAGATCATTACAGACGGGACAAACACATTTCTTCTTTTGTTGATAAATGTAAGTGTTATTCATAATTTTTGTATTATTTTTTAAACATCCTGTAATCCAGGGCCCCTAAATTCTAGGAATAAATATTTACTCAAGTTGCTGATTCCTTTAATCCAATAAATAACATTGAGACAAAATTGGTGTATTGAAGAGTGCTGTAAGAAATTTACTTGAAACTTATTTGAAGTAAAGCAAATTTCACATGTGACATTATTTTAGAAGAATATTAATATGAGAAGATATACGAAGGATTAAAAATTTGTCGTTTTGAGTGGTTGCCTATTTTATAAATAGAAGCCATTTGTTTACAACTTAACATTTACCTGAAAAGCTTACTGAAAACAGTACTTTTCTTTTTAAAGAAATAGTTTGTCTGCTATTGGTTGTATTGAAGAGATATTTTAAAATGCGCTTTCTTTTCATATGCCACATGGAATTTTCTAGAAAAAATTATTTTGAAGAAAGGAATCATGAATATTGTAACGACTAATTTGTCATGTATCATCTGGCACACTCCATCTCAATGTTGATAAAATTAGGAAACATCCCCCATAGTACATTAAGTAATGCTTATTTCTAGAAGCATTTGAAAGGTGTGAAACAGTAGGAAAACACTTTCTATTCATTGTTAAATCCTAGTATACAGTTCGGTTGTCATATTTCACATCTTATCATCGGTGCTTTTACCCTTGCATGTTGACCGTACTTTGAAAGAACATTGAAATATTCATATGATGTCTTAAAATTTATAAAAGATTAGCTTTCTAGGGTAAAATAAATTTTCTCAGTTTGCCATTACCATTGCTAGGCAACAAAATTGAAATCATGTCAAGGTTTCACTTTTAATTAAGATTTTATTCTATTTGACATGAATTGGTTATTTTTATGATTTAAGCTACAGCAGGACAAACTTAACAGGCATTTGTAATCACCCCCAAACTCAAAATTGACAAGCGATGGCACTCTTATACCAGCTCTACAAAAATTGTATAGGGTATATAGCATGCATAGTATACATATTATATGTATAAAAATTGTAAATATCTGCATATAATATGTCTAATTACTTCTTTTATAAAGGGGAAAGCTGATAACTTTTCCAACCTAAATTAAAACAACTTGAACAACACCGAGTATGTTAATTTAATATGAATTACACAGTAATAGCGTAGTAATGAATGAAGAAGTCATTCGTAAAATGTAATGTGTGTATCTGTTTATTCTGGGAAAACAGATCAATTTCATAAATGTTCTAAGTATCTAAAATGAAAGTCATTTTGAGCACCAAGTTTTTCACCTTGTTATTTGGAAGTAATTAAGTCAACGTTAGATAACTTTGCAGTATATAAAGAAACAGAAAAGCTGAAATCAGATGGAATGGAAGCAGGATGGATATTTGTATAAAATATTTCAATTTTGTATTTATATAGGTTTGACATTTTCAAAATTTTCTTTAAATAGTTAAAAGTATAATGATTGAGTTGAAATCTCTGCGTCTCAACCTTCAAGATTTTGAGCTGAAAAAGATAATTGGACGTGGTCATTTTGGAGAAGTTCAACTTGTGAGAGAAAAGGCTTCTGGTGATGTATATGCTATGAAAGTACTTCATAAGCTAGAAACTCTTTCACAACAAAATGTAAGTCTTCAGTTAAGTATCTCCAAATATTATTAGATATATTCAAGATTATTACATGTTCAGATATGTGCCAACCATTATGGATTTCCACTGTTAATTACAGCATTGTGACAAGTAATACAATTATTACAGGAACTCTCACTTGATTATAAAACAGTGCGTTCATCCAAAATCACCAATTCGGCAACCTGACACCCTTTTTACAATGAAAGGTCACCAAGGTGATGCCATGTACCAATCTGAGAATTCCAATCAATATTTTATATACAATACAGTGTGGGGTTCTTTTTGTCCTATTATTAGTGATGGGCAGAATCAAGTACTTTTGAGAATCGAATACTTGGTAGTCGAGTACTTTCAAGTATCGAGTAAATATTCTACTACATATACAAAAACGATTAATCAATAGTAAGAATTCAAGAACTACGTGTGCGATATATGGTAGTTATTTAAAAATAATACCTACAAATCGTATCCTCCTTAGCATAGTGGTTAGAGCACTGGATTTGCAACATACCGGTTCATGGTTCGAATCTGCTATAAAGGGAATTTAGTGGATAGTTTCTTTTAAGGGAATGATATTTTTTGACAAGACAATCAAATTTATTCTATTTTTCTTTAATATTTTGATCAAGTTGTGCTTAAAAAAGGAATTTATTTTTCACAAAACTCAAATTTTAAATCTAAATTATATTTAAACTTTTTTCTTTTCCAAATTATTTATATAAATTAAAAAACAATTTTAAGTGCATAACTATTATTAATCTATTTGAAGTGTAGACAAATTGTATTTTGAAGAACAAAAATTAATCCCATGTACAAATTGCTGAATTCTCTTGTCACACATATATTTCTGCAATTATAAATATGTGTCAAGTATTTTTTATTTTGATTTTACAAATCATGATTTTTAAATTTTAGTTTTCGCATTGGAAATATTTGATTTTCTACCATATTTTGAGGAAATCGTTGATAACCACTTTTAACAGGGAACGTAGCCAGAATTTTATTTTGGAGGGAGCCCCAAAGATAAGAATGAACCTTTTTATACAAAACTCTTTAAAAACACTTTAAATAAGTTTGTATGTATTTTGTAAAAGTATTTTGTTATCTTTAATACCATGATCTGAAACTTAAAAATTATTTCTGTAAACTTACAAAAATTGATATATCTCGGTTGATCTAAGTACAAGAATGGCTCTGTAAATATTTACAAAATAAATTACATTAAATAATCAAATCTTGTTCCTGGAAATTCACTTTTTATTTTTGCAACCACTGTTTGGAGTACGAAGATGTGAGAAGAGCTAGAGTCAAAGCAGAAAAATATTCATGCTCATTTTATTATCGTAATAAAGATTTTGTCAGATATTTTAAAAAGCAATTTTTGTTATTGTCAGATATTTTAAAGAAAATAACAGCCATCTTAAGAATGAAATAACGTTATTATACTTGAAGAAAAAGAAAAGCATAGTATCTTATAAAAAAATATCTTATAAAATAAATAAATAAAAAAGCTTGAAAAATAAATTTAATTAAAAAAAATTATAAAATTAAATATAAATAATTAAAATTAAAAATATTGTTAAAATTAAAAACCTTCCAACTTAATTTTCAAAAATAAAAGGCAAACCATATGTGTAATTTACTGATAATTTAACCTGCCTGTTCGGGAAATTGCTTCCAGAAAATTTCAAATCGAATCTCTTAATCGATGGAATTTTTCAACACTTCATGATGTGCATTTTCAAGACATGTAAAATTGGAAAAAGCAAAAGCGAGACTAGAAACATAACACTAACAAGAACCCTGGACACCCATGCTATGTGACACTGCTACTTGTATCTGAATACTCTTGTAACCTAATACCTTGGATCTGAGTACTTTGGTGACCGAATACTTCTGTATCTGAATACTCTTGTATTCGATACCTAGTAGTAACTACTCTTGGTAGTTACTACTTTTGTATCCGAGTACTTTGGTAACCAAATACTTGTATCTGAATACATTGGTATTCGAATACTTTGGAAAAGAATTGAGTACGATTACTTTTAAGTATCAAGTACATGAGTACTTTTGTATTCGAATACTCCCATCACTAATTATAATAATTTGACAGTGGTCTGCCGACAAAATTCCGCCAAGACTGTAACATTAACGAGGATTTATTAAAATTCAAGCTTTATACAAGCAAGGATTGAGTAAAATAATTATAAAAGTGCCTAAGATCCTATGGCTAGAACTGACTTCAGTGTTTAAATAGAAAATACACACTGAAACTGCTACAATTTTAAGATGAAAAATTTTCATTCTCAATCTTCATGCATTCTTTATGAAAATCAGGGAAGCAGGCTTGTTAAGACTAAGGGCTATATTCATTGACTATATTCATTGACTAATGGAAGGGCTGCCAAAAATTAATTTAACTTGATGCATGACATTGCATTGATTTACAATTGTTTTAATGTTTAGTTTGGTTTTTGTAGTAGCCAAGTGCAAAATTGATTCTAAATTTCATTAGTGAAGCAGTTCCTATTTTTGATATGTTAATATTATAGATGAAAAAGTCAGGTTCTTATAATTTTGTATGTTGATGAGTACAAGCTGTAGTGATTCAGGTGCATTTGCAGGCAAGATGGAAAAAGGGTTGCTAAATAAATTTAGCAATGGTTTTACTTATTAAAAATCAGAAAAACGATCCTTGAGGTCTGATCAAATTATCAATCTTTTGAATCCATAGTCTTGAAGTTGGCATTGAATTTTTCAGAAACTTTGTAAAATTTATAATTATTTAAGTAACTTATTTTTGATGACTTAATTTTTGCATTTGAAGCACCCAATATGGGCAAGGTAGGTTACATAAGCATGAATGATTGAAACTATTGTGTTTATGTCAATTATAAATCGCATTTACTGATTCTGTAATGTAAAGTAATAATATAATTAAGTCACATATATATATATATATATATATATATATATATATATATATATATATGTCACAAAGATTGCAGATTTTCTTGAATGAGCACAATATCGCAATATTTTTGTCATCCATTTGTCTGCCATAATGTTTGGTAAGGCTCAACTAACCATCAATTATGTGAATGTCAATTTTAAAAATGTAATCACATTAACCAAAATTCTACACAAGTATGCCTGAAATTCTGGGTATCATTATTGAAAATTAGTCATCCCATAACAGACAGTCAGCCAAAGGTTGTCATCTATGTGAAAAAGGAGTATATTTGACCTCATTTAGTCTGCATTTGTTTTTAATAAAACTGACAAAGTATGAATAGCTAATTTCTGAATTTTGTTTTAAGACTTATTTTAACATTTAAAAGAAAATGATTTGTTAAAATTGGTGATAGGGATGATGGTTAGGCAGGTTGGCGATGTGTTAACCAGCTATCTGTAAGTATAGGTTTAAATTTTACAGCTGATTGCCTGACTTTCTTCTCCCTTATGTTTTACAAGTTGTTTTTCTAGTTATAAAATTTTATTTTTAGATTGCTTTCTGTATTAAGTTTGTATTTAAGAGCAATTGCATATTTTTGTATAATGAATAGCCTTTTCTTTGGTAGGTTGCATTTTTTGAAGAAGAAAGAGATATAATGGCCAAATCAACAAGTCCGTGGTTAACAAAGCTTCAGTATGCCTTTCAAGATAACCAGAACTTATATTTAGTGATGGAATTTCATCCTGGTGGTGACATGATATCTTTGTTAGAAAAATATGATAATGTTTTACCAGATGAGATGTGTGAGTTTTACCTAGCTGAGCTTGTGTTAGCCATTCATAGCCTACACTCAATGGGATATGTACATAGGCAAGTCCTCACTTTAAATAATCACATGACAATGTCTCTTAAAGGTCATAGATGCAATTCTAGTGTAGGGTGTGGCTTTGGCATGATTTCAATTTTTTTGTTGTCGCCAATGCCAAACGGTAATGATTTGTAGAGATGGTGAAAACTTTTTTACATTAATGGTCTAGACAGTTATTGATAATTTTTGATACATTAATAGTCGAAATAAATGTAACAGTTATTAATTGTTAGATATTGATGTTAATGATTCATTTAAAAGCAGTTGGTATTTACTTAAATTATTAGTAATTTAAACTTTTATTGCCAAATTTGTAATAAATTTTAAAATTTAGTTTATTAATTTTTGTAATAACTTTAGTTATTTTTTAACACTTATCAATTGTTAGTATTTCTGATAACTTCTAACTGTTAATTTGTAATAATTCTTATTTCAACTGCAATGGAATAACAGCTCTTCTCTAATGATTAACATTTCTGATGGGATACCAATTCGATGAACTTTGGCGTCCACACCACATACTAGGATTTAACAGATTATAGATTTAATGGTGGAAAGTATATATTTTTCTTAGTGTACTTATATCCTTTAAGTTTTGACAAAGCAAAATATTTTGCTTGTCTTTAAGGGTCTAGCCATCTTTACTAGGTTCATTGCCTTTTGGATTAAACTAAAATTTCTCTAGAAAAACAAAATTATTTTTAAAACTAGCACATCATAAAAATAGAATCTAAACAATTTCCTCTTTTGTTATGATTGCTGTTCTACATTTTCAAATTATTTGTTGTCAATGAGATGGGGAATTTTGATCAAAGATTAGCTTTTTGACATTTTGAAGTAAATGAATTATTAATATAAGTTGCATTATAAATTTAGAAATCACATTGTTTTTTTCTAGCTTGTATCAAGGAAAAGAGTGAATTTAGTTTTCTTGAACTACCCATTTTCTATGCGCAATTAAAGTTTTTTCTATTCCTTAAAACATTTGTAACTCTTGATCTTTCTTAGGTACTTTTTGTGTTTTGATTTATAGAAACATTTTTTAGTTTTGTTTTTATAGGGTTTTTGTTATTTTTATATGGGATATCAATGTTTAAAAAATAAACATTGATTTTTAGTCTTATAAACTTTCTCATTCACATAAAATTATTAAAAATATGCAAAATTAAGGATTCTTGATTGTATCTGATTCAAAATATAAATAGCCAAGGCATTTACTTTGGTTTCATTTTTCTGTCATAGGGATATTAAACCTGGTAACATTCTGATTGATCGGACAGGGCACATAAAGTTAGCAGACTTTGGTTCATCTTCAAAATTGAACAACCACAAACAGGTATAGAAACACCTAATTTGTATTGGCAGTTAAAATTTTTTTGCATGTGACAACTTTTGCATGATGTAGCAATCTTTTAATCATGTTTATGTAATTTTTTAAAATTCTAAGAATTATTCATTCCTATAGAACTCTGAGTTTGATAAATTTCCATCCAAATCAATTCTTATCCTTCTATTTTCTGTGTTTTTGTAATTCAATTTTGTAGTAAATGCATTTGAATATTAAATGTTCTCGTGCTTTAAGAAAATTTATGCTCATTTAGTTTTTTCACATAAAAACATTTTTCTTTAGAAATGTTTATTTTTCGTATTTTTACTATGCAATGTATTCAATAGAAATCAAGAGGTCTTACATACTTTACAGGATATACATGGACAAATTCTGTTGAAAGTTAATTAAAAAAATTATCTTGTAATCAACACTAATGATATTTTAATTCAAATGACAATATCTAGATTTGTTACGACTTTGTAGTCACATTTGTGTTGCATATAGATCAAATTTCAGTGCATATAAATCATTCTATAATATTATGTAGGTCATTAGCAATATGCCAGTTGGCACACCAGATTATGTAGCTCCAGAAGTTCTCACAGCCATGAATGGAGGATCAGCATCAAGCACGAGTTATGGGGTTGAATGCGATTGGTGGTCTTTGGGAATAGTTGCATATGAAATGGTATTTGGCTCCACCCCCTTTGCAGATGAGAAAGTTTTAGTTACTTACAACAATATAATGAACTTCAAGGTAATTATCATTTTTCATATGACTTCTATAATTTCATGGTTTTAAAAACCAGGGTTTGTATACCTGGAAATCCTTGATAACGTCTGGAAACGAATTATTTTTTGCAAAAACCCTGGAAATTTATAGGTTTTCCTTAATTCTCCTGAAATATTGGAAATATTTTTTATTTCAATTTCTATTGCAAGAAAATTGTTACCTTTAAGTTATAAAAGAACAGTATATGGAACAAATGGCGAAATGATTTGAGCATGTAATGTTATAAGTTCCATGGCATTCATCCATCTATTTTATTACGGTCTTCCATATCCATTCAATATTCAAGTGTGCTTTTAATTCGTCTACATCACACCTTTTAATCACAGGTAACTTTTCAGAGATTTCCTGTGTCTGATTCCTTTCTGTTACTATTCGTCATATTTCAATCAATTGTTCAGTTTTTAAATGTTATTGCCAAAACTTTCAATAAATCCATTTTAAACATGGACTAGATAGAGAAAAACCTTTTAAATCTTAGCATTGTATTTTCTAAATTGTTTAAAATTTCTTTCATCTTTCAGGTCTTTTTCATTATATATCACTCATCTTTCAACATTTTCACCAAAATGTTTTAAACTATCATTTTATACTGTTTCTTAAGATGACAGCATATTGTATATTTACTGTTCTCGTCCTTTTGATTTAGACGTTTTTTTTTAAGTTCTACACCTGTGTTTTTAATCTAGTATTACCGTTAGTTTTACTTCTAACTTGAATTCGTCATCTGACCGTGGTTCAAAATTACGTGGTGTTGTCCTCGATCTTTCCCTTTGGGATTGATCCCGGACCGTCACCAATAGCCCATTGTGTAGCTCCAGTGTGACGTTAATTGAAATACCACCCCCCCCTAGATTAAGAGTAGTTTGTCCATTATTGGATCTTATACCATAACACCCAAATCAACCAACCAACTAAAAAAAGAACCGATTTTATAATAACTTATGCTTTTTTCGCGTTACGTCTTTACATTTTGGGCAGTTATGTTGAACGAAAGGGAAACAATGGGAAATTTCAGTAATGAAATTGAATATTTTTGTCATGTCTAGATTTTTTAAACTGTAAAATATAATCTCATGAAGGGAAATTTATTTTTGCTGCTGTATGTTCATGTCAATGAATGTTATTTCAATTAAATTGCTCTCAACTAAACACCTTAATTTTTTTCTAAAAGTTTCTTTGATTCTTACTGACAGTGATAGTTTATGGTAACATCATAAATATTGCTACTTAAAAGTTTAATTTTAGACTCATGCCCATCTATCAAGGGTGGTATATAAATAAGTATGTTATAATTCTTTTAACTGTATAACCATTTAAAAATATTCTTTCATCTTTCGTTATCTTTAGAATTCTTTGCAATTTCCACCTGAGGTGTGTGAAGTTTCTGACAAGTTGATTGATTTGATAACAAATCTGCTCTCTGATCCTGCACATCGCTTGAATTATGACAAATTGATAGTACATCCCTTATTTACAGAAATCAATTGGAATAACATACACCATAGTAAGTAATGATTTATAAATTACGATGAAACACCTATTACAAATTAAATATTATTTTAAAAATGAAATTTTTTTTGAAATAGCTCATAAAACTGTTACACTATTTAAATTTCGTGTTGTTGTCCATAAGAATTGATGCATTTTATGTTAATTTTATTGACTCAATGCAATTTATCTATATTTAAATATTCCACAGCATGTTATTGAAATGCAGAATTTTGAGATCTACATCTATAGATGCATTAAATTAATGCATGAAATAATTTTAATGTTACAACTACTTCTCATTTCACAAAAGCGAATTATTTTCCCTACTGAGTTACAGGTATTATAACTCAGTAGCCTACTGAGTTATAGGTATTATAGCAACCATTATAGGTATCAAATTGACAATTCGATACCTATAATGGTTGCTCAAAATAAAAAGAATTTTTGCAATTCTCTAAATTATTGAATATTAATAATTTGTTTCATTTTACTAACCTCTCCACATTTTATGCATTATCATTTATACATAATGCTATATTACTAATTTTGATCTACTCTTGCAATTGGATAGCCTATGAAATCAAAACGAGACCCTTTTAAGAACTTTTTATATCTTGATTTAATATGTCATTGAGCAGATTACAAGATTGTTAATTGATTATGAGCATTGTTTGAAATCTTATAATTTTAGTGTTTGTTCCAAGTGCTTGTAATCTTTCTTACTAAAATTTTAATTTGTTTCAAGCTCTTCCATTCTATATAATATTTTATCTGAATAATATTTTATGCACTCTTTTGGAGTCATTCGAATTAGTTAGCTTAAAATATTGCTTTAAAATGTTAATTTATTTTAACTGCAGGGCTTCCACAGGTGACTAAAAGGCGACTTTGCTACTCTCTTTAAGCCTTGATTCCTTGGGGTACCTTTTTAAGCAAAATCGTCTCAAACTCTCCTAATTTCAAAATTTTGGCAACTCTTGAAAATTCACCAAAGGTCAACGAAAGTTTTGTCCCTTTTTCTCAATTCAAGACAACAATTTATTTTTGGGATTTTTCATTTGAGAAAATGTTTCAACAGATTTTGAATTTTTGGTGCCAAGCTGTGAAAGCCATGAAAGAAAAGATGCTAGATTGTCATAAAAGTCTTATAAAGAAAATATTTAGTTTTTAATTAAAAAAATTTAATTTCTTGGTGAGATCTCCAACATCTGTTTCATGCTTAATTAGCATATTTTGTGTTTTAGCCTAATCTTTTGTATTTGAGCAACTAAAATTGCTACTAAAATCGGGTGTAAGAGGAGCCTTTTTCTGCTATTTTAAAGAATTTATGCTACTATTTCACAAGTGCTTTGGCTGTAGCAGCCTTTTAACTGTTTTGAGATATATAATTTAGTTTCTTTTCAGCTCGACCTCCATTTGTACCAACAGTATCAAGCGTGGATGACACATCAAATTTTGATGAGTTTGAACCAGAAAATCGTCTGTTTATGAGTGAGCTAAATCGCAAGAAAGAGTTCTCTGGGAAAAATTTGCCTTTTGTTGGTTTTACGTACACATCTCAATTTGAAGCACCTCTAGACAAGTATGCCATATTATGTTACTCAACATTCTTCAATAACTACTTTTTGTCTACCCTGAGAAC
Source organism: Meta bourneti (assembly GCA_933210815.1). Taxonomy (NCBI): domain Eukaryota; kingdom Metazoa; phylum Arthropoda; class Arachnida; order Araneae; family Tetragnathidae; genus Meta; species Meta bourneti. Next base: position 82,209,089 of record OW119928.1, read on the forward strand.
TGCTCCAGACAGACAGAATATCTGCAACTGTCTGTTGCCGTAAAAATGAGACTGCTCATTTACTATAAAGGAGTCTTGAAGCATTTGTTTGGCACATTGATGTACTTAGCAACAATTAGCTCTTCAGGTATTTGTGAGATAAAAAGATACACAATTGCAAGGGGTACATTCAAAATGTCATTAAACAACCCATCGCCAAAACCTCCTCCAATCCATCCCCTTTCAAAATGTACGAAACCTGTTTCTATAGTGACCGCCAGTACCAAAGACTGTGTGAAGCAGTTCTGGTAGACAGGGTAGGGTAGTTAGATGCATCAAAATCCTTCCTCCATCTGATGATCTTGTGGTTAGTACTGACTTTAGTACAAGGGCCTAGGTTTGAATTCTGGTTTGGATGTGGGTGTTTGTAAGGGTTTGAAATCTACTTGAAGTAGTAAATATTGGTCTAATTAGCTAACGAAAAATATCCATAGTTAGACACTAAGCCATCGAAATCTCCCTTGCTGTGAGAAATGATGGTTTATACTTTGAGGAGATTAAATCCTAATCTGACAGCTACGTATGGTTTTGTTATATCCACAGTGCATGGTTTCTTAACCCTCCTGGAAATCCTTGAAAACTACTGGAAATGAATTATTTTTCAATGACCTTGAAAAACTCCTTGAATTTGCTTTAGTCTCGGACACATGAATTAAACTGAAAATTTGTTTCCCAATTTAATTGCTTTTATAGGAAGAAATATATTTATTTTCCCATTAAATTTTTAATTGGTTTTAAATTCTAAATATTTGGAAAAATGAACTGAAACCGAAAGCAGAAAACTAGTTCAAAACGTTCCTCCTATGAAGAAACGTTTTTCATATGTAAAATCTAGAATGAATCTTGGTATCTGCTTATGCATCCTGATTTTCTAAGTTTTTATAGATTGAGTGATGGTTTTTCTAGCATGATGCAAATTATTGTTTACTTATTTTTGAAAATATTCTTTTTACTTATGTTCTGATAGTTTTGGTACAGGGTTTCCACAGTCCTTGAATTTTATTTTTCTATTCAGGGTCTTTGAAAATACAAAAATTTAATTCCTTAAAAGTCCTTGAATTTTACCTGGATCTTATTTTAAACAAAATATTGTCCATAATCTAAAACATTTTTTGCTTATCTTTAATCTTTTATTGCATAATTCTAATTGGTTTGATTTAATTTATTAGTATAATTTATATAAATTAAAGCTTATACTACTTTTTTGTATGCTGTACTTGCAATACATAAGGTTCTGGTATGCATGTTCCATTCTGTTATGACTTAAAAGCACGTTTTTAGTATTGCTCATTTTTCAGGAATTCAATTATTTATTAAAAATTTTGATTAAATTTAAATTTCTGCTCTTTTACATGCCAATTTTTCTTAATCTTGTGGTGAACTTAGCCATCACTACAAAAATTAACTTACAATAGCAGTATAACCTGGCAGTATAACCTGATTAAAATATGAATATGCTGAATTGCCAATGTGATGCATATCACTTCCAACAACTGTCTTAAGTTCTGTGTTAAAAGACACTATTACCATACCTATCACAGCTTCACAATTCATTTGTGCTTAGCCTTGTTTCAACAAACTGCTGGTTTCACCTACACTTGGCTACTAAAGGCAACAACTAGACAGTCAAACGGTCATTATCATCCATTGTACGACCTTGCATATGAAAGTACACCTTTGGTTTTAATAGAACTCTCATGGTCTTCAGCAATTGGCAATCAGTGGTACCATCTATTGCATTCAAACACTCTGAATTCTGGAGTGGGGGTACTGTGGTAAACTTAGCCATCACTAAACATTTATTTACAATACAATTGTGCAGTCTTCTTTACTGTTTCAGAACTTCAAATTGTCATCACTAATTCTTAATTTGATGTTTTTAAATCGATTTAGCATAGATCTAAGTATTTTACTCCCAATATTAAGGTGAAAAATAAGAATCACAATAATCTTATGCAGGTCTACATGTGCATTGTTTAGTTTTATAATTTCAAGGGAGCCACGAAAAATTTTAATTTTTAAGGGGGTCCTTGGACTGAAAAGTTTGGAAACTACTGATTTAACACAGTGAGACACTGATAGAGCTGTGTAACCCGCTGCTCTATCAGTGGTGGTTACACTGATAGGTTACCACCACTGGTGTGGTGGTTATACTTTGGTGGAGGTGGGTTATACTGATAGGCAGTGTAACCCACTTCCACCAAATTCGCACACATTTTTCTAATCTTTAACCCTCTGGTGGTTGTCTCGTCGAGGTTTCTTGTATCATTATCAAAAGTGACCAGATCTTGATGGACGAGATATCTCTTCATTAGAAGAAAACTGGCCATATCTTGATCTCATCAAAATATCTGCAATACCTTAATGGCAAGATATCATGTCATTAGTAACATTGGTCAGATCTTGATGGACAAGCTATCACGTTGAAACCACTTGGAAGGTTAAATAATGAATGCTCGTCATTAGCAAAATGAAGTGCTTGAAAAATTTTCAGAAGTTCTTGAGTTCTTTCATATGAGAGAGGAAATTCTGTTGGTAAAAGAACTAAAAAAAATGTATAGAAATCTTATTTTGTTGCAGGTCATCATCTGCTGACGAGGAGTCGCTTGTACTCTCGCCCTGCTCTTCTTTAACCGAAGTCGATTCAAATTTAAGAAAATGCAAAATGAAATCGATGGAGAAGGAAATAATGCATTTGATTCAACTAGAAAAAAATCTTAGGGATGAGATTAAGAAGTTGAATGTTAGGCAACTAACCAAAGACAATGGCATTGAATCTTTTCGAGCCGAAAATCTCATGCTGGAGCAAAGTGTTGCTCAGTTGCAGGCTGAAGTTAAAGTAATTAGATTAGCAGCACCTTTTTTATTTTCAGTTATGTGAATATGTTCTCTTGTTAAACTAATGTATTTGAATTTCAGCAATTGAAGCAACTTCTTAGTTATGAACGGGAGCATAGAGTAATCACGGAGAAAAAGGCTGTCCATATTGTTCGTTGCATGAAGACAAAGCAAAGAGAGAGTTCATCACGTTTAATAGCTAAGAGGTGAGTTCTTTCTAAATAAACAGTTGACCATTGTTTATTGGAGATCAAGTAATGTAGAGCGAAAGAAGTACATTGGTGGAGAATCAATTAAATTAAACTAGTGCATTTGAAAAGCCCATAACATTTTCACACGATGTTAAAAGCCTTATCATGTGCACAGCAGTAACACCTTGATATATCATGCTTCTTGAGGAAGATGTGTCAAGGGGAGCGATATACAGAGGGCCTTGGAAAAACTTGCTTGTTATTAGAAATAAATGGCAAATTATATATTAAATTACATATGTTAGATAGGTTATTTTTTATATATGGCAAAAAAATATAATATTTGTGTTACACAATTTTAGGAATTAGTTGATGTGTGCCATGAAATGAAAAAGAATAATAATCACCGAATTAGAGCATTTCCATTTCTCTCATCACTGAAGGAATTGCCAAAAGCCATCTAGTGGTGTATAAGTGTTTTCTTGTTTGCTCTCGAAGGAAGATGGTTTTTTCAGTTTAAAGGGTCGTTATTGGAGTGTATTGAGTATAAGCATATTAAAAAAACAAATTTGAAAAATAAGTTAAAAAGTAATGTAAAATAAATAAATGTAATCCAGATTATATCATTTACAATATTATCAAACTTTAATAAAGGAAGATAATGTAAAAAGTTGGTTTTTATAGTTTTTTTTAAATTGCTCAATTTCAAACATAATTTTAACCAGCAAAACTAGTACTGTTTTGAAATTATAATTTTCAGATGGTCAAATATATTGTTTTTAATGAAACTAAAATTAAAATGAAAAAATTCTCAATTTTTTGGAAATGTATTTGGTTGAAATGGAGGTTGTTCAAAATTTTTGGTTAAATTTAAACATTGATCATTTAAACATGGTTATGCGAGCTTTAGAGGACATGCTATATTAAAAACTGAGCTGAGTTTTTTTTAACTTAAATTTCTCACTTTATTACAATTCTTACAATTAATTCTTTCAGTATATTTATATGGTCTTTTAGGCGATGAATAATTTTATACTTTTTACACATTATGTCTCACTCTTTCACTTTTCTGTTTCATAATGCAATCAAATTGGTTGAGGTTCTTAAAATTATTTTAAGTGCTATATTTGTCATAATTCTATCGCAATTGTCCTTTCCTGCATTGATATTTTATGAGAATTTTTATATTTTATTTTAAGTTTTATTTTTAAGATACCATTGTAAAATAAAAATGAATTACAAGTCATGTTATTTGTGTTTCATTTTCAGTCAAGAGTATCATAAGCGAGAATGTGAGAAACTCACTCTGGAAGAACAATTAGACTTTGCCTTAGAGAAGATTGATGAAATGCTTATTGAAAAGAGTGATCTTATTGCAGATTTGCATGACACACAGCATTTGCTTTTAGAGTGCCAGCAAAAGCTAAAAGAGGTGTGGTATCTTTGATTGAAATTTTTTGATACTGTATTCCTTTTGTGTGTTATCAGATCAGCTTATTGCAGTTTAAAACTTCAATCTAAATAATATTCATGATTCTCTTATTTAATTTATTTTATAGCAAGAACATCAGCTTTTAACTTCAAGTGAAAATACAGATATGAGCAACTCTTCTGTGAATACCTGTAGTACTGTAAATGTAAGTAATGAAGCAACCCATTAATGCCAGATGTTTTGTAATCTATTGAGTTAAGTTGTGATTCTATTTAGTATGTGTTGAATGTCCGAAATCTGGATCCATACAAATGCTGTAGGTTAAATTCAAGTGGGAAAAGTATTGTTCTGCTAATATTTTGCATTGAATAAAACTGCTTCATGTTTTACTATACTTTTCACTAAAGCACATGACACAGAAATCAACATTATTTGTGTACTTGAGAATGGCAACAAACAGATAGAAATAATTTAAATTCAATCACTATGGGATTAATTCAGCAATTTTGCAGTTGGTTTAAATATGTTAGTATGCAGTTGGTTTAAATATGTTAAATATGTCTGCTTTGAACTATGGAGCTGAATATTGCTAAAACTAGTCTTCAGCTGTCTGATTACAGATAGCAATAAGAAATCTTGAGATAAGACAAGGGGTATTCCAAAAGTAAGGGACGTTTAGTCATTAAATGAAAAATGCTTTCTAAATCACCTTGGTTTTTGTGAGTTTTATTTTATTGAACCTTTGTTTACTTTTCTACGTAATTGCCATTTAATTCCAAGTACTTGGTGTATCGGGGTACGAGTTTTCTTATTCCCTCTGCGTAAAAGTCTGCCGCCTAGAAGTTGCACCATTTCTTCACCGCCGTTTTCAGACTTTCGCTATCGTCGAATTGTTGTCCACCAAGCCAATTTTTCAAGTGCAGGAATAAGTGATAGTTACTGGGTGCAAGGTCAGGACTGTAGGGAGGGTGGTCGAAAAGTTCCCAGCTGTATTCTTGAATGCTTTCAATAGTGCGGGCACCATGTGAGGGCGCGCATTGTCATGAAGAAGGACGATTCCAGAAGACAGCATCCCACGCCAGTGGTTTAGAATGGCACGTTTGAGCTTTGCAAGTGTTTCACAGTACACAGCTGCTGTGATTATTCCATGAGATCCACGAGAAGAACGTCTTTTTGATCCCAAAAGACAGTCAACATAATTTTTTGATTTGAGAATGTTTGCTTAAATTTCTTTGGTTTGGGGAACCCGAATGAAGCCACTGCACAGATTGTTTTGATTCTTCATTGTAATAATGAACCCACATTTCATTGCCAGTCACCACATGTGAAAAGAATCGATCTCCATCTCGTCGATAATGGTCCAAAAAGGCTTGAGCAGATGCCATCCGCTTGTTTTTGTGTTCATCGGTCACCATTTTCGGCACCCATCTGGCACAAACTTTTTGATAACTCAACTTTTCCGTGACGACTCTGAACACGGTAGTTCGAGAAATGTCGGGAAATTCTTCGGCAAGACTGCTGATCGTGAAGCGTTGATCAGCCGGGACTTTTTCATCCACTTGTTGGACGAGATCACCCGTCTGAACACTGGGTCTTCCACTTCGCTCTTCGTTGAGCTACATTAACACCTTTTGCATTTAGAAAACGGACAACCGAAAGCACTTCACAACTGTCTGAAACGCTTATTTTCGAAGCCATTGTTACTCTGCTCCAAATATAAACAAATGACGACAGACCGGCCGGTTGGTGCCTGATGAGCCAATAGAGGGCGCTGGGAGAGCAAAACTCCAATCAGTGCTGCCAACGTCTTTTTAGCGAACAGCCCTTACTTTTGAAATACCCCTTGTAGTATTGATTACAAAAAGTGTCAGCAAATGCGAAAATAGTCTAGATGTCTAAAGATATCGAATCACCTCTGAACAAGTAATTTCAACCTTTTAAAAAATTGTCTGATCCAAGACTCAACTGTCATACATAACGGAGAACAGACTTTCAACGAGAACCGAAATTTACAGTAGGTTTGACGGTAGGCATGACTTGGTTGAGTTTCAATGCAGAAATATTTCTATTCCTGAAATGATTGAACCTCAGCAGAGATTAAGTTCTCAGTTTTTCATGTATTACTTGAAGATCAAAATGTCTTGGCAACCAACATTTCAAACAATTCATTCAAATATATTTTCAGAATTACCATCGGTTTCATTAATTAAAACACTGCTTACATTTTATCCTATCTGCTTGGTTACAAATCATCCCTACACTTTTTCCAATTCATCCCTACACTTAGTTTCTTTTTGGCAGTTTTAGTTATTAAAAGAGCTTGAATTTTTAATCATTAACTTTGAAATGTTAGGAGCAAAACCCCCATGCTCATTTATAGACAGTAACATGATATACTAAATTCCTGCCAGTCTAAAAATAAATTTCCTACAAAATAAATCTCAGTACTAAAATTTAGTTGAATATTGCATTAAAAATTGGAAAACCGTTTCACTGGGTAGAGAGCAATGGCTAATATATTATAGGGAACACTGACTTTTTGTTTTCCTTGTGATTCAGACAAAATGATCAACCCTGTGATGTGTCCTTCATGCTGTGATGCTTGGCGATCCTACATATAGCCCTAAAAAATGACTAAAATACAAAGTTATCAAAATTACTTTTTTGTGTTTCTGATTTTTATAAAATTATTTTCTACAGCTTTCCAGAAAAACTAGTTGAATTATTTATGTAAACTTTCATTCTTCTGTAAAAATTTCATTTTTCCCATCTTATTGTTGCTTTAGTGTCTACATAATTTTAATAATGCATTTTTCTTACATAAGGGAGAGCAGGTCAACATTCCTTCAAAATTAGTGTCTAAGTTAGAAAAGAAAAACGTTAAACTAGAACGTGAGGTGGAAACCGCATTACATGCTAAACAGGAAGCTGAATCGCAAGTATCTGCACTCAAAGATGCTAATGAGAAACTCGGAAAGGAACTAAGGCAGATTAAGAAAGAAAGTATGGAAGCTATATCCCAAGATCAAGGAGAAAAGGTATGTTGCTTTCCATCTAGATCTATTCAAAATCAAGGGAATTTAATTATTGTTTCCAAGTTCTTTAGGGCTGCGGTAGCCCTGTTGGAAGAGTAACGGATTAGCAACAGGAGGGTTGCAAGTTCGAATCCAACCAAAGACTGTCGTGTACAAAGGGGGCTGGTGCACGTTAAATCTGTTGGGGCCTCAAATGTCCTCATGTTGGCGTGGTCTGGAAGTTTGGAGAGTCGGGTGCTAGCTCAGGTGTGACCTTGTCATCTGACCATGGTTCAAAATTACGTGGTGTTCTCGAATCTTTCCCTTCGGGGGATGATCCCAGACTGTCACCAATAGCCCGTTGTGTTGCTCCAATTGCGACGTTGATTAAAGACCTACCTACCTCGAAGTTTTTTTATATCATTTAATGTCTTCTAAATATTGGAATCTACTTTATATTCTTGGGGAGCAAAAATGATCAGAGCAGGGGTGCACAACTTCAGGAGTGCTGCAGGTCAGATTGTGAAGAAAGCGGGCCATATGCATTAATTTGAAGAAGGGGAAGGTGTTGAGTGAGGAAGGAACTGACAACAATGCATTTGTAGGGGATTATTTATTAAACATTACTGTGACACATAACATTCTTTTCACTTACAAAACGTGCCGTTGGGAGTTGATCTTGTAGATATCTTGGTACTTTTCAGTTATCTCCAGTCACGTTTTCTTGGTGACCAAAGAGACATCCTCGGCGCCATTTGCATTTAATTATGCTTTCTTCTCTTTTTTTATACTTTTCGGTTATCTTTGATCGCATTTTCATGGCAAAATAAACACCAAAGCAGCAGAGAAAACACTTATTCTGCCACAAAAACCTTAAAAAAATTGCATGTTGTAAGTACAAAGAAAATATAGATAAAGAGGATAAATTAAAAAAAATTTCATAAAACACTTCTTTCTGGTGGAAAACACAATCCTATTGCAACCATAATTGCATCGAAAGGATTTTCTTGCAAGTTTTTTTGGCAGATAAACTCTGCTAAATATGTATGTAAGTGGTCTAGAAATGGAAATGTGACTGGAGATAAAAAAGCAGGGAGAAAGCATAAGTAAATATAAATGGCACCAAGGATGTCTCTTGTTACCTAGAAAATGTGACTGGAGATAATTGAAAAGTACCGAAATCTTCAAGATATTCCCAATTAGTTTTTTTTTTTAAATCAGTTCCAATTTACACTTCTTTTGGTTCATCATTAAAAGAATTGTTAAGTGTTTCATGCATTGTAAGCATTTCCTGGACAGTTGCTAAAAAATTTTAACCTTTCCCTTGTCCAAGATTCTGTGGAAATCAATTAAGTAAATTCTTTAAATTCAGAAATTTCTTCTGCCGAAGAGTCAGGAATGAAGGTCATCACTCCTCCAGTTTCTGGTTAATGAAGAGGGACAGTTACAAAGAAAGGGGGCTACTGGACATCCCTTAAATCCATCTGGTCATGAACTCTGCAGACTCTTCCACTCGGTTGGATTTGTCATCGGTCAGTTCAGGATAGGGAGGTATTTCAGGCCCCCAAGGGAGGGAAACTGACACTACAGCTTCAAGTGTACACTGCAAAGCCTAGAAAGAGCAGTCGGGTCTATAATTTTCTCTAGTCCAGTCTTAATAGATGCAAAACTTTGGTTAGCCATATAGAAGCATCTTGTGGTCTGCATCTTGCCCAGGGCCCGTATGTTGAGCAACTCTGCCGCACAGTGATTAACCAAACCTGTACTTAAATTGTTATCTGTTCTGCTATATCAAACTAAGGAATTCATCCTTTCAGATTGCAAATTCTATTAAGAAGTATGAAAAAGAGCTTGAAAATAAATACTTCATCATTCAAGAAATGCAGAAAAAAATACTCAGCGAAACAGAGACTAATGCTCAACTAAAGAAAAAAGTGCAGGTAAGCTTAGAGAATTTGGTTTCAGAGTTAGTTAAATTTATTTTTTCTACTAGAGCTTTAACAGTTGGGATTTTTGTGTTGGATATATCAAAAGATTTTTTAAATGTATCGTGTTTCTAAAATATTTTTTTATTGATCATTATTTTGCATTGATGGCATTTAATTTAGTTTTCTGTGTAATAACTGATTTTTATTCACATTTCCTGTCATTTTCATTGATTTAAAATTTTGAAATAACAATGAGGGAAAGTAGTAAGAGTAGAAATTTGATTATAAATAAGTTATTTCTAATTATTGAATTGGATCTTTTTAAGAAAGTTACAATTGTGTGGAATCATTTGAGATAATTTGATTCCAAAAACTGTTTGATACCAAGATAGACTTATATACTTATATGTTTAAATTTAAAATCCATGTATCTTTGTAGGATTTTGAAAAAGATCTCCAGTCTCATAAAGATTCAAAGAAAAGCATGGACACAAAGGTTAAAGAGCTTGAAAATAAGATTTCAACTATGACAAAAGAGGTATTCCTTTCAAATCCTTGCATTTTGTATTCCTCTAACTTTCATATTCTCTGGTTCTTATAATGGGGATGACACTCTTGCAAATCTGGGATTTTGTGTGTTTTACATTTCAGTTTTAAGCTTCCGAATAATTTTCTTGGAAGATTCCGTTTTCCTTTGGGGAGGATAACAGGTTTTCATATTTCATGATACAGGTACTCCTCACTTAATGACCTACCTGTTTAATGACCTCTCAGACTTATGTCCAACTCTCCAGTGCAGTCAATCTGCCCTAACTCTCCATATACCCTACCTTAGTTTTAGGTTGTTTTCACACACCAGCAAGACTAGCCTATTCTGATGCCGGTGTGGGATGTGATGTAATCAAATGGAGGAGTAGGTAGGGAAATGTGTTAAAATCTAAACCTGCCAGGGGTGCACAAAATATTGCTCTCAAGCTGCTTCTATCATATTCATGAAGGTCCTTTGCATCTGGGTCATTCCATGTGAAATGAGCAAAAATCAGGTAAAACCTGTGGCCATATGGTGACGGAATTTCATGAAATTTGGGACAGGTTTAGTTTATGCATAAATAACAATATCCAAAACATTTTGGCTCAAAATGAAATATTTTGGAAGTTCAGGCATTTTAAGGACTTAACTTTGAAGGGCAGTTGTGAAATCACTCGATGTTGCATGTTTGAGGATTGTTCCTTAAAACTGTTTAATGTAGACAAAAATATTTCATATTTTGTAATCTATGAAAACTTTTCTTTTTATCTGTCTGGAAATAACAATTTTAACACTAGAAAGGTGGAAGGGACCTTTTTGGCCGCTTGCTTTGTTTCCCGCCCTGTAACTCCCTTGCCCATGGATTGAATAAGTTGATTTTCATGACTTTTAATTATTTAGTTCAACTTATTGTGTATTTAATCACTTTGGCCTAGCTGTCAAAGAAGCGGAGACAATGAACCATATACTTAAAAAGGTAGGAAGAGGCCAAAATTGTCCCTATTGCATTTTGCAGTGATAGAGTGAAATATTTCCTGATTGATGGCTATAATTACCTTGTGACATTGAAAGTACAGTAATCCGGCAGATATCAGACCAGAGGACTGCCGGATTAGTGGAGGTTCATTTAAAAAAACAAATTTTAATAGCAAAACCTATGCTTACTGCACAAAATATTACAAAAGACATATATTGAAATGGACATTAGTGTTGTAAAAAAATTTCTGAAACAAGATATTGCATTTTCCTGTAGTTTACATAACAATAACTAGGCCTGCGTTAGGTTTATGTTATCAGATCTAAAAAAGTGTCAATTTTCTTTTATTTTTTGCTTGAAATGACACTTTTAACACTTTTTCTTGAAATCGTTTTAACACCAAGATATCACTCGCGGTGACACCATTTTCTTCTGCCCACATAATGGACGTAGTGAATGAATCCATGGCAGTGTTGAGGGGTATTGTTTGAACAGTTGCTGCTTTTTCTCCCTCATCCTCTTTAGACGTCACTTCCTCGATAATGTCGTCATCTGTCAAAAACTGATTGTTTTCTTTTTCCCCACCTGCAAGCCACTTGCTTATGTCGTCTGCTGTGTCCACGAGCTTATTTGCAATTATATCTCGCAGCTGATGTAACTCACCATCAATGTTTTCTTCATCGTCAGTGATGGCCATCTGTTGATGTTTTTCGTTTTGAACAGCCTTTTTTTTGTATTGTTCTAACAATGGTATGTTGGACCACAAGTTTTTCCACGAACAATAACTTTATCGCTTATGCAAGCATTTGCAAGGGAGAAAACGACATCCTTTAAGTTGGTTTCTTTTAAGGATTTGATCACACTGTCGTCTTTAGACAAAACCTTGTACAACAGGCTCTTTTTGTACTGCATTTTAACCGTCTGAATAACATTCTGATCCATGGGCTGTAAGAGTGGCATAACATTAGAGGGTAGGAATATGACACTGACAAAACCATCTTTTGATTTCAAATCGTCTTCATTAGGATGACCAGGACAATTGTCTAAAATAAGCAAGGCATTTTTAGGCAACTTCTGCTTCTGGTGAAATTTTTCCACCAAAGGTACAAATATTTCATGAAACCATTCAGCAAAAACAGTCTTAGTCATCCATCCTTTGCTTTGATTTTTGTAATCAACAGGAAGGTTAACAGTTTTAAAAGCTGGGATTTTTCGCCTTACCAATCACTAACAAGTTCAATTTATGTGTACCGCTCGCATTCGAACAAGGCATAAAAGTGATCCTGTCTTTGGCTATTTTTCGTCCAGGAGCACTAGCTTCTGCACGTTGAACAAGTGGTTTTTTGGCAAAAGCCGCCAACACAAATAGATCTCGTCCCCGTTATAGACTTGGTCAGGAGTTAATGCCAGTTCCTGAATAATGTTTTGAAATTTTTCTTTGTACGGTTCGACCGCGTCAACATCACACAACAGATTTTCACCAGTCATACTCAATAGTCGAATACCGAAACGTTTTTTAAACTTTTCTAGCCAGCCCTCACTAGCCTGAAAATCATCTTTGTTCATGATTTTTCTGTAGAAAAACTTAACTTTCTCTAAAATTTCACCAGAAATAGGAGTATGCCTATTACGCTCTTGTAAAAACCAAAGATACAGGGTATCTCTAACTTAGGAAACTCACCAGTTTTTAATGTTTTGCCTGAACTTTTCGCATTTTCATTGTTTTTGAAGAAAGATTTAATCTTTTCACTGTTCTTTCTTATGTCGTGTCTTTCTTATTGTCACAAAATTGACAGTTTAGTTTTGTTGCCAAATGCCTATTTGAATGGGACTAAGATGGATTACCATATTCCAAAACTATTGCCACAAGTGGCGGTATTTATTATCACCAATCATAACATTCCCTTTCCATTCTATACATACTGCCCGTTTCAAATGACAACAGTGAAATAAAAACAATAAAACCCCAAAAGAACAATGAAATACCAAATTATTTTTAACTTAAGAAGTAAATTATAAAATCAGAACATCAAATTACCATTAAAAAGTTTCAGCTGCAATAAAAAAAATGTCAGATTTACACACATCTAATTAAAAAATATTCCTGTGGCAAACATAAGCCAAATACAATCATGAGAAAACTTCAGGACATATAATAGACATATTTGTCTAATGTTGAAAAGCTTTGATGTTTTCTGAGCTTCTTCCACAGTTAAATATGTATTTTGAAAAATCACATTTTCCATAATTTTGCTTTTAAATGTTTTTTCGTTACTAAGGAATCGAAATACAATCACTAAATTATGCCACAGTATTATAAAAAGCTCTTGATTAAAAATAATTTTAAATTTTGTCTTTCCATTTCTAGAGATACCAGGGCAATTTGAAATTTGTAGGAAATTGGCAAAATTTCTATTTTCGCCGATCCCTCAGATTCAGCAGTGACTGTTATTAAATTATATTCTTACTTCTCTTAAGAGACCTTTTTTGAAGAATGTAAAGATATAAAAAGTTCAGATGTGAGTCAATAACTTATTGAAATATAGGGTTGCAAACAGGCGACTTGTAGTGCTAAAAAATATAAATTTGTGACCTTGAACTTTAAATGTCAATACTTAACAAAATATAGATTTCTGAAACCTAATATTTTGCAGTTACTCCATACAACATGACCTATTTCAAAACTGATTTTCATTATAATCAGTGATGTCAGCCACAGTCAATTTGCATGGAATGACCTATCTATTAACACTTGACGAGAGAAAGTTATTTTAATCTTAATCGGTTTTTTAAAGAGATAATAATGTTGGTAAAAAAAGAAAAAGGTATTAGTCGAGTTCTAAGATGAAGACAGGCATTACATTATACATGAGGATAAAGTTTATAAATGTGTTTGAGAAAGCCAAGTTTCTCTCTTATCTCAGGATTATGAGTCTGCTTCGTGAACCAGATTACACCAACCTCCAATTGGAGAAATTTAATGTTCAATGACATGTCCAAGTTGAAAGAATTTTTCTTAATTGATTCTCTTCGAAGGCACATCTTTAAGTGTACAGGCTTCATGAACCTGAGGTATCCTCGTGATCTTTTCTTTTCCCATGGGGTTTACTGCCTCTGGTAAACATGGGATTAGCGACCCCAAGGATATCCAAGCGATCTTTCTCTACTTCTCTCTGTTCTTTCTTTTCACAATTACTTGACATTGTCTCTTGTATTTTGAGCAGCTTGGCCAAATGTGGCCATTGTACCATAAAACCCAAAACAAACTAACATCCTTAATTGATTTCTTGAACAAAATTCAAAATAAGCTTAGAAAAGGGTACATTTCAAATTTGATAACGACTGTCAAAAAAGGTTGAACATCTTCAGAGGCACATTTGTATGTGAGCAAAATTTCTAAATTATAACTCAAAATAAGTGTTAAATTGCAGCCTAATTAAAAAACAAAATTTGTGGGATATCTTCTAAGATTTCTACAATAGGATTAACTCCTGTCTACAAGTCTTGTAAATGAAATTTTTTTTACATATTTACATAATGTCACTAATGTTTTATAAATAATTCCTCCTAAAAATAGCAGTTATGTCAGTTCCTTCCTCACTCAACACCTTTCCCCTTTTTCAAATGAAACGCGTATAAACCACTTTCTTTGGTCTGACAATCCGACTGAGGTTATGCTCCCCTGACTTTAATTGATAAAAAATTAAATGTTCAGTATATTTTTGCTTTACACTTATAAGAATTTTTTTTAAATTTTAATTTATGATTCCAGAACAGTTTTCTTTTTTAATATTCATTTCATAGTCTTCAAGTGAAAATTCAAATTCTGAAGCTAATCAGTCTCAAGTAAAGCCAATACTTTGGGAAAAGAATGTGCAAAGCAGGAATGAAAGACAAGTAGAGTAAGTATCACATTTCTATCCTATCTTAAGGGGATTGTTTTGTCAAAAAATAAATTTCACGTATTTCAATGTTATTTTATTCCTCGGGCTCACAAACACATGCATTGGATCCTAGATAACTGGAAGAAGGTACAAGCTGATTTTCGAGTGCAGGTGTGGCACAAACCCCATGAGGCTATGGATCCAACTTGTCAACAAGGCATTGTGAAATCTGGTGGTTCCATAATGGTGTGAGGAGTGTTTACCTGGCATGAATTGGGGCCTCTGGTCAAATTGAACCAGTCATTGACAGGAAATCGCTATGTTCAGGTGCTTGGTGATCATTTGCAGCCCCATCTTTATTGGGATTATTATCTTTATTATTTATCCATAAAGGACTTCACTTACCCCAATAAAGATGGGATGTTCCAGGATAAGGCTCCGTATCACAGGGCCCATTTTGTTTGCAATTAGTTTGATAGCATTCTGGAAATTCCAGCACATGATTTGGCCACCTAGATCGCCAGACATAAACCCTGTGGAGCATATCTAGGATATAATCAGAAGAGCCATTCGTGCACAAGATTCAGCATCTACCACAGCCATACAATTATGGGTGACTATCAAGACTGCATGGCTGAACATCTCTCCTGGTGACTTTTGCCAACTAGTCCACATATTTCCTCATCTTCATCTGTCATTTCTATAATTGCAAGCAATCTTCAAAAGAATAATCAGCTCCACGCACAATTACTTAAGTTCCTTGCAAAATCTCAAGCGTATTTTAATTCTTATTCCCTTCGATACAACACTTTTGTCTCTCGTCCACCAATTCTGTTTCCATTTGCAGAGGTTCAGTTGAAAGCAATTTACAAGGAACTTCATTAATTGTGCATGGAGCCGATTATTGTTCATTTCAAGATTGCTTGCAATTGCAGATGAAGATAAGAGGAAATATGTGGACATGCCTACTGGAGGTGGAGTGCTTTTTCATTGAAAGATATTATTGAAACTGTTCGCATGTTTAATGGAAGAGATACATATTTTATTGATTTGGATGAGAAGAAATGTTTACTTTTTATAATACCACCTCCGATCAATGAACAATTGTTTACTAAGAGCATTAGCTTATCACTGCACATGATGAAAGCATACTTTTCAACAGAACACTGCTAGAAGATGCTGAAATCAAATCAACCCAAAATTCCACAAGTTGCTGTGTGATGTAAAAAAAAAAAGAAATGTACAAGATCATTCTGAACATGCTCCACTCAATTTTTTTTCTTTTCTATTTTTCAGAATAGTGATGGGTCTATTTCCATCCACTAGCTGTATCAAGATGCCCAAGTGTGGGATATAGTATAAAAGAACAAGTAAAACATCTGCCATTTCCTGTGATCCAGGAAGTAAGAAATACCATGACATCTAGACTGACTGGTGACTAAAGCTAAAAGGGATGGAAGAGACATTAACAATTAAAGATGTTATTTACAGTGGATAAGGGAAACTATTTACAAATTAATCATGTCCTTACATCAGCTATGGCTTCCATACCAACTCCTCAGTCCTTCTAGGTGTCTGAGAACAGCTTCCGTTGCCAGTCAGTCTAGACATCATGGTGCTCACTTTCTGGATCACAGGAAATGGCAGGTGTTCTACTTAATTTATCATTATGGGCAGAATCTAAGGATGGGAAATACTGTTCTTTTAGGTGAATAGTTCTTTGCTGTTCCTGTTCTTTCTAAAAGAACTGTTTTTTAGCCTGTTCTGCTCACTACTGTTCTTATATTCAACTTGAGATATACAAGCCTTGTTCCTATAGCAACTGCCCTTTATGGTGGAAGTTTTCCTGGTAGACACACAGGGCCCAGATTCTGTTGACACCTCATCTTTTTGTAAGTACTTATTGTAGATAATACCAGAAAAGGCCAAGTACAAAAAATTATTGCTAGCGTTTTCGCTATCAACGATTTTTTATTGGGGAAGACCTGGAAATTTTTTTCTCTTGTTTCGACAAAAGGTATATATATCGCATAATTTTGGATTTTTGAGTTGATCGAGATGTTTCTTACATCTACCTGTACCATCTACAGCATGGTTTCTGAAAATGTGATACGTGGTACATAGGACAAAATTTTTCCCTCCCTTCGTTATACATTTTGAGGAAATTTTTGGTCAACAAAATAGATCCCTGATAATCACAGGGCAGACGTCTTAATATATCATTGAGCAACAGGGAACAGCCATTAAAAATTAAGTACTTAAGACATCTTGAGGTTACCACTTTGAAAGTAAAATTAATTTATTTATCAAAGGCCAGATTAATCATTATATGATATATCTCAGCATGTTCAAAAACATGAAGAATATAAATCAGTAGAATTGAAATATACATTACAAAAATATACAATACGTAAAATGTAAACACTACAACAATGTATACTACTTTATAAAAATAGTTGACAAAAATAGGAGTTCAGTTTCGTACTCAATTTTCATTACATTTCACATTTTCTCAAAATCAAAAGAAACAGCATATTATTGTTACAAAAAGCAATAGCCATTTTAATTTTCAAAACATGAAGTGTATAAATCAGAAGGGATTGAGAATACTTCCAATATCAAATGTGAGCACAGTGAATTAAATTTTTATATACAAATTTGTATGAAAAGTCACATTTTAGTACAAAATTCTCTAATTTTTTTACTCTTATTTTACATATTCCTTTAAAAATCGATTCAATTGTTACTATTACAATTAATAAACAATAATTGTTTTACTTTTTCAACAGACAGCCTAGATCTTTCATTTAGAATTTGTCCGAATTTGGAAAATATTCTTTCACAAGGAACTGAAGTAGGTCATGACAGGAAAGTGTTCTTGAAATAATCTTTTCAAATTCGTTTACATGTACCCATTTTCATTTCACCACTTCAATGGGTCCTTATTTCTTGGTAAGAAGTCCTCATCCATGTACCTCAATGATCGCTTTTGAATCGCTCGATCTGGAAGGTTTGAATTTCGAAGGTTTAGCATCAAATGCACCCCAAATAGACCTACTAGTAGTCTCATTGGCATTTCTTGTAGAATCTGAACTTCTTTTGGGAACTTTAGATTAATGTACCCACACAGAAACCATTTTTATATTTTCTTTTATCTGCAATTGAATATTTTTTTCACAAATAATGGGTTTGAATCTAGGATTGAAAAACATTGCTTGGCGGAGAGTGTTGCTGTTTTCTAAATTGCCCAGGCGATCTTGTAATTGTTTTAAAATTGCTCAAATTAATTATTTCATCTTATACTTTTCACTTTCTTGTAACATTTCCTCATACACATTTTGCAGTCCCTTGGACAAAATTATTGAGGAGCTAGAAACACACTTTTCTCCACTTACAGTTTTTACATTTTCCAGGGGTTCTAAGATTTCAACCATACACACTCAACTTTTCCATTCTAATGTTGTGAGGCAAGGTACATTGCTAGCCAGTTCCATATTTAAACGGGCCATGCATGTTTTGACAGCTGTTTGCAGCTCAATCATTCTCACCATGTAGAAAGTTGAGTTCCAGCGCATCCAATCGCTCAATTTGAGTTTTTTTGCTATTGTACCCTGTGCTTTTAATTTATGACTTGTAATTGAGCATCGTCTAAAAAATACAATAGCTTTATTTTTTCAATTAAATTTTAAACTTTCTTTAAAGCATCAGCGATCAAATTGATAGTATGGGCTAAACATCCCAAATATTTCAATCGTAAAATCTCTTTAATGGCTTTTTTAATGTTGGGACATTGTCTGATACGGTAAGGATAATCTTTTTTCTATCTTCCAATCTGAAATTATTCGCTTTAAACAAGAAGCTAAATTTTTACTGGTATAATGCATTGTCATGCAGTCACATTCCAATAAAACAGAACAAATTTTAAACTGTTCATCAAAAAATGAGCAGCGACTGCTATGAAGCTGTCATTGTTTATCAATGTCCAGCAATCGGTTGTTAAAGTAATATAGGATGCTTTTATTAAATATAAAACATTGTTTTTGACGTTTTCATGCATTGCTGGCAATAGGGAATTATATATCGTTTTCCGATCAGGAAATGCATATTGAGAATATAATGACTTAGTAAAAGATCGAAAACCAATATCATCGACAATTTAAATTCGTGTAGCTATAACTAGTGATGGGCAGAATCAGTACTTTTGAGAATCGAATACTTGGTATTCGAGTACTTTTAAGTATCGAGTAAGTATTCGAATACATATACACAAAAACGATTAATCGATAGTAAGAATCAGAGAACTACGATATATGGTACTTATTTAAAAATAACAGCTAATTGTGTCGTTCTTGGTATAGTAGTTAGAGCACTGGGTTTGTAACGTACAGGTTCATGGTTCGACTCCGCTAAAAGAGGAATTTAATAGATTGATGTATTAATGTAAGTGATAATTTTTGATAAGACAATCAAATTTATTCTATTTTTTTAATATTTTGATCAAGCTGTAATTAAAAAGGAAATTTTTCACAAAACTCACATTTTTTCTGAATTATTTATTTTTTATTTCTTTTCCGAATAATTTATATAATTAAAAAAAAGATTTAAGTATGATAACTATTATCAATCTATTTGAACTAGACAGATTGTATTTTGAAGAACACAACAGAAATTAATCCCATGTACAAATTGCTGAATTTTCTGGTCACATATATTTTCTGCAATTATAAATATGTGTCAAGTATTTTTTATCTTGATTTTACAAATCAAGATTTTAAATTTTAGTTTTCGTATTGGAAGGATTTGATTTTCTACCATATTTTGAGGAAATCACTTTTAACAGGGAACATAGCCAGAATTTTATTTTGGAGGGAGTCCTGAAGATAAGAATGAAAATTTTTATATAAAACTCTTTAGACACTTAAAAAAGTTTGTATGAATGTAAAAAATATTTTGTTTCTTTTGATACCAGAATCTGAATCTTCAAAATTATTTCTCTAAATTTATCATAAAAAGTGACACATCTCGGTTGATCTAAGTACAAGAATGGTTCCGTAAATATTTACAAAATAAATTACATTAAATAATCAAATCTTGTTCCTGGAAATTTACTTTTTATTTTTGCAACCACTGTTTGGAGTACGAAGATGCAAGAAGTAGAGTCAAAGCAGAAAAATATTCATAATCATTTTACTATCGTAATAAAGATTTTGTCAGATATTTTTAAAGAGAATTTTAGTTATTGTCAGATATTTAAAGAAAATAATAGCCATCTTAAGAATGAAATAATGTTATTTTACTTGAAGAAAAAGAAAAGCATATCAAGCATTATGTATCTGATTTGCAGATAAATTTTAAATGTCAGAAATAAAAAAGCTTGAAAATTAAATTAAAAAGAAAGTAAGTGTAAGTAATTAAAATTAAAATATAGTTGAAATTAAAATTAAAAAAACTTCCAGCTTGATTTTCAAAAATAAAAGGCAAACCATTGTGCAATTTACTGATAATTAAGCCTGCCTGTTCGGGAAATTGCTTCCAGAAAATTTGAAATCCAGTCCCTTAATCGATGTAATTTTTCGACACTTTATCGTGTGCATTTTAAGACACGTAAAATTGGAAAAAGCAAAATCAAGACAAGAAACATAACACTAACGAGAACCATGGATAACCATGCAATGTGACACTGTTACTCAAGACGAATATACAAAGTGAGTACTTTTGGCATCCGAATACCTAGGAGGGGTACTCTTGTAACCAAATACCTTGTATCTGAATACTCTTGTATTTGAATACTGTGGAAAAGAATCGAGTACGATTACTTTTAAGTATTGAGTTAATGAGTACTTTTGTATTCGAATACTCCCATCACTAATTATGGGTATTGCTTCGAAGAAGTTAAACTTCATCTATAAGCAAATAAAAGATGTGAGGTGTTTACTCACCCTTTTTCTTGAATCTTTAACCTCTTTTCTAGTGCTGGACAAATTCATCGAATTCATTCATGCCTTGTTTTATGTATGCTTCTTATTCATTCTTTTACGGGAACATATCTATTCATTAACACAATGAAGCTTAACCAAAATGAAGACATCCTGTAAATTTCGCTAATCTTTAATTGCACTGAAATATATTTACATTGAAAACAACCAGAATTTTTTTAAAAATCGCTAATCTTTTATGGCACTGAAATATAATTACAGTAGTAACCAAGACATTCTACTATAAGTGCATTCCAAAAAACAGATATCTTTTCTAGCCATGGAAAAAAGTTAAAAGACATTGCCCGAAACGAGGTAGGAAAAAATACAGTAAAGAGAAGATAGATATTAAAATTCTAGTGATTAGCAACAAGAATAAAAAAAGTATATCGTGCTGCCATCTACTGGGATACAAAGACAATGGAATTAATTTGCCAATTTCACTGCTTAGTTTAAATATGCTTGATTTGTACTTTGGAACTGCAGAATATAGCGAAAATAACACTGAAGAGCTTGCCACTAATGAAATTCTTCATCAGTCTCATTACTGAAAACAGTGTGAAATCTAAAAGATAGGAATCAGCCCAGAAAAGATGAGTAAAAATAGTTTGTCAAAATATACCAAATTGCTTTTTGTCATGTATTTTGTTGGAAATAAGAAATTATACCTGTAAATGAAATGCTGCTATATATTTTTGGATAATTTTATTTCAGTTAGAGGTATGAAATGCATTTATGCGAATATGAATGCTTTATTCATTAAAATGAGTAATGACACTGCCATCAACAGTTATATTGCAAATTAGCACTTAACAGTGGTATAGTAAAATAACAGTTTGCCCATCTATTGGGAACAGAAAGCAATCTATTTTCCTTAATATGATGATCAAAGTATTTTTTAAAAATCATGGTTGTTCTTGATTCTTATTCTGGTGGAATATTCTTATTCTAGATAAGATTTTTTATAGGCTGTGTTGTTCTCTTTAGATATTAAATTTCAATATCCTTGTTTAGTTAAGTTATTCATTTTAGCCTTTTGAAATAAAGTTGACCCTGAAGTCTAAAATTTAGTTATTTTCTAGGTTTCAAAGACTTACTATGAATGTTTACATATAGAGAGAATTATCCCATAAGCCTATTTCTTATTTTTAAAATTTGTTTTAGGTGTTTTGCAAGATTTTTAAAAATTGAAAATGAGGTTTGAAATGGATACACAATTGAATTTTTATGTCATATAAAACTGTACAGCAATATCAGCATGTAAACTGTAAATATTGTCAAAATATATTTTTTAGTGCAATCTTTCATTTTAAATGCCAGCATTATCTATAAAATGTTAGTATTTTTTATTTTTAGAAAGAAGAAAATTGTAACTTATTTTGTATCAAAGCAAAACCTCATTTCCATAATTTCAAGAGTTAATAAAAGTGACTATTGCTTCTGGCAAATTATAAAATTGCTATCATCTCCTAAATTAAAGTAACACTCATACTTTTTAAAATCCAATTCAAAGTGCTTTTGCTCAATCCATAAATGTGAAACATTGTGGGAATCCCAAATGCTTTAGCTGACCAATTAGATGAAATTATCCTTTTTTTATGTGACAAAACTTTACATTCACATAATACTCTGCTAGGTTTCTTGCAGAATTCATTCTGTACTTTTTTTGGAGACCAGATTTTTATCTCCTTTTCCTTCACATTTAGAATGTTCTGTTCAAAGTTGACATTTCACTTCCAAGTTTAATATTTAGATTTTTGAAGTATGGCAAATTCATGAAAATGGGTATGGTGTCATACCCATTGATTCATATAGGATAGAATTAAATTCTATCCTATATGAATCAACTACCCTAATAAAATGAAGTCTAAATTTTTATCTCAATGAAAAACACATTCATTAATGAAGAGAAATTATCATCTAACTTTAGGTGTATTGATTCTTTTAATTTTATTTTCTAATTTTTTTTTTCTAAATTTGGTTTTTCCATTTATTTATGTTCAGTGAAGTGAACTCAAAACTTGTGACTTGATGTTTATCATACCAAAAGTTTGAACATTTGTACTAGACAATTAACTATTTATAAATCTAAGTAAGCACATGGATTTCCAAACAGTAACTGAAGTTGTAATGTATAAATCTAAAGATTTCTCTTTGGAGGTAAGTTGCCTTTTATTACAAATAAGAGATGGGCAAAACATTTATGATAATCATGTTAATATAATGAGCTTAATATTGAACCTATTGAATTGCAGGAAATATTTTGTTATGATACAAAAATGAAAATCCAACTTTTCCCTATATATTTCAAATAAAATGTTTTCTCTTTTTCTCCCTAAATTCTTGTTTTTGTTATTTGATAGGATTTTGCTTACATCTGATCTCAAACAGGAAAATGATTATCTCAAATCCAAAAATGACCAGCTTTCTGAGGAAATATCAAAATTCAATACTGAATTAAAAAATATAGAAAATCTTCAAAAGCAGTTGAAAGAGGTAATAACTGATAGTGTAAAAACAATTTTGTTTGTTTAAACTGTTAAGTAATGTACAACTTTGCATGTTCAAATGTATTCACTGTCGAGACTACTGCTGACTAAGTGCATGAAGTGTAGAAAATTTAAATGAATGTAGTGTTTATCAATTGTCTAACTACCAAGTCTCATTTGATAAAATTTTACTGTTTTTATACAATTTATAGTGTATCCAATGACTTGTCAGTTTAATCTCTTCATACAACATACACAATTCATTGATTTATACACAAATCTATTTTTGATCCAAAATTTCAATGTGCAATTTGGCAAACAATGAATGGCAGTAAAAGAAGTCATGCATTGTGTTTCCAAGTTCTGTTTCAAGACAAGATTCTAAATTCTACTTTGTATACTACAATGTCCCTGTGAAAATACACTTTGAGATGGTGCAGGAAAGAGTTTACAACAAACATTATTGTAAATTTTGCTTACAGTTGCAAATAATATTCATAAAATCTTTTATTTACTTATCTGAAGTTCTCAAATTTAAACATTTAGAATTATAGAATATCGACTTAAAAATTGCAAATATATGATGGTTAATACTGTTATAAAACAAACATTGCTGTTCACTTTTCATTTGAAAACTGACAACTTGGTACAGCTATACTATACATCTCGTTTGGTGGCAACGCTCTTGGCACACTTTTTATGTCGCCAAGGAAAGAATTCATAGAATTTTTTTCAAACGGAAAATAAGCGTTAAAATTTAATAGAACCAATGAAATCAAAGGACAATTTAATGGAAATGAAAAAACATTCTTGAATATTTGAAATGAAAATTTAAACTTTCCACTTGCCGAGGTTGCCATAAAAATGGGAATAAACCTAATAAAGATGGGTTACCCTCACCACCATAACTTGCTACTAAAAGTCTGCCAATAAACGTGCGAAGAGCATTGCTACCAAACAAGATGTATAATACAGCTGTACTGATAATTTATTATCCATTCTAATCTGACATATCACTACAAGATGTACTCAGTACTTGATTTTCCCGACATTGTTAACACCATTGATTTCATGAATTTTGTACTGCTAAATGTTTTTTTCATTTGATTTCTCTTTAGAAGGAAGATGCACTATCAGAAGCCAAGTTAGATTTAAGAGTTTCCACTAGAAAGGAACAGCAAAGTGAGAGCATATCTTCTACGCTTCGAGAGAGAAACAAAGAACTGAGAGAGAAGCTGAAAGCGTCCGAAGAAATGGTTTCCGTAAAAACGAAGATTGAGGATGATCTCAGAGAGAAGTTGAACTCCTTGGAAGGTGATATATCTCGCTTGAAGGACGAAATAAATCAAATTGAAAAGTCTCGTGAGGTATATTCTTTTTCATGTTTTACAAGACAAAATAGTTACTCACATTTTTATATCTCAACATCCCAATTTCAAAGACAATTGTTTTGGCATTCCCTCTGGAAAATTATCAACTAATGATGAATTGTGTATAGCTGTGCTTATAATTTTTTAATTTCAAATATTTATGTACCTATCTGTAATTTTAAGAATTTGAAAAGTTAGTTTGGAAATAAAACTACTTGGAATTGAAAACAATTACAGTAAAACGTCATTATGACGGACTAGTAGGGGCTAAAGGTTGTTCAGTTTATAACAAATAATTCTTATAGGGGTGTAATGCAACAGGGTGTACATCAATGAAAGTACAGTAGTTAGCTATAAAAAGTGTTTATTATATCAAATAAAAACAGTTTTCAACATAGGTTGAATTGAAAAAGATGTGTATGTATACACTGCATTAATCTTTAGAACAAGAAGGTCCTGGTTCATGTTGATTGCTTACATTCATTGGTTTGAAAAAATAATTTATTTTCTGCTGGGTTTGTTTGCTGCTTTTTTCTTCAGTTAATAACTGACAGAGGTGCCGTAAGTGTTCATAATATGCAAACACGTTTTCATTTGCCGATTGTTCAACATATTGAACAAAATTTAAGTGGTCTTTCACTTTGCTCACCTTAATTGTAGGCTGAGTAGTTTCTCCTACTTCTTCCTCGTCCTCCGAAGATTCTGCTTCTTCAGTTACACTGGCGACAATTTCTTCAGTCAAAATCTGGAAGCCAGGCCTCCACATCGTCCAACGATACTGATTCCTCTCCTCTGCAGAGTGTCATGTGGAATTTCAGACAATGACTAATCTGGCTGGCGAGTGGTATGAGTCATGCAGCGCATCCATATTTACACAAAACAACACAATGATCGATGTTTAATCGCTTGCTTGGAAATGTAAAACTTATCAGATAAAAATAAGCATCCTTTATTACTACATATTACAATTTTTTTAACTGTCCATAATAAACGACGTCCGTTATAATGAGGTTCTACTGTATTTGATTTTATATTGGCTATAATTCTTTGGTTCCACCATGAGTTTATCTGTAAAATTTTTACTATTGTTATAAAGTTCTTAAACGTTTATTTATATATTTAAAAACATATTGCCTTGGATTCTCACGGATAGTAGGGCCGTGGTAGTCTGATTGGACGAATAGCTGATTTGCTACTGGAGGGTTGCACGTTTGAAGCTCGATCCAACCAAAGACAATCATGTATGTGGGGGCTGGTGCACATTAAATCTATCATGGCCTCAAATGTCCTCACAATGATATGGTGTGAAAGTTTGGAGAGTGAGGTGCCAGCTCAGGTGCGACCTCGTCATGTGGCCATGGTTCAAAATTGCGAGGTGTTGTCCTTGAATCTTTCCCTTCTGGATTGATCCTGGACTGTCGCCAATAGCCCATTGTGTTGCTCCGGTGCGGATGCAGGATAGTTACTGAAACCCAAGTGTGTTTACCCCATTTGGAAACAGTCTCATAATGATTTAAGTATTCTCATCTATTTATAGTATTGTATGGTATACTATGCTGATTCTTGCAACTGCGCTTAACCTGTTTATGTCAGAAGTATGCAATTACAGACATTCTAACCTTGATGGTTTCAAATGCGAGTACAAAGTTTTTGTTGATTAAGTATGCATTATCGCATTGCTCAATTCAAATTTCTCTTATATCACACCATGAGAGTTGCACCTTATTTCTGTGACATATTAAAGTGATCTTTATTGTTGTAATATTGTTAGTGTTTATGAAAGTTCAAAGGAAAGTTTAACAATTCTGATGAATGTTTATCTTTTTTTAGATTGAGAAAGCAAAGTTGGTAGAACGAATAAAAACATTGAAAGATACATGGGAGGTATGCCGTGGAATTTATTTATGCATATTTTTCAACTGCTGACAAGTTTTTACTTTTACTTAGAAAATGGCTTAAAATCGAATTATTTACAAACATTTAAAGTGTAAAACATGACTCTGCTATAAAAAAATTGTTTACTGTAAGGTTAAATTCATTAATTAAAAATCAATACTGATACAATTTAGAAAAAATTATTTTCTCAAACCATTATCACTTTGCAATTGCCATCCATGCATTTAATTGATTAAAAGTACTTCATGGTTGAGATTTTGTCTGGTCTGATTCAGCATACATAACTTACAATTTATACTATATTATGTATTGTAAGTTATATTTGTACTTTGGTAGAAAAGAGACCAGTGTCCAAATTTGGATTTTGAATTATGCCCGCAAATCACTTCAAAGTACTGAAAGTTATGATAGAAAAAGTGCCTCCTGTCAGTACATTATGAAAGTATTAAAACATTGCAAAGTTTTTTTAGTATGCTATATTAAAAATAAAAAACTACTAGATAAGCTGTTACCAAATGGAAAATGGACATTGGTCCTTTTTCTATCAAGGTAGATATATACTATGTTATACTTTTTGGAAGACTGAAGTTACACTGCTCTGGTACAACTCTCGGCAGTAGTTGAAAAATATTTTAAATGACTAACTTAAAAACCAATTGCAAATACAAAATGAATAGCTTTTGAAGTTTATTAAAAGTTAAATAATTGTTTGTCACTTATGGTTCTTGAGACACTGATTGACTTTTTAATCCAAGGGTTCATTCTCTCAAATTGTTGAATTGTTCCAGTTTATATTCAAAACTTTTTAATTTAATGTAAAATTCCATCGAAGTAAATAACATTCAACTGACTTTTATGTGGTATTTTTTAATTCACGTAAAAAGTCATAAAGTAGTTTTATAAATGGTTTAAATTGGCACCAATTGTTTCAAACGCAAAGAACAGCATCTGTTGTGTGTCTGTAAAATTGACATTTCCTTTTTTACAGAATTCAAAAGATGAAAACCATAAATTTGCTAAGGCCCAAGGACAATATGAGGAAACCTTAAGGCAAAATGCAGTGAGTTGTACATCTGTTTTTGCAGTTTCTATTTTGCTATCTGCTGTATGTATATATATGTTGTATCTCAAAAAAGATGAGAAAAGTATGTGCAAAATGACAAGTACAGCTCAGGAAAGCCGTTAAATCCTCAGATTTCGAGGTTCTTCCCCATGCTTCTGAAAGACAAATACAATGCCATTGCATTAATGAGTCTACCTGGGAACTGAATCGAGAAATAGTTAATATAAATTGAGTGCACTAAAAAGAGTGTTTTTAGATTTCGACAGTTTAATAATATAATTAATTGTACTAGTCTAAACAGCATCTACATTTCTTATGTTTTACTGATTAAATGTCAGTATCACTATCAGGCACGTTTTTTCTGATTTTTAAAAACAAAATATTGTTACAAGGACATGAAAAACATACCTAATGCTAGTTTTGAAGTAAGTTTTCCATTTTCTTATATTCATTATAAGAATATTGCTCTGTTCTGCACACTATTCTATCCACAAACAAAAACATGTTAAAAATGGGTAACTTTATTTTATATTTTGAAATAACGTAAATTACACCAGTTTGATTTTATTGTGAAATTATGCAAATCCTTTATAATATCAACACATTTCTGCATGTATTTCATTGTTTACAAAGGTACTTCCACTTTACAACCAACTTTTGCATGCCTTCAGTATTAGGTCTTTATTATTATATTAGGATAATAGGTTGCACAGGAATCAGTTTGAAACCTCTGATTCGAAGTTGATTCCATGTTTGTGTTTCACTTAAGTGGGTTGAACACACATACAAACTCAAAAATCAAAAGGTGTGAAGTTAGGTATAAAGTTTGATAAAGATGATTCCTTTGTTAATGGATTGCCCTGTTGCAGCGAGGTATAAAAAGCAGTTAATTTTTCCATCAAGTTTTCCTTGAATACAAATTTTGAGTTTCGTCACTGAGAATTGTATGTGCTTAATGTGGATTTCACATGATGTGTAAAACTAAATACATTTTCAATAAGATAATTATTTTACTAAACTTTTGTTGATGTCTAATTCTCTGCCTCTTGTATATAACCTGAGTTGATTAATATGTTTAACTTTTTTTGAACTGTTATATCCCTGTAAATATCCTTTTACAGGTTTTATTCTAGGAAAATTGATTAGCCTGGAAATAGTTAATGAACATCCTTTCACATCTTCTATCCTGTGCTGTATTTTCCGCTTTCTACATCTGCTATTTGCAAAATTGAGAAAGATTGCTTTTTTAACTTTTATCAAATATTAACACTTTGTATATAACTGATTGCTAGGTCAGAGTTTACTGACTTCTGAACATTTCCAAAAATTTGACACCTGATATTTGTAAACAGGATACTTCTAGGTAAATCATCAGCATCAATTTCAATTTAGTTTTCATCAGAATTGCCAACGCCTTCTCTTACCTTTACTTAAATATTGTACAGATGAAGTTTTTCCATCAACTGAAATATAGCTATGTCAAGACCATCAGAAGAATCTAAAGCCTTTTCGAACTGTCAGTCTTCACAAATTTCACTTCTACTATCATTTATTTTTTTGAATTGCTGTATTCTGTATTCAATTTTTGAGGAGGTAAAATCTTATTGCACTCATGAAATAATCACTGAAAAGACATTGAACGTTTTGACTGCTACCACATAACTGGCATGCACATAAAAGCAATTATGTGCATGCATTCAGCCAGCAGCACATTTTTACTTATTTAGTCTTGTCATCTCACAAGTGACATGACTGATACTGGAAAGTCAGAATGTCTCATCAAAGATGACGTAAGACTGAAGAGTTAATATGCTACGTAGGATAACTTAGTGAATATGTACAGCATATTTTCATAAATAAGTTGCACTTTTTCTTTTAGGATTTAGCAAAGGAGAATGATGAAAAGGACAAGAAAATAAACGAATATGTTCAAGAAAATAAAACTTTGAAGACTGAACTGTTAAAAAGAAAAGAGGACTGTAGCAAGTATCAAAAAGTAATTGCAAAAATTATGTTAAATTTGGTATTGCAATTTTTTCTATTTAGCTAGCATTTTTAATGATTATTATTTTCTAGATAAATGGAATATTGAAAAAAACATGTCTTGAAATGGAAGAGGAAATTGATGAATTTAAAATTGCCATCGAAAGAAGGGAAAATTCTATTGCTGAACTTACATGTGAAGTGTGAGTCATTTATTTATCCCATATAAGTTTCATTTTTTATCATAAAGGTTGCTGTTTCTCTGCTTAAGATGAAAAAAATAGCCTTAAAAGATGAAAAAGAAACC
Organism: Meta bourneti; assembly: GCA_933210815.1. NCBI lineage: Eukaryota > Metazoa > Arthropoda > Arachnida > Araneae > Tetragnathidae > Meta > Meta bourneti. The sequence goes on from OW119928.1 coordinate 82,239,003, forward strand.
CTTTAATTAATTGGAAAATCTTATAAAAATCGATATATTACATTCCTCTGATATTCATGGGAAAAATTATTGTGCTGAAATTATAAGGAAAAATAATTTAGTCGGAAAATTTATTTAAAATTCAAATTTTATACTTGAAAATATTTGAAAAAAATTAATGAATTGCTGTTGTTTTCAAGTTTTAATAGCTTTGGATTTAAATAAAAAAATTAGTAAAATTTAAATAGTGCTTATCAATTACTAACTCAACTACTTGTTATTTCGTTAACAGCTCAGATGTTGTCATTTGACCGTGGTTCAAAATTATGAGACGTCCTTAGATCTTTTTCTTCGGGATTAATCCCGTATTGTCGCCAATAACCCTTTGTGTTGCTCCAGTGCGATGTTAATTAACTACCTACCTATTCCGCTAATGTATTTAATAATAGCAATATTTTGGCACAGCTTGTCTGTTTCCAGCCCTCGCCAACATAAAATAATCACTGAGAATTAATGCTGATTACAGGAATTAAAAGTTTTAGGGAGCGAGAATTTTAGATGATCCACAAGTACCTTAAAAAATTTTTTATGTTAAAGCTTATCTATATATGTAAGCTTATATTTGAGTGCCATTTTCTTTGCTATAGGGAAACTCTGCAAAAAGAAATGAAAAAAGTGAAAGAAGATTTGAAGAATGGAAACGTCAACACAGAAAATGCTGAAAAACAGAAGTATGTTTCTGTGCTAAAATTTTGTTCCATTAGATGTAACATGCCTTATATATTATGCTCTTATCTCAAACTTTCGGTTTTGTCAGACTTATTTTTCTTTTGCTTGAAGAGCATACTTAGTTTTTGTGAAAGGATAACTCATTAACTTTTTTAATGGTCAAGTAAATAAAAATAAGTCATGACACTTCATGAATCATAACACAAGCATACTTTTAATTTGTCTTTTAGATGCTGTAATTCAGATAAGTATATGTGATCAGTCATTCTTTCTGTTTGAGAGATATACCTCTTACTTTTTTCTGAGTTCATTAATAACTGATTTTTGTATTTTCTAAATAAAAGAAAATCTAAGGCATAGAAATTGACTGACATGTAATGTGTTTAGCTTTGAACAAACAGTTGCATGAATTTTTTTCTTTTTCAAATGACAATAATAGAGTGAAACTAATTTTGTGATCCAGCATTTTGCGATTTTTCCGTTTCATACGCCATTTTTATCAACTAACAGTAAAACAGGTTTCCTGCAACATATGTGTTCCATTTCATGTTTTCTGATGCTGGTCCCATAAAAACATAAACCTAGGTTTGCTCTATGATGTTTGTTTTAAGTTCTTGTTTGTATATACTATATATATCATGCATAAAACTTTCACCCTTTTTATTTTTATTATTTTATTTATTAAATCCATTTGTATTAATTTACTTTTGTCTTTCATTTGCTTTTTCATTACTCCATTTGAAGAGTACTGTTTTAGCAACACTTTTTACTTCTCCATTACCAAATAAGGGCTTGATTGTGATAAGAAATCCATGCTGCAAATACTTTTCCTGGCTCTCTTCAATAACCCTCTCTGCTCCTTAGACATAGTCTGTAAAAATACATTTTGCTATGATCACCATCTTGTGAGGTGATGGATAAGTTATTTGTTGAAACGAGTTGTGAACCATCATTTCTATATTCACCCCACAACTGCAAAACTAATTCTTTAACCCCTGAAAGGTTTGCAGGCATAATTCCACCTGCTGTCTTCCCTGCATGACTTCTAACGAGTTGTAATCAACCAATAAAATCTTTCTGAAGGATTATCTTCTAAAGAAAGGACCAATCGTATCCTTCCACAGGATTCTATTCTGAGGAAAAGATTAATTGAATCGAAGAAATGAAAATTAAAGAATTAATTGTCAGTTCCTGTTATGATTACTCAGCAGTGCCAAAGTTCTGTATAGACCTCTAAAATAAACTATTTGTAGACATTATCAATGCCAGTATGTGTGAAAATCTTTGTTAATTGAACCAATTCGCTTAATGACTTAGCCATTGGATTGGAACTCGGTCGTTTAGTGAGCAGTGCATGTATTTAGAAGTTCTTAAGTATGTTTAATAGTTGGTCAGCATTTTGATTGGAAAAAATTTACATTTAACTTATAGGGTTTTTGTATTGTGTATATAACAGTTTCTTTTGCAGGAAAGAACTCTTGCAACACATAAATAAATTGTCTACTGAATTGAATAGCCAAACTATGCTACATGATACTGAAATTCAAGATCTTCAAGATACTCTCACTCATTTCAAGAAGCTTGTGAACGAATTGGAAGTTCAGACAGCTCAGTTGCAGAAGCAATTGGCTTTGCAGGACAGTGACACTAAAGGTTATACAGGAAAAATCATGTCATTAGAGAGTCAGTTACATGATATTAAAGAAGAGGTAAATATGTTATGCTACTAATATATTTTCCCTTTTACACCAATTTTGCTCTTTGTCACACATTGTAGTGCAGTTAAAATGGTTTTGAATAGCTTAAAGGGCCATCACATTTGCTCCTTAAACTCAAGTGTTCATAAAAGCCAGATTTCAAGAATGACACAAGTTTACTTTTTATTTGGTAAGGTGGTTAATTTGCTTTATATTTTATATCTCATTTATTTCTTACCAAGTAAGACTTGTATTGTAAGCATTATCACTTGTATATCTCCCTTAACCCTTTCAAGGGCTGCTATGTTTTGCACACAAAATTATTGTTTTTTCTTTGAAGGGGTGGACCAATTTAAGTTTAACTGCCCATATAAAGCAGTCTAGACATCAGAATATCAAATGAGAAAATATTTATCTTATGTCTATTGTTAACCATTTCAAGGAGTTGGATCACTACCCCTTAAGGGTTAAACAAAGTTATTCTGGGTGCATTCCAAGGTCTCAATCTTTGGTCTTTAACTGGTATTATTTTGCCCATCTTGTATTGTATTCAGTTACAATATTATGTAGGAAGTCATCACTGCACTGTGAACAGTTTTCAAACAAAGAATCACTCAATAACTGAACTTGTTATTGATTCATCCCTTGTGTTTAGTGGACAATCACATTTGTTCATGCCAATAACAGCAAAAGAGAATATCGCAAATATTAAAATTTGTATGTGTAGACTTCCTTGTGACACACCAGGTGGCAGCATGGGCCACATTTACAGATGACACACAGGTCTCAATCTTATGCCCTATGAGTTTTTTCCTGATATGTTAAAGTCACTGTTCATATTGCACTATTAGGTGGACCTCATGACCTCTTCTGCTTTGATGATCATCAACGAGGAAATGCTACATCGCTCTTGGGCTAAACTTGACTACTGCATGAATGTGCATTGTGTAACAAGGGGAACACATGTTGAACATTTGTAGTTTTGACTAAAATTTGGATAATTTCTAGTTTTCATGTAGCACTCATTTTATATGTAATACTTGAAACCTGGTGAATCATTTGTAATAACTTGAAATGTTAATTCAAAAATAATTTGTGCACTTTATTTTTTAAAAGTACTGGTTATCAGATTTTTATGTCAAAATCCAGGATCTGCTCTAAGTTTCATAAACATTAAATTTCTAACTCATTTATTCATTATATGAGATCTTTAAATGCTGATTTTCTTTTCCGTGTGAATGTATAAAGTAATTCGTACTGTTACCTCTATTTCAGGCAGCTCGTCACATAACCCAAATATCATCTTTGAAAACAAGTAATTTGCAACTCACGCAAGAACTTGAAGATGCTTTAGAAAACCAGAAGGAAGCAAAGAGAAGTATTGATGGGCTCTACAATGAACTAGAAAGTGAAAGGGTGCGTGAAAATGTTCACTTATGCCAAATGTGGAATTCTTCAGAGTATTATCAGTTAACTATTGGGTTGATGCAAAAGTTCTTCCCATTTTTGGTGCTAGATGGCATTGCACCGTAAAACCAAAATGTTATCTACTTCACATGTATAAAGTTTTGTTTGAATGAAGAAATTTCAGTGAGTACTTGGAAAAAAATCATGTTATTTGGTTGTGTTAAGCATTAAAGATGCTAGAAAATAAGGAGCTTTTTCGACATTACGCTTTTTTATTTCTGAAAAGGCAAGAATTCTTCGTAGCCGAAGATATGCATTGTGTAGGGTGAGGTTGACGTTTCCACGCTCCATAAGCAGTTCAGAAAATTTCGTCACTGGATCAGTTTAGCCAGAAACCTCAGAACTTCTATAAACACTGGATTATGCAATTGCCGGAGAGATGAAGAAAGGTCATCAAACAGAACAGCACATACTATAGTGATTAAATGTAAAGTTTTTAGTAAATAAAATTTTTCTTCAATTTTTGTCGAAAAAAACGGGACAAACTTTTGCATCAATCTAATATTTACAGTTTAATCCCTCGATAAGACACTCACTGTCTTTCAAGGATTCAAAACTTTGGGGGATTCATTAATTATTATGGTTAATGGGGGTGTTCATTATCAGGGAGTGCTGTTACCAGAGAAAAATTTGCCTTATATAAAATATTTTGAAGCTTGTATGTCCTGAAATTTGCATGTCCTAGGGTTAAAAACCAGTAATGGATTGCTTGTTTTTAATATTTTTGGCCATTTATGAGGATTACCATTAACGAAACGATTTAACCTTTTTTTAGGTATTATATTTTATTGTTATTTGTGAAAAAGGGGTCACTTCAAGGATTAGTTTATATGCTGGCAGTAATTGCAAATGTTGTCAATATCTAAATACCTCTACAAGATAAGTTTAGGAATACTTGGTTAATTCATTTTGGTGGGGCCAGTGTCTCAGTGGGTTTCCCCACTGCACTAGTAACCAAGTTCTAGGTAGTGCAGGTTCAATTCTACCCTAGGTGTATTTCTGTCTTCCTTTTCACTAAAATTTGTGTGTGTATGTCCATTACTTGATGTTTGTCTTGCGCTTGGACAAATATGGCTCTTGAACCATAAAACTCAACCAACCATCATTTGGGTACCTTTTGTTGGAAGTAAAAACTGTTTGCCTCCTAACTTTAAATAATTTTTGAAAGGAAATAAACTGCTGTAAATGTTTGTAAATACTTACATGTTTAAAACAACTATGTCTTAAGCAACAGCAATTGCTATCATTTTGGAAATGGGCTTACAAAAGCTCGTTATGGAAAAGCTAGAACTTAATGGTGCACAGGAGGTGGTATGGATTTGCACTTCAGTGGTACTTCATAAAAAAATTATAATATACTGTTTTAGTTTTAATGTTGACAAATTTCTATTCAATTTCATATTTGGTAAAAGTTTTCTGTAGTTTAAATACTTTTAAAACTAGTTCTTAATTTTTGCAATGATTAGCTGGTGGGAATTTTTACCAATTTAATACCAATTTGTAATTCAATGCATGGAAAATCAACATTCAAATTTAATTAGTATTTTAAATCTGAGTCTCCTTTTTTATGTTTACACTCAATATTTTCAAATAATTGGTATTAATTTCAATTCCTTTGTACTGTATACTGTTTTGTCCTTTTTACTGTGTTTACACTATCTATTATTGAAATTGTGCTTCTAACTAGTGTTTGTTTAAAGGCAAAACATAATCATGAGAAAGTTAAACTTCGAGAAACTGTCTCTCAACAAACGAAACTGATCGACTTCTTGCAGTCAAAAACAGAAAACATGGAAAAGAAGAAAAAGGTACACATTATTTACCTAATACCTATCAAAAAGTTTTATTTAACGTATAAGCCAATTTCATTTTTGTAAATTTGGTTCCTTTATTACTCAAAATGTCTTAGTTCAATTTATGCCAAATTTATCAAATCTTAAGTATGTTCATTAGAATGTAACTCCTTTATGATATCCTAAGTTAGAAAATACATAATAAAATAAAGGAAAATATATACATTAATAGCTTGTTTGCTATGAATCCACTTTGAATAGGTGCATATTTTGAAGTTTCGAAGGTTTAATTTCAAGCATTTTGATTTAAATGCAATGTGTACTACTGAAATGAAATTAATTTAACTTGCTTTCCAATGTTATGATTCCTGAAAGCAGTATCTGACCAGGTACTGAATTATTTTTCTCCTACAAAAATCAATACTGATATACTAAATTAATAGGCATTATAAATTTGGTATTTCAGGCTCTCAACTCGAGGATATTCTATTATAAAGGGGTTGATCAAGCATGTTTATCCCTTATTTTGGATCCATATCTTGTTAGGAGAATATCTTTTAACAATATGTAAATCAGAAATGCCATCAGGAGCACATCTCAGGTGTGTACTGGTTTCACGGACACGAGGTACTCTTGTGATCTTTTTTCTCCCATTGGGTCTACTGTCTTTAGTAAACACGGGCGACCCGGGATACCCAAGTGATCTTTTTCTACTTTCAGCTTCTACTCTATTCCACAATTCTTTTCCCCTTTCACAACATTTTTTACTTGATGCCTTGTGTTTGGTGCAGTTTGACCAAATGTCACCCTTGTGCAATAAAACTCCAAAACATCCAACCAAAATACTAGTCACCCCATCTTTCCTGCACCAAACATTATTTTGTTGTAAAATTCCAGAAAGAATGTCTTAGACTTTCAAAATCCAAATCTACTCTTTTAATATTAACTGAGAATAAATGTGCATAGCAATCGAGTCTTAAAAACATGAAAATTAGAAGTGAAATTGAAAGGTGTTATAAAAGGCCCAATTTGTCATTTGGTTTGAGTGGGAACCCTGTAATAATTCAGTATATATATACAGTAAAAACACAATAAATCATCTATTTTCTTTTAAGTCCTGTATCGTTCTCAGAGTTTTTTTATTAAGGGTCAGTGGTTGGCTAGATTGTCGTAAAAACCTTCTTTAGCACTAATTTTCGAGGTAAAATAAAAATGTACCTCTAAAACACTCAATAAAAAGTTTTATTGCTTAATTTTTCTTATAATTGACACCATTTTGTGTAAAATATTGCCAAATTTGTTTTGTTGAGTTCAAACTACTGCCAAGCATATAATAGTAGAAAGCAGGATTGTTTTATTTTGAATTGTTTCCTAAAGCCCAATTTGGTGCATTTGTCACTAATTTGGCTCTTAATTATTTTTCATTCAAATTTTTTTGCATTTTTCATTTCCAATGATTACGTGTTGATGTTCTGTTCATGTTCCCAAAAAAATGGTGGCTTGCAAGTGTGTAATGTTTTTACCAGAATCTTTTGCTTGTTCATTTTTATGTAATTTCTTGACATTTATAGCCTATGTCTCGACTCTTTGGAAAGAAGGATAGCAATCCTCCACAGATGCTACCACCTCGTGATGTTGAAAAGTTACTGGAGACTGAACGAAGTAGATGTCGCAGACTTCAAGACCAGCTGAGCCAAGCACGAGTTGAAAGAGAAGTTATGCGGAAAGAAAGTAATTATTTTATCTTATTTTTCCAATACAAAATGTGAATTGGCTTGAACTGGAAAATCATTTATTGAATAACCTGTTTGGAAGCCTGTTCATTTATAATCAATATGCAAAATAACTTATTTGTAAGAGTAATATAAATAAACAATTTTTGATTTGAATTTTGCAACATAATTCAAAACCGTCCTAAAGTAAAAGCTGTCAAATGACCCTTGAATATAGTTTGGAAAACAACAAAGCTTTTATTGTATTTCGTATTCTGTCGATTCTTTGGCTTTTAAATTAGTTTTATTTCATTTAAAAAAAATTTGTTCCATAACTAACTAAACAATTATAAAAACATGTTAGTTTTAAAAGTCATTGAATTTACGCGTTTTGAATGACAAACAGGGCCGGCAGTAGCCTGGCTGGAAGAGTAGCGGACTAGCAACCAGAGAGTTGCAAGTTCGACACTTGATCCAATGAAGACCATTGTGTTCTTGGTGGCTGGTGCATGTTAAATATTTCGTGGCTTCATGTTGCTGTGGTTTGTAGATTAGGCTACCAGCTCAAGTGTTGACCTCGCCATGTGGCCATGGATCAAAATTGTGAGGCGTCCTCTTTCCCATCATTGACTGATACCAGACCTGTGACAATAGTCCATTGTGTTGCTCCAGTGCAATGTTAATTAACTACCTACCTTGAATGACAAACATTGGCACTAAGCTAAATTTGCTTGTATTCCATCTCTGAATTAGCATTTTGTTAACTTGGAATCTTAAAGTGGGATATAATTGCATCAGAGAAAAACCTGAAAATTTGTCAATCCAGAAATCTTGAAAATATCAATGCATTTTAGAATTCTTCTGACATACTTATTTAGATTTTTAGAATTTGATAAAATCTGAGAGATGGCTAGATTTTCATCGTTGCACAATCCTTCTGAGTTCACATATATCTTATTTGATAAATTTAATCTGATTCATCCTCTGGTCCTCACAAGATTTTTCTGAGAAGTTATTCATTTAATGACTAAGTAGACATTTATTGGTTGAAAGAATCCTAGGAAATATCCTTTCGGTGAAGATGGTCAAATCCAATTAGAAGCCATTCAAGGAAGTCTGGAAGTCAGAGTGTACGTAATCCTATCAGGGTTAATTTGCTATATTACTCTAGTAGTGATTCCCAAAGTGTGATGCACAGACCTTAAGGGTCTGCAACAGGTTTTCAGGGGGTCCTCAGTAAACATACAATGTATCTCTGGCCAAATTAGAGAACTTTCAAGGAAAGAAATTCAATTCTATTTTCTCCAATTCTTTTGTGTTAAATCTAAATTTTTAATCTAAAACAAATAGATTGCAATATTTTTTTGTATCTTGAAGTCTTGTATTGCAGGAGCTTATTGTCGGCCAAATAGAGCAATGTAGACGTCCATGCATCACTTGCTGCATTTGGTCTTGTGGTGCCAGACTGTTCAGTCTTGAAGCCATTTACTTATGTTTAATGACTAATGTGTTATCAAAGGAATCAGTGGCTTAAGTTTGGTTCAGTGAAGCAGCCTTCAGAGACTGAACATGTATTTAAATATTTTACTCCCTAAATTAAGGATCATTGATCTTATGCAGTCTACATATATGCCATTTAATTTTTCAAAAATTTAATTTTCAAGGGGTTCCTTGGGACTGAAAAGTTTGGGAACCACTGCTCAAGAATGTTCATGGAACTCTAATATGAATACCTCAAAAATTCCTATTCATGTTTTTATAAAACTGTTGATTCTTATTGGTTTTTTTTGGGCTGCAGTAGCCCAATTGGAAGAGTAACGGATTAACAACAGGAGGGTTGCAAGTTTGAAACTCAGTCCAATCAAAGACCTTTGTGTACGCTGGGGCACGTTAAATCTGTCATGGCCTCAAATGTTCTCTCGGTGTGATGTGGAGAGTGAGGCGCCAGCTCAAGTGTTCCCTCGTCATCTGACCGTGGTTCAAAATTATGAGGTGTTGTCTTCAGATCCTTCCCTTCAGGATTGATCCAGGACCGTTGCCAATAGCCCGCTGTGTTGCTCCTGTGCAACATTAATTAACTTCCTACCTTATTGTTTTTTTAATTCTATTGAATGCTATTTTTTTAGTAAGTGCTTTGACAAAATCATCCACTGCAAATGCTGAGATTCCAGTTTCACCTATGTCTCGAGCCATGCACTCTGCAATTACTTTCTCACCAAATGCTGAATCCGGTAAAGACAGTCCTGTCCTGACATCTAAAGAACTTCTGAAAAGCATAATCAAGCCTCCGGGAATGAAGCACAAAATCCCACATAGGTTTACCGAAGTGATGTGCATGAGAAGCACAAAATGCTGTGCTTGCTTGGACTCAATTCATTTTGGAAGACCGGTTGAAAAATGTCAAGGTAATTAAACAGTAAATTCAGTTGGTCCTTAATAAATTAGCTTATCTTTTATGCTACTGTGCTAGTCAAGAGGGCAGTACAGTAACCCCTTGTTATATCGTGCTTTGATGTACAGAGGCTGTTCGGACATTTTTTTAATGATTTTGATGAGCTGTAAAAAAATTGTATGCTATGAAAGAACTTTATTTTCACAGCAGTTAAATAGTTAAAGTATAACTTACCATCTGCTAACTCAGAGTTTTGTTTACTTTCAATGTGGCGCTTTTAAATAAGCAATGGATGGAAGGCTATGTTTCCTCTCTTTCCGAAGAGAATTATGCTTATTCCATTATTAAAAAACGCTGTAAAAGTCATGGTTTTTCGATATCTAAAGGTACGATAAGTAATATTATTAATGAGAAAGGAAAAACGCAAAAGTGGAAAAATACTTCCAAAAAAGAAAAAATTTCTGAGAATATTTGTAAGGTAAGATCTTTAATTGTAAAAGAGAATCCGCCAAGTCAAAGGACTATAGCAAAGTGAATGTGAGAACTTTCTCTAAGAGATTTATGATTGTTGCCGGTTTCGCATATAATGGAAAATTAAAAGTAAAAAGAGGGGGGAAATGTAAAAATCAACTCCCACATATTCCAAAAGGAAATACCATATCTTTACCCACAATGCCAACAATCAGTAGAACTGCATCAGGGTAAAGCAAGCAGCCACACATCTAAATCGACTATTAAATTCTTGGAAAAAATGGAACAAGAAACTGGTATCAAGTCAATACCCTTTACTGATATTCCTGCTAAATCTCCAGATGTTTTACCCATGGACTTTTAGAAAGGGCATTATCGAAACGTCGACCGAAAATCATTCAAGGACTGGAAAACTGTGGAACAGGAATGGGACGAAATACCACTGTCGATACTACAAAAGTCATTATTATCATGGAAATTAAGGTGTAGAAAGATAGTTAACAATAAGAGCTATCAAATTAAACATTTAAAACTCAAAAATTTCATGTAAAAAATTGAGCTTCAGTCCATTAAAATCATTCAAAAATGTCTGAACAGCCTCTGTATTGCTCCTTATTACTTTCCCCCAATAAATTTTCATTTTGTAAACAGCAAAAGAAAACTCATTCTACTTTTTAGAATTGGGAGTTCAAAGCAATTACTAACAGCTTTAATCAACTGTTAATATCAACTTGTAACAGTTAATTATAACAAGTTTATTAACTAACTGTTAGTGATATTTATTAACTGTTTACAGAAATGTTGCTATTAGCAATTAATAATAATTTATTGCAAATTAGCAATAACTTCAGAGATGCTAACCCTTATGGATTTTCACTTTTTACTACAGCATTATGGTGAAATTGTTACAGAAAATCCAACTTGATGAAAAAACGATTCATTTTCCAAAAATCGCCAAGTTGGCGATTTACCATCTCCAATTTTTTACAGGTTGGAATCTTCAGAAAATTCTAAAAAGTATTTTTTTTTCTCATTACAGTGTAGTATGTTTTTGGTTCATTGTTATCATTTGGTTGTGGCTTGGCAGTGAAAATTGAAATCATGCCAAATTTGCACCATTAACTTGTGTTTTACCTACATTTCATTCATACTAGCTTGTCTTGTTTTGTTTGTTGCACCATAAAGTCCAAAATCTATCCATCTATTCTGAATTTTATGATGTAGAAATGCCTTCTGGATTAATTTCAGTCGTCTATAAATGAATGGCAGTGTATGATACAGAAATATTAATAAAATATTTTAAAATTTTTCTTAGAATGTTCCATCATGTGTCATCCAAAGTGTGCTACATCACTACCAAGCACCTGCGGATTACCATCAGGATTCATGAAACATTTCAAAACTGCTCTTCAAGACAATAGCTCTGGAGATAGTACTGATAATGTTCCTGGTAGATCTGAAGGATGGATAAAAGTGCCAAAGTAAATAATTGTTTTTGATATGAAAGCAGTTTCTGCTAAAACTTTGCATTTTTAACTAAAAACGTGTTAAAAATTGTCATAATGGCATTGTTATAGGATTAGTCGATGTGTTGTCAGGGTCCCCGCTGACCTTAACCTTTAGACTACGGGCAGTACAACAGTCGTACCGTGAGATTTTTCCTTCCTAGAGCAGCTCGGTACAGATTCTGTACCAAAGATTTTATCCCCCTTTTAAGTGACCGCTGACATTGATCACCATTTGCGAGCTGTCAGCGACTGACCCTAAAGAGGGATGGTCCTTTTGTTCGAAGCTCTATCCTGTCGATCATTCTGTGAACCCTGGGAAACTCAGAATGTCGTGCCGGTGATATCTCTATTATGCCAAACACTATGAAAGGAAAGCGCAGTGGTCAGTCATAAAAGTCATTCACGACTCTCTCACAAGTTCTGTAGGGGAAAGGAAGTCAAGAGAAATCTGCCATTCTCAGGCGCGGGTAACGGAATTTGGGCACCTAAGTGTAAAGGTTAAAAAGGTTGACTTTTAAATGTAATTTTAAGGGCTCGTAATAATTTTTTATATATGCTAAATGCCCCTAAAAAAGTTTTGAAAGCCTTTGTTTTTATGCCCTCTTGAGCACGTCTCCTTTAGGTACAGGAGGCTGCAGTAGCCTAGTTCGAAGAGCAGTGGATTAGCAATCGGAGGGTTGTGAGTTCAAATATAACCCAAGATCTTGTACAAAGGGGGCTGGTGCACATTAAATCTGTCATGGCCTCAAATATCCTCACGTTGGAGTGGTGTGGAAGTTTGGAGAGTGGGGTGCCAGCTCAGGTGTGACCTCGTTATCTGACTGGTTCAAAATTACATGGTGTCCTCTGAACTTTCCCTTTGGGATTGACCCCTGACCATCACCAATAGCACGCTGTGTTGCTCCAGTGTGATGTTAATTGAAATTCCTACCTACCTTTAGGTACAGACATCACAGACCCAATGTATTCTAGTGATCTTTTCTTTTTCCATGGGATTTACTGTTTTTAGCAAACACAGGAGTCACTTCTGGGATACCCAAGCAATCTTTCTGTTTTCATCCCATTACTCTGTTCCCCAATCCCTCTTTTTTTCCGTTCTCAACATTTTTTACTTGACGTCTTGTCTTTGGCACTGCTTGCACCATAAAACTGAAAACAACCAAACTTTGTTTTTACAAGAACACTACACATTTTATTTCACCTGTATTCATAACCTAAGAGCAATGATACTAGTCCAAGGTCAAGTACCAGAAATGGATGGCATGATATTCATAGATTAGATAAAAATTGATGTGTATAAAACTAGATATGCGAGACCCCAACAGCACTTGTGAAAGTTTCTTTGCCTGTTCACTGATAGTCTAATCTATTATGATCTTTGGCAAATGTAACCTTAACAAAGACTCTAAGGCTCTTTTCACACACAGAAAAAAATGGTTCTATCTCCTACCCAGGATGCAATGTAATCTAATGGGAGATTTCACATGAGCAGCCAGTGTTGACAGATGCTGTAATGTTCTTATTAGTGATTGCCACACTTTGCTTAAACTGCTCCTGTCATTTGTTGTTACTTGTTTGTTTAATTTTAACTTTTACGTCAGTGCATTTCATGTTTTATTTTTGTAAAAATTGTGTTATAATAAATAAAACTATTCATTTACCTTCTAGCTGTTGTGACCATTTCCTTAGAAGGAATGCATGTTCCCATTATAGTATCCTGGTGCTTAAAACTATTTTCTAATTGTTCCACTAAAAAATCAAATGTTCATACAAAATTAGTTGAATTTTGACGTTTTCCAAATAGTGTATATTTTGTGAAGTTCGATTCTGGGACTCAAAAGTTGTGAAATTCGATTCTAGAACTGTTGAAATTGTATTCTTTAACTGTCAGTGTCCAAACAAATCAGTGTTAGAATCAGAAACTTCAAAGTAACTGCATACATTCAACACGGTTGGCCCAAATCTGTCAACTGAATTACATGATCATGTAGAAACAAATTGTCGTTGGAGGAAGATGTTGTTCTTTGTGGTTCTAGAGTAGTGTAAAAGTGCCATAAGAGTGGGAACCCTGCTTGTTATACCTGCCACCTTCCATGGCAGCATAGGTAAAATTGGAAACTAATGTTACAATTTTTGTGTAAAACAATTAAAATTATTGAATTGAATCAATGAAAACAATTTTTCTCTGAACATTTACTTTTTTTGGTTTAATTTCAATATTTTTTGCCGAATGATCCAATTTTGATATTTTTTGTTTCCCTGTATGATCGCAACATTACACATCCAAAGCCACAACAAATATATTTTGTTTAGTTGGAATGCTTTTGTTTTTCAATGAGTTACTGAAAAAAGTGAGGTTGTTACCAAGGCAGTTATTTTTATGGTAATTTGTATTAGCATCTTTATAATAATTAGTGATTTTTATAATATTTTATAATAATTACTTTATGCATGATAAATAAAGAGAAATTGATAACTTTATTTTAATTTTCTTTATTACATTTGCTTCTAAAGCATTTGTGCCATTTAAATATTCCATTAATATACATTTCATACAAGCATTTATTTAATGATTGAAAATTAGAAAAAAATTCATTTTCGCTCTGATTATAAATAAAGATTAAGACACACTATTCATATCTTTCTGCAAACATTTTCAGGGCCAGTAAACAAGGCTGGGATCGGCGGTATCTGCGCCTCGTAGACGATGTGCTTTTTGTTTTTGAAGATGCCGATGAAACAGATGAAGACAAAGCTCTCTCTGAATTCGATTTTGGTGCTAGGGAAGCTAAACTAGTTGTCACGAGTGCAGTATCTGCTACTGAGTTGCCTTATGCTGCTACTTCTGACCTTCCTTATGTGCTGAAGATTGAGTCTGTCCCATACACAACATGTTGGCCTGAAAGGTGCTTATCTTAAGTATTTTAGTGTAACTTTCTTTTTCTTCTCATTGATTGAAGAACTGGAATATACTGGTAATGAATCTAATTAATTTCAAAGAATAAAATTATGCAGATGTTTGAAACTTGGAATATTCCCAGTTTTAGTTTGTTGATTGGTGCTATCTTGGAAAGATTATTGGGGAAACAAGATCCTAGTACTAGCTTAATGTACATACCTTCCAACTCTTCCGGATTTTCTGGAAAACCACTTTTTGTCCTTGTTTTCAGATGAAAAAATACATTCAGGATTTTTCCTTTCAATGTGAGAAATTTTCAAATGACACCAAATTCGGCAGCAAGTCATGGCAATCCATAAAGAAACAATTCATTGTATGCCTGCCAACTTTTTTGTCAGTCTTCTGGAGGGAAATAGTATCCAGGTTTTCCCTTAGGAGGAAAATGAACTCCAATTTTAGTCTGGCGGCAAGTCCTGGCAACCATGAAAGGAAAACATCAAAATCAGTGGTTGGTAGATTGTCGTAAAAGTTTGGCACTAATTTTCAAGATAAACCTACACTATATCTTTGAAACACATGAGAAAAAGTTTAATTGCTAATTTTTGCATCTATTTGGTGCCATTTTGTGTAAAATATCACCTAGTTGGTTTTGTATGGTTCAATCTACTGCCAAGCATATGACAGCGGCAGAGTAGGGTTACTTTTTCTGTTTTGAATTGCTTTCTTAAAGATCTATATGGCTCAATTGCTGCCTTACTTGGCCCTTTTATTGTATTTATTTTTAGGCATTTTTCATTTCAGACAGTTGCATGCTGGTTTTTATCATAAATATCTTCTGAATTTTTTCCTTTGAGGTTGGCAAGTATGCTCTGCATTAGTAATACTTTTGCCTCAATTTTAGGGAGTCTTAACCTTAGTCTTAAATGCCTTTAAAGTTTAGGCCCCTCAGCTTTGTTTTTTCAGTTTTTGTTGCAATTCTGAATATTTGTTTGTAATTTTAGGAGATTTTTTAAATTTGTCGATATGTCTGCACAAATTTTACATCAAAATGAGTTAACTTAAAACTACAAATTTAATATTTTTATTATTTTACTTTTCATGTTTTATTATCTTTTATTTTGAATTTTGCACTCTTGTAAAAATGGTTTCTAGTTTACTTAATGTTAACAGAACTTATAACTTTTAAATACTTGTTTTAATTAATTTAGGTGTCTCTACATAATGACATCTAATTTTAACGACAAACAAATGTGGGTGTCGGTTTTGGAGAGATTAGCTGAAAAGAACATCTCTGAAGTGGATGGACCTCAAAAGAATGTAATGTATTAGATTTTCTCATAAATTTTATCATGCTTTCAAATTTGATTTGATGATAGAAAAACATTGTTTTGCAAGTGGTTTTAACCAAAGAGATATAGAAAAAAATTTAAACATTCATTTCTTCAAAGTCAACTCCATAAAATGCTGCAGGGACTAAAGATCAGATTGTTTCCTTTATGCCTAAGATTAAGCATCAAAATCTGTTGAATCGACCTTCCTTGCTACAAGCAATTAGCTTTCCATACTGTCTCATCAATTCTGATAGTATTCAGTACTCCGTGATAGATAGTGGCGAAGGAAATTTTGTGTACGTCTTACATTAATGTATTCAGAAGTTTTATCTCACAATTAAAATATTTAATTTCATAAAAACTTCAACTTGATACAAAATTCATCAATGATGTCTGGGTTAGAAAAAGTAAACAAAATTTTAGCAAAGATAATTTCTGTTACTAAGTTAATGAGATTACTATATGGTTTCAAAATGCAAATCAAAATGGACTGATTCATCGTCCTGAAAAAATATTGCATTTGATTTGCGTATTTGCTTTTTTTTGGTTTGTCTGTTATACCTTTAGCTTCTCACCCCACATCCAACATCTAAAAACACTGACGTGCAACAAAATAACTTATGACTATTTAACTCGTTCTTTTTACTTTTTAGAAATTGATTGGAAAAACCCTGTGGACTTTGAAAAGTGAAAAGTTAATAGATCCTCTTTGCACAACTGTTTTCGACCATAACGTAAGTTTGATTAATTTTCACTCATTTAAATTTCATTTTAAGTTGTTGAAAGTGCAATGAATTTTTATAAACACTTGAATGGTTTCAGGTGATCCTGTTGGGAGCTGTTGAAGGTCTATTTGTGCTCAACATAGTCAATAAGTTTACCTGCTCTTTGCGAGAAAAAATAGAAGGATTTTCCTATGTCTATCAAGTGACGTGCATGAGAAATATCGGAATCATGGTTCTAATTCATGGTAATGTTTAAACTAAAAATTAAATACTGGTTTTGAGCTCTGCGTGGAAATCCTTTGAATTTACTTATTTATTTAGACTGGTGTAAAAATTTCAATTCTGATTATGTATGAGTCAAGAAAATAATTTAAAAGTTCCAAATTGGTTATATGATCCAATTTGAAAAACAAATGAACAAAACCCAAAAAAATACGTTTTTACGTATATTTTGTGTTACTTTATTCTTTAGGGACTTGAGAATATGTGTGCTAAATGTCAAATCAAAATTTGTAAAACTGGTCCAGTTATAAGCCATTAACAGACTGCATGCAAATGTAGAATTTAAGAGGGTATGCCACTTCATAAAAGTGTGAATTCTATAAAGCAAATTTCCAACGATTTGTCATCAAAAGATCATTACACTGTGGGGTGCTGGTATAGCTGATTTGCAGGAAAATATTATAAGTACTGAATATGCTTCCGTTAACTGTGCTGCAATACATTTTCCTTGTAGCAGCTTTTCATGATATCTATAGCATGGCCAAATATGGCACTTGTGCCATAAAACTCCAAACCCAACCAACCATGAAGATAGTTATGTACAAGAAGATTGACTTAAAAGTTTTGCAGCATGTCGAACAAATGTCCTTTTATCATTTAACTCACCAGAAAAGCAATGTGCTTTGCTTTTTATATTTTATTGCTCAAAACCTCAGTGATTTGGATTTGACAAGTCACCATTTCCTCAAATATTAAAAAAATTCTGGTTCTACTTGTGTATGAAGGGGGAGACAACATTACATTTTTTGGGTTTAAGATCACTTGAAGTTGAGAAATGCTAACGAGTGGCCATCTTTATGTGATATTGTGGTCAAGGATGGTTAGCAGGGCATGATTCTTCATGAAAATGATTAAAGAAATTTTTAGAGAACACCTGAAATGTTAATAAATAGACATACAAAGCTTGGAATTATTTAATTGCAGAGTTTTGTCAATAAAAAAATTCCCCCAAATTGTAATTTTAACATGAAAAAAAAAAGAGAATACCCTCTTGGAACGTGCTTAATAAATGTTGCAACGAAGATACTTTTTCGTGAATACCAGCAGCTAATAAGAGATAAGTAGTGTATATAGTAAAAAGCAACTTATCTTGCTTAATCTTTTATTTCTTTAGACTCCATCTTTAATTACTTAATCATTTGTTCTGAATCAGGAAGACTGATGTGTCTTAAGCTTCTTTAGACTGACTTTTTTTGTTCTATTTGTCATTATATTTCCAGCAGATATAAAGAATGAGACATGTTTCCAAAAATTTAATTGTGAAGAAAATAAATTTCAGTGACAAGCTAATATTTTAATACAACCAGATTTTTTATAGTATAATCTCGTAATGAATGATTCAAATGTGATACTCCCTCGAAAATTTCCAAAGTACTTGAAAACTTTCAGAATTTGCTTTTCTAAAATGTATATGATCCCTGGAAATGAAACACATGAATATCAACTATTGACATTGAAAAAAATTAAACTTACTGACATTGTTGTATGTTCACAGGTGAAGATAGAAAACTAAGTCTGGTACACTTGAGTGATATCCAGTCCAATATGTATAAATCTGTTAAGCAGCCCATTGCACTAAAGCAAGTAGCAGAAGTGATTGACTGTCATTTGTTTGCCATTGAAGAAACTATTTCACTTATCCCATACATTTGCATTGCTACTGCAGATAGTATAATGCTGTGCCAGTGGGATTCAACATCAAAGAATTTTATCCCTAAAAAGGTATAACCACATTCTGTTCATTTCGAACATATTGTTTGAATCTTCAAATATTTTGTGATGTTTTATTGGTGTATTTATACATGTATTAATCTATATATGTGCCAGTAATAGCAAGACTGCCACTGATGACTAAAAGGCTACTTTTTGATGTAAAATTGTCTCAAAACTCCCATTTTCTAAGTTTGAACAACTTTTCAGATATGTTGGCAACTTTTCTTTTAATTCCACCAAAAGTCGGCAACAATTAAGTCTCCCTTTTTTACCCAATTGCATAAATCCTTGTTTCAGTCGAAAATTCAGGCCTTCTATTTCACCATTGAGGAAAATATTTTTGACTTTGGTCTACTGCACTCCAATGGTATTAAAAACATTTGGTAAATATAAACATTCTGATCGCTTCAACAAGCCATGCGTGCAATAGAGCATGTGGTATTTTTCAAATGCATGTAGTATATTTAAAGTACGAACTGTTACCTATGCTCCAATTTATGTCAAATGCTTCTTCCTACTTCATGCAGTGTTTGATGACCCTACTCCAAAGAAATAGCTGCTGGGAACAACTAATACTGCTATTAAAATAAATTTACTAAGAGGCTCTATTCCCAGGATTTTTCATATTCAAAGTAATCACAGGACACACTTTCAGGAAACAGGCGAGGTATTGCACACATCTATTTATCGAATTCAGATGTGATTGCAAACAAGAATTAAATATAACAAGACACGATAATAGGCAAGACACGATAATAGACAAGACACAATGAAAACAATCACTTTTCCAATAGGGGATCTTCGGTGAGAGAGTTGAAGTGGACATTATGCACATGTACAGAAGCCAGCAAGAAACATGTCCAAAACCGTTCATTTCTAATTACAAGTGCTTTGGTGTGGTAGTTCTGTAATATGGACCAGAGTAATTACCAATTTGTAAATTGTTACCAGAGAGCGACCAATTTGTAAATTGTTTGCCTTTCTTTCATTTTCCCTCACTTAATTGCATGCTAATAAATTGAATAATTTTATTGACTTAATTTTACTTTCATAATTAAAACTTTTGCGACTTTCTATGCTGTGTTTTTTAGTATGTACAGTTGCTGTATTGGATGTTTCTTTCTGTTATGTGGTGATTGAAAAGCAAAATTTTAGTTTTTAAGTTCATGTTAGAAATTTGAATTTTTTTATGAAAAATATTTTTTGTGCTATTTAATTTTCCTAATCATTCACATGTCAATTATATTTGAAAATTGAATGAATTAACAAATGAGTCCTTGAAAATTTTTAACATGTTCTTAAAAAGTACTTAAATTTCTTTTGGAGGATTTTAGGACACTTTAAAATCGATTTCATTTAAATTAAGTTAATTAAAAGCTTTTTTATTAAGAAATAATGATTTAGGCTATATTTCAGATTTGAAATGATGTTAATGCAGTCAATTTTATGTAACTTGATACCCACAAAAGTTACTGATGTGCAAAGTACATTTTGTCATTCATATTGAGTTGCTTAGAGCGATATTAATTAATTTTTTTATTTACATTTTCCTCAGTTTTAGAATAATTGACTTTATTGAATCTCATTGATCCTGTTTAAATATATATTATCCACATGCACCTTGTGTTTAACTTTTATTAAAGCAGTGTTTTGTTTCGAAAGTTGAGATTATCTGATGAGGTGTTATTAAAGTCTTTTTTCTAATTTTTCTACAGCTTATTGAAGCAAATGAACCTTGCAGCTGCATTCTCTTTACTCGACAAAGCATCATTTTTGGTGCTAATATTTTCTATGAACTAAATTTAAGAGATTTGAACGCCAAAAGTAAGTCATGAATTTGAAAATTATGCACACAAATAATTTTTGCTGATATCAACTTTTTAAAGTGCTAAGCATGCTTTCAATTTGGTTTCAGAAAGTACATAATTTTATGTATGCAATATAATTATGTGAATAATTTATGTTGCATGCATAATTATCGCCACATAATAATCACTATCTTTTAAAACCGAAGTTAAATTTTGTAAAAAATTATGAAATATGCTACACAACACAAGATGCGATTGAACATCAAAACAAAAATTTATTATAATTTCAGTGCTAACATCCACCTTAATAAAAATTAAAATCCTAATTTCATATCATTAATTTGTTACTATAGTCAATCCTATCTCCAATCTGTTCTCATATTGATCTTCCAAGTGCACTTAACTCATGAAGTTGTGAATCACTGAAAATTTTGCTGGCTTAAAATAATTGTTCCAGGAATTCATATGCCACCAATAATGGCAAATTCTTTCAGTATAGAAATTATTGCTAACCTATGTTTGGCAATTTTTGCTAACTGCCAACTGAGCCTAAGCCTAGAGGCCAACTGAGAAATAATAAAAGGCACTTCAGTTTTCATTGCTGTTGCAGAAAGACAAGTTTCAAGTTTGATGTATTTTTTATACTTTTACTTCAATTAATTTGCAGATGAAAAATTACCTCAAATTTATAACAATTTTATGTGAATTAATTTTGCTTCAAAAGTGGTAGCTGCCTGCATAATTGAACCTTTGATAAGAAACAAAAAATGTATAGATTGTTGTGGTTTCTCTTTAACAATACCTTTAAAATATGTTTGAACTAAAATTGTGTGTAAAATCTTAGTTAACAGTGAGGCCTTTGCATGCTTTCAATTTTTGTTGTCAACTCCAAATCGTTATCATTGCTGATAAGATGCCAATTGGCGTTCATGCCAGTAACTGATCACAAGCCTTAAAATTGTATTTTCACCACTATAGAAATTCCTATAATTTTTTAATTACTGGTATCAATTTCATGTCATGATCATTAAATTGACTTTTTTTATTTATTGCAAATTATTGATAATTTTTGTATCATTAATATTGAAATTGTTCTCTTGTATTTGTTTATGATATGTTTTGAGTCCTTACATTCTTCACAGCAAATATTTAGAATGTTAGAGGTGAATTAATTAAATTGCACTGCCATTAACCACCTGAGCATCACAAGATTTCCGAGTTGTATAGTGTTGCTTTTATCTCACAACACACACATTGCCTAGATAACCACATCTATTTGTTGAAATTATCCTTGGAAATATTCTATCGTGATTCAAATAGAATTGTATTCCAATTACTATACCAAATCAAATTCTATTTGGTTAAAATAAAATTATTTCAAAACTAGTTAGAAGACAAAATGAATACACTTGTTAACCTTTCAGAGGATTAAAAAGTGTTTAATTTGAGCTGTTTTATTTATACATTTTGTTTGTCATCTAATACTTACTAAAAAAATTATTTTAGAATTTCTTGATGGAAGTGATGCATCTTTAGCTGGTCTAGTATATGGTGCTTCTCAATTCAAAAGTTTCCCTGTTGCTATTTTTCAAGTTTCACCTAATGAGCACTATCAGGAATATCTTCTCTGCTTCCATGGTAATGTACTTTGTTTCCATCAGTGTTCACAGAAGTAATTTTATTTTTGTGTAGATTTACTTGACAGTGTAATGAAAATTTAAATTTTGTGAAGGTGGCAGAAAAAAGTTTCAATTAGACTTGTTAAGTTTTTCTTTTTCACCCAATATTTGCTTCTTTGCAACTTCTATGCTGCTTTAAAAATGTTCCTACATATTTTTACCTTGCAGAAATGGGAGTGTTTGTGAATAGTCTGGGACGAAGAACTAGACCTGAAGACATGAAATGGTCAAGATTACCGCTATCTTTTGGTTAGTATTGGAATACACATATTATGCATACATTATTATTTTTCAACTGTAAGTAAAGATTTTAAATCACTATGACTTGTCAAATGATTATTATGAACTGGAATGGTTTGAATTCTAGTTCAACAAAAATTTCTCGACTGCAAGTTGTGAGTTTTACAACATAAATAGTTCATTTTTAAAATTTTATTTTTTATGTTAAATATTGCAACTATAACAAATCGCTTTTTCATGTTATCAACATATCTGCTGTTTTTATTAAACTTATTTTATTGTCATTTTAGCATACCAGTCTCCATATTTGTTCATTACTCACTTTACTTCTGTAGAAGTTATTGAAATTCCTCCACAAAATATTTCTGAACCGTAAGTGTATTTATAGCTAATCTATCTTTGAAGTTTCAAAATATGCATGTGCAATATTCTAAAAATTTCAGCTTTTAATTAATAATTCAAATATCTGTTATTTTTGTAATTTGTATTATAGGGGAATTCGCTCATGTATGTTTGTGAAAAATCCTCAATTCATGGGGTTGGCACACATTGCTAAGTCCATTTTGGTATCGTCATCACAGAGTGGAACTGTGGAATTAATTGTAATTGATGGTTCCTTGATGGGATTGTCAGATTTTCAGCAAACCAGTTCTGATGACAGCAGTGTTGGATTCACTGAGACAACAAGGTAGATATTTTCAATTTGCATGAGCACTTGATTCATTAAAAATTGTTTTGAAGTTTGATCTGTTATTTGTTTAGATAAAGTATAAAAATGTATTAATTTTGAATTAAATCTCATGAATAAAATTAAGTTTTCCCTATAGTCTTTAATTGAAAAGTTGCATAGAGTGAGCTTGCAAGGAACATAATTTTTTTAAATTATCCAAATTCAATCCTTAAATATTAGTGGCCACATTAGCCTGATTGGAAGAGTAATGGACTAGCAACCGGAGGGTCGCGAGTTCGAATCCAACCAAAGGACTGTCGTGTACAAAGGGGGCTGGTGCACATTAAATCTGTCATAGCCTCAAATGTCCACGTTGGAGTGGGGTAGGAGATTGGGGTGCCAGCTCATGTGTGACCTCATCATCTGATCGTGGTTCAAAATTACATGGTGTTGTTCTCAGATCTTCCCCTTCGGGTTTGATCCCGGACCGTCGCCAATAGCCCGTTGCGTTACTCCAGTGTGATGTTAATTAAAAAATACATACCTACCTTAAATATTAATTAATCAAATTTTTTATTTTTATAGTTCAATTAGAATACTTAGTTTTTTAGAAGGTTTAATTATGAGAAGTCTGCCTGTAAACTCGCATCATGCCAACTTTTTCAATTAATTATTGCAAATACTTAATTTCATGAGGTTTAATTTAAACTTAATTACTTGACAATTCTTTTACATATTGTGTATATTTGTATAAAAATAACAAACATGGAGTACTTAAATAATGTTAATTTGCTTTGCTATTTCTTCAAAGCAGAATAAAATTTACTGATTATTTTAATTCATTAAATTTTTCATTCCTTTGCTATTTCCTGTTAAACTTGTGTATAACAGTAATGTTTTGTGCTCTACACTCTTTTCCCTATAAATTTAACAATATAATACTACAAGTTAATGAGTTTTATCCACTTAGCAACATGGTGGGAGAATGATTCTCTAATAGTATTTACGTTTTACAGCTCTACTAAAGAAAGTGGGGAAAATGATGTAGTTGATTTGGATTTTTCCTTTACAACATCCACTCATTCTACAGAAGAACAGACGGATGACCTCACATCTCTCTCTTCCAGATACTATTCCTCAGAGTCAGTCAATACGCAAAGCTGACAGTTCGGCAAAGAACTGTTTCCTCATCCGTATGGAATATATTCAAATCCTTCTAACTTTTGCACTGATTTTTAGAGAATTCTCAGCAGTAACAGATGGCAAGTAGATGTAAAAATGTATATGTGTGTTAATAACTTTCTTTTATGCTTATTTTTTATCTGATGCTTGTATTTTTATCGAATTAATTTAATTGAAAATGGCATGTCTTTTAAGCTTTTGTAATGTTTGAATAAAATTCTTATCAATTTGAAAGGAGTCTTTAATGTATGAATTAAAAGTTTACCTCAGTTAAGCTTTCAAGTTAAATTAAAAGACTTAAAATTTCCTTTTTTTTAAGTCTTGAAAAGTCTTATTGTAGAGTTAATAGTTTTTGTGATATCATGCAGACCACAAAACTATAAAAATAACACGGGCAAAATCGGTTCTTATATTTTTGTTAACTGAGATTCACATCATGTGTGCTCTATTGTATTGAGATGATTTCACCTGAAGATAGATTGGTGAAAATGAATATAACTAGTAGATGAAAATATAAATTAATCAAAATTCAATACACATACAAATAAGTGTCTACCACCACATGGCCTCAAATAAAGGTCACAGAATAAATTAGACAATTATAGTTATGTCATTTAGAACAGATATTCGGAGTTAATGGTGTGATGTCCTTAGTCTAAATAGTGCACTGTATAGGTGTACTATACAAAATAAATCATTTATGGGCCAGATTGCTTTCCTCTCTTGTGTTCATAATATCTAGTATACTGCTTGACCAGATATGTTACATTAACCATAAAAGTTGGAATAAAAGAAGCTTTATAGTGCTTTCCTTTTTAAAAACAATGTCTATACTAACAAAGTTCTAGATTGGACAAGAATCTACCGAAAAATAAATTTTTCTATAACTTTGAAACTTTTACTGAAATTAGAACATTCAAAGGTCCTCTTCCCCTTAATGCATTATCTCGTACCGACCACAATATATAAAAATGTTTCCATTAATGACAGACATTAAATTCTTAAAATAATTAAGATTTTCTTAATTATTTAGCAAGTACTACACATTTTTCATGGAAGTAAACATTTAAGATGCATTTTATTCTGTCTTCATTCAACTCTTATTTAGTCTAGCATAAAAAGTGTACATTCTAAACAATGAGCAATATAAATACATAGCCTTTGCTGTCATAAATTATCTCTAGTCCATAAAAATGTATTTCATCCAAATGAATTTTTACTACATGAAATGTTCACTTTTAATTCATCACTTATATTTTTCCTTGTTGACAGATACATCCACCATCTAGAACGAAAACACTCAGCTTTATTTGAAAATTATTTATCAAAATTGAGCAAACCAGTTTGAAATCAATTAATTTTTTAAATGGAAATAAATATCTCATTTAATCATGGCACAAATTTATATTAGTTCAGAAAATAAAAGTATTTGAAGTCATCAATATTTGAAGTAATCAAACTTTAGATAAGGGTTAACGTTTTAGAGCTGCCACAGATGACTGCAACTATTTTTCAACTAGGGGTATCTTTAAACCAAATTGTCTCACTGCTATTTTCCAAATTTGGCGACTTTTGAAAATTCATCATAGGTCAAAGAAAATTTACTCCTTTTTTTTAACTAATGGCGAATGGAAAAAATATTTAAAAATTTTCTTTTGGGAGAAATTTTTCCAATGGATGGCCAATTTCGAAGTTATGGCGCCAATCTGGAAATCAAAAGGAAAACACCGGAATCTGGTTGCTAGATTGTCACACATGAAAATATTTTAAAATTTAAATTTCTTGGTGAAATCTAGAGCCATCATCATTAAATTGAGCACCAACTTCATAATTTCCAATGGAAACCCCCTATTTCGACACAATTTCGAATCGATCACAATTTAACTTCAGATACAAAATTTCATTAGGTCTTACCGTTTCGAAGTTATGAATACAGAAAGATATTGGAGCTCCTAATGTTAAATCAGTTGTGCAGACTTTTAGGGATATCTTCCTGAATTAATATTTCTATAGCGCTGATATTTTGTACCATGTTACTGTTAAGCAACCCAAACAAAATCCTCCTAATATTTTATTTTAAAAATAGTGTTTAATATGCAATAATTATTAAATTAATATATTTGAAAAAATATGAATTGGAACCCTACTATATTTTGATAGAAATAGATTCAGAAGGACTTCTAATATGACCATGCAAAATTTCAGCTCATTAAAATTTTTAAATTACATTAAATTTTCCTCAACTATTTTAGGG
Source organism: Meta bourneti (assembly GCA_933210815.1). Taxonomy (NCBI): domain Eukaryota; kingdom Metazoa; phylum Arthropoda; class Arachnida; order Araneae; family Tetragnathidae; genus Meta; species Meta bourneti. Next base: position 82,265,534 of record OW119928.1, read on the forward strand.
GGCAACCAAAAGTTTAAAAATCGTCTAACAAACCCAAGGAAAGGTTAAATTTTTGAAAAATGGTTGGAAATTTCATTTATGAATCTAAAATATATTGCCTTTTAACCAGTTATGTGAAACATAGGTGAACTCTACTAATCAATGATCAATTGAATGACACTATTCACTTTTTGGATGATTGGAATATCAGTTCGATTGTAGATAGGCTTTTTGGTTGTATACATGGAGATGAACGCTAATTAAAAAAATTTATATTTATTAAGAACACTAAAATAATACACAATTATACAGAACATCGATCAACACTTTCTCCGTTTCGAATTGTTCCCAATTCTTAAATCCTTTTTATCACATTTTAATCATGGTTACAATTCACAATATTATCGTTTCAGGCTCGTATAATAAGTATAATCGTTTTCACTTGCATAAATAAATATGACTAGTGGTCGAAATTCGACCATAATTAATTTAATTTTAAAGTTTGAATGTTAATAAGGTTCTTTTGTCAAAGAGTATACCTCTATATTCATTGCATATAATTTTTTGAATTTTCTTCTATTACGTAAGCTGCGAGCATGTACAAATACGTCGTAGGAAAAATGCGGTATAGCTTGGTTAAGCCATATCTAAAAAACAATAACGCGTTGTTTAACATTTTCTTGGTTTTTTTTATTGCTATTCTGGCCATAGGTTCGCCAAGGCTACAGTTAATTTGCCTATATTTTTCAAATTATATAAAATTTAAATAAAAAATAAATCCAAAAAATGAAATAAGGAATACGTGCTCGTATTTTTTTATATATTTTTTATTGAAACAAAAAAAACGGGTGGTTAAAAAAATAAATGTTGTCCATTGAAATTGAAATAGTTCGACAATAAATTTAATGATTCAAAACTTCTGTGTAGACGATGTTTTTTTTAAAAAACTTTCATCGTTTGCTAAATGCCCTTGACCGTTATATTCTGAAATATAAAATCTCATACCATCGAATGATCGAACTCTACTTGCTGCGACGTACAATTGACCATGTGTAAAAACTGGCTGCCTCAATAAAATTCCAATTTTTTCGAATGTTTGTCCTTGAGACTTATTTATTGTCATCGCAAATGCAGGTATAATTAGAAATTGAGTTCTTTGAAAGTTAAATGGTAAAATAGTTCCGGAATATGTTAAATTTATACGCGTGGAATCAAAATTCTCTTATTGCGTGCGATTCCAGTTAAAACTTCGCAATCAATAGTATTACGATGCATAAATTTGATGCGCATTCTTGATCCATTGACTAATGCTGCAATTAACTTTCAATACTAACTTATGTGGCGGCAAATTATGCCAAATCTCATACTCCTCCGTGCGCTCAATGTGCTTAAAAAGGGGTACAATTTTTTTTCTTCACGTATTCATACATAGATTATAGTATATGAACGTAAACAATTTTCTGCACTCCTTCTCCATATGAACTTTAATTATGCCAAATGTCATACTCCTCCGTGCGCGCAATGTGCTTAAAAAGGGGTACAAAGTTTTTTCTTCACGTATTAATATATAGATAATTCTTGGATCGTTTGCACGCGCTCAAATACGCTTGAAATAGTATTTAAATTTGAAATTCGGGTAGCTATAACTACAGTTAATCTCGACAACGAATAGCGATTTTCATTGGAGGTGATCCCTGAAATTGACAGTAATTTTAACATTGAATAACTCCGGATATAAAGATAGTAAAGTCATAAAGTTACATATTTAGACTAATTGAACGATGCAGAATCTGATTAAGGCATCTAAACAGGGTGTTCCCATTGGAAAATTTGCTGTTTGTGCAAAATTTTATATGAAGACGGGCCCCTTATGCAATTTTTTGAATTTGTAGAGGACGTTATTCTCTATTGAATGATATCTTTGAATTTGCTCTACTATGTATAGTATTCGAAATAAAGGGGTGGTTCGTTTTTTTTCCGCGACCTGATAACCACATTGTCGCATGTGTGTACATTTCCATTAGCTGTCCCATCTGCGTGTCAGTCATCTCAGCATCCATGGAATGATGTTGCCCTTATAAAGTCAGCATTGATGCCAATGGCCCAAACTGGTCAGGTAGTGCTTGTGGACTTTCCTATGCGAATACTGTTTAATTTTGCATTCCTTATATCTCCCCTTAAAATTTGTGCTGGAAGTTTACTAGATGGGTTAATGCATATTAAAACCCCATGCTTATGAGAAACCACTTACCACAGATGCAACCAAATGGCTTAAAGAAAAATATTTGAGAATAAAAAAAGAAGCCACTGAAAAATAAATGGAACAATATTCAAAAATGTGAGATGATAAAGAAGACTGGCGCTTTTCATATTTAGAACTGGACATGATTGTCTTGCAGCACACCTGGAAAGAATTGGAATACATTCCTCCATGGATTGCATGATTTACAGAACTTCCGATTCCAGCACGAATCACCTAGTCTGGCTTTGCCACAGGCCAGTAACCTCTTTCCATTGGGATGCCAGATATAAAATGAGCTGAGCCTCTATATTTGCCATAGGAACAAGTTTTGAAACACCTGTGATTTCGGTTACCTGTATCTGTAACATTTATTCCGTCTGTTTGAGTACGGGACATGCGTGGAACGAATGGCGAGAAGACGAGTGAACAGACAAATAAACTATTCGATGTATTTCAGTTCATTTCACTCCTGCCGTCGTTACCATAGAGGAAATCTAATCTAAAAGTAGAATGAGCAATGGTAACCTTTTTATGTGCCCAGGATTTAGGTGCCCAAACTATTAATAACGTGACACTTAGACGGCGCAGCTTCGTTGGATCTTGCCATAAAACCCAAATCAACCAACCGGCCTGCTTGAATTAGGTAACCAAAAGATTCCTAGAAGTTGGGTTTCCAAGGTGGGCATATCACAAAATAGATTTAGAATCACTGGTTTTAGGTTTCTGTAGATAGAACATATCTCATTTGACGAGTATTTGTAAAATAGGAAATATACTCACAGATTTCTAAGAAGCAACATTGTAACTCAGTACTTCGGGACGGTCAACATAGTCTTTCAAACATTCTATATTTCTGATGTTGTTCACTTCAGGAATTTGGTTGGTCGCCAAAATTTTTTTTACTGTACCCTCCATCTTTTTTCCATTGATGTTGTACTGAGAAGAAAAAGATAATTAAACTCACGAATCCCGAATAAAATTTCAGTTCATGCAGGTAGAAAAAATACTACTAATTTTCATTATATTCTCTAGTATTTCATGTACATTAATTAATTTAGCACTTCAGTTCACATGGATATTGTTTGAATGATGGATGTTTAATCAAAATTTGGTCTCATCTTAAGGCTGCCTTAAATCAATTTTCTTTTCAGCTTCAAATAAATTCTTCAATCATTGCAGAATAGGCCTTGCTTGGCCGAAAGTCTGCCTGGTACCACGAAAACGCACCTTAACCCATTTTCCACAGGGGATCCCTGAAGAAATGTATTAGCCAACGTAATGCTTGGTTTTAGGTTTTATGTCGAAGGGCCACACTTGTCCAAGCTCCACAAAACACAAGACAACGCAAGTAAAAAATGTCGTGAAAGGGGAAAAAGAGATCGGGAAATAGAGTAGTGGGATGAAAGTAGAAAAGATAGCTTGGGTATCCCGGAAGCGCGACCCCCGTGATTACTAAAAAAAACCCATGGGAAAAGAAAAGATCGCCACCACCAGACCACCTCGGATCCGTGAAGCCCGTACTCACCTAAAGAACATGTGCTCCTGAGGCCAATGAAGGAGGAAGAAAGGTAGGCAAGGGGAAAAATGAAAGGGAGGATAGATCACTCGGGATTGTGATAACCGTACTCACTTGAAGTTATTGCCCTGAGGGGTCCAACTTAATGGCAAACTGAAAGTATATTTGTTTTGATTTTTGCTTTGTGAGATCTATACCAGTAAGTGAACGAGCCCTGTTGCCATAACGACCGGGCCCTCACGGGCACATCTTTACGCATGTACGGGCATCACAAACCCAAGTGATCTGTCCTCCCTCCTGCTTTACCCTCGCCCACACTTGCTTTTTCACCCTGCCTTGTAGCTTGGCCAAATATGCCCCCCCCCCCCAATAATAAAACCCTATAAATCCTAAAAATAAAACCCTATAACGACCGCCACCAACCAGACTTGAGGGCGAAACAATTCTCGGGATTGATGCAGTATTTGGCTACCCGTTTCACCTCTATTTGTAACTCTTATCCCTCATGTTTGAGAGGTAACTTTAAAAATATCGGGGAAGCCTCAATAATTAACGTAACGAAGCTGTTAATAACTTGTAAATTAGCAATATCAGTTACATTAAACGTATCGTAAAACAGCAGTTTGGGCCATCTCTAACCTTTACCGTTTGGCATTGCTTGACGAAAAGAAACTAAAATCTCGGCAAGCCCGCACCGTTAAATAGGATTTTACCGAATTAAGTATTTTTTATTTTACAAAAATCCCATTTGAAACGCTATTTTTATTAATAGTTATTTTTATCCAATGCCTATATAACTGATGCAATACATAGAGCCACTTTAACCCTCCTGGTGATTTTCTCGACCATGTATCTCGTTATTAGCAAAACTGACCAGATCTTGAACGTGATACCTCGTCATTAGAAAATTGACTAGATCCTGATATCCTCATCATAAAAAAATCGGCACGATCTTGACAAGATATCTCTCCATGAACAAAATTGATCAGATCTTGATGGACGAGGTATCGAAACCACTTGGAGGGTTAAGATAAGTGTTATGTATTTATCCACAGAAAGTGATTTGTTTTAGGGGACTGCCAGCATTTACTGTTAAGCCTTTTCCTCATGGTTTTACTTCATAAATCGAACCAGAATTTGACTCTCAAGACTGCACATCATATCACGAGAAGGTTAGTCTGAAAGAGGTAATTGGGAATACTTACTGGTACACCTTGAACTTCCAGAATGAGTTCTGGCACACATTCCATCCACAGCTCACTTTCGATTTTGCGCTCAATCTTTTCCTTTAGCTCAGGCGTAAATTGGATATTCTCTTTTAGCTTAACAAACAGGACAGCCCTTACATCCCCATCATATTTATCCTGTCCGACGCAGATGTAGTCTCTGATTTCTTCTAAGTCATGAACTAAAAAATGAAGTGAGTGTTAGTGCGCGGGGATATGCAAAATACGAATCGTGGACCCAGGGCCTCCACATATACACTCCGGGCCAAGAAACCAGGAGAGATAATAGGTTCCAGAACCAGGAGAGGGGGTAATAGGCCTCAGAACCAGGAGAGATAATAGGCCCAAGTACCTGGAGATACAATAGGCCTCAGAACCAGGAGATGTAAATAGTCCCCAGAACCAGGAGAGGTAATAGTTTCACGAGATAATAGTTATTAAAGAAATAATTTTTATTTAGGATGTTTCGGAACTCTATCCAAACTTGATGGGAGCACAATATTAAAACGCATTCACACAAGGATGTATGTCTGCAAACGCCACCTGGATTAGCTGGAGGATGCTGTTCAACAGCGCGGTGGGGCCGTCGTTGCTCAGTGGGTATGCCCAATGCGCTAGCAACCTTCGAATTGTAGGCGGCTCAGGTTCGATTCCTGTCAGGTGCATTCCTCCCTGGGTGTATTTCTTCTGTGTCAGTAAAACTTTCATTGTGTGTATATGTCTATTGCTTGGTATTGTATGTCTTGTGTCTGGCGCAGCATGGCCAAATATGGCCCTTGCGCCATAACCCCCCAAAAAAAACATCAATTTTGGCCATGGATCAGTTTCCGTTATAAATTAGATACGGCCCCCTTAAAATGGAAACTATTGTATCTCCGTTACTGTTCAACCTACAGAAATGCAGTTTTTTACTAACGATAGGGATACAGGTAAGGAACATTTTTACTATCTCGGATTTTTATCTATAGGGGTTGTATACAAATTAAAAACTGTATCCGCTTAAATTGTTATCACGTGATAATTTTATTCACATATCTTAATTACTTACCTTATTTGGTGCACTTTTGCAATTTACATTGCCTACCTATCTCCAAATGGTAAAAAACTAAATTGCGGAACGACCTTTTTGTGACACCCTGTATATGATAGCTAACGGAAAAGGACGAGCCTCTATGAGATTGTATCGTGAACCGACAGACGCGTACCGAATTAACAAACGATGTGCGTTTGCACCAGACTTTGTGTGAAGCCACGGAAAGATACATCACACTAGTCGTTTTTGAACATCTATCTGTTTTTGAAGACTTCTCAGTCATACTGGAATGCAAGGCATCGCATGCTCAAAAGAACAACGGTAGGTATTTTAGTTAACGTCGCACTGGAGCAACACAATGGGCTATTGGCGATGATCCGGGATCAAACCCGAACGGATAGATTCGAGGATAACACCACGTAATTTTGAACCACGGTCAGATGACGAGGTCACACTTGAGCTGGCACCCCACTCTCCAAACTTCCACACCACGCCAACGTGAGGACATTTGAGACCTCGACAGATTTAACATACACCAGCCCCTTTGTACACGACGGTCTTTGGTTGGATTCGAACTGGCAAACCTCCGGTTGCTAGTCCGTTACTCTTCCCGCTGCCCCCGAAAGAGCAACGATAAGCGTAGGATATTTTTTTTAATTAGTTCATTAGCTCTGTTGTCAAATGAGAATATACACTAACTTTCTTGAATTCTATAATAATAATGTAGTGTAGAGTCAGTGGTTAAGCAAAACCTCATATTTGCTGCTTTGCACGATTTTGACAACCTAGAAAACACAAAGTAGACTCACACCCCTATCTCAATTCCATATTTTCGCAGAATATATTTAAAATGTTTGCTGCCCAAAATTATAAAGTTCCTATGTACGTAGAAAGGCCGCGGTAGCCGTGTTGGAAGAATAACTGCTTAGCAACCGGAGGGTTGCGAGTTTGAATCCAACCAAAAACCGTCGTTTACACGGGGGCTGATGTTCGTTAAATATGTCGTGGGCTCAAATGTCCTCAAGTTGAAGTGGTGTGGAAGTTAGCGAGTAGGATGCCAGCTCAGGTGTTGACCTAGTCATCTGACTGGTTCAAAATTACGAGGCGTTGTCCACGAACTTTCCCTTTGGGATTGATCCCGCTGTGTTGCTCCAGTACGACGTTAATTACTACCTATGTACGTATCCTATTTTAGATAGAATATCGTATGGACTGAAATTTCGAAATCTGCTCATAAGAAATGTTGCTGAATCAAGATCATCTGCTATCATAAACCTTTCTAGTAAGAAAGCAGATAAATTTGGTCTAGTTCATTGTTAGAACGATTGTAAGCTCGCTAGGAGAAAGGACTACCATGAGCAAAAGCATTTGTGACGATTACCATGAAGGATTTTTTCGCTATTCGAGACTTGTAATCACTGCTATCATTCTGGCATTAGGTGATAAATTCAGAAACTGTGCCAATACTAGAAGAACCTATTTACGTTACAATCGGAACCTAATCAAACCAATAGACTCATTTAAAACCATGTGAATCAATGTTAATTTTTGCAGAGACGGACTAGTCTATTTGAATACCAAGTGGAGTGTTTCCACTTTTAATTTAAGCAACATTCATACATTATCAAAATCCTCAAGCTAGGATAAAATATTTTTAATTTAATCGATCAAATTACATATACTATAGCTCCCTCATCAGAACATTTTTGAATTAAATATATTCCTCCACTTGCATTACCACATTTCCCGTAACTTTGCTTAAAAACCCACACTTCAACGTTGCAAGACAAATTACTACTCACTTGCAAAGTAGATATCGCCTGAACCAAAGCAATCTCCACCTTGGACTAGGACATCATCACTGAAAAATAAAAATTGGTAATGAAATATTTTCTTCCATAGCCTCTAAAGTATCTATCGACTCATTATGGTCTATTTTACACGTCTTCATTTGCTTAGGAAATTAAGTTGCAAGTTACGAAATAGTTATAAGCTTAATTGTGTTGTCTCCGCCATCTTCGTTGCATATCGGAAGGTGCTTCCGGTACGAATTCCGGACGTGAAGTCACTTAATTGTTTTTCGAATACGATTTTAGCACGTATCCAATTGAAATTCCAAAGAATGAATTCTGAACTGATATAGGATAGTCAATTGGTGAACTCCAATTTTTATTAAACGCCAAAAGTCGTCAAAAGCAATTGAGGTAACCTCGATATGTATCATGCGAGAGCATTTATCTAACAGGGAGTAAAATATCCATTTTCCGTCTTGTTTGTTTTACACTGAAAATTCGTCTCCTAGGACAGACGTATTAGATAATTTCCAATGAAAAAGATTTTAATTCACTTGATATTGAAAACGACACATTACTGCACCTTTTAGGAAGATCATGTCACTTTAAAATTATTATCTAAAGTTTAGGAAAATGCCATTTTACCTTCTTCCTACAATTATAATCCCTTTTGTGCGTGGATTGATCCAACATTCGTCGTTTTGACACCATGCGCCTGAAGAGAAATGAAAAATAGTTGGTTAGTATGAAAAGAAATTGCACAATTATGTGAAAAACAAATAGGAAGTTAGATATATTTAAAAAGAATCCAATGTAAGCAGAAGTGTGTTCAGACAGCGCAACTTCAGTCTATTAAAAATACTAAATGGTTGAGATCCCTTGCCTTCTCTTTCGGGATTGATCATAGACAGTCGCCAATTGGCGGTTATGCGACGTTAATTAATCCTCCAAGAGGTTTCGACGAGATATCTCGTCCATCACTATCTGACCTATTGTGCAAATGGCGAAATAGACCGCCATCAAGATATTGCCGATATTTTTATGATGACGAGATCACGATCTAGTCAATTTTCTTCTAATGTCAAGACATCTCGTCCATCAAGATCTAGTCAGGATCCACCAGGAGGGTTAACTACCTACCTACCGTAACCTTCTATATACGAAGTTTGATAAAAAGTATCTGACAATTGACCAGAAAAATAAAGTTTCTTTAAATATTTAAACATAAAGTACTTAGTAGTACATTTTTTCTAATGCCCGACCTCTGACCTCTTCGGCCTTAGTCACTAAAGCGAACTGGTATCTTATTGTTATTTTCTATCCTCCTTCAAACCTCAACCTTTTCGCCATATCGCTGTCTGACAGCCCCTAATATAGTCTATAAACAAATCAAATATGTAACACTATCAGCAGTATTATTCACTGCGACGTCAGTAAGATGAAGGCAACTATTGAGGTGGGTTCTTGTCATGTCGAAAAAGCCACACTTAGGGCGTTGGAGAGTTTTACAAGTCAGTTTGGTTTAGATGATTTTGCAGGTAGTTGGTGTCCAGTGATAACACGAAAACAAGCGACTCTTATAGCTCTCGGCAGATCCTGTGGTAACTGATACCTTAGCAAGGAGTTCCAGTTTTTCTTTTTAACTATTCTTTTTCCATCAGTATTATTCACGACAGCCGCCATTACTCCTAAGAGGGATCTACTACCTAAGCAAGAGACCTACTGGGTAACAGACAAACGCTATGACCTGTTTATCAGGTAGGCTGCTATTAGTTACATAAGACTACTTAAATATATTTGAATATGAATCTATACTGAATCGACCCTCCTTCAAGTACTGCTGGAAACGTTTTTCAATAATCTCCATCAGTTCGATGTCTCGTCGCATTTTTCTCCATTTCTTCTGTACTTTCAAATTTTCCCCTTTGAGTGTCGTTTTTCAGCAAGCCAAAAGTAACTGGAATCGTGTGGGAAGTACAAACTGTAGAGTATATCCTTGTTTGATTGAAAAAAAAAATTGAATGGGGTGCGATGAGTGCCTCGAAGAGTTGTAGTGAGAGGTCCTTCCAGTTGCCATTATCTGAGTTGTGGTCACTTCCATCTCACAACTTCTCGTAGGTGATATAGATAATAGGTATTATTCCTTGTTTACAGTTTGTCACCAAGGTGCTAGTGATGAATTATGCCTTGATTTTCTAAAAACCTGTATCAAGATTTCCAGATTGCTTCATGACTTTGTGTTTTTGGCAGTGTAGAAGACCCATGCGATTTCCAATGAGAAGAGTGTGCCTTTGCATCAGGTAAATTATAGTTTCGCGGATTCAGGAATCATCTCAGCAGGATCAACATTAGTGAATTCCATCATGTCTTGTACAATGGTAATTTTAACTGGAAACAGAAATGCGACAGGATCAGGATTTTGTTTAAGATCTAAGATTTGTTTGAACTTGATAACCCTCCTGGTGGTTGTCGCGACGAGGTATCTCGTCATTAGCAAAACTGACTTGATCTTGATGGAATAGATATCTCGTTATTAGAAGAAAAACTGGCGAGATCTTTATATCGTCATCAACAAAATAATTGGCAATATCTTGATGACGAGATACCCCATCATTAGCAAAATTGGTCAGATCTTGATGAACGAGATATCTCGTCGAAGCTACTTGGAGAGTTAAGAAATTTTATTTTCCCACTATTTTTTCATAAATATTAATTTTAGTTTTATATGCAAAAGAACTTATAACGTCTGCAACATATTTTATTATGTGTCTTTTAAAATAATCTATGACCTAAGTAAACTATTTCGATTCTTTTGATAATGAGGAGGGAGCAACATTTTATGTGAAAAGGTTTGGAGCGGTATATAGAGTTTGGAAACCATTTCTTCATACAGCACTGTATGCGAAAACAGGGAAATTAAGCATATTAGAATGTAACACATAAGAGGTGAAACCTGGAAATTGGTCGAGGTAGTTCTTTTTCATAACAGATCCATCCTCATCCTTCCAGAGATAGAGAGGAAAGGAGGGACAGCGATTGGTGAATACAAGTTCTCCCATTTCTCCAATCACGGAGCGTCCTGGAATAGAAAACTGAATTAACATGAATATAGAACTTTATAAGATTATGTTTTCCTTTTCATGATTTAGAATTTGACATTTTTTTGTCAGTGCAGTGAAACAAATTGTACTCTTTTGATGGATAATTAATACAATTTTCGCGCAACTCATATCCAAGGTGGATTATCTACGTGGAAGATGTGGTATATAATTTTATTGCACAAATGATAAAAACGCAATTAAAATAAGTAATTAAATTAATTAAAATAAGTTTTTATCGCTGCATGTGGTAAAATCAGTATTGTTCACTTTTTGTTCGTGATGCTTTATATACTTAAACAGCAGGTAAATTGTGCCATTACCTCTTTGATAACTAAACAATTGTACTAGACATTCCTATTAAGACAGGAACTATAAAAATAAAATGTTTTGGCATACGGAAAATTCCTTTAAGCTCGCAATGTTTAGCATTATGCTCTGCATTAAATAGTTAGATAAAAAATGACTAGTTGAGTACAACAATGGGTTTGCTCTAGCAAAACCGTCGCCAAACAATGATAAATTTCGCATAATTTTTTTGTTCTTTATCCCTCGCAAGTTGTAAATTGTGATTTAAAAAAAATTGCGCACTTAAAACCATTGATTGATTCTACAATTGAAATTATTAAAATGACTATGATACTGTTCATGCAAAAACTCATTTAAATGTCTTGATTTAGAAATGAACTTCATGTGTAAACGAGTTGCAATTAATTGACTACAGCTGTAAAGTTTTCGAAATTTGCACAAAAGATTTTAAAAAATTTGTTCTGCAGCACCAATGGACAAATACTTATAGGTTAGGAATAAAAACTGTAAATTTATAAAGTTTAATTCCATATTATGACCTGTATGTTACATACAATGAAAATGAATTATTTTGTTTATTATTCGACAAAGTGACCTCGAATCGCCAATGGTGAACTCTCCTTTAAAATCATGGCCGAAAGTTGGTCACCTTAGTACGCACCTATAGGACGCTATCCATTTACACATGCTTTACTGAAATTAATTAAAAACTATTTTTTAAAAATTCTTACCGTTTTTGTCATAACAATGGATGTCCTTTCCCAAAGCGGGAACTTGAATTTCTCCTCCATATAAAGGTAAATTTAAGTCGAATCCAGACAGAAATCCATGTGATTCCGTTGTTCCTAAGACACAGAAAAAATTAGGGCATATCACACACATATGCTTTATTGTTCCAAATTGCAATGTGTTTCTTTTAAATGATATTAATCCAATTATTCACAAAGGGTAGATCTGTTTAAAGAGTGCTTGATTAATAATTTAGGACCGGTTGTTAATATCCCAAAAATGTTCTTAAAAGATACAGAAACGCCCTTAAAAATTGAAAAAGAACTTTAAAATTTGAGGGGTGAATATAAAACAGTTTATTTTTAGTGTTTTAAGAATTATATATTTATTTTAAAAAATTCTTTTCTTCTGTTTTTATTGAGTTTAACATAATTTCATATCAATCTAATTTCAATTTCCATAATTTCTTCCACTCTCTATTTTGAATATAATTGTCAGCGAGAGATATAATTTTCACTTCTTCGTTGCCAAGGCCTGATGATAGCAAATCAACACATATTTTTCAAACTATCTTCCTTCATATAATTGATCCCGTAGATCGAATCTCACATGTGAACAGATTCATTTTATCTGTGACCAGCATCGTGTTGAGTTGCATGAAGCGAACTGCCTGGAATTATCGAAGAGTTGATCCAAATTTCTATTCGATTAATAAGAATAATTATAACCTTTATCAATGATATATCATTGATAAAGTACTTGATAATGTTTTAGCATCACACAGGGGCACTGAATCCTTCCCAATATTTTTGGTTTGGGTCAATATTTTCATGACATGAAGAAGAATAAATATTAAAAATTTTTCGATAATATTGTAGCATAGAAGTAATTAAAAATTCGAATGAAGAAAATTTGAAGGTTTATTTGTAAAAGAGAAACGGCAAAGTATAACAGAAGAAAAATAGAATGAAACGATAAATAAATAATATTAAACGTTATATAAAGTATAACTATCGTTTGAAGTTTTATGATTTGTTGCAATATGCTTCTTTAAAGAGCTACGAAGTCATTATCAAAAATGCAAACTTTAATGATAAAAAGTCACAGAAAATATCGTCTGCCTTCAAGCGTTTTTGAATATAGAACTATTTTAGTTTCTTTCAATTATTTATTGTCTGCACAGTATAAAAGTAGAGTGGACAAGTGATCCTTGCCCATACCCGAACATGAAAATATAAAAATAAATATAAACGAAATACACATTTCTAAAATCCGTATTTAGGTGAAGGAACTGGGATCTTACTTGCCACCTCAATAATTTCCCCTAGTTGACGCCACTGGAACTACATATAGATGTTGTGTTCTAGCGTTTTCATAGATCTGTTCTATATAAGCAATAAACTCATTTCGACTGTTCTCATGAACACAAATAAAACATTTTAATAACCTCACGACAAATTAAACAATTTGCTAAAAATTTTCTACTTCTAATACTCGACCACTGACCTCTTCGGCACCACAAGGGCCAAACTTGACGGCTGCTTGTGAAGGAGTACCCAATGGATAAGCCGCTGTCACTCCTAACAAAGACTATCATTTATGTGCTTACAAACCGCGATTCGAGTCTGGGACCTACTTGGTGGCAGACAAGCGCTATAACCACTAGGAGAAGGATTTTCAGAGCAAACAAACCATACGATCTGCGAAGATTTTACTGCTGTCCAAATGTTTTTGCATGATATATATAGAAGTTACTTTAAAATGTAGTTTATAGCCGTTTTGGCAACGTTTGACGTTTAATCTAATTGCGTTCAATAACCTATCATACATCAATTCGGAATTTATTCTTTGGAATTTTTATTGGAAAATTGGTGAAATCATATTCTAAAAACAAACCAACTGACGTCACGTTCAGAATACGTTCAGGAAACACATATTGCCACAGAAACACTAATATTTAGCTTGATAGAAAACGCCTATCATACCATAGACATGAAACATAAGTAGACTGAGCATTGCTATTGAGAGGATCTTAAAAAAGTGTGAACGCGCGACTAGTAGTCATGTGACTGCTCTGTGAAAAATTAACTTAGTTGGCCGATTTGGCATCTTATCATCTCGTTTGGCGATAAAACATCTTATGACAGGGTAGGTGTGTGAATGTGTATTCTAGAGTGGCGACGAAAGTGTTGAAATAGCCAAAGATCTACTGTGCCGCGCGGACCAATCAGATGATGAATCTATGGATGGGTGTCTTCTCCAGTCCCGGGGACGAATCAGATGAGGAATGTTCGTTTCCATGAGGCAGACGAAAGTAGTCTAAAGGTCCCGCTTCTTCTCGTTTTGGTCACATGATCCAGGGCACATAAAAAGATTGCCGTTGTTCACTCTACTTTTATATTTCCTCTATGTATCATACCAGTTAGGCAACTTTCGTTAATAAAAATAGATGAAAAATAAAGGTATGCTTACCGTACAAACTTCCAACAAATGCATCCTTTTTCACTTTACTTTGAACAAACTTGATGTTTTGAACTTTCACCGGGCTCCCACAGAGGCTGATGCATTTCAGATGCTCCATATTTGCGTCTGGACCTGCCAAAGCACAGAAGAGACACGAATCACTTTCCATCAGGTCACGAATGGTACTCACAAACATTTCATATTCATAACGTTTCAATGTGTTTGTTGGTATTTTTTTATGGCACAAGGGTCAGATCTGGCGAGGCTGCGCCAAGCAATGTTTTTCCTCTCAAGTAAATGAACAAACACACAAGAGGAAATACAAAACAGAAGGAAGAAATACAAACAGGCAGATACAGGAATCGTCCGCGTGTGGAGGCGGGGAGCAGTAGAATAGTTCCACCGCAGCCCAGCGTGTCGTAGAAGGCGACTAACGGCGTACCTCCTTGTCAGAAGCGGGGTTCGGTGGGAACCGTACTAGTGATCTCCCTACTCGGGGTCAACCCTTCGGGGAACTTCGGGCGGAAGGCATTCCGATGTGTGGGACCCGCCGGACAGCGTTGTCGTAGTTCACTTGTCTGCTCTGCGCATGACTTGGAGGGTACAATAATGGAAGGGTCCCACTCTTCCTCTCATCTTAAACACGTTGTTTGCTATTCGTCTGCTTTGTAGCACTCGAATTACAAACGGTCTATCTTGGCGATGTAAGTTGCCCAGAACATCGGGTTGAGCGGGGCCAAGAAGGCGACCTGCGGTCGCCTCACCGGCTCTGGTCCCTGTGGGCGGGTTGGATGAACCTGTATAACTTACGTGGGCGGCCGACACAACCACTCGCCACCGGCCACTTAGGCTGGATATGAGGGGGTCGCCTGTGGCGACGAACACTATGGCCACCAATATTTAGCATACAGGAATCGAACCTGCATCACATACAACTCGCAGACAGCTTGCCCAATGGACAAACCTACTGAGTTGGGTGCGGAACTTAGGTCATAGACGATAAACATAAGAATACTGAGTATTGCTATTGAGAGAAGTTTCAAACCGTTTGACTAACATTTCGACTAATAGTCACGTGACTGCTCTGTGAAAAATTGAATTGGTTGGTCGATTTGGCTCTTATCGCCTCGTTTGGCGATGTAACATTTTATGACAGGGTAGATGTGTAGTGAATCAATCCACTCTCCTCTAATTCAGCGAGCGGCGCTGCGGTCGCCTTCTACGTCGTCCAAGGAGAAGGTGAACCGGGACGTTTTCGCTTAGATATAAAATCTCTCGCTCTCGCGGAAGGAAGCAGTGGGGGGGGGGGTATTTCAATTAACGTCACACTGGAGCAACACAATGGGCTATTGGTGACGGTCCGGGATCAATCCCAAAGGGAAAGATCCGAGGACAACACCACGTAATTTTGAACCACGGTCAGATGACGAGGCAACACCTGAGCTGGCACCCCACTCTCCAAACTTCCACACCACGCCAACGTGAGGACATTTGAGGCCACGACAGATTTAACGTGCACCAGCCCCCTTTGTACACGACGGTGTTTGGCTGGATTCGAACCCGCAACCCTTCGGTTGCTAGTCCGTTACTCTTCCAACCGGCCACCGCAGCCCCTAGGAAGCAGTGGGAACGTAGCCCAGTGACGAGAACGGTTTTGCTTGTTCAGTTATGTTACCTGTTAAGTTTAATAAATGTTATTCCTATTAGTAGTAGTCAGTGTTATAGAACACGCGCCAACACCCACTACGCGGTAATTTAGAGGTACCGGACGAAACCTCTACAGATGTGTGAATGAGCATTTTTCTATAGAGTGGAGACAAATGGTGAAATCGCCAATTGCTTTGTCGTTTGGTCCAATCAGGTGGTGAATTTTCATTTTCACCCTTTGATGAAAGTAGTCTAATGGTCACAAAATTTCAAATCAAACCTTTTTAACAACTGACTAACATTTTAGGCATTGATCGAATATTATCCTCTTCTTATCATCCACAGTCAAACGGAATGATTGAAAGATTTCAGACATTTAAAAGCAGCTATTGTTGCTCATGAACACACTAAATGGACAGATGTTTTGCCCATTGTGTTATTAGGTTTACGCTCAGCTCTAAAAGGTAATGTGAATGCAACTAGCTCTCAACTAGTGTACGGAACAACATTGCGTTTACCATCTGATCTTCTCACAACTGATGTTCTGACACAACTCTTAACTCCTAATTATGTATCAAACTTAATTTCGATGATGAGACAACTTAATCCAATCTCTACTGCAACTCATGGTAAAACTAATGTTTATTTAAATCCATCATTGAAAACATGTACTCATGTCTTTTTAAGAATCGACAAAGTACGACCTCCACTTACACCTCCCTTTTCAGGACCACACTTGGTAATCAGCCGCACAGATAAAAATTTCACAATAGACTTAAATGGAAAACAAAACACTGTTTCAATTGATAGAGTTAAGCCAGCTTTTGCCTTAATGACAATTCGGATCCACCTACACTCTTATCAAAAATTGAACAGCCCAAAATTGGCACACCTAGTCCTGATATTTCTGTAAGGCATACAATTACAAAATATGGCCGACATGTCCATTTTTCTAAAAGACTGATTCAAAAATGGAAATAAATAACAATAAAACAAATTATATTATATGTCTTAATTAACTGTTATACGTTTCATCTACCAATACAATGTAATAATGTGCTATTTCTAATTCTGTTTGTTATTACCCTGTTTGTATCAAATAAATTGTAAACAGTCGTCTTTATTGTATCATCCGTATATCAGATCCTGTAATATCTTTGTATATGTGTATCGTTCCTTCGTCACTGGGGGATACTCTGTAGTGAATCAATCCACTCTCTCCTCTAATTCAGCGAGCGGCGCTGCGGTCGCCTTCTACGTCGTCCAAGGAGAAGGTGAACCGTGACGTTTTTCGCTTAGATATAAAATCTCTCGCTCGCGCGGAAGGAAGCAGTGGGAATGTAGCCCAGTGACGAGAACGGTTTTGCTTGTTCAGTTATGTTACCTGTTAAGTTTAATAAATGTTATTCCTATTAGTAGTATAGAACCTATTAGTGTTATAGAACACGCGCCAACACCCACTACGCGGTAACTTAGAGGTACCGGACGAAACCTCTACATGGTGACCCGAACCCTACATGGTGACACGAACTGGCTCTGACGAACTTGCAAATACTTCAAAGGAAATAACTCGCTTTTGGATTCAACAGTCACCGACGTTCAAAGGCTCTGGATTGTGATTGCACCACTACGCGAAGATGTCAGACATTATGGCGGTCAAAATACCGAATTTCAACGCACGGATCCACAACTTTGGTTTTGCATGTGCGAAAGTACGTTTGAACTGGCCACTCCAAAACCGATAACTGAAAGCAAAACGATGTATAATTATTGCGTTGCTCATTTGCCTCCCGACATTGCATCGCTGGTTCGTGACATTCTAATTAACAAGGAGAAAGCGGCCCCTACAAGGAACTTAAAGAAGCTGTCGTGGAAAGATGCGGCGAAAGCCGAACTCGGGAAATAAGGAAGTTAATTGCCGGTGAACAGTTCGGAGACCGAAAACCGTCTCAGCTTTTACGAGACATGGAACGCCGTGCAAAAGCTCACACAATTTCCGATGCACTACTACTGGAACTTTTCCTTCAACAAATGCCACGGAATGTGCAAAGCATCATCGCCAGTGTTGTTCCTACAACCCCGCAGAAAGCAGCTGTTATCGCCGACAGAAATTTGGAATTTTCCCCGCAGGAGGTGAACGAAGTTTCTTTTGCATCTACAAAGGACAATTCAGAACTGCTTGCCGAACTCCGCAAGGAGATTGCTTCCCTACGTCGATCGAGGAGCACTTTACGTCGCCGTCCCGAGTTCAGACGCAGGAGTGCCTCCACAACGCATGGAAACAGTGACATGTGCTGGTACCACGAGAAATTTAAAAAGAGAAGGCTTTAAAATGCAAAAAAACCTTGCTCTTATTCGGAAAACTCCGAAGGGCAGGCGTACTGGCGACGTGCGTCTTGCCTGCTCATTCCCGTCGCCTGTTTATCCGTGACAGAACAAAGGTAAAATTTTTAATTGATACCGGTTCAGATGTTTCTATTGCATGTGCTTCCAAAAAGGAAAGGCATATAAAATCTATTCAAACATTTATTGCTGCAAATGGTACTAAAATTCATGTATACGGAAAAAAATTGCTTACATTAGATCTTGGCTTACGCAGGAACTTTGTACATCCATTTTTTATATGCAACGTTTCTATTGCAATTTTGGGTGCAGATTTCTTACATGAGTTTAACTTAAAACCTGATCTCTACGTAAACGTTATTTATTCGATAATTGTACTACTCTGAGTTCACATGCAATATTAAATAATTCTAATATTTGTTCTGTTAAAACTGTAAATTGTAATAATGATTATGCTAATTTACTCTGAAAGAATTTCCTAATATTACAAAACCACCCAGTTCCAATCAAGAGGTGAAACATAATGTTTTGCATTATATTGACACTTTCGGACCTCCAGTTGCCTCAAAGCCCCGTCGCTTAGCCCCTGACAGGCTGCGCATTGCAAAAACTGAGTTTCAGCATATGATTGATTTAGGCCACATGCGGCAATCAAAAAGTAATTATGCCTCCCCATTGCACATGGTTCCAAAAAAGGACTCTTCCGATTGGAGACCTGTCGGAGATTTTCGTTCACTCAATGCTCAAACGATCAAGGATAAGTACGGAGTACCCAACATTTCAGATTTTGCTTCTGAACTTCACGGTACAAAAGTATTTTCTCATATAGATCTAATTAAGGCCTATCGCCAAATCCCTATAAACCCTTCAGATGTTCACAAAAGTGCTATTACAGCACCATTTGGATTGTTTGAAAGTTTGCGCATGCAATTTGGCCTTTGCAACGCCAGTAGCACTTTTCAGCGTTTCGTCGATGAGGTAACGAGAGATCTACAGGGTGCATATGCTTTTGTTGACGATATTTTGATAGCTAGTGGAACACAGGAAAAACATGTTCAACATTTACGTGCATTATTTGAACGCTTGAACCACTATGGACTATCCATTAACCCTTCAAAATGTATCTTGGGTGTACCTTCCCTAAAATTTCTTGGATTTGAAGTGTCTGAAAATGGATTAGCCCCTATTCCTGATAGAGTAAAAGCAATACAAAATTTCCCTAAACCCTCTACTCACACAACTCCGTAGATTTTTAGGTCTTTACAATTTTTATAGAAGACTAGCTGAATTACCCGGCGTTGCTCGGGTTGAAATGGTTAAATGTTGCTTGAAAAGTGAATTAGAATAATCACTTTTCTTTCACAGAAAAATGCAATCATTTAAGTTGTACGGAAAATACGTTTTAACTTTTTCATAGCTTCTACTATATACTTCGGATGCAAATATATACATTTAATTCCTGAATATATTGTAATATGTAAAAGATTAAGACATAAATACGAACAGAAACGAAATTCCGACGACAAAATGCAGAATTCTAAAAAACGAATGATGCGCAGTGTCGAATTTCGACTGCCTGAGTGTATTCTGAAACAGCAATTCGAAAAAAGACATTTGAAAATATTGATTAGGGTGATAATGATTTATGAAATTTAGTAATGCTCAAATATGACTGCAACATTTCGCTGTGTTAACTCAAATAGACAAACACGGGATTCTAAATCAAATTTATAAAATAATAAAAATTAATTCTGGTTTGCCAAATCTAAAATAACAAAATTACGCTTTTATGATTAATGAGTTGAAGTTTTTCGTGTTTCATTACAAAATGTAAATCATGAATAATGAAATATTTTAAATATCCTTTTTTTATCAATCAAATATTCATGTAAAAATATAAAATTCATATAGAAATAAAATAATAAACTTTAATTCAATAATGAACATTACACCTGTCAAAAATAAAGTAGGAAATACTTATACAATCAACTGAAAGTTAGATTTAGTAATGCTCAAGCATGACCGCAACATAGCTTTGCCCGGGTATTTATCCCAATCTTCTATTGGACAAGAAAAGGAATGAAATCAATGTATAGTGTACAATCAAATTAATTATATTAACAGGTTTTTAAAAGTATAAGTACAGTACACACATTATAAAGTAAAATATTTTACAAATTCACTGCAATATAAATTTAACACAAAACTTGATTATACACAACATTTTTAGTTTCACCTCCGGGAGCAAGAATAAATAAATTCTTGGGTGAACCCACCCTCGAGCAACCAACATAAAGTTGTCCGTGGGAGAAACACGGCGATCTCAAATCCACTCCGCAGTACTTGATAGACTGCCCCTGCGACTTATTGATCGTGATCGAGAACGCAAGTCTCACTGGAAACTGCAATCTCTTAAAGTCGAAAGGGAGAACCGTCGGAATGAGTGGTATAAAAACTGTTGCACCCTTTCCTGTCAAGATAGTCGCTTCCATTACATTGCCCAGCAGCTTCTTGACACACAGCCTCGTGCCGTTACAAAGTTTTGGCGGGTCGAGGTTCCGCAGTAAAATAACCGGAGATCCCACTTTAAGTAAAAGACGATGTGGTGGCAATCCAGCCGGATCAAGAGAGTTCAGGAACTCTGGAGGGAAATTGACGACCTCATCGGCATCTACTACGGTATCGATGGACTTGTATTCAGTGACCACGCCTGGTAACATGACAAGTATTTGATTGTTTATGTCGTGGACGTCTTCATTTTTAGCAGAAAGAATGGCCCTCTCTCGCAACCAGTTCAAATCGTGATAGTTTTGGGAAACAGACGGATAGACTGCATCTATCAGCTCTGAGACGGACGACACCAGATTACAAAAATCGGATGGGAATTTAATCTCGCCAATCTGCCTTCTCCGATCTCCAGGAGTTTGTCTGAGAAAATTTGAGCACTCTCATCCCCCAGATGTACTCTCATGTTTTGCTTCAAAGTTATCTTTCGCACATGTCTCCACAAAAACGAATGTTTCAAACATGCGTGGATCTCATCGGCCGGCGTCGACTTCAGGATGACGGGCAGAGTTTGACGAAAGTCTTCACAGAGGAGTACCAGAGCTCCTCCCATCAGGTTTTCGTTTCCTCTCAGATCTCTCAGAGTGACGTCGAGGGCCTCGAGAGCTTTCTTGTGAGCCATGGTGCATTCGTCCCACACGATTGATTTGCAAGTCTCGAGCACCTGCGCCCGACCACTTGCCTTGCTTATGTTGCAGGTAGGATTTTACTGCCTGGCGATGTCAAGTAGCAACTTAAGTGCAGAATGGGCCGTCCTCCCTCCTTCCATTAACGTCGCCGCAATTCCCGAAGAGGCGATGGCAAGAGAAACTTCTCCCCGAGTCCTGATTTCGGCCAGTATTATATTAATCAAGAATGTTTTCCCTGTGCCCCCAGAAGCATCGAGAAAAATACCACCTTGTTTTGCTGCCTGATCCATGATAATTTGGTGTACGTTTTTTTGATCTCGATTCAGAAGTGGCTTCTTGTCCGCGACGTATGCACTCAGCTCTTCCACGTCGTAGTTCGTTTCTCGCACGTAATCCGCGCGAAGTACGTCTCGTCGATCTCTTACTGGTGCAGGCAGGCCCAATTGCAGTAATGTTTTATTTGTCATGGCCACACATTTGTCCTCAAGAATAACCAAAGCCTCGTTGAAAATGTCCGGACCAAACGCGATTTCTAATGTCGGGGTTTCCCTCCGGACTTTGGCGAGTATATCCTCACTCAGGGCCTCCTTATACTTTCCCCATAAAGTGTTTGGATTCGATGGACTGCATGTAGTCAATATTATAGCAAACAGGTTTCTGATTTGCTCTGGTAGGGAGATCAATTCGGCTTCTCGCAACGTGTCATTCCAGTGCTGGTCTCCTTCCAGCAAACCCAACTTCTGACAGGCCTCTCTAAATGTCTGGCATACTTCGTCGTTTACCGTTCTCATCTCTGCGAAAGATCTAGGTCCTCGTACCGAGTGAAGAAGCATCCTAAGGAAATAGCATTCGGCGTTGTTGGGGTGAACAGAGTACACTCGACCCAAGGCGTCATTCGCGACTGCATCATGTCCAGGAACGGGTTGGCCAATTTTTCTTCTACAGAAAACTTTGCTCGATGCATTCCACGTGTAATATCGAGGTATCTCAGGATACAACAAAGTCCTCGCAAAAGGATCCTGATGACACAGTTGAAATAATGCCGTCAAAGTCGTGTTCGGTGGCTGATCAATCACTCTAGGGGCTCCCTCTCTGTTGTGAAATAAACTCTCTGACCATTTTCTAAATGGACGCTGAGGTGAACAACAGTAGGGTGTCTTTCGTGAATCGAAAAACCCAGTATTCGCCAAACTGCCTCGTTACTGCTGAGGTATCTTCCCAACTGATACCGCGTCACTTCATCGTTCGATCTCGTCGCTGATACCGAAAACAACAATATCACTACCTTTGTTGACATACTTGCACACATATGTAATCGATTCCACACTGTGTTGCAGTACTCCACGTTGATGTGTGCCCGATACATTTTCGACAGCACAGCGGCGAAAATGGCACAACCCACCTATTGTCGATTTCTATTTCCGTGTTGCGGCGTATCGTTAGTTTCGCCGTGAACCCTCCATCTTCCGGGGCCCGCCGCCTGTACAGGAGATAGCCGTCATTTCCGGTTTGTGTCTCTATAATCAATTTTCTAGGGTATTTCTTGGTACACTTTCCGTCCTTCATACACGGAGAGATGGGATTGAGATTTCCACACGGTCCGTGGATCATGTTTTTCGTTACCACTGCAAAAAGTTCGGGATCTTGTTCCGGGTCTGGCAACTCGGCAGATATAACGTCATCGATTTGAGTGGGCTGAATTTTGTCCGCTAACCAGATCAAATTGTGCGAGTGTGGCAGCCCTCGCTTTTGCCATTCAATCGTGTACATCCAGCATCTCGGCACTCCAAATACATGGCCCTTTGTTATAACGTCAATCAGTTTCAACTGCTTCTGTTTAAATATTCTCGCAATCAAGTCGTGGCGCTCACTGGGTAATTGACCATTGGTAAGAACCTCCTTGATCTCCGTCCAAGTGGGATTGCAGGTGAAAGTGATAAATAAGTCTGGTCTCCCGTCGTCCTCACGTACGTCATAGCATCTTGTGTGTATTCGTGCATGTGTCTGGGACTCTGCCTGTAAATGTAGCTGTGGTAGTATGACTAAGGCACCGAGGTTTTCAACGTTCCCGTCATTTGCCACAGCATCTCTCAGGTGAATATATTCGTCAACTCTCAGTTTACGTTGATTTAGACGAATGTAAAGGAGACGCTCACTCTCGACTTTAGCGTACATATCGACGATGAACTGATGAAACAATTGCCTGCAGTTCAATATGTGGTTCTGCTCAGTATCTCGAACCATTAATCTGTACGCATAGAAATCCATCGCTGAAACTTTCTTGCTCGTTGTTTCACCTGTTCTTGGGTTGATCTGCCTCAGATTAAATTGATATCCATCTTCACCATGGGGGAATATTACTGGGTACTGCAGAGCATCGTAAGATCGATGTGTTTCCGAAATACGCTGCAATGATTCACCTCGTCGTTGAATAACGATATCCCGTTGATGAAACTCATCTCCTGATATAACCACCGCGACTTCATCTGCTTGAGAATTAAAGCGCCGCTCGTGTTCGCCTGCTGGTCTTCGGTCTGCTCTTATGACTACTTTATATTCATCTGTTGGCAGACGTTCCAATGCTGTTTCAAACGTTTTAATAAGTTTAACACAATCTGACGTCTTGTTCCCGAGACGTAGGCGCACCTCTGATCAGTTTCTATTTGTTCGTTTTGAATAAAATATAGTTGTAGAAATTTTGGTGGTTGATCTGGCAGCGGAAGCAACGAGCCCGCTCTATGGTATACCTGCCCTTGCACCTTGAATGTCGAGGGAAATCCGGGTTGTCCAACAACTGATGTGGCGCCGAATGATGTCATTTGGAAACATGTGTTGTATTTTCTGATGTTACTAAGAAAATGCTTCGACTCTGACGTATTTCCTGATGTGTAAGTCAAAAGGTCTTGTGGTGGTGGTTCCAGTTGGCAGAGTTTGACTTTTCCATTTTTGCAGCAAATACCAGTAGACTCTGATTTAAACTTTTTGGCTTGACAGTAAGTACAAACCATTTCCATTTTCCCGATCGTAACACTTGCATGCATCGAGTAGTCTTTATGTGAATCGTAGTGAAATCCTTCCAATGCTAAGCTAAAATGGTTCGCAGTCCGTGATCGTTTGGCTCTATCTCTCTTATCCTGTAGTCGGGCCTCTCGCTGCTCTGCCGCCTCTGTTGCTCTAGATGTAGTAGCTCTATCTCTCTTATCCTGTAGTCGGGCCTGATGCTGCTCTGCCGTCTCTGTTGCTCTAGATGTAGTAGCTCTATCTCTCGCAATCGCAAGTCTTCTATTCCTCTCCTCGGAAGTTTCTTGACTACGTTCATTTTTCATCATCTTAGCCGTTGACTGCACTTGGCCGATCGCCTTCCGCTTCCTTGGAGGCATTGCTACAGCAAAGAAATCTGTAAAAGAATTCAAAAATGTTATTTCATAAAATAAGCAAAAGGTACACTCTCACTGAGCAATGAAATCTATTATAGAATACAAAGAAAAGTTATTTCATAAAATAAGCAAAAGGCACTCTCACTGAGCAGTGAAATCTATTATAGAATACAAAAAAGCTGAAAAAAACGAATATAAAATTATGTAGTACTTACATCCGTTTAGAAACATAAATCCAAAATGTACACTATCACTGTCGAATAAAGTAGGACACACTTATACAATCAAAAGAGCGAAATAAAACTGCCAGATTCACTGAAAGATGATAAACTGGAAGACTTACCGAGTTAGCTTCCTTTAAATACGACCAGCTAAGAATCGAGTGGGTGCTGGAATGTTCACCATGAGTCCAAGGAAGTTTCCGTTTCCCCAACTTTCTAGAAAATTCTACAAAGTTTTATAAAAAAGTAAACATTAATTCTGGTGCTGCCAGATACCGAGTAGCAAAATTACGCTTTTATGATCAATAAGTTTTTCGTTTGTGCTTTTCGGAATAACGGTGCTTGGGTTAGAAATAAATGTAATCGGTGTAGGCAAATTAAACTGAATGGATAAAAATTTTTCAAAAAGCAGAAGATCGATTTTACACAATTTTTCAGGAAGAAAATCGCTGCTTTCAACGGAGGATTCACATGTATCTATTCCGGACATTTTAAAATAAGTTACACGCCTTACCTAAAAAGCCTTGTGAAACAGAATTCTACAAATCATTACGTATTCAATAAATTTAAGGAAAGTTGGTCGAAATATACACCAACTTTCCTTGAAAATAATCCTTGAACTCCTGAAAACTTTTCCTTGAATTTCCTTGCAAACATAGGGCCGCGGTGGCCCGGTTGGAAGAGTAACTGATACTAAGAGTAATAACATAAATACTGTAATTTAATTTGTTTCGGAAAAAATTGTTTTTCGATCAACACTGGTAAAGTAACCATCGCTGCCTAAAGCAATCAATCTATGATCAATGTTATTTCTACTGCGATTTCGAATAGTTTTTAGCCCCCCAGGGCCAATAGAACGGGAGTTAAAAGTTAGCCTATGCTGACCGCAGTGATCTAAAGTATAAGTGTTCCAAATTTGGTGTGGATTTGTCGAACGGTGTAGATTTGTATAGAAAATATACATATATACATACACACACATCCTATTTTATATATATATAGATTCGTTCCTAAGGCAGCTGAAATCGTAGCCCCTTTAAACAAATTTCTAGAAGGACGGAGAAATAAAAAGAAGTCACCGCGTTCCTCACAAAAGACTGAACAACTCGAATGATCAGAGGAAGCTGACAAAGCATTTTCTGCCGCTAAAGAGGCACTTGCAAATGCAACTTTACTGCGGCATCCCAATCCTGGTGCTTGACTTTGTCTTTGGACAGATGCATCTAACGTAGCAATAGGAAGTTCAGTAATGCAATTTTCAAGCAACAATTGGGAACCCATTGCATTCCTGTCCATGAAACTCGGTAAAAGCCAGAGAAATTGGTCAACTTATGATCGTGAGCTACTTGCAATTTATTCATCGATAAAAAAATTTAGACACATGCTTGAAGGTCGAAATTTTTCCATATATACAGACCAAAAACCACTCATTTATGCATTCAAACAAAATCCAGAAAAATGTTCTCCACGTCAACTACGACATTTGGATTTTATATCTCAATTTTCAACAGATATCAGACATATTAGTGGTAGACAATATTCCTGCATACGCATTATCTAGGATCGAGATCGATGCTATCTCAAAACCTCCTATTCTTGATTTCAAGAAGTTTGCAGCAGAACAACTTCAAGATGAGGAACTTAAACTACTCCAATCCGACTCTTCACTGGTACTTGAAAAACTCTATTTTTCTCTCGAGGATGTTTATTTATATTGTGACAAATCAAAACAACACCCTCGTCCTTTTGTTCCAAAATCTCTCAGAGACATAGTTTTCGAGAATCTTCACTATCTCTCTCATCCTGGAATTTTAGCAACCACTGAACTAATTACAAACCGATTTGTTTGGCCTGGGATGAAAAAGGAGATCAAAGCAAAGGTTCGAAATTGCAACAAATGTCAGCGAGTAAAGGTATTTAAAAATACTAGAGCTCCACTTAGTACATTTGCTTTACCTGACGCTCGTTTCGCCCATATACACATTGATTTTATCGGTCCTTATCCACCATCTGATGGAAACCGATACTGTCTCACAATCATCGATAGATTCACTCGTTGGACAGAAGTCGTTCCGACTGTTGATATGTCAGCAGAGACCACAGCCCGTGCTCTTCTACATGGTTGGATCTCTAGATTCGAAACACCGGTCACGATCACTTCGGATCGTGGACAAAATTTCAAATCAAACCTTTTTAGAGAACTGACTAACATTTTAGGCATTGATCGAATATTATCCTCTTATCATCCACAGTCAAACGAAATGATTGAAAGATTTCAGACATTTAAAAGCAGCTATTGTTGCTCATGAACACACTAAATGGACAGGTTTTGCCCATTGTGTTATTAGGTTTACGCTCAGCTCTAAAAAGTGATGTGAATGCAACTAGCTCTCAACTAGTGTACGGAACAACATTGCGTTTACCATCTGATCTTCTCACAACTGATGTTCTGACACAACTCTTAACTCCTAATTATGTATCACTTAATTTCGATGATGAGACAACTTAATCCAATCTCTACTGCAACTCATGGTAAAACTAATGTTTATTTAAATCCATCATTGAAAACATGTACTCGTGTCTTTTTAAGAATCGACAAAGTACGACCTCCACTTACACCTCCTTTTCAGGACCACACTTGGTAATCAGCCGCACAGATAAAAATTTCACAATAGACTTAAATGGAAAACAAAACACTGTTTCAATTGATAGAGTTAAGCCAGCTTTTGCCTTAATGACAATTCGGATAAATCTACATTCTTATCAAAAATTGAACAGCCCAAAATTGGCACACCTAGTCCTGATATTTCTATAAGGCATACAATTACAAAATATGGCCGACATGTCCATTTTTCTAAAAGACTGATTCAAAAATGGAAATAAATAACAATAAAACAAATTATATTATATGTCTTAATTAACTGTTATACGTTTCATCTACCAATACAATGTAATAATGTGCTATTTCTAATTCTGTTTGTTATTACCCTGTTTGTATCAAATAAATTGTAAACAGTCGTCTTTATTGTATCATCCGTATATCAGATCCTGTAATATCTTTGTATATGTGTATCGTTCCCTCGTCACTGGGGGATACTCTGTAGTGAATCAATCCACTCTCTCCTCTAATTCAGCGAGCGGCGCTGCGGTCGCCTTCTACGTCGTCCAAGGAGAAGGTGAACCGTGACGTTTTTCGCTTAGATATAAAATCTCTCGCTCGCGCGGAAGGAAGCAGTGGGAATGTAGCCCAGTGACGAGAACGGTTTTGCTTGTTCAGTTATATTACTTGTTAAGTTTAATAAATGTTATTCCTATTAGTAGTAGTCAGTGATATAGAACACGCGCCAACACCCACTACGCGGTAATTTAGAAGTACCGGACGAAACCTCTACAGATGTGTGAATGAGCATTTTTCTATAGAGTGGAGACAAATGGTGAAATCGCCAATTGCTTTGTCGTTTGGTCCAATCAGGTGGTGAATTTTCATTTTCACCCTTTGATGAAAGTAGTCTAATGGTCACATTACTAGTTTTGGTCTCATAATCCTGGGCACCAAAAAATTACCATTGCTAACTCTACTATTTTATTTCCTTTATGTCCTGGGTAGTTAAATTCATTTCGTACTGGAGCAATACAACTGGCTCTTGGCGACGGTCCGGGATCAATCGCGAAGGGAAAGGACCGAGGACACCTCGTCAGTTTGAACCACGGTCATATGACGAGGTCAGCACCTGAGCTGTCTCCGTCTTGGTATAATAGTTCCACTAAGTATGAATCTGAATATGTGAAATGCATTACAATCTCCACCAAGGACCTTTCCGAATGTCTACAGTTATAGTTAGTCTCTCACTACACTTATAGTATTCATAGTCACTACAGTTATAGTATTCATTTAGTCCCCACAGTTATAGTATTCATAGTTACTACAATTATAGTATTCATTCTATAGTATAGTATTTCCTGGTGGGCCAGTCCTCTGGTTCTGTACCACTGGACAATGACACTTTTCTCATTGATTTGTGCAATGATCACTTACTGGGGTGAATTTTCATCTTGTGCATGACGTCCAAGACGTTGGGTTCCAGAAAAACCCACGAGGCCTTGTTCTGCGCAATCGTGTCCCAGTAGTTGACGCCACTGTTCCTGGACTGTATCGGACTGCCGCTGTACAAGAACAACTTCACGCCCAAAGCCAGGCATGGTATGAACCAGTTCCAAACTGCCCAGCCCATCTGAAATTAAAAATATTAATTAAAAGACAGAAAAATATTATAGGCATTTGCAATAGAGGAAATATAAGAGTAGAGTGAGGAATGGTAACCTTTTTATGTGCCCAGGATCGTCAAAACTAGTAGTAACGTGACCCGACTACTTTCGTCTGCTAACATTCATCTGATTGGTCCAAGAGACAGGAGAAGACGCCCATCCATTGATTTATCATCTGATTGGTCCGCGACATAGTAAAACACTAGGCGATTTTTCCACTATTGTCGGCACTTTATAGAAAATGCGCATTCCCACATCTACCCTGTCATAAGATGTAATATCTCCAAACGAGGCGATAAGATGCCAAATTGGCCAACTAAGTCAATTTTTAAAAGAGCAGTCAAGTGATTCCTAGTTGACATGTTGGTCACACTTTTTGAAGTTCCTCTCCATCGAAATAAATGCTCAGTCTACTTATATTTCACGTCTATTTCATTTTCTGTCAAGCTAAATATAGGTGGAGGTAATGTTCTGCGGCGATATGGGCTTCTTCCTGTACGTATTCTGGATGTCACGCCATTTTGAATACGATTTCAGAACTTCAATAAAAATTCTGAATAATGATCTGCGAATTGGTTTATGATAGCTGATTGGCCAACACTAATAAGATTTAACTCTAAGCTTTTCCAAATGTCGATAAACAACATTTTAAAGCTACCTCGATATATATCTTATCGTCGGTTCAGAGCAGAAACTCATTTACTGACATTTCTAGGAAGGCATTTTTTGATATTAAATTATTTTTTTTATGATGAGAAATAAATTGTCTCATTGGGGTATTGGTTTGAAGGAAAATATAACACTATCAGAATGTCTACAATACTTATTTTTGAACTAAAAATTAATAGTTAGTCTTTAATCGGTTGTTTTGTAATTTTTTCATCATTTAATGGGTTTTTGCTCTAAACCAACGTTATAGGAGTATTTGGACAAGAGAAGTAAAAACTTCGCACTATCAGTTTTGTTTGTTCATTCTGAAAATTCCTCTTGTCGAATAGGAAAAGTAATATATAGCCAGTAGCATACTGCCAAATTTTTCGGATTTTACGGAAATCTTCCAGTTCCCTGAACGGGAAAAATATTTTCCGGATTTTTCTGTAAATATTTTTCTAGTGGTACGAATTTCGAAGTTGTGGCAACCATAAAACGAAAACAGATCAGTGGTTGCACAAAAGAACGAGAATTCTGTTTCTTCCTGTTGTATCGTCTTTCGTTTTGTGTTGCCATGGAAGAAATAAACTATTTTTCTAATTATTGGAGTCTAATTGCATACCAGCCATAACACGTGCTGAATTGTCCAAAATGTCAAGATAGGCCTCTGACTTTAAAGTTCTCTTCACAGGAACCAGAGGGGTCAGGCCAAACCATGAAAAACAGCCTCATATCATAATGCCACCTCCACCAAACTTAACTTGAGGCATAATACATTCGGGTAGGTGACTTTCATCCGGCAATCTCCTCACCCAGCCCGTCAGAGAGTGTACCGGGATTCTACGTTCCTAAGGACACGTCGCCGTTGTTCAAGACTTCAGTTACGACGAAGTCTTTACACCTCGCTAAGCGACGATTAGCATGAACGGCTTATAGGCGGCTGCTAAAACCCAAAGTTCCCGTCTTGGTACATCCCGAGGATGGTTGAAATTCATCACGAACAGTGCGCGCCGATTCCATCCGGTTCTCTTTGGCAACCTTTCTCAGTACTCTACGAATCCGATCTGTGAGACGATGTAGTCGACGTAGTTGGGCACTAGTAGTTCCTACACGTGTCCACTTACATCATTTACAGTGGCACGTGTAACATGTCCGAAATTTCCCGAACGGATTTACCACAACGGTAACAACCAGTCTCTTCTCTTTCAAAGTCACTAAGCTCGCGTTGTCCGCCCCTTCTACGATTTGCCCAATGGTGCCTCTGAACATAACTGCCTCCTTTTAAATCAGTCTGAGCGTGAATTGTTACGTCAGTGGCCGAATTAAATCTTTCGCGGAGTTTCTGGTTAGTAGTTAATTAACGTCGCACTGGAGCAACACAACGACTATTGGCGACGGTCCGGGATCAATCCCTAATGATCCCGGACCGTCGAGGAAAGAGAGAGTCGAGTAAAGGCCAACCTTTCGTACTTTTGAATCACGATCAGATGACCAGGTCATCCATCACCTAAGCTGGCACACGACTCTTCAAACTTCCACACGATGCCAATGTGAGGACATTTGAGCCCACAACCGATTTAACGTGCAACAGCCCCCATTACGCGATGGTCTTTAGCTGGACCGCGTTTCGAGCTCGCTACCCTCCGTTTCCTAATCCGCTGCTCTTCCAACTGGGCTACCGCGTCTCCCAAAATTCAAAGGATAAAGAAAAATAGCAAAAATAAAGTAAACTTACCGGGAATAGAGTGAACAGCGTTTCACCAGGTTTCAAGTTCCAGTGGAAAGCAATGTCGATTAACAAAGGTATAAATGTCTGAAATAGAAGTATTGGTATTTTCAATTTCAAGAGAGAAATTCATTGTTTACTTTTAATTTTCTTTTTTAAATAAAAACCACATTCGATGTAAGATGGAATGTAGTATTATTTACTATGTAATGTCATCAGACTTACCCCTGCTGCGTTAACTGGTGCTTTGGGAAGCCCTGTAGTTCCAGAAGTAAAAACTAGAAATAATGGATGGTTGAACGGAAGCTGTTCGAAGATTAAATCGGGAACGGTTCCATCTGGTAGTTTTGCGCTTTCCAGAAACTCGTGCAGTCGACAACTAGAAACAATAAAAGCAACATTAGTAAATTTTGCTTGAAATAACGAGTTTTGTCCTTGTTATCGATAATCAGGTAAATATCAGAGGAAATATAAAAAAAGACTGATCAATGGTAACCTTTTTAATGTGACCTGGATCATATGACCAAAACTAGTAGTAACGTGACCCTTAGACTACTTCGTCTATTGGGTGGAACCTAACATTCATCATCCGATTTGTCCACGGGACCGGAGAAAACACCCATCCATTCATTCATCGTCTGATTGGTTCAATGATTCATCATCTGATAGTAGTAGATTTTGGCGATATCATCACTTTTGTCGCCACTCTATAGAAATGCGGATTCACACACCTCCCTGTCATAAGATGTCACATCACCAAACGAGGCGATAAGGTGCCAAATCGGTCAACCAAATCAATTTTTCATTGAGCAGTTACGTGACTACTAGTCTACATTTTGGTCACACGCTTGAAGCTCCTCTCAATAACAAGGCTCAGTCTATTTGTATTTCACGTCTATAGTAAATATCAGGCATATCATTTTGTTGAAATTATTTTCACTTCAGCGGCTGCTGACTGATCTTACTATAGATCAGGGATGCATAATGAATCTTGCGGGCCGTACATTTTCTATAAAATACATGCCATGAAATTCACACCTCAGTCTTGTTACCAAATTTTTCTGAATACTCGCTTCAATAATTGTATCTCATTCACTTAAAGAGGCGATTTGGTATTTTTTGACATTTGAACATATTTTTGCGTTCGCTAACATTTTCTTTTCTGTGCTGATTCCTATCTTCAAGATTATTCATTGCCTTCTGGAGAAGTTCATCAGTGGTTCTGCTGCGGGCCGGAATGTGAAGACAGCCGTTTTAGTTTGTTTTAGTTTGAAGGAGTGGAGATGTTGAATGAAGGAAATGACGACAATAATCCATTTTTAGAGAGAATTATTTATTAAACATCAAGGCGCATGTTACATTTACCTTTTTCAAGACTTGTCGGGTTGGTTGAGTTTGAGAGTCCATAGTTGAAAAAGAAAATTGACTTTCTCAAATATAAATGTGACGTCCTATCTGCATCTTCTCAACTTACTTTTTTACTCATTTCACTGATATTCTTTTAGAAAATTTAGCCCACTAATTAAAGAAATGAAGTAAAAATAGTTTTGACGGTAGTCCAGTGTTATTGAATGTAAAAAATTGGATGGGCCGGATAAAAGCAGTTCGTGACCTGGATCCGTTTCTTGGGCCGTATTATGTACAAGCCTACTAAGAGAGGCATTTTTCGTGAAGCTTAATATAGCTGGTGGTAGTGTTTCTGCGACGATACATGTTTCCTGTACCTATTCTGAAAATGATGTCAGTTGGTCTGTTTTTGAATGCGATTTCAGCACTTCGACAATAAAAACTCCAATGAATAAATTACGAATTTGTTTATGATAGTTGATTCCTCAACATAAATTAGATTTAACTCCAAACTTTGCCAAATGTCGATAAACTGTATTTTGAAGTAACCCCCGATGTGTTATGAGAAAGCATTTGAGTAGCGAAATTAAAATATCCACGTTCCGTCTGGTTTGCTTGTTTGAATTGAAAATCTCTCTCATAGGTCATCAAGCATGTTGCGAGCAGTCGTTATATAAGGTGGAATTCCCATTTATTGCTAACAAATAGAGCTTTACTTTATAACATGATTATATTAACTTGCTTTGCTTTTGTAAGTAATTACTATCATTTTCCCATTTCTCTACTTTCTCCTCTCCATCCTATCTTTTCACAATTACTTGACATTATCTGTCTTGTGTTTGGCGCAGCTTGCCAAATATGAAATTGCTCCATAAAACTCAAAACCAACAAGCAATCATTTACATCATTGACCATAATATAGTTCAAGAAATAGAATTACACATTAACATAAAATCGAATATTCAAAATCCATGTTTTTTAAAATGTTTTACAACTGTAATGATTGGGAAAAGAACTCTTACCTGTTTTTAATATATGAGATGTCTTGAGTTAAAGTTTCTTCAAGTGTTGCTATAATGATAACTTTTTCCAATGAAGGCACATCTGAAATACGAGTTTCACTAATGAATCTATTTGCAGACATTTCAATCTTATTCGAAATATTAATCAAATTTTAAGTACATTGAATAGTTTGTTCTCCATGGTTCCTAAACTAGCTATTAAATGATAATCATGTATTAACCCTCCAAGTGGTTTCGATGAGATATATCGTAAATAAAGATCTGACCAATTTTGCGACTTACGAGATATATCGTCATCAAAATATTGCCGATATCTATATGATGACGAGATCAATATCTGGTCAGTTTTCTTTTATACAGTACTCTATATAAAAGTGTCCGGGTTTAAACAAAAACCATGGTAATGCTACTTAACCCTCCAAGTGGTTCTGACGAGATATCTTGTCCATCGAGATCTGATCAATTTCGCTAATGACGAGATAACTCGTCATCAAGATATTGCCGATTTTTTTGTGACGACGAGATCAATACCTGGTCAGTTTTCTTCTTATGACGAGATATCTCGTTCATGAAGATCTGCTTGTCGAGACAACCACCAGGAGAGTTAAAATGTTCCCATTTCAAAGAAAACTAAAATGGTCACTAGTTCTGGCCCTATTCTTATTTTATTATGGAATGAATGGTGTGAAGCCGGCGCTTCATAAAGCCGATAAAACGTGTTCTGTAAGTGGGATATGGTTTAAAGAACAAGTAGAAAACCTGCCACTTCGTGTGATACAGGAAATGAACAAGCACTGTATGTCCAGCCAGACAGACGACGGAAGTTATTCTGGGAGATTCGGCAGAGACAATTCCACAGAATGACTCGAGATAGGGATGGGAAATACTGTTCTTTTCGGCGAACAGTTCTTTGCCGTTCCGCTCTTTTTAAAAGAACTGTTCTTTAACCTGCTCTTCTGTTATCAAATGTCTCTACTCAAAATGTGCAAGCCTGTTCCTCCTCCTAGACTATGTGGAGCCAGCAGTTTTCGCGATATACAGGGACCGAATTTTGTTGACATATCTTTGTTAGTACGTACTTTGTAGGCATACATACACTCATGTCCAAAAGTTA
Organism: Meta bourneti; assembly: GCA_933210815.1. Lineage (NCBI taxonomy): Eukaryota > Metazoa > Arthropoda > Arachnida > Araneae > Tetragnathidae > Meta > Meta bourneti. Next base: position 82,300,830 of record OW119928.1, read on the forward strand.
AGCATAATTCGTGAAATGCGAAAAAATCGGAGTAAATATGTATACAATGGTTCAAATCACTTGTGGAGAATCGTGGGACGAAGGAAAAAAATTGTGCATATGCAAAACAGTTCAGTCGACATGCGCAAAGCACCGAAGCTCGTCGGAACGAGTATAAAAGCGGCATGGCCAGTTTAGACCGAAATTTCGCAACTGCTGTGGTGCGGAGCGTTGTTAATAATCAATTAGGACGAAAGATGTCACAAAGATGCCAACAGGACATATTTGTGAAGGGACGAATTATTGGAATACTGGAATCCGGTCGATCCCAAACCGAAGCGTCTCGAATTTTGAATGGCCTCAATGTGTGATCTCCAGACTGGCAGAGGTTTCAAACCACTGGAGATGTTACCCGACGATCAGTACCAGGTCGGCCAAGGATAACAACCGCTCGGAAGACCGATATTTGGCGATAACTCTTCGACGTCAGAGGAACCGTTCTGCCAGGCAACTGGGTTCAGCTCTGACAGCCGCCACAGGAGTCATAGCTTCGAGACAAACTGTTAACAGGAGACTCAGACACGATGGTCTCTATGCCAGAGCAGTTTGCATCTCCTGACGTCTGCACAGAAAAGCGCGTTTACAGTGGAGTTTGGAATATCGGCAGTGGAGTCAACAACAGTGGGGCAATGTCATGTTCAGTGACGAGTCCAGATATAGTCTGCAAACTGATTCTCGTCGTACCACGATCTGGAGAGAACGTGGAACAGATTTTCACCCGGAAAACTTCAAGGAAAGATATCGTTTTCTTTCACGGGGAGTTATGGTATGTGCAGGCATCATGCTGGACGGCCGCACAGACCTCCACATCTTTGACACGGGGTTTGTTACCGGTCAAAGATACAGAGACGAAGTCCTTGAGCCTACGGTTCGCATTTTTCGAGGTGCTGTCGGTCCTGGTTTCATATTCATGGATGATAACGCGCCTCCTCACCTTGCAGCCCTGGTCGACTCAGAGCCGGTCAGAGGCCCATGCGAGAGATGCGGTCGCCAAGATGGGGGAAGGGGCGCCGGTTGGCGCAGTAAAACCTCAGTAAAAAACGCAGTCCTCACAGAGGCGGCAGAGAGAATTTCTGCTTTTCTTTTCTTTTCCAACGAAGATGTAATAATGCAATGACAAAAGAATTAAATACTCTAGTCGGGTTGAGGGATTTTGGGCTTCAGTATTCGAAGGATATTAACGTTGAAGACTTAGTTAATGAAATTCAATGCTTCAATCTCAAGTTGTGGAACTCATTGAGGATATAGAGTCAGCTACCCAACTTGACTTGTTAAAGTGTGTATGCAAATATTCTTTTAAAGAACCATATCCGAATATAGAAATTGCCCTCCGGATTTTTTTGACATTACCGGTTGCAGTGGCGTCCTGCGAGCGCAGTTTTAGTAAGTTGAAACACATTAAAAACTACCTCCGGTCTAACATGGGGCAAGAACGTTTGACAAACGTTGCTATTTCATCCATTTTACAAAAGGTGGCAGAAAATATGGACTTTTACGACATAATTACAGAATTTGCCTTGCGAAAAGCAAGAAAAATAAAGTTTTAGGTTTTACAATTTTCTATGTAGTTTATTTTATGAAATTTTTTTTATTATAAATGAAGAAGTATATCCAGTTAATCTTTTCATTTTTAGTCCTAGTTCTGCCTGTATACATGGGGACTCCAAGTCAAACTGCATTTCAAATCAAGAACTGTAGGATGAACAGTTGAGTTTCGGACTTAGCATAATTTAGAAAATCCGAGAAAAGAGAAACTACTTTCTTTGCAAAATTCCCACCCGTAATATTGAAATCGAAGAAGAAAAAAATTGCAATGTTTCTTTTTACGAAAAGAACGGAGAACAGTTTTTTGTGAAAAGTGGGAACAGGCTGTTCCCGGTCTTTTTGAAGAACAGGTTGTTCTTTTCCCCCATCCCTACTCGAAAAGAGGATGGCGTACGGCTATGCCTGATGAACACCCGATGTAGTGAAGTGTTTCACCTGTAAATAGTTCCACCTATCCAATGTAAATAAACATCTTTAATTGTTAATAATGTCTCTTCCATCCCTTTTACTGCAAATAAGAGTTTTACGTATTCTACATGTATTACATGTTAACAAATAGAAGGCTTACCCTCTACAATGGTGGGCAACTTGTCAATCATACGTATTTCCGTCGCATGGACTTTAAATCGGTCTATGGTGATCAGAAACTTTGGTTCCATTCTTTGAATAATTTTTGCTGAAGCCTAAAAGCAAGAAAAAGAGTACATTACTCAATGAGAGGGTTTTTCTGCCAAGGTAAATACAGGTGGCGGTAGTATTTCTGAGAAGATACGTATTTCCTGTACGTCTTCGAAACGTGACATCTGTTGGCTTGTTTATCGAATACACTATAACAGTTAAGTGTAAACATAAACCACCGGAAAACGAAGAAAATAAGTTTCAATTAGTAAAATGGGCTTCCTGCCATGCCTAATCCTTTCCTATTTGATTCAGCTTAAATCCCTTTAGTACTCTAACTTCGCTGTTCATTTCCTCTTTCTCATTACTCCGTTCGAACTCTCTCATTTGAACGTCGCTGTCACTTTTCCATTGCCAAGAAACGTCCAATCGCTATATCACATCCATACCACGAATACTTTCCCAGTCTCTATTCGATTGGACCCTTAACCCTATATACATATCGCGTAGAAAAGGTTCCTTCTGTGTATAGACGCCATCATGTTAGGAGCTTAGAGATGAGCTGCTTGAAACTGGGCGTCTACACACAATTTCAACGTTTGACTTACGGATGTAAAAATAGTTTCTTTGATAAAAGTATATATTTAAAACTTATTCATGTCTTATGTTTTTAAGCATGCTATTCATTTATTAAAAAGCTCATCTTATTATCTACAGAATTCACAAAATTTTAGACGAAATTTATTCACATTTTTTGAACCGCACACACAAGTTGGGGTTTCTACCAATCATTAAATTATTTAAAACTTAAATGGGAAGTTACCAAAGCTTTTTATTTGCGATTAATCTATACAATGCAGTAATTGAAAACCTCTCAATGAGTGTGCACCATAGACGTGAAATATAAGTAGACACAACAATGCTATTTACAGGATCTTCAAAATGTATGATCAGCATGTCGACAAGTAGTCACATGACTGCTATATAACAAATCGACTTGGTTGTCCGATTTGGCATCTAATCGCTTCGTTTGGCGATATAACATGTTACGACAGGGTAGATGTCTGAATACGCATTTCTAGAGTGGCAACAAGAATGGCGAAATCGCAAATGTCTACTACTCTCGAGTGGACCAATCAGATGATGAATCAATTGAAGGGCGCATTCTCCCGTTCCTCGTACCAATCAGATAATGAGTGTTCGTTTCAGCCCGGCAGACAAAAGTAGTCCATGGGTCGCATTACTACTAGTTTTAGTCATATGATCCTGGTCACATAAAAAGGTTACCATTGCTCACTTTACTTTTATGTTTACTCTATGGGTGTACCATGGAAATCACAGCTTCATTCATCAAAAACACTTCAGTTCACTCAACCCAGTTCATCTTATGTGTTATAGTAGCCATATTGTGATATCACGTAATTTATTCACATAAAAGTTTTGGGATTTTTCTTGAAAAAAATGAAGTACCATTGTGTCTTTCTCATAAAAGTATTTTCCAGTGATATGCTTGTGAATGGTTTTCAATCACTATGTCTTTAGAATACAACATTTAAATGCCAATATATTCCCTGCTGTCCCCTCTCTTTTCTGAAAGTAATGCGAGACAAAACAATAATATTCTTCCCTCATGAGCGTCAAACAGCACGAAACAAGACAAGAAGAGCCTCTTCTTTCTTTCAGGGAGAGCCTTACTGGAGACCCATTAACAAAATCATGGTAATTGATTCTTTTAAGTGTGGTGGCATCAGTTTACGTATGAAAATTAGTCGTGTGGCTCTGGCAATGGATCGAGTTAAATTATCAGTCGTGCTGCGCGTGCGCACTATAAAATATCGTTTGTTTGCAGCTATCGAAGATTAAGATATTTAGAACAAGTTGTTAAGCCTTTTCATTTTGAGAAAAGACGCTATGCTGGTAGACTAGTCAACGTATTATGTTTACTCAATTTTTGAATTTCTATTAAAGTTACTTTTTTACATCCTTATTCGTTGAACTAATCAATACCTTCATATGGATATGGGAATTAACATTCACGTATACCCATATAAATATAGTCAATAAAAATTACATTGTGAACAACGGCGTATTAACATATTAATATGGTACATTAGAAAATAAAAAACTATAATTAACCTTTCATTAGACACATTGGTCCGGACAGATGCACGGTTGATTTTAATTTAGATTTAGTTTTAGTTAGTTTTTCAGTGTAACGCAATGAAAAGAATATCCATAAACATGCCATTATTTATAAGTTCAAATAATACATTTCTACAGCTGCATTTGTTTTCAAGTTTGTCGTAAAATATATTATCAGGGCTGCCACAGCCAAAGCAGTTTTAGCAATTTTAGTTGCTCAGTACAAAATGAATCGGATGAAACACAAATTTGATTAATCGAGTATAAAACACAGATGTTGAAGATCTCGATAAGAAATTTAAATTTTAAAATTAAAAAAGCAAAAGTTTTCTTGATAAGGTTTTCATGACAATCTAGCAACCACGGATTTCGATGTCTTTCTTTCATGGTTGGCTCCAAAATTTTGCAAAAGCGAAATTGGCGAAAATTTTCTCTAAAGAAAAATCCACAAAATATTTTTTCAGTAGTTTAAAAAAAGGGACTAAAGTATAGTTGACTGTTGGTGAATTTTCAAAAAAAGTTGGCAAATTTTTCGAATAGTCGCCAAAATTTAATAAATAGGAGTTTTTGAGACGATTTTGCTTAAAAAGATACCTATTTGCTAAGGTTGAAATATAGTAGCAAAAAATAGCCTTTCAGTCGCCTGTGGCAGTTCTGTATTATGTATTTAAAAAATGAATAACTGCGTGTATATCTAGGAAAGAAAACGTCGAGCACCTCACAGATGCACCGCGATCTCCTTTGTTAAAAAAAGACCCGCGATTAAAAAAGGGTTAATTAAATCGTATACTTCATCATTAATAGAAATGTGTAAGTTTAGTTTCAGACACAAGGAATCAGAAGTCTTATTTGCCCCAGGTCCCCAAAAGGTAGCCTCTGCACTCAGTTTTTAGTTTCTTACAATGATACCGGCGTTGTTAACCGGCTTGTCCCGATAGTTTTCGCTGCTTTCGACAAACCAAGTCACGCCTCTGTTTCCTTAGAAGTATCGTTGTGTCGTCAAACAGCGTTTCTGAATTTTGTCCATTTCATGTGCTTGTGTTCTTCCCTCTTTCACTTGCTCGTCTGGTGACAGCTTTTGACGTTTTGTGGTGATTCGAGTTTGGTTAAAATTTGGTCTCTTCAATGTTGAATTTTACTTCTATGGTTCTAAGGAAACGACATGGCAAGCTGTTGGGAAGTTGAATTCCGGGACTGTCGAATTTGTGTTCTTTAACTGTGTGTGATTCTTTAACTTGGACGAGGAATCTAGAAAATTGACTATGATTAACACTCACAAAGGGTTATTTCGTCGACCTCTTTGGGAGTTGCATCTGCCCATAGAGTAAATATAAAAGTAGAATGAGCAGTTGTAATCTTATGTGCCCAGGATCATGTGATCAAAACTAGCAGTAAAGTAACCCTTATACTTCTTTCGTCTGCTGAGTAGAACCGAACATTAATCATCTGATTCGTCCACTGGACTGGAGAAGATGCCCATACATTGACTCATCATCCGATTGGTAAATTGATTGATCATCTGATAGCAGTAGACTTTGGCGATTTCACCACTTTTGTTGCCACTCTATAGAAATAAATCGGCTAACCAAGTCAATTTTTCACAGAGCAGTCACGAGATTGCTAGTCGATATGTTGGTCACACGTTTTGAAGCTGCTGCTTTCAAAACCAATGCTCAGTCTACTTACATCTCACGTGGTTGTAACGACCTAGAAACTCTCCCCAGACAAAATAAGCTGTGCAAATTACATGACACAATTACATTACTAGACACAAATTACATGACACTGCAAATTACATGACTAGAGAACAAAATCTGTTTGACTGAAGCAGTTTTTGCTGATTCAATCAAACAGATTTTGTATTTTATATGTAAGATATTAAACTTACTTTAGCACCATAGTAAGGTTGTAAACCACTCCATATGGCCCCAATGCTTGCAGTAGCTAGGAATGCTATGACCGCTTCCTTTCGATTGTTCATACAGCCTGCAATAGAAACACAATTTATCACGATAGCAACGGTTATATTTGAACATTGTAACCCAATGATCAACCATTATTTTATGCATTATAATCATTGATGCATTTGAATGAATATCCCTTAGACCTCTAGGTAGTTGTCTCGACGAATTATCTCGTCATTAGCAAACTGATCTTGATGGACAAGATATCGAGATTCCTCGTCATCATAAAAAAATTGGCAATATCTTGATGACGAGCTATGTCGTCATTAGCAATATTGATCAGATCTTGATGGACGAGATATCTCGTCGAAACCACTTGGAGGGTTAAATGCAATGAAAAGTACATTTCTATATATTTATCACTGTAGGTTAAGACTGTTTAGGGTGATTACCTTTTGAACTGTTGGTCGTAGAAACATACCTTCCATTTGAACAAGTATTAAAGCTATGTGTAGATGCTAAATCTATTTTTGATCGCCTTAGTGTGGTAGAGATGAGATTCAGCGCATTCAGAATCTCAGAAATGCGAAAGTTTATATGCAAGACCTTTACTACGAAGGGGCCGTGGTAGCTTTGATGGAAGAGTCGCATATTAACAATCGGAGGGTTGCGAGTTCGAAACTCGATCCAGCCAAAGACCGTCGTGTAGTTGGGGACTGGTTCGCGTTAAATTTGTGGTGGCCTCAAATATCCCCACATTGGCGTGGTGTGGAAGTTTGGAAAGTGGAGTCAAAGCTTAGATGTTGACCTCATCAAAATTATGAGATGTTGTCGTCGGATTTTTCCTTTCGGGATTGATCCCCGATCGTAGTTAATAGCCCATTGTGTTGCTCCAGTGTGACGTAAATTCAACTATCCACCTACCTTTACTTCGAAGCTCAATTGAACAAAACCTCGTCTATGAGTAATTAGTCAATGAAAAACAAAATCAAGTTTATGTGATTATTGTGACGTATTGTGAAGCTATTGAAATGCAAATTCAATAATTGAAGCCATTTCACATGCCTGCTTGCCTGCTATCCACGAAGCTAGACTTTTTCAGAAATGATGCAGATACTGCCCTTCGTACGAAACAAATTTCATGTATTTAAAAATGTAAATAAAGTTTATCTATTGAAACAATACGGATAACCAAATATTTATTTATCGTAATTGAATATTGCTTTCAAATAAATAATTATTTTTAATATATTACAGATAAATTACATAAACTAAAACGAATTTTTCTTCCTCACACAACTTTAAAAATAATTGGACATGGGTCAATTTGATCAACTGTTGATCAACCTCGATACCTTAAATAAATACTATTGCTGATTAGATTTAGCTTGAAATGCAGCTATAATTGCTATAATTTTTACACCGAGTTCTTTGTAGTGAGAACCTAGCTATTATGAAAAAGCTTAATGAATCCCCACCAAAGTAACAATAACGATTTAACTATAATCAAAAGGGGAACATGAAACATTTTTAGCAAACCATATTTCTCCAAAGTAGAACACACAAGACTAAACTTTTCTGAAATTCAGCTCTCTAATATTTGCGCCAGGGACCCCTGACCCTTTTATATCATCCGTGTGCTCTCTTCATGCACTTTCTACTTTATTCATTTTGAAAATTTGAAAAATCACAAAATCCTGAGAAATTCAGAGCAAATGAAGAAAGGTTTTCAGCAGAAAAAGTGACATACCTTAGTTTTCTATAAACTTTTGTTTCGTTTCCAAAGCAGTAACTTCATAGTTACTCGCGAAACATAGCTATTATTAAATAGCCTTAAAAATATACACATCCATAAATAATAAGAAACCTTTCTCTTGTGATTATACCAAGGTAGTTTAGGAATAACAAATAAGGTAAGAATAAGTTTAAAAACAGGAATAGGAATAAGTTTAAAAATGAAAACGGCTTTGGTGTCAGAATTTTTTGTTTTAAAATCTGTCAGGGGATTTGTACTGTAATTTCTTATATTAAATGGCCACCAGAGCCGCACTAAAAGATAAAATTAAAACATTTTATTCTTTTGTGCGGTTCTGGTGGGAAGGCAGATGATCTTGGAGAAGTCCATTTGAAGAAAGATGGTAAGTTTAACCAGGGAAAGGCTCTGTATTACGCGAAATGTATGGCGACCGCCATTGGTGGTTATTTGTTTCGCCAACTTGTAAACAGCCAACTTGTAAAATAAACTCGGAGCCAGTATTAGCGTTAAAGATGCCAACTATGGAAAAGTATTCAACCTAACACCTAATTTAACGAATAGACTCATTCAAATGCACGTGAGTTGAATGCCAAAGCGCTAGAGTTGGAGTCGTTCATTGCCGGAAGCGTTAGCATTGAATACGAATTGACGAAACAAATAATCACCTATGGCGGTCGCCATACATGAACTTGCGTATGGCAGCCCTTTCCCTTCAATAGCCTAACCATCTTAGTTCAATCAGACTTCCTTATGGTCATATGCCTTCTTTTCGGAGAAGTACGATCTTATGCGGCTTCCGCAAGAAGGCGGCCTACATTGGGTTAGTTGATTTCTGAGTAGGTGTGACAGATTGTTTCGGATGAGGGCTGCCAAACCCAGAAACCAAAGAAACCGTCATAAATGATTTATTGCTCGACAACTTTGGAATCGAACGATAAACTCGGTATCAGAAACAGCACTAAAGAATCCATTTGAGGAAGAGAATAGTTTACGTTTCAACTAGTCCATTAATTCGCTTAATAGATTCGTTCAAAACCAACTGTCTTCTTGCGGGAGTCGGACAATACCTTTCTTCGTGTTTTGATTTCTATTTTGTAGCTTTTTAAGTGGTTCAGCTGGCCTCAGAAAATAATATGCTCGATCTGGGATTGGTCAGCCCTGTTCTATAAAATGAAGTACGTGAATTCAGTTGCATACTTACAGCCTACTCTTTCTCCTTTCTGTAAGCCATACTTTCTAAAAGCTGCCGCGTAAAGCTGCACTTCTTTGTACAATTGTGCATAAGTTATTTCTTCGTAGTTGTCTTCTTCATCTGAAATCATTTGAAAATTCCAATAGTAGACAAATCATGGTTTTATAATTACACAATCAATTATTAAATCATTTGTAAAAATATCAAATTAAAGACCTCTTTGTGCAAGGCAATATTAATGTACATAGATGTAAGTAAGAAACGATCTACCTCGTTCATACTAAAGCAAATTTAAGGTACCATTCTAGCGATTTTCAGTGTAAGCAAACCAGACGTTCTGCAAATATTTTACTTCTGCTATCCAAATGCTCTCACATGATGCATATCGGAGTTGCCTTAACCCTGCTGGTGGTTGTCTCAACGAGGTATCTCCATAAGGAAAACTGACTAGATCTTGACAAACGAGACATCTCGTCATTGGAAGAAAACTGACCAGAATTTGATCTCGTCACCATAAAATATCAGCAATACCTTGATGACGAGATATCTCGTTATTACCAAAATTGTCTAGATCCTAATGGATGAAATACCTTGTCAAAAACCACTTGGAGGGTTAAAATGTATTTTAGCGACATTTGGCGTTTAATCTAATTGGTGTTGACTAATCAACTATCTTCTATCAATTTGAAATTTATTATTTTGAATTTTAATTGACGAGGTGCTGAAATCGTATTTGAAAAACACACGAAGTGATGTGACTTTCAGAATACGTACAGGAAACACGTATATTTAGCTTGCAGAAATCTCTCATAAGAAATGACATCAACGAATTTATATGCATTCACCTGTATAAGGAGCCGTATTCATATCAAATTGATTGCGTACAGAATAATTTCCAATTGCCACACTTAATTTTGAATTTCAATCATATCAAATATCGATAGAATTTATATTAAAATTCCGAATACAATTTCAAGTCACAAGGTCCTGCCGTATCTGGATTACAAGTCTAAAGTTTGGAGCTTCTAACGTTATATTAGTATCGGAGACATTTATTCATATATTCCGAAATAATCTTTTTTTATTATGTCATGTGTTAAATGATCCTAACAAATTTTATGTAATGTTTCTTTTTTAAATAATTTTAGTATGAAACATGAATTATGAAGTGAATATTCGAAAATATAAGTAACATCCTTGATATACTATTTTGATGGAAATCGATTTAGAACTTTTCATATCTTTAATTACAGTATTAACTATTTTCAAGTTCTTCAGCTGTTTGCAATTGTAATGCTAGATAATGAAGCTTAATGTTGCAAAAACAGAAATCTACTGGAAGGTAAGAGTTGATTATACTCTTATAAAATAGTGTTATATCTTTGTCATGCTATTAGTATTGTTTATAATTTCTTATTGGGAGTAATCCAGTGACGGATAAAATCATTTTGAGGCACTAGGCATAGGTATCTGATGGCCAATTGTCCTGATTATTCTAAAATTTCTATATCTAAAATACTCGAAACATCTTTTTTGAGTGTTTTGTTCGTCTACTACGCTACTCTATTCCCCTCAATCTTTTTCCCCTTTCACGACACTTTTTACTTCACGTTATCTTGTGTTTGTAGCAGCTTGGCCAAATATAGCCCTTGAGCCATGGAACCTAAAAACAGCCAACAACATCGTCTACCACGAGAACAACTTCCAAATATAGGAACAGGGCTAGTTCATTTTCAATAGGAGAGACTCGGGTAGATGTCTTAATTTTATTTCGCTTTTGTTGAATGTTGCTGTGACAGAGATTGCTTATGGTCACTCTACAGTAATTTTTAGGTGCACGAGGGATAATTAAACCCGATTATTGCCAGGAGAATAAATGGTGAACTAATTGGAAAGGTGGATCCAGTTGGAGATACTTCGATATGGGGTGGGAGATAATTCCTTATTAGCCACATGTAGTCTTAGATCCAATTAATTAATTTTGTGTTTCTTCTGTGCAACTTATGCCCCTTATATTTATGCTCCCAAAAACTGATGTGTTGAATCTTCACTAATTATAGTGGATCTTCAATATTGTTTCTAGATCTTTAAGTGAGATTTTGTTACTTAAAGGATTTCTTCTACTTTCGGAATACATAATCGGTTAATTATCAGATTCTTGTTAGCTTCTATTAAAAGACGTCTGTTGTTGGTTGTCTTGTGTAAATACTAGTTTATTGTTTAGATGGAAATTTAAGTCAGGTTTGAGCAGGATCGTCCTTTTGGCCTTAGCCTCCCACGTGATGATCTCGATAGGTTGCTTGCTTCTTCACACAAATTTTTAATTTTCCAAAAATAATCGTCCCTTGTAGTGCCTTTTTGAATAATCAAAAATAATTAAGTACAAAGTGTCTTATCGAAGAACCTAAAATATAGACGAATAAAGTATGAAACAATAGAAAATATGTAACTGGACATTTTCGTTTAAAAGACGGAAATATAGTGACCGTATATTGCTGCCCCTATTTTTCTGATGACGTGTCCATGCATGCGAGATATCTCGTCATTAGCAAAATTGGTCAGATCTTGATGGACGAGATATCTCGCCGAAACCACTTGGAGGGTTAAACACACATGTTTAAATGGAAGTAAGTTTAGAGGTCAGTTTTTGTTTAGAGTTTTACCCATACTTCTTAAATTTCGTGGACTATTTTTATTCTGTTTAAAAGAAGTGTAATTTGTACATATCTTTAACCTAAATGTGGATTTTCAAATTTGTATACGAGTATGTCTATATATACATTTGAAATTGATTTCATTATTTATGTCTCTGGTCAGGGTTATACTTTGAACATTTATTGCGACTTTTATTGCTTTAAACCCGTTATCGTTTAATTTTATTGTAGCTTTTACGGCTATGACATTTGACTGTCGCAGTTTATCCTCTTCATGGATCTTGCGCCACAAAACCCAGTAATCGAAGTAAATTAATGTCGTCGGTTTGGTTCTTAGTTTTACTAAGTCATCATATCTGAGTTTTCATATATTTCTATATGAAAATCTATTCAGGTGGGAGTTGGAGAATATTATTTCATACTTTTTAGATACTTTTAATACTTCCATGTAGCTTTCTTCTATTTCTTCAATTATTTCCACGCAATTTCTATCGCTAAGTCATATATTAGGCATTTTGTGTCGTCTTGCTGTTTTAAATCTAATACGAATTTTATAGGAGGTATTAAAATAGAATGAACACGTGTAAATCCATATATTTTCGAGTTAATTGTATGAACAATCTATAGATGATAGTAAAGATTATTAAAATTAGATTAGAAGAGTTATTAACATGTGCACGTTTTCTACGAATTTCTGTAATTATTCTCATCTTAAGCTATATAAATAGTTTTGCCATGAAACAACTTATAATTTTGATAGTATTTAATGAAATAAAGTGCTCTCTCTATATATGTGAATATTATGCGATATATTCACGATGTCTGTGAATTCGTGCAAGGATCCAATTATTTAATTTTTATTGCGCGCGTGCAACTGCTACTTTCGTACATGTAAACGTTATTATTATATTTATTCAGCACGCAAACTATAATATTGGTTAATGTATTTTTTATTATGTGCGCGAAAACTAAGATATTGTGAATATATTTTCAACTATGCACGTGCAGACTGTAATTGCGATATGGAATGTGATAAAAAATTAATTTCGAATTTAGAAAAATGAGAGATGGAGTGAAAAAGAGAGTTGATCGTTGCTCTTTGTATCGGCTTTAGTTTTCTCAGTAAATGTCTTTTTAACAAGCGTTTGTCTCCATTTATGCAACCGAGAAGCCACAACTATTTAATGCAATCGAACTGATATTCTGATCTTTCAAAAAGTGAATAGAGTGAGTCTTCATCTCCAAGATAAATTAGGCTTGGATTACCTCGTAACTTAACGACCATATCGATACCATATCAGGCCCTCACAGAGGTCAAGAGACATCTTAAGATCAGGTATCTTCCATTTTTGAGGCCTCAAAGGAAATTAAAACGCGGAGAACATAAAACATGAAACTTAGTTGAGAGTTAACATCTCAAATTTCAATTTAATGCACCTTCTAATGGGAGACTCGGATCAAATGATCCTACTGAACCCTCTCAAATCCGTGCACGACATATACAGTAGAACTCCGATTATCCGGATCAATTGGGACCAGACCCCATCTGGATAATCGAATATCTGGATAATTCATGAAAAAAGGATTATTTCCTAGTACAAAAGCGAATTTTGCTTTAGTATGTAATGTAATTTAATGACTATGAAAACAATTTTGTTTACATTTTGTACTTACATACTGTATTAAAATGTATCATTGCTTGAACATATCGGTCAAAGTCAGTTGTTTCGCTGTCTTTACTCGTTTCCGTGCAGCCAAGTCTCGTATCCGCTTGACGGTGAGTAGCTGTAGATGGTCGCACTCAGGCTGCAGATCCATAAATTTTAGAGCTGTGTCAAGGCACTCAAACGCCTTACTACCTGACGGTCCCGCGTCTGGTTGAGTAGCAATGTCGTCGTCATCTTCCGGGTCATCAATGAGTTCTTCTCGCACACTTTGAATGAGTTCATCGTCACTGAGAATTTGGAATCCAGGAATCGAAGAATCGAACACCAGCCACTCGCCTACGTCCTCTGCACTGCACTCGGAACATCCAGGAATTTTCACTATGATGTTTCTTATGTCCTCAACTGACATTTCGTCCTCTTCTTCTGTCTCTTCTTCCTTCTGCTTTTCACGGCCCTTTCTTTCTTCTTCCTCTTTCTGTACCACCTCCTTGGTTGAAATGCCTTTCAATTTGTTCCAAGCTCTTAATGTGGTTGACTTCACCAAACTCCATGCTTCCGCCACCATGTAAGAGCAGTCTTTTAAATCAATCTTTATGTGATGACCCACAATGCCTTCTTCATTTTCATCTTCTATCAAAAGTTTCCCTGGCAGTTGTCTTCTGTAATTGCGCTTCATGGATTCGATAACCGATTGGTCCATCGGCTGCAACAAACTGGTTATGTTTGGCGGCAATAAGAGTGCTTTGAAACGTCTATTTTCTCTTTCAAGGTGTTCTGTGGGGTGGGTTTATTGTCAATGATTAACAACACCTTACTGCCTTCTTTTCTTAAGGTCTTTTGATGTTTTTTACTTCTGGTATGAAAACTTCATCGTAGACAGAGCAGCAGTCATCTAGGCCTTTGATTCTTGTTAAAGAGGGGACGTTTTTCACATTTTTGAAAGCCCGGGTTTTTTCGATTTGCCTATCAACAGATGTGGTTTCCCGTAGAGTTAGCACAATTTAGCAGGGTTACACGGTATTTACTAACTTTATGACCAGGAGCACTAGATTCCCTTTTAGAAGCTAAAGTTGTTCTAGGCAAAGCCTTCAAAATAAAGCCTGTCTCATCTGCGTTATATAAAAATTCGGCGTCATAAGATTTTGTTTCCATTTTGAATTTTTCAATAAAGTTTTCTGCTGCTTTAGGGTCTGCTGATAGCTTCTCGCCACTTACATCTAACTCACGGATACCGTGCCTTGACTTAAAATTCCGTAGCCACCCATTACTCGCCTTAAAAGAAGACAAACCTTCGATTTTCTCGGCAAAAAGCTTCGCCTTTTCGCAATCGATCGGCCCAGAAAGGATTTCCTAGTGCTCGCGGCTGCAGAAACCACTTGAATAGTCTTCCAGTTCTTTGTTTTCGGCCATTTTCATAGCTCTTCTAGACGAACTCCCATCTCCACCCTCGAGGACAGACACAAAGTTTAAAATTAAAGACTTGTTTTTTTAATGTCCGAAATTGTTAATGTTCCCCCCACGCTATACATCTCAGCTAACTGCTTTCCAGACACTCCTTTGTCTAATTGTTCAATGGTTTTTATTTTGTCTGCCAACGATAAAACAACATGTTTCCTTTTAGAAGCCATACTGCACAGTAAAGCAAATAAAACAGAACACGAAAGACGGAACGCAGCAACAAACGACACAACTGAAGGCCAAAGCCACACTGAAAGTGACAAGACTGGTGACTCATCGTCTGTGTATCCGTTATCGCTACACTAGCGCACTTTTTATCATTCACCGATAAGAAACTTTTAAAATGTGGATTTTGCTGATTTCTTTTCTCAAGGCGATCCGGATAACTGGAGTCCGGATTATTGGAGTTCTACTGCATATCCACGTCATCATCTTTCAAACATCGAACCTTAAAATGAAATAGACTGAGCATGTGCCCGCAGCTTCATGTTACTTCTTCCAGCTGCTCAGTTTGAAGATCTGTCTCGTGGTTGTGTGTAAAAGCAAGAATCCTAAATTATTGATTGGTTAAAGTGATTATCCACCGTGATCAAAAACACTTGTCTGCACTTTCATAGCCAATCGAAGAAGGCGATTCGTAAGTCCACGTGATTTATTCTTCAGAGATCTTACGACATCGACTTCGTCCACATGGTCCGTCTATTTTATTAGAAGGTCGATGTAGACGTGGTTATTTACTCATTATGTGTGTTGAAGGAAAAAGGCAAAACACTACACTGGCTCGGTAATCTCGTGACACTCACGATTGATATGATCACTTGAACAGAATTAAACAATGTTTGATAACATAAAAACTTATGCGCAATATTTAAAAAAAGAAGCGAACTATGACGATTTTCTGAGATCAAAAAAAATTATTTTCAAAGTAATTTATAAATAGAAATTATGCTGCTGAATTTGCAAAAATTAAAAAATTACCCAATGTGATGATGGCATTTCTATCATCTCTGATTCTGAGAAGGTTTTCTGCATAGTTGAGAGTTGCTCCAGTGTACCAATTATTGTCAAGAAAGCCTTCACCTGTCTTCTCAAAGGCCTGAGGGAAACACGGAAATAAAGTTTCTTGATTAACATCACAAGCAATTTATTAGAACATATGTAAAAATGTCCCTGATACATTTTTAATTGACTACAAGTTCTAGAAATAGCGGTTCCATTATGTCATTAAACTTCTTATTCATTAGGTGCCAATTGCTCTAATGTAGTGTTTTTCAACCTTTTTCATATCATGGCACACATAAAATAATTACTATCATTTTGCGGCACATAAAAAAAATAATTTTTTGCTGATCTAGGAAAACAAACTTTTTGTAAATCAAAGTATAATTTTGATTGATTTATAAAAAGAATAATAACTGATTACCTACAGTTTCCTGCTACTAAGTAACTTTCAAAATAATATTTTTTAAACAACTTGTCTATGATTCTTTGTAGTGAAAACAATACTTCAAATTATTTAAAACACTTTCTATTTATTATTTTTCTCTAATTTGCTTAAAGTTAGTCTCTCTTTAAACAGCTATACAATAAAATTTTGTTACGTCAGTTAATGAGTTTCTTCTAAGCCAACGATATATTTTAATAATATACCTGGCACAGAATTTGACGTTATTTGTTTATTGTAGAATGGCAACGACGGATATAATCAATGTATAAAATGATGTTTCGGGATTCATTCGCCATTTTTGCAGTTTTGATGCTTGATTTGAGCTGTGAAGCTGCATAATGTTGCTAAAACTCCACGGAAGAGCTCGCCACTCTAATGAAATTCAACAGTCTACAGAAATTAACGAAAAATCGGTACAGCTTTGATCTAAAGATTTTTCTGTGGCAACACTTTTGGCCTGCTTTTTATGTCGCCAAGGAATTTCTAAGATAAAACATCGTTTTAGGCTTAGCGGAAAATAATTAAAAAAATAACGAAAATAATTTTAAAAATAGATAAAAAATCTTTTCGACTGATTATTCTTACTACTACTAGGTAAGTACTTACATTAATGAAAAAAACTTTACTTTTTCTGAAATATTTTTTAGAAGTGTGTCCAAGCTTAATAATTTATTAGTTTTAAGTTTAATAGAGCCAGACTACGTATATCAAATATGAATGTCATAAAAGATCACATTAATTCTTGCAAACTAGAATTATTCAGGCGTAGTAAAATAAAAATCGATAATGGTTTACAAAAAATAAGAGATTCATATAATCGCGATGTTGCCATAATCCTAATAAAGCAGTTTCCTTTGCCTGTCACAACTCGCTACAAAAAGTACGCCAATAAAAGCGTCAAAAGCGTTGCCGCGAAAAGGTCCTTATATCAAAGCTGTACTGAAAAATCTGGAAGATAGGAATCAGAGCAGAATAGAAAATATCAGCAAAAATAGATTTAGCGTCAAAAAAATGCCGAACCGTCTTCGGACACGGGAATCGGAACGTTTTGAATCCAATTGTGGTAATATGACTGATGCGCTTTTTTGAAATAAGAATTAACACCAGTAAGAGTAAACGAAATGCTGTGACATATTTTTTTAAAATGTATTGCATTCCAAGGTATGAAATCGATTTGTGTGAATACGGATGCTATATTCATTAAAGATTCGAATAAGATGAAGTGTGAATAACGATACTTTTTGCCATCAATAGATTTTTTTTATTGAACAAAAGCAAACTCCCCGTGCACCACAGAAGTACAACACGGGGCTTACAGAAGTAAGTTGATTTAACAAAGACACAGTGGAAAACAATTTAACTGAAATTACAAGATTTTATGAACTTGACAAATGAGTAAAAAAGCAGATTAGATTTTACAAAAACATTGAGTTTCGCTGGCCATGTTACACCTAATTTTCTCAAATCATTTTTTAGGCACATTCTTGAAGTTTTAGATGCAGGACAACAAAAAAGCAAATGCTCAACATCTTGTGGCTGCTTTTTAAAAGACTCGCACAAATCATTAGTCCGAAGATGAAACCTATATAGATATTTAGCAAAATTTCCATGGCCAGATAAAAATTGTGTAATTTGGAAGTTTGTGAAGAAAAATAATTCTGAGTTCAATCTATGCTTAATAGTAGGAAAACATTTTTTGGTGTGGCCAGCTTTCTCAGATGAGACATATTCTTCGTTCCACTTAGCAACAAGCTTTTCATAATATGAGCCTTTCAAGTAACACTTAGGAATGTTACAATTTACATCAATTGCTAAATTTAAAGCGTCTTTGGCTAAAAAATCAGCTCTTTCATTCCCGTAAATTCTACAGTGTCCACGCACATAGGCAAAAAAAATCTCAGTTCCTCTATTTTTAAGAGAACTAATTGTTAAAAGCGTTTCAACAACCAATTTTTCTGTGCTTGCACCATTCTTCAGTAAATGTAATGAGGAAAGAGAATCACTACAAATAAGGTACTTTGAACAGAAATTTCCATTTTCTTTAAACCACTTAACTGCGAGATTAATACAAAGCAATTCTGCTTGAAAGATAGTGCATTCATTCCGGATACGATGTTTATAAATGCCGCATTCGAAGTTGTCCTCAAATAGAACAAAAGCAATGCCGACCTTGTTGTTCATCTTACTACCGTCCGTAAAACAGACTTTCTGAAAACGCTTCTCCACATTTTTCTCGTACTTAAATAGATGAATTGGTTCAAAAGCAGCCGGATGAGGAATGTCGCAGAGAGGCAATTTTCCATCAACACAGTCCGTCGAAAAATCATTTAGAATCGAAGCATACAATTAATTTTTGCACTTAATTTCCAAGTCTAAAGGTGGAACTCCAGCTATAGCAAAGGTTGCTTCATAACTTAAAGTTTTATAACCTCTGATAAGACGCAGAAGAATTCTCCGTTGAATCTTCCTCAACCTGCGTCTGTTGGTCTCCAAAGCCTGTCCCCATAAAAGTGAATTCCGGGAAACAAGATTTATACATTTCCAAAATGTCGCTTAATTGTCATTAATAGGTTTTCTCCAACAACCATTTGAAAAAGATTTCTTTACTCAGATAAACTAAAATGCATCATTTCCTACCCTCACTTTGAAATCAATCTAGAGGCGAAATACAAGATAGAAATATTAATAAGGTTCAGTTCTTAATTTGTCTACAAAAATTCTAACTTTAGGTCCCTTTCGAAATGAAATCTTGGTTACGTCACTTTAAAAGTTGTAGATTGAAAGAGAAAAATATTTTTTAAATACTTCCGAAATAAATTTCACATGATAAAACTGAAATAGTAATGTCTAAAGTTACTTTCATTTCTGAATTAAACAATCTAAGAAATAAGAATTGCAAATTTTTGTGTTGAAATATTAGCTCTCGTATACAGTGCTGTTAAAGAACTGCATCACTTATTAAAATTGCAATTGTCGTATGATAAAACTACGTAAAAGTCACCAGACGCACTGAATACATATGCCGTAATGACAGATCACACCAACGTGAAGGTGATGATGTCATACACCGTTTGATGCACCACCTGTTTTCCCTTTTCTATATTAACTCGATCAGCTTGATTTATAGTCCTTTTGTACACGTGTAAAACCGTTTCACGCGCATATGTCTGAAATCGGTTTGATTAGATTCAAAAGATATAGCATAACGTAAAAAACCCAGCAAACACTCGGGAGAAAACAGTTTAAATTATGAACCAATGTGTACATACATGAGAAACATTTGAAAATACTATTTGATAGCGATGAATATTTGAAGATTAAATAAAAATGAAACATGACTATTTTTGCTGTGTGAATATTTTTACTCGTTTTATGAATTGCATGATAAATATACAATATGAAGTAGTTCAAAATTTATGAGGAAAACCATTACCTTGACAAACGGTT
Organism: Meta bourneti; assembly: GCA_933210815.1. Classification (NCBI taxonomy): domain Eukaryota; kingdom Metazoa; phylum Arthropoda; class Arachnida; order Araneae; family Tetragnathidae; genus Meta; species Meta bourneti. Next base: position 82,320,699 of record OW119928.1, read on the forward strand.
TCGAGTGGATGATATCAAAGTAATACCAAACTTCTTGCCAGAATTTTTCACAGTTGTCTATTGACCACTTATGAAGATCCCAATATGTCTCTAAAATAAAAATTTTTATTAAGTATTTTTAAATAGAATGCTTAGTAATTTATGATAATAATAATATTGAATCAGAAGTTGATCCAGACAAGACGTAGTTTGAAATTAATTGGAATAATGTTTTATTAAAAATAAAAGTAATACTTTAATTATTTTTAACTAAGTCTACTGTCCCTTGCGATGTAGTAGATTCAACTAAGTGGATTGTATAGTTAAAAATCTATTTATTTACAAAATTATATCCACATTAATTTAGGCCGTTGGCTACTATCGTCTCCTCTTTTGATATGTTTACATTTTTTACGACACCCGAATCTGAAACAGATCATGTATTCCATACTGGCGAAATATTTCGCCGGCAGAGGATTGCTTCCAAATTGTGATTTTAATAAAATGCATACGGGATAGTTTTTATAACATATTCTAATTCTGGTTTGGAATCTGGTTAAAAAATGCATGCGGAATAGTTTTAATAACATATTCTAATTCTGGTTTGGAAATAGAAAATAGAGAAATGTATAAAGGTATTTACTTAATTTAAGATTGGAGTTTTTGGAAATTTAAGTTAAGCAAGAAAGAATTATACTCAATCCCTTGACAAATCAATGTTCTCCAGTTACTTTTATACTTGTCAGTATTGATGTGTTGGTGAAAAGTGAGGTAACTTACATTGTCGTTTTTTATACATATTAAATCCACAAAAGCATTTTTATTCTGCGATGACTTTGCATCTGCAGTGGTCAACGCAAGCACGTGTACGTGAATCTACTATATTCTGAACTATTACTAGAGATTCCGAAAGCTGATAACATCACCACAGTTTCATCATACGAATACGTTTTCTAAAATTCGGTACCATACCTAATTTTTGAGAATTCTCAGAGTACTGTAGTTTAACTCAGAATGAAGTGGGGAACGGATTTCGGTTCCACCCTGTATAGTAACTATAGCGAATAAAAAACACTTTAAATTGTTTTAAAGTATTTTACCTTTTTATTGCATGCTTTAATAATTGGAATCGTATTACTTGTAAGTGGAATTAATATATCAAAAACACATTCAAAAGCATATTCACGTACGATGCATATATGTAAAAATGTTTTCTTACCGAAATGCTATGCTATTGCAAAATTCTACTTGTGTGAAATGATGAAATTTGTTACATTGGATGTACTGGTATCATAGAATAATAATACAAGGGAAAGCACATAGAATGCAGGGCCAAAAAGTATAATTGTAGTGGAAATTAAAAGAACTCACCCAGGCGGACGTTGTATTTGTCTTCTATGGTTTTCTTGAATTTTTCAGTTGCTGTTCCTGGAACTTTTTTATCAAACGCCAAATAGGGATTATTTCCTCTTATTTGAATTATAGATTGTTTCAGTTTTTCTGAAGGGAAATAGAAATTTCCACAAACAATTAGTAGCAAAGGGGAGACAAAAATTTGCACTCAATAACATGGTTGTTGAATAACCTCATGTCGGTATCGTTGCACCCTCTGGATACCGAGCCACCTTCAATTACAATTAAGATTCTTATCCCTCCGTGGGTTTTGGTTATTTTTAATTTTGATGTAGTGATGTAGCCCGACCACTGTTCATGTGTGCAATAACCCTGTGTCCAGCACATGAACAGATTTGCTGGCTGAAACACTGGTTGGTCACATCACTAGTATCAAAATGAAAATTTTCAGAATAAAAAGTATAAAATAAGAATTGCTTAAAAAACTTATATAAAAAACACGCTTTTTTAAATATATGCATTGGAAAACAAAAAATTTTCTTTTCAGTTCCCAAAATCTTTTCGCCTTCACGGACACATCTCCTTTCGGTATGTACGGGCTTCACAAATCCGAGGTACTCTAGTGATATTCCCAATTCACACGCGGTTTACTGTCTTTAGTAAACACAAAGGTCCGGGATACCCAAGGGATCTTTTTCTGCTTTCATCTTACTACTCTGTACCCCAATTCCTCCTTTTTCTTCTTTCATGGCATTTTTTACTTGACGTTGTTTTGTGTTTGCCGCAGCTTGGTCAAATATGGCCATTGCGCCATAAAAATCCAAAACAACCAAACAACCCCAAAAAATTTCAATTCAAATTTATTTGCGTTAAAAAATCTAATGCAGCTATCGCTATTGAAAATCTTCAGAGCTTTTTTGTTACCTGATAGTCACATATATTTGTTTGAAAAATGATTCAAATTGCAGCTTCTCATTCTCCTAAGCTACGATTGATTGTATGCGTGGAATATGCTTTAAATATAAATAATTTTTGAGAAACTTTCTTCTCAAAAATTAAACCCGATGGATATTTTACATTTCACCCCTGCCACTGAACAGCAAACATGATTCTAGAATTAAAAATGTAAGCAACTCTCTGTTTATACGAACACTGTCTTCGTACAATCTCTATAATGAACGGCATAATTTATTAAATGCTTCTTGAAATCACAAATATGATTGCTTTTAAAGCTAAATAACAAACGTATGGGCATCTTAATAGCTCTAGATCCAACGTAAATCAACTAAAAAAAGAGCTGTGAGGAATACTTTGAATTCGTAATAATTTTTCTGTTTGCTCTGATTTGTGTGCATAACACAGAAATGTTTCTGTGCATTTGATAGTCTTGAATATGATAGACATTTTCAAGTATACCAAACATGTACATCCTATAATTCCAAAATTTCCCGTAAACGCTCTAAACGCCTGGTCATTTCCCAATACACTAGCTTAACATTTACATCTGGGGATGCCGATATTGAATCCGCTCTCCTGTAAACGATGAGCGTATAAAAGAAGTGGTGACTCATCCCTGCAGCTGCACATCTAGTCAACTAATGTAACAACTCGTGTCCTGATGATAGAAATACAAGTTCGCGATTTTTGCCCGCAACTTTGAAAGTTAATCAAATGGATGTTAGTTTTTAATAAGTTTAATGGGTCGTAGGATAAATGAAGTACAAAAGTCGCCATAAAAATCTAATAAACTTTCTTTCGATTTCAAAAACATCACTCAGTATAAATTAAATTACAACGCTAACAATGCATTTGGTAAACAGGAACAAAAGAATATTGCCTTCAATTCGATGACGAAGTATTTAGCTATTAGGATTTTCTATGCACGGCAGGGAATAAGCGTGAGTTAGTCCTGCTCTAACGAGTCAACATTCGAGTCCCGTAGCTTAGAACACGCCTGTTCGTTGCATTCGAAGTCAGGTTAAACGTAAACTCGCTCCCACATTTGGCGTAATTAGAGCGGATTTTGACCTGAATTTATCGTTTGGTACTGGAAGTGATCACGAGCTGGCGAAACGAATACTAATAGCCTATGGTGATGGCTGCATATGATTTTACCCTCTCCCTAGGCGAACTTGCATCTCTTTTAGAAATGGACTATTTCAAGGTCATCTGCCATCTTAACAGTGCTCATGGGAAGAACTGCGCCAGTGAAACGAATTCAAATATATTTTCGCCCCCAGGGGCATACCTCCTTTAGGTTTGTACGGGCTTCACAACCCCGGGGTACCCGAGTGATCCCCTTTTTTTCATTCTTCTCCTCCCCTCCCCTTCTGCTTTTTGCTTTTCTTCCTCCCTCGTTGTGGTTGCCTCTTCGGAGGTGAGGGCTCCCCTTGAGAAGCTTTTCGTCACTCTGTTACCTTCAGCTCCTTCTTGGGGATTATATCACCTGCGTGTTTGCCGTGCGTGGAGTCCCGTGTCCCTGGAAAAGGGGATCCTGGCAGTTGAGGGACGATATACTGTCCCAACACACTACTTTGGCCCCAGCTTCAGGTAAACGGGAGGTGTACATTGGTCCCGTGTGCATCAATCGGCTGGTCGATTGGACTTCGTCGTCGGCTAGGGATCAAGCGATCGGTCACCTACTGAGCAACACGTTAAGGGTGGTGGCTGCCACAGGGGTGATTGAAAGCGTATAGGCCCTGTTAGCACTGGTGCAGACTGCATCCCCTTGTTGGACTCGGTGGTGGGTGGTGCTGCAGGCCCCGAATATCTTTAAAAAAAATATGAATGATAATTCTTCCGTTTCTTCTCCCTCTCGAAGGGAGCAACAAAGTCCGCCTTTATCCAATGTCCGTTTCTTTCTCGTAAAATTAATACACAAGGATGAACAAAATGTAGACCTTTCTTTTTCAAAAACCTCCCCTTTTCTTATAAATAAAACTATTCAATCTTTTATAGGCACAGTAAAATCAATCAAAAAACTGCGTTCCGGTGACCTTTTAATTGAAACTTCCAATAACACTCAGTCGAACCTCTTAAATAATGCTACAAGTCTTGGCACATTTTCCGTTTCTGTTTCCCCGCATAGAACTTTAAACTTCTCTAGGGGAGTTATCTCTGAACCTGACCTTCTGAATACATCTGAAGAGGAGATTCTGGAGAACCTACGTGACGAACACGTCTGTGGCGTACGACGAATAACCATCAGGTCGAGGCGAGATGATAAAATCTTGCCAACTAAACATCTCATTCTTACTTTCGACCAGCCGTCACTGCCTTCCCGAATCAAAGCAGGATACCTTAGTTGCCCAGTCCGTCCGTTCATTCCGAATCCCCAGCGCTGTTTCAACTACCAGGGGTTCGGACACTCTAAATTCTCTTGCCGGAGCCCCACTAAATGTGCTCGTTGTGGAGAAGTGGGCCACGAGACGGACGGATGCACAAAATCACCTCATTGTATCAATTGTGGTGGAGATCATCCTGCTTTCTCCAGATCTTGCCCCAAATGGGAATTTGAGAAGGAGGTTCAAACTGTGAAAACATTACAAAACCTTTCATTTCCTGAAGCTCGCAGGCTTGTGGAATCCCGAACTTCCAAGTCTGGCGCTTCATATGCCAAAATAACTGCCAAAACCTACAATACAATAGCCACACAAACTGATTCCCCTTTTGAAACTAATTCTCTCACCAGTAAACTTTTCAATAACTCCGCAAACTCCTGTAAATAAAACTCAATCAATATCTAAAACTGTAAGCACATCAACCCCTCGTCCGTCCTCCAGTAGACCCGATTCCCGTCCACAGATAACCAAACCATCTATTAGGAAAATTAAAACCATAAAAAAACAGAAAACCGATTACAATTCCAAAACACCCAGATTTTTACATAAAAATAAAATACCAATAAAAATACTTCGGCGTGCAGCCGAAGATATAGAATTAAATCTTCATGCGTCGGACCTGTCTGAGGACGACGAAAACTATGAAATGAAAGCACCTCCAGGGCAAAATAAGAAATCTGCGCCTCCTATCAATCAATGATAGGATCTTTTATATCATGGAACTGTCGTGGCTTTCGAAATAAGTTGGATGACGTAAAAACCCTGATTGCAGAGTACCATCCCGCCTGTGTCGCACTTCAGGAGACATACCTGAAGTCGTCTGACACGGCGAAGATCCGTCGTTATACTTGTAATAGGAGAGATGGCAGTAATGATGGAAGAGCATCGGGTGGTGTTGCTCTCTTCACCTCCCTTGAATATCCATCTTTAGGCCTCTCACTAAACACCCCTTTGCAAGCTGTTACGGTTAGAGTACAAGTACGACGGATGATTACCATCTGTACGCTATATTTACCACCAAATCATTCCATCCAACAACAGTGCCTTGAGAACTTGGTCGATCAACTGCCGGAACCGTTCATTATACTCGGTGACTTTAATGCCCATAGTATACTTTGGGGAAGTAGGGATACCAATTCCCGTGGGCGACAGTTAGAACAACTGATCACAGATCGCTGTCTCTGTCTGCTCAATAACGGTGAGGTTACCTACTTCCACGAGCCATCTAGATCCTTCCATGCAATCGATCTCGCCATCTGCTCCCCTTCAATTCTTCCCTTACTGTCCTTTTTTGTCGGTAGTGACCTGCGCAATAGTGATCATTTCCCAATATTCGTTACTCATATTAGTGGAAATGATCCTGTTCGCCGCCCGTCACGATATATCTATGAAGCAGCCGACTGGCCTAATTTTACATCTCGAGCCACTATATCAGACCAGATGGTAGAAGGCAGCATAGATGAGGCGATAACAAGAGTCACCGATGTTATAATTAAAGCTGCTGATACGGCAATCCCCAAGAAATCTCCCTCCTTTCATAAACATCGTAAACCATGGTGGACTCCCGAATGCACTGCAGCGACTAAGATCCAAAGGAAGGCGTGGGGTATTTTCCGCCGATACCCCACAACTGAAAATCTTCTCACCTTCAAACGTGCGAAAGCTAACGCTCGCCGAGTGCGCCGTAAAAGCCAAAGGGAATCTTGGATAAGGTATGTTTCAGGCATAACACCTGCCACTTCCTCCAAACAGTTATGGGATCGAGTACGGAAAGCGATGGGATTATATTCCGAACACTCCATCACGTTCGTTGAAGAAAATGGACAACACGTGTCAGAGGCTGTCGAGATAGCCAACGCCATTGCGCGTGCTTTCTCTACAGCCTCCAGTACTACCAATTATTCGGACACATTTCAACGCGCAAAACATCGCGCAGAATCCCATCGTCTAAATTTCCACTCTCGCACCGAACTCGCCTATAACTGTCGATTTACAGAAAGGGAATTGATGAGATGCCTTAAAGGGACCAGAATGACAGCACCTGGCCCTGATGGCGTCTCTTACATCATGATACAACACATTTCCCGTCAATCCCTTCTTAACATCTTACAACTTTTTAATCGTATATGGGAGGAACATATCTTCCCTTTGGCTTGGACACGTGCCATAGTTATACCCTTTCCAAAACCTGGAAAAGATCCCACCAATCCGTATAACTATCGCCCAATAGCATTCACCAGCTGCATGTGCAAACTTTTTGAAAGGATGGTGAATTCTCGTCTCACTTACATCTTGGAGACAACTCAGGCTCTTTCACCATTTCAAAGCGGTTTCAGGGTTGGCCGCTCAACGGTAGACAACATCTTATCACTCGAAACTCAAGATCGCCGTGCATTTCTGCGCCGAAACCATCTTGTCTCCATTTTTTTCGACATGGAGAAGGCGTATGATCGCACTTGGCGATACGGAATCCTCCGTGATTTACATTCTCTTGGGTTTCGAGGTCATCTACCAGCATTCATTCAAAAATTTCTAGCCACTCGACAGTTTCAAGTCCGTATCGGCTCTGCGCTTTCGGATATTTTCATTCAAGAAGAGGGCGTTCCTCAAGGTAGTGTCCTCAGCGTTACTCTATTTTCAATAAAAATAAATAACATATTAAACCAACTGCCTCCAACTGTCCAGGGTAATTTGTACGTGGATGACTTGAGCATTCATTGCCAAGGTAAAGACATGCGGTACATTGAGCGACAACTTCAGTCAGCTGTCCATCGCTTAACGCGGTGGAGTGACGAAAACGGTTTCAGCTTCTCCACTCAAAAGACATCTTGTGTTCATTTCTGCCGACGTCGGAACCTACATCCTGACCCAGAGATCTTCCTGGGTGGTATTAGGATTGCAGTGGAGGACAGAGTACGATTTCTAGGTATCATTTTCGACCAAAAACTTACCTTCCTCCCTCACGTCGTGCAACTGCGGATGTCTTGCGAGAAAAAGCTCAATCTCTTAAAAGTACTCTCAAAAACATCTTGGGGAGCAGAACGGTCCTCCATGTTAAATATCTATCGAGCTTTAATTCGTTCCAGACTAGACTATGGATGTGCAGTTTATGGCTCTGCCCGTCAGTCTGTGTTACGAAAGCTCGATACTGTGCATCACACTGCACTAAGGATCTGTTCCGGAGCATTTCGCACTTCACCCGTCAAAAGCCTGTATGTGATTTGCCACGAACCATCTTTGGCTTCTACACGTCTTTTGTTGTCGTTACGACAGTACTATCGAGTCTTGGAACATCCGGACCATCCACTGCAAAATTCACTCCTGGATAATTATCTTGATCGCCTATTTTCGAATCGACCCTCTTGTATTGCAACTTTCGGGCTACGCATGAGAAATGCCCTAAGGAATACGCCCCTTCACTCATTTGATGTAGCTGAGAGACCTCTTTTCACCATCTCACCCTGGAAATCTCATGCAATATCATTCTTAAATTTATTTCCAGGTTTAGAGAGATCTAATACCAGCTCAATCATTTATAAACAGCTTTTTCTCGCTCACCGTCATAATTTTTCAAATCACACAGCAGTATATACTGACGGTTCAAAATCACTCGATTATGCCGGCTGTGCTTTTATTTGCGAATCCGTCACTTTTAATTTCTCATTACCATCTTTTATTTCTGTTTTTACCGCTGAATTTTTAGCTCTTTACAAAGCACTGAAATATGTTTCCAGTCTCAGTACTGGCAATTTTATATTTTACACGGACTCTAAAAGTGTTTTGGAATCCTTGAATTCGGATTCTCCAAGAAGACACCCTTTGGCTCATGATATTTTAAAACTTAATAACAGGCTTGTCCGTCGTGGCTTCGGTATCATTTTTTGTTGGATACCGGGACACGTCGGTATTATCGGCAATGAACTGGCCGATGATGCAGCGAAAACTGCAGTGATTCCACTTGATATTCGTATTCCATACGATGATCTACGACAATTTGTACGGGACATCGTATGGAACGAATGGCGCGAAGACTGGAGTGAGCAGAACAACAAGCTCCACAACATCCAGCCGACAATCTCACCCCTACCGTCACTACCATCTCGACGGTTCGACGTCTAACTCGTCTTCGCATCGGCCATTCACGAATCACTCATAGATTTTTATTGGTCGGGGAAACAACTCCATCGTGCCAGCATTGCCAAGATCCGCTCTCCATTTGTCATATTTTAACTTCTTGTACATTTCTTAGACATCTTTATAGACAATTTTTTAAAACTTCATTACCACTTTTATCAGACCTTTTGGGTCAACCTCCCCATCCATTGCTTTTTAGATTTCTTCATGGTTCTGGATTTTTACCACATATCTAAGATTTTAAATTTAATTTCATCAAGTTTTATAGAACTGAGATGGGGATACCCCATCTTAGTTCTCTCTAAAAATATATATATATACGATTTTACAGGCTGAGGTTTTATATTCTTAATTAATTTTTATGTATTTCAATTGGCTTTATTCATTACATTTCCATATGGTGGATCATTTTATCAGATTATTATGTTTCGGATCTTTTACAGACATATTTACGCGCAATGAAATTGTTTTAAATTTGTTTTAAAATCGTAGAAAATAAGAGTTTGTTCTTTGTCTTAAGTTTGGCATAATATGTCCCAGGAGGACTCAATGCCAAAAAACCATATCCAATCCAATCAAATATATTTTCTAAAATTCTGCGACTCCGTTGGAAAGAAATTCGATTTGAGAAAGCTTTTACCGGTTTTTCAGATTCATTCAAAATACACTGCTGGCCACCGTAAATGCAACACCCTGAAGGAAGCATGCAAATAATATGAAATTTACAACATGCATTAGCGGAGGTGAGATATGCAAATGATTAGAATTTCAGCGCAGACGCACATCACGCGCGCCTGTGGCGCCACTTCAAAGCGCTATTTAAGGCTTGGAGATTTCGACGATTTCAAGTATGGCAATTGTGTTTTTCTTGTGGTTTTTTAAAAAAACGATCAATTATGCCTCGTAGAAAACAGCGATCATCTTTTGATCAAGTATCCGAGTTCGACAGAGGAAGGATAGTGGCCTACCGAGATTGTGGATTATCTTTCAGGGAAATCGGTAGTCGTGTTGGACGAAACCAAACAACTGTAATGCGGATATGTGATCGTTGGATGCAGGAGGGTACGACGGACCGACGTGTTCGATCGCATCCACCTCAGTGCACCACTTCACGTGATGACAGGCATATTGTGCGTATGGCAGTGACGGATCGCTCAGCCACATCACGAACCATAGCACAGCACATTCAGTCTGTACCGCATCATCCAGTGTCTGCGCGTACCATTCGGCGCCGTTTACAGCAGAGTGGTCTGTCCGCAAGACGTCCATTGCTTCGTCTACCCTTGACGCAGAACCACAGACGTTTCCGCCGCCAATGGTGCGATGAAAGATGGATGTGGACGGCAGAATGGAATGAAATTGTCTTTACTGACGAGTCACGCTTCTGTCTGCAACACCACGATGGTCGGATTCGAGTCTGGAGACACCGTGGAGAGAGGATGCTGAGCAGCTGCGTTATGCACCGCCACACTGGTCCTGCACCGGGTATTATGGTATGGGGCGGTATTGGATATCACTCTCGCACTCCTCTAGTACGCATTGCCGGTACTTTAAACAGCCAGCGCTACATCTCCGAGGTGTTGGAGCCAGTTGTCCTTCCTTACCTTCAGGGCTTGCCCACAGCCATATTTCAACAGGATAATGCGCGACCACACGTGGCACGCATTGTCCAAGGGTTCTTCGTCAATCGCCAGATTGAATTGCTTCACTGGCCAGCTCGCTCTCCGGATCTTTCGCCGATAGAAAACATGTGGTCCATGGTTGCTCAACGATTGACCCAGAATACATCCCCAGCTGCCACACCAGATCAACTTTGGCAACGTGTGGAAGCTGCTTGGTCTGCTGTACCCCAAGAACACATCCAAAGTCTCTTTGAATCAATGCCGAGGCGTGTGGCAGCGGTATCTCCAACAATGGCGGCTACTCTGGCTACTGATTTTGGCAGGAACCACACTTCACAGAAGTCTATAAATTTAATCATTTGATACTTGGTCAACATGTTATCTACAAAATAAATTTTGTTGTGATATCTCTTGTCTTTCTTGGTGTTGCAATTTGGGTGGCCAGCAGTGTATTTTTAAAGAACACGATTTAAGATTATATGAAAAAGATCATATTATTTGACGTTTAACCCTCCAAGTGGTATGGACTAGATATCTCGTCCATCAGTATTATGACCAATTTTGCTAATGACGAGATATCTCGTCATTAAGACATTGTCAATTTTTTATGATGATGACATGGTTCCTAATGACGAAATGTCTCGTCTATCAAGATCTGGTCAGTTTTGCTAATGACGACGAGATATCTCGTCGAGACAACCACCAAGATGTTTACGATAAAACGTGCTTTTAAATGTAATGGGGTGGTGACTTGAGTTCTTCTTTATGCGTTCGATTTCACTTAATATTCTATTGTGCACTTATGTGATAGATTTAGCTTGCTATTCTGTTGTGTACTGACGTTTCCGATTTCTCTTACTATTCTATTGTTTACCTATGTGTCCAATTTCGCTTAATATTCTATTGTGTACTTATGTGTGTATGATTTCGCTCAAAATTCCCTATTATGTAATTATTTAGCATTTAATATATTATTAGCATACTATATATACATTATTTAGCATATTAATTTTTCATTTGTACGATTTCGCTTAAAATTCTATTGTATACTTAACTGCCGATTCCTTTTAATATTCTATTGTGTATTCATTTGTATAATTTTGCTTAAAATTCTATTGTGTACTTGTCTTCGACTTCGCTTTATTAAGTTTTTCGTCTCGTTAACTGTTTTGAAAAATATTTGTTAGATTTTTTATATAAAAACTGGAATAAGTATTTTAAATCAATTTTGAAAATTAAAAATGGTTTTCCTTACTAGAAAATGATAAACAAGTTATAAACATAGATAAAATGCGTTCTTACCTTTCATACCGCAGCATTCACTTTCATTGGAATTCGCTGACACTCCATTCTGATGGACAACTTCAACTGACATCTTTTGGTATAACCGCTTGAAGCTCACGACTCTTGATTCTGGGAAAAGCAAAGCTCTTAAATTCTTTATCGAATAACTTAAGAAACGCCAATACCTCTTTTATATAGATTATCGTTACACTACATGAATTTCATTTTCGTCACATGACATTTTTAAAATTTATATCAAAAGAATCGCCATTCTTCGCTCAAAACTTTAGTTTTTACCTTTCCTCCAAATTGCTTTGCTCTACTCGACGATGTTCTCTCGTCGTTTCATATTTTGTGCCTTTACACTATCCTATATAGGTAATTAATTAACGTCGCACTGGTGCAACAGAACGGGCTATTGGTCCCGACGGGAAGATTCAAGGACGCCTCGTAATTTTTAACACTAAAAATCCTTCTCATACTTAGGTTTACGTAAGCATAAGTGCACAATTTAAGCACAAGCATTTTGTGATTAAAAAACTAAACAGAAATCTAAAATTGCAAATCTACATGAAGAAACTAGAAAATTTTAAAAACAATATTTGCAAACACCGAATATTTTCGGGTCGCGGTAGCCCAGTTGGAAGAGCAACTGTTTAGGAATAGGAGGGTTGCGAGTTCGAAACTCGATTCAGCCAAAGACCGTCGTGTACACGGGCGGTGGTGCACTTTAAATCTGTCATGGCCTGAAATGTCCTCACTTTGGCATGGTGTGGAAGTTTGGAGAGTGGGGTACCAACTCAGGTGTGACATCGTCATCTAACCATGGTTCAAAATTACGAGGCTTTGTCCTTAGATCTTTCCCTTCGGGATTGATCCCGAACAGCCACCACTAGCCCGATGTGTTGCTTCAATGCGACGTTAATTAACTACCTACGGAATATTTTCTCCCAATTTTATCATTTTAATGCATAACAAACGATTCTTAATTAGATCGATTTCCAGTATAAGCAAACAAATCAGACGGAAATCGAATCTTTTACTTTCGCTCCCAAATGTTCTTTCATGAAACATCAGTTACCTTAAAATGTAGTTTATCGCCATTTTGGCAATGTTTAGCTTTTAACCTAATTGTCATTGACCAATCAACTATTATAATCAGCTTGGTATTCATTATTTGGAACTTTTATTGGGGACTGCTGAAATCGTATTCGAAAGTCAAGCCAAGCGATGTCCCTTCCGAAGTACTTTTCGAAGCAGAAGCACTACCACCACCCACATTTAGTATGACAGAAAAAGCTTCTAAAAAATTTGAGCATTGATAACAATTTGTCTGAATGTTGCCGGAAAATCTATGATAAAGCGTCAAGAACAAGTACCAAATAAAATTAATACACCCATACCTCGCTTTACGGCCTAGATACGTTCCGGAAAAGTTGGCCGTAAAGTGAAAAGCCGTATAACGAATCAATTATTTTGATACAAACCCATACAAATTCAATTGGATCTGTTCCAATTTTTCATAAAATAACATAGTTTTTACTTCATAAAGCATTTTATTCTTTTTATTTCCTATAAAAATGCTTACATAAAAATAAAAGTACAAAACAATGTAATAACAGAAATTCAAAAATAAACATATAAATTAAAAAACAAAAGAAATCATATGCACATATGTATTCATATAATAAAAAACATAAAATAAAATGTTTAAAAACTGTTTTAATCTGACGCGTGACAGATTTTCGGCTTCTCTTTTTATTTTTTATCAGTATCAATCTCCAAATTCAATGAACGTTTCGGTGGCATTTTTTCTTAAAAAGGGACGATTATATTTAAAAGAATTAATGAATTAATTAAATATGTAACGAAAATACAGTCTTTCTAATACATACGTACCGAATATGTCTACAATTCACCTATTAATACAAACAGAAACAAAACCCAACCAGAAAACAAACAAGAATAAATACGTCTAACTACACTAAAGTGACAACGCAATAAAATGATGACAATATTGTGCCAAACGTTCCTCATATTTTCGTGAGGCAACAAGTAGCATTGCCGCCTAAAGGGAGAAGCTGAAACTAAACAGAAGGTCGCTAACAGTACAGCATTTTTTTGGCCGTATAACGAAACATTGTGGGCCGTAAATCGAAAAAGTGCCATAATTAAAAAAGGCCGTTATAGCGAAATGCCGTATAAAGAGCGGCCGTATAGGTGTACTGTATAGATAGTATCCATGGTTACGGTATAAAAGCCTCGTTACATTGACATAAAACTAACCGATTCTAAAGGCAGGTGTATAAAACACCTGATCACTTCTGTCCGTGTTATAAATTTGAGATTTTCAGTCATAAAAAGTGCTACTCAAGATCTGTTCTTTCCTCATCTTTTCCGGATCGATGCGGTAGTTTTAAATTAGTGATAGTGATATCTGCTTTTGGGATAGTGGTTTACCCGCTACTCTAGTAACCTCAGAAGAAGTATAAAAGTAGAGAAGACAATAGTAACCTTTCCATATGCACCGGATCATGTGACCAAAACTAGTAGTAACATGACCCTTAGACTACTTCGTCTGTTGGGTGGAGCCTAACATTTATTATCCGATTTGTCCACAGTACGGGGGAAGACGCCCACCATTGATTCATCAACTGATTGGTTCATTGATTCATCATCTGATAGTTGTAGACTTTTTCTATTTCACCACTTTTGTCTCCAGTCTATAGAAATGCACATTCACACACACCTACCCTGCCATGAGATGTTACATCGCCAAACGAGGTGATAAGATACCAAACAAGCCAATTTTTGTAACAGTCACGAGATTATTGGTCGACATGTTGGTCACACTTTTTGAAGCTCCTCAATAGCAATGCTCAGTCTACTTATATTTCACATCTTTGGGTTTACTCGTTGCGCTAGCAACCTGCGAGTTGTAGGCAACGCAGGTTAGAATCCTCCCTGGGTACATTTCTCTTTTCAGTGTCATTAAACTTTCTTTGCGTCTGTATGTCCATTTACTGGATGTTGCTTGGCTCAGCTTCGCCAAATACGGCCCTTGCACCATAAAACCAACCAACCGAATCGATACGAACAAAGTGATGGTTTTACCCCTCGTCCCCCAATATAAAATACGTTTATACCTGCTCAGATCTGTAGCTACACTCACCAACTATCCGAAAGAAACTTCCAGACTGTTTATATCAGAACATAATTGCCATATCTAAACATAATTGCAACATCTGATAATTGTCTCGTACAGCTGGCATTGATATCTCTGCACAGGACTGTCAGGTGTTGACCTCGTCATCTGATCGTGGTTCAAAATGACGAGATTTTGAACCTCGGATCTTTTCCTTCGGAATTGATCTCGGACCGTCACCAATAGCCCGTTGTTTTTCTCCAATGCGACGTAAATTCAAGTAATACCTGCACAGGATTGTAAGATAGAAATGTATGACGTTTATACTGATTTCAAATATTTTGTCATACATTTATCTCTGATATGACTTCAGTATTCAGTATGCCTTCGAGAAACTAGAAATCTGATGTCTACAAAAAAGATCTTTTAATTTTCTTTGCCTATGTAAATGGATTACATACATACTAGACAGAAAGAATATAAATACATAAATTTAATTAGAAATAACTATATAAATATAATAGAATTTATCTATTGCATTTATCTTTTTTGACGTTCTTTTGTGCTATTTGAATAATAAATTAATAGATGTTCCACAAACAGGGTCAGTTCAAAAAAGATTCTTGGAATTTGTTAGTTTAATATTAATGCGAATAAATATCAACTTTAATATTCCGTTTTCCTGTGGTCGAAGGTAATAAATTCAAGCAAGAACTTATAAATTAATCACAAAAATCCAACAACGAAATTGGAGGAACTGTGAGACACTATCAGAAAAGCATACAGTCGGTCAACTTGCTACACAATTGTCCGACAAAACTCTCCCTAGTGCTTAGATTAGCGCCTATAGAACTGCTGACATAGATTGCTAATAATTGTCAGAAAGAAAATCCTAACAATAATTGCATGGTAATGTCAAATAGAAATGTGTTTACAAATCTGTACAGGTATAAACTTGCCTTTAATCGACCAATCAATCACCAATTAAGAAATAACTGAACTTGTTTCTCTGCGATCATAACTGTGTATAGATTTTATTACCTGTAAAAATTCTCTCTATTAAGAGGAGCGATTGCTAAAACTTTTATGGTACAGCTTTGATATAAAGACTTTTTTGTGGCAACGCTTTTGGCGTGCTTTTTATATCGCAAAGGAAGAATATCTTAGAAAAATACCGTTTTAGGTTATTTGAAAATAATTAAAAAATTAAAGAAAGAGGAATTTTGAAAACAAAAAAAATCAACACAACTGATTATTCTTACTATATGAAAAGTTCACTTTAATGAAAAAATATTTACTTTTTCTGATATATTGTTATAGAAGTTTGTCCAAATTAAATAATTTATTAGTTTTAAGTCTAATAGAAACGGGCTGTATGAAATGAATGTTATAAAAGATCACATTAATTCTAGCAAACTAGAGAGTTATGTTAGCATGATAAAATAAAAAAGGTAATAATTTACAAAAATTAATAAAGGATATTCAAATAATTGCAAGGTTGTCATAATCCTAATAAAGCAGGGTTGCCTTTATCTGCCACAACTCGCTACAAAAAGCATTACGAAAACGTTCCAAAAGCGTTGCCACAAAAGTTTTTATATCAAAGCGGTACCTATTTATTATGAATATAATTTTTTAATCCAGGATAGTTATTAAAGGCACATTTACGCCTGTACAGATCTGTAGCCTTTAGTTTCATCAACTTTCCTATTGTAAATTTCAGAGACTATTTCTGAACATATTTGCCATGACCGTTCTGTCTCCTACAGCTCGTATTGATATCTCTAGATGGGTACTTTATTTAACGTCGCACTGAAGCATTACAACGGGGTATTGGCGACGGTCCGGGATCAATCCCAAACGGAAAGATCCTAGGACAACACCACGTAATTTTGAACAACGGTCAGATGACGAGGCAACACCTGAGTTGGCATCCCACTCTCCGAACTTCCACACTACGCTAACGTGAGGACATTTGAGACCATGATAGATTTAACGTACACCAGCCCCCTTTGTACACGACGGTCTTTGGTTGGATTCGAACTAGCAGCCCTCCGGTTGCTAATTCGTTACCCTTGCAACCGGGCTAACGCGGCCTGATATCTCTAGGAGAGAAATGTATGACATGTTTATATTGATATGAAATATTTCTATCATACATTAATCTCTGTTGCGACTTCAGTATTCAGTATGCCTTCGAGAATGTAGAAATTGAATGTTTTGGAAATGATTTTCAATTTAATTTTACATGCATAGATTATATACTTCCTAGATAAAAATAATATAATACATTAATTTAATTAGAAATAATTACATGAACACAATTCCAAGTTATGTACACTGCTGGCCACCCAAATTGCAACACCAAGAAAGACAAGAGATATCACAACAAAATTTATTTTGTAGATAATATGTTGACCAAGTATCAAATGATTAAATTTATAGACTTCTGTGAAGTGTGGTTCCTGCCAAAATCAGTAGCCAGAGTAGCCGCCATTGTTGGAGATCACCGCTGCCACACGCCTCGGCATTGATTCAAAGAGACTTTGGATGTGTTCTTGGGGTACAGCAGACCAAGCAGCTTCCACACGTTGCCAAAGTTGATCTGGTGTGGCAGCTGGGGATGTATTCTGGGTCAATCGTTGAGCAACCATGGACCACATGTTTTCTATCGGCGAAAGATCCGGAGAGCGAGCTGGCCAGTGAAGCAATTCAATCTGGCGATTGACGAAGAACCCTTGGACAATGCGTGCCACGTGTGGTCGCGCATTATCCTGTTGAAATATGGCTGTGGGCAAGCCCTGAAGGTAAGGAAGGACAACTGGCTCCAACACCTCGGAGATGTAGCGCTGGCTGTTTAAAGTACCGGCAATGCGTACTAGAGGAGTGCGAGAGTGATATCCAATACCGCCCCATACCATAATACCCGGTGCAGGACCAGTGTGGCGGTGCATAACGCAGCTGTTCAGCATCCTCTCTCCACGGTGTCTCCAGACTCGAATCCGACCATCGTGGTGTTGCAGACAGAAGCGTGACTCGTCAGTAAAGACAATTTCATTCCATTCTGCCGTCCACATCCTTCTTTCATCGCACCATTGGCGGCGGAAACGTCTGTGGTTCTGCGTCAAGGGTAGACGAAGCAATGGACGACTTGCGGACAGACCACTCTGCTGTAAACGGCGTCGAATGGTACGCGCAGACACTGGATGATGCGGTACAGACTGAATGTGCTGTGCTATGGTTCGTGCTGTGGCTGAGCGATCCGTCACTGCCATACGCACAATATGCCTGTCATCACGTGAAGTGGTGCACTGAGGTGGATGCGATCGAACACGTCGGTCCGTCGTACCCTCCTGCATCCAACGATCACATATCCGCATTACAGTTGTTTGGTTTCGTCCAACACGACTACCGATTTCCCTGAAAGATAATCCACAATCTCGGTAGGCCACTATCCTTCCTCTGTCGAACTCGGATACTTGATCAAAAGATGATCGCTGTTTTCTACGAGGCATAATTGATCGTTTTTTTGAAAAAACCACAAGAAAAACACAATTGCCGTACTTGAAATCGTCGAAATCTCCAAGCCTTAAATAGCGCTTTGAAGTGGCGCCACAGGCGCGCGTGATGTGCGTCTGCGCTGAAATTCTAATCATTTGCATATCTCACCTCCGCTAATGCATGTTGTAAATTTCATATTATTTGCATGCTTCCTTCAGGGTGTTGCATTTACGGTGGCCAGCAGTGTATCTATCCTTTTTTATGTTCATTTGCCATTTAAACAATCTTCGGCTTAGTGCAGAAACTCATTTAACTGACAAAGAAAAATTGTTAATGTTTAGGTGTGTCAAGATAAACTATTAATGAGGTCAAAAGATAAGAATTGTAAGCATTTTGATAGTGCTATATACTTTTAAATATATTATAATTTGACAGTATATTTCTTATAAAAATGTCCGTTAATGAATGTCTGCTCTAAGAAGACGATATGTTCCAGAAACATGTCAGTACAAAAATATTATTGGAATTTGTAAATTGAATATTAATTCTATCAACTTCATCCCGTTTTGCTGTAGTTCTATTTTCAAAGATAATATATTTATATATTATCAGAGATTCTATCAAGAACATTTTGGGGACAAGAAAAGCTTTGACTGGTACGTTCAATCTACATATGAGAGATATTTTTTGTCAAGTTAAAAATAAAGTTTCTATGGTGATTATGTTTCCTGTACGTATTCTGAATGTGACTTCAATTGGATTGTTTTTCGAATACGATTTCAACACTTCACCAATAGAAATTGCAAAGAATAAATCTAGTATTAATGTATGATAGTTGAGTGATCAACACCAATTAGATTAAACACCAAACGCGTGCGCGGGAATACACAGTATTTTAAGGTAAACCTGTTATGTATCACACTAGAGCATTTGAGCGGAAGTTAAACCTTCGCAGATAATCTGGTTTGTTAGTTTTCACTGAACATCACTCTTATATACAGATTGAAATTCAGTGGCATAGCAAAAGTGGGGCGACAAGGGCAGGGGCGGCATATCAGAAATATTTATTACAAATTGCATGTTTTTTTGGGGGGAAAATGCTTCATAATTTTAAGCACAATTCCGCCCTTGTTACAGAAGTATTTTCCAGAGTTATGCTCGTGAATGAATGCTTTCCCTTGGCTATCGTAGCGCAAATCGATGTCCGACCTTAGGATTCGTGCATTTTCCCAATGCCACGTGAACTTAGCCTAGAAATCTTCAAACCGTGCGATCGGGAGAAATAATATGAAGCTGCGCGCACATGATTCGTCTATTTTATTAGAAGCTCGATGGATAGAACAGATTTGTATACGGCAATTTAATAAACTAACTTTCGCTTGAATGAAGCGTAAAAAGTAGTTTCAATAATGTTTGATATGTTCATGTAGAACTATCAAATTATTCAAAGATATAAAATGAACCCTTTTCTAAAAAGCAAGTTTGAATTTTATCGTCTATTCCTCCAACGAAAGGTTTAGTCTCCAATACCTTAGACACAAGATAGACGTGAAAACAGCAAGCAATATAACACCACCAATCTCGAAGAACTAAAGTGCAGACTGCTTTCTGCTACTTACTTTAACTGATATCTTTACTGCACCAAATCCTCCAGCGGAATGACTGAAAATGGTTTGAAGCGTTGAATAAAACGCACCTGGGATTCTAAAAGTGCTTTTGTTTTCAACGATAATGTACTACCGAATAATATAGGAAGGAATTATTCCTTCAGACACGGAAAAATATAAAATAATATGTATTTTTCATGTTTAACGACTAACACTGAAAAAAAAAGTGGTTTTCCTAACTAAAACTGGAACTTGCTGTTTACGACAGATACTAAAACGGCATTTGAACAGCCGTTTCCTCATGTGTAAACACATATCTTCTCAGCAAAAATAAAACTTTTATTTTTTTTGTATTTCTTGTATTTATAAATTAGTATTTCTTGAAGAAAAATGCTAATTTATAAAGTTTTATTTTTTATGAACTACGAGACTTGACAGAAATTTTTGTTTTGTTCCATGACGAAAGGATACATTCCTACAATTAGTTCGCTTTCTCTTCCAAGCAGAAACAAAGCCATTACTATATTTACAACATTAGCTCTACCTTCGATTATATTTAGTGTTTTGTAAGATTTTATACCATTCACTTTATGTTTAATTTTCAGTAAAATGTTAATCCTTGTTATTAACTTCTGACGAGGCTTCTGCTTTTGGAATGCGTTTGCCCAGATAAGTCAGTTCGCTGCCAAGCACCTGTGCGTGTAGTTACGTAACAAGAGCATTCGCGTCTCATTTTAACAGCGGTATAGCTGAGGAAAGAAAACAAAGGCTTCCCGAGAATCAATGTCCAAAGGGGTGGCATTTCAGAAACATTTAATTAAGGAATGTTTTATTGCATATAATTAACATATTTTATTGATTTAATTAAGGAATGATTTATCCATTTAATCACATACACCTGTAATTTTTATGACATTTAATTAATTAATGTTTTTTTTAAAATAAATTAATTAATGGTTTGTTGTATTTTATTTAGTTAATACTTTATTACATTTGAGTAATTACTGTTTTGGCTACATTTAATTAATTAATTGTTTGTTACATTTTATTTAGCTAATGTTTTATTACATTTAAGTACTTAGTGTTTTTGTTGCATTTAATTAGTTAATGTTTTATTACATTTAAGTACTTATTGTTTTTGTTGCATTTAATTAGTTACTGTTTTATTACATTTAATTAGTTAATATTTTATTATATTTAAGTATTTATTGTTTTTATTACATTTAATTAGTTATTGTTTTATTAGTTACATTACACTTTTTCTTATTGAAAAAGGTTCCTCATGTTTGCTTTGGTACGGCATTATGAAAACTTCAAAAGGAATCAATTCTTCCTCCTCAAACCAAAACCTGTCATCCATATCGATACTATATTCAACAAGCTTGACTTCTAAAATCTCAGGCGATGTACGTTCCCTAACTAATGGTGTAATAACAGATGTTGGCTGGAAAGAAATCGCTTGCCAATGAGGGCAATGAACAGAGTTCTCTCTCGGACACTGCATCAGAGGTCCAGTCCATGGTGAAACCTAAAAGCCCTCGGACTCTCTTACTCATCATAGGTATCCAGCTAAGTGCCTTGGATTTTCTCTTCAGTTTGGTGGTCCCAGATCATTGCAAGCTGCTTTGGCAAGACTCAAAAATGAGTACACCAAAAGTACACTCATGTTCAGAAGCTAAGCATAGTTGCTGTTTATGTGAATATTTCAGAAAATCTACATCGGAATGGAAGAAAACAATGCAAAACAAGGATAATAATATCTTTTATTACCATGAAAAGAGTTGAAAGAAAAAGGTTCATGATACGAGTGTCAACTTTAGTGAAACAGAATGATTAAAACAATGTGATGCTGAAGTTTAACACGGTATGTGGGAACCTCTGGTACCACGCATGCTGCACAACAATTTCCCATACTTTCGATGAGGGTGTGTATAAGTTGTGTGCTCAAAGAGTTCCAAGCCTCACGGAGATCAGTTTTCAATTCCGGAACGGAGCTTGGCGGGTGGCGAAGGGCTGCAATATGTCTCCCGAGCATATCCCACACATGCTCTATAGGATTCAGATCAGGAGAGTTGACTGGCCACTGCATGCGGTGGATATCTTCACTTTCAGGAAGGCGTCGACCAGGGCTGCACTGTAAGGAGGCGTATTATCATCCATGAATGTGAAACGTTATCATCCATGAATATGAAACCAGGACCGACAGCACCTCGAAACAGGCAAACCGTAGGCTCAAGGACTTCGTCTCTGTATCTTTGACTGGTAACATACCCCGTGTCAATGATGTGGAGGTCTGTGCGGCCCTCCAGCATGATGCCTGAACAGACCATGACTCCCCCTGAAGGAAAACGATGTCTTCCCGTGATGTTTCCCGGGTGAAAACCTGTTCCACGTTCTCTCCAGATCGTGGTATGACGAGAATCAGTTTGCAAACTGAATCTGGACTCGTCACTGAACATGACATTGCCCCACTGTTGTCGACTCCACTGCCGATGTTCCAAACTCCGCTGTAAACGCGCGCGTTTCTGTGCAGACGTCAAGGGGATGCCAACTGCTGGTCGTGTGGCATAACCAACGTGTCTGAGTTTCCTGTAACCAGTTTGTCTCGAAACTGTGACTCCTGTGGTGGCTGTCAGAGCTGAACCCAGTTGCCTGGCAGAACGGTTCCTCTGACGTCGAAGAGTTATCGCCAAATATCGGTCTTGCCGAGCAGTTGTTACCCTTGGCCGACCTGGTACTGGTCGTCGGGTAACATCTCCAGCGGTTTCAAATCTCTGCCACAGTCTTGAGATCACACACTGAGGCACATTCAGAATTAGAGACGCTTCGGTTTGGGATCGACCGGATTCCAGCATTCCAATAATTCGCCCCTTCACAAACATGTCCAGTTTTCATCTTTCGTTCCTATTGATTGTTAACAACGCTCCGTACCACAGCAATTTTGAAATTTCTGTCTAAACTGGCCATGCCGCTCGAAATCGTTTTATACTAGTTCCGACGTGCGCCGGTGCTTTGCGCAAGTCGACATCGACTGAACTGTTTTGCATATGCACAATGTTTGATCTTCGTCTCACGATTCTCCACAAGTGATTTTGAAACATTGTATCCGTATTTACTCCGATTTTTTCGCATTTTACGAATTATGCTTAACTTCTGGACATGAGTGTGTGTTTCCCTACTTCTCATCGCTATCCAGCTAAGTGTGTTGGATTTTCTCTTCAGTTTGGTGGTCCCAGATCATTGCAAGCAAGACTCAAAAATGAGTAAAGTAAAAGTATGTTTTTCTAGAGCAGAGACAAGATTTTCCCATCTATCTCCTGTGCTGCCTCCCACTCCCTAACATACCCTTAACTGGTTTAGTGCATCGGTGTCTTTCTGGATTTATTGGTGGAAGGCCAAGAGGAGGCAGATCCTAACCTGCTCAGGCGACAAGTTCTTATAGACCTGGTTTAGCATTTTCTAGATCAGGGTGTAAGCAACAACAGAAGTTGATTATACAATTTCCTATCCCATCTTTGCCAGCACCGCGTCAACCATACTTCATCTCATGCTTTTTATTTTTACAAGTGCAGCTTGAACTTCCATATGTGCCAAAAAATTATAATCGTGACCCTAAACTACATAATATATTGTAATTCAATAATGTATAGCAAATCTATATTACTAAAAAACAATATGTATGCCTGTGGAGTCCACAGAAGAAACTACAGGACGAGATTGAAATTTTCTATGGATATATTATACCATTTCTAAACACGGTGTTGTACGTGGGGGCTGGAGTGCGTTGCATCAGTCGTAGCCTTTACTAGATTCTTGCTTCCCAATATCTCTGGGGGCCGTGGCAGCCAGTCGAAAGAGTAGCGTATTAGAAATCGGAGGGTTGCAAGTTCGGAACTCAATCCAACCAAAGACAGTAGTGTACGTGGAGGCTGGTGTATGTTAAATTTATCGTGGCCTCAACTGTCCGCACGTTGGTGTGGTATGGAAGTTAGGAGAATGGAATGTCAGCGCTGGTGTGACCTTGTCATTTGACCGTGGTTCAAAAATGGCGAAGTGTCCTCGGATCTTTCAATAATGTAACTTTCCCTTCGGGATTGATCCCGGACGTCGCCAATAGCCCGTTGAGTTGCTTCAGTGCGACATCAATTCAAATACCTCCCTACCTCCAGTCAGGCACAATTATCTGAGTTTGGGAGCGAAATGTTAATTTTCAATATTTTTGGGGAAATACTGATTAAGTCAATTTTAAATTCATTAAAAACTATTATTTCCTATTGAGAATGTATTCTATAACGTGAAATTTCCATTATTTTCAAAATATATTTCAATATATTTAGAAAATAATGGAAGTAAACAATCAATGGAATGTACACCTAGTACCATAATGATTGCAGTAGATGTGTTCAATAATACATTACCGTGTGCTTCGATGGAATAATTGCACTTGTTTTAAATTAAATAAATTTAACAGATATTTAGTATTGAACATTCACACGTATTTTAACAAACGTATTTTATGATTAATTCTGTAATAAAAATATTTTTGAACTTATCTTCTTAAATAATTGGCTTTCTAAAGAAATCTTTCATTTCTGTACCTTAGTTGTCTAGCACATCCAGGTTCTAGGCATGTATGTATGAATAAGCTTTCATTTCGTGTTCTTCACCCTTCTACCCTTAACTCTCTGAGCTGTTTATACTCATAATTCCATCTTATAATTGCAGTCTTCCTTGCCTGACTTCTAACCAATTCTGACTTTCTACGAAAAATACAAATAGATTATTTCCAAAGAATTCTATACCAAGGAAAGGAACAATAGAACCTTTCCAAAGGATTCTATTCTAATGAAGGGAGCAAAAAATCCTTCAAAAGGGTTATATTCTAAGGAAAGGTGCAATAGAATTTTTCCAGAGTATTCTATTCTAAGGAAACAAGCAATATAATATTCCCAAAGGATTCTATTCGAAGGAAAGGAGCAAAAAAATCTTTCCAAAGGGTTATATTCTAAGGAAAAAAGCAACAGAATCTTTCCAGAGTATTCCATTCTAAGGAAAGAAGCAGAACAGAATCTTTCCAAAGGACTTTATTTTGAGGAAAGAAGCAATAGAATCTTTTTAAAGGTTGAAAGAATTCATTTATTCTTCAACCTCTTCTATTCATTTATAGCCACATCTACTGGTTGAAATAATTCATTTATTCTTCAACCTCTTCTATTCATTTATAGCCACCATCTACTGGTTGAAATAATTCATTTATTCTATCAACCAGTAGATGTGGCTATTTAGTCACTAAGTGTGTGTAATGGCGTAAAAGCAATACACTACACCACTCGAAAATCTCGCGGAACTCAGAGGGTTAAAGTTTGATCAGGAAGATTTGAAATACCCTGCAGAGTATAGAATGTCACAAGAACACATTTTTGGGAGAACTTAATGCTAAATTTTGTGACCAAGAAGTGATTATTGTTGAGATAGTAATTACTCAATCAGAGGTTTCAATTTAATGAGAAAAAGACAAAAATATATCAGATAAGAAATACTTTTGAGCTGTATAAAAGAGAAAGCTATAATACCACATATAGAATTCATTCACTTTATCTATGCAAATAGATAAGGTGAATAATGGATTAAAATGGAGTGTTTGTACATTGGAGTTTTTCGCCTCAATTCAATGTATTTATTCATTTTGGACCATTTTAAGGACAAATAAGGGTGAAACCATTCAAACTCGGGCAATAAAAAAATATTCGCCTCACTATCTTCGATTTTTTATAAAATTCAGTATATGATGGCCAATGGCGTAGATTAGACTATACCACATTTATTTTTCAAAAAATAATTTTCTTTCACGGATATACGACTCTGAAAAATATTCAATTTTGCTTGTCAAGAATGTCGCCTAACACTTAAAATTTTGCTAAGCTCAAACGATTCGAGATTAACTTGATTTGTGTTTTTTGTTCGTGATATTTAAATGTTTTGTTCGTAATATCAAGTAAAAATATTTTTTTTTTAATATATTAGCTTTTTAACAATTTGTCACGGAACTTTGTTTAAAATTTTTTCAAAAATGCCATCTTTAAAAATTCTGAATTTTTTTTGTATAGATTCATTGATGTTGTTGATTTAGTACCCTAGAAACTAATGCAGCTTCTCTAAGATTGATTTTTAACAGTCTTCAACGTAAAATATCATCGAAATTTCAACCTCTGACGTGTTCTCAAGCGGGGCAAACGATATTCCCCCACTTAAGTAAGAGCTCGAATCCTACCTATCCACGGATCAAGCACCTTTTTTGATGCGATAGTTTAACACAATCCATTGTCTCTGTACATATAGCGAAGACTTTCTATAGTTTCATAGTTCTACAGCAAGTAGTTTCAAAAAAGATATTTGTTAAAATCTATCACCAATTATTTACAGAGAAAAACATTTGTGATCAATATTGTTTCAGGGCTTTGCTTGCATTAAAGTTGTCACTTTGTCATTAATACAGCACCTACTGCAATAAATGATAAAATAAAATAACAAGGGGTACTATTCTAAGGCTTCTATACTTAATTATTTTTTATCTTATAAGCAGCTGAATCTACCCAACTGCTCACGTGGGGGAAGATTATTTATGTAGTGAAAGAGTAACTTTATTGTGCCAATCATCATTACCTTTGTCTGATTAAAGTATGTATAAATTTTAAATCGTTGTCTTAATTCGTTCTTGGATTCGGGTATATGTTTATGGCGGAAGGGCTATAAGTAAAAAGCAATTCCCAGGATTCAGAAGAAACAAACAATAGAATTCAGAAATTCATATATTTTCAACACTATTTAAGTTCTACTAATGAAATTACCATTAATATTTGCTCTAAAGATTTATAATTAAAAAAAATTGGATTATCTTAAAGGCTTTAGAAAATATGCGATTTTTATGCACGCTAAGAAACAAATAATAATTTGTGACATCACTTTCGCAGACCTATATCCAGATGAAAATATATTATAGAAATGTTGGTTCAAGGTGGCCCAAAATGTACCTGTATGCAAAATATCGTTCGATTCGAAGATGGTGAAGTGAACAGCCTTGCCTGGATTTCAATGGATTCACCTATATGGTTTCCGCTTTTCCTGTCTGTCTGTATATGTGTGCCTGTACTACGTACAAACGGCTAGATATATTTTCATGAAATTTTCTACATTTTGAATACTCATAGTAACTTAGTGAATAAGCAGCTACTCATCGCCAGTCTATCTTCATGTGTTTTATGGATATCTGTGTAGTCTTTCGCAAATGTCACATAAAAACAAAACTCAATATATCTTGAATTTCTTTTGTAATATACTTAGCTTTATGAATAAATTATTTAACGTTACTTTGTCTTCATTTCTGTGCAAGTTTTACGTGAAAACGGTTGAGTGCACCGTCTCTTAGAACAAGTTAATGGAATACAATTGTAAATGTAATCGCTTATCTGAATGAATGTAGCACATGCATACGTATTTAGAAAGTCTAAAGTAAATTGTGTAAATTTTAAAAATATTGAAAATGGTTATTCAAATTATTTTCAGGACACTTAAATGATAATTACAATAAGAAACTATAATGATTACTTTTCAATATACATTTAATTAAGTCTACCTGAGTCATGCCAGATAACTCTGCCAGCAATTAAATAATTCAAATAATTGATACACTCGCAAGTTTATTTAAGATGATTAACTGAGTCATAATATTCACAATAAATGTTTTTATTTTTCACAACTCGATAAACATTTCTTAACATCAACAGATATAAAATGTATAATACAAATCACAGTTACGTTAATTTTCGCAATATCAAAAATAGCATGTATTTCTAAAAAATATTATCCAGATAATTTTAACACAATGTTTTCAATAATATAAAAGCACCAGACACTTTAAATTGGAATCTGGAAAAAACTCAAATAGTCATTCTTCATTTTAATTTCCAATGAATATTAATAATGATGTGGTAAAATCCTGGTTATCTGTGCGGAGAGGACACGATTTCAATTTTTTATCGCCAATCCAATTCCAAATGCAAACGGAAAAGAATGTCTTTCAAAATGGCGTACTGGAAAACTTTGATTTAATTAGATTTAGCACCCTTTTAGGAGGAACATTGAACTAAAAATAAGTTGAATTCTTTACTCAATAAATTAAGTTTCTGAATATTTGATTATAAAATTTTTCCAGCTGTTTAATCAAAGTATTTCATTTTATGAGAGGCTTTTTCAGTCAAGCTAAATGGGGGGGGGGCAAGTGGCGGTAGGTTTTTTTTTGCTGAGGAACGTTTCCTGTGCGTATTTCGGACGAGACGTCATTCGGCTTGTTTATCTAATACATTTTCACCACGTCACCAATAAAAATTCCAAAAACTGAATTCCGAATTTATATATAATAGTTGATTGATCAACACCAATTAGATTAAACACCAAACGTCGCCAAAACGACGATAAGCCACATTTTAAGGTAACGGTTTGCATCGTGCGAGAGCCTTTGGGTACCAAGAACCGTTTTCCATCTGGTTTGTTGAGCCGCGGTAGCCCAGCTGGAAGATTAGAGGGTTGTCAGTTCGAAACTCGGTCCAACCGAAGACAGTCGTGTACGCGGGGCTTGGTACACGTTAAATCTGTTCTTGCCTCAAATGTCCTCACGTTGGCGTGGTGTGGAAATTTGGAGAGTGACGTGCCTGCTCAGGTGTTGATCTCGTCATCTGACCGTGGTCCAAAATTACGAGGTGTTGTCCTCGGATCATTCACTTCGGGATTAATCCCAGACCGTCGCCAATAGCACGTTGTGTCGCGCCAGTACGACGTTAATTAATTACCTACCTACCATCCGGTTTGTTTGCTTATGCTGAAAATGCCTCTCATACATACATAAATTTTCGTAGGAACAAATTAAGCAGTGTTTTGATTAAATATTAATTTACAAAAATATTATAAAACCATAATTTTGATTCGAATTTGATTTTGAAATTATTTAAAAACCTATTTTTTCTTACTCGGTTACTATCTTCCCATAAAGCATTGCTTTATAAGACGCCAACACTTGGCGATCGCATAATTAACTAGGATATTACAGAGACGCATAGCAAGGGATCAGTCTTAATGTCATTTAAAATTATCGAAAGTGCTTATGTAAACACTCTACGTATTTATAAAAACATTTCACGTTTTGAATTTCCTGTCGGCTTAATTACAGCTGGCCAAATTTCAAATAGTAACAGGTAGTGAACTACTGAATATAGATTTTTGCAAATTTCAGATACATTCAGTACACGTTACAATGTAACGTGCTTTTTTCCAAACAAAAACAGTCACGTGCTCAGCGCACAGATAATCAGGTAAGGATTTCCACAGTAATTTGAATAAGATTTCAAATCCCAAAATCACAAGACTTCTTGCGATGTTTTGAAAAATAACTTCATCTAAAATTGCCAGATGCTGTAAATAGAAAGAGGAATAAAATTAAAAATTGTTAGACATTTTAAAATAGTCATTGTTAGAAAATATACTGCAAGTTCTTTTGTAACACGTTTATGGAATTAAATTTACCGAACCTTTTGAAAGAAATTGCGAACCGTAATCAAAACTATTCGAACTGGGAATTTCCTCAGACTTTATCATGAATCCGATGGTCACGCATGCCTTGATGAATGTCTCCTTTAATTTGCTCACTTAACCGCTGTATATGCTTAATAAATCTATTTAAATTATTGATATATCGGACTGTTTATTTCCGATATGTTGTGCGTGATGCACTGCGACATAGGTAAGGGAGCATTTCTTTACCTTCATTTGTTTTGAATCTGTATTTTGATGCGACAGCGTCGCTACTAGAACGCTGAACTCCCACAACGCTTGATTGGGATTTATCATAGAGATGACATAGCGCAGTTCAGATGGCCAACCAAGTCCTCCCGACCTTAACTCGTGATTTCTTGGGTATGTCAAAGTCACTGTTTACGTGTCTCATATTGCCAGCAACATTGGATAAGCTACGGGACATCATTACCGATGATTTGATGACCATCAACGGGGAAATGCTACAATCCGAGTGGGCTTGACTAACGTATGGACGTGTGTCACGTAACGAGAGGAGGCCACATCGAACACTTGCAGTGCTATGACTAAAACTTGGACAATTTCTAGTTCTTTTCATGTAGCACTCATCGTTTTATGAGTAATACTTTACGAATTACAGAATTTTGAAACCAGATGAATCATTTGAAGTAACCATGTACATTAAATGCAAAATCAAAACAATTAAAGAGTTAAATTTTGAATGTGAAATTAGTGAATCAAAGTAAAATTAAATCCGTGTCGTATCTTTAGCATTCACAAGTAAACATGTTCACATATTGTTAAGAAAAATGCACTAGCTAATTAAAATTCTTACTTGAGGCATTCACAAGGTCAGGAGGCTTATCATGGAAACATGGGATCTTGATCTCTCAGCATTCCCTTTAAAAAGTCACCATCAGAGGAAGTATCCATAAATTCCAATGCATGCTAAACAGAAAGCAATGCTTAATTTCAATGTCAAAGAAAAACATAAAAAAGCAATTAGGCTAAGTCTGACATTGAAAGCTGTCATGTTCTTTTAACCATTAAGTCATGAATTGTGACACTAATCACAGATACAATCAAATAGCTGATATAGTACAGCTAGGATGAGAAGGCAGATGATATTGGGAAGTCTATTTCTGGTTAGTAAGTTCTCTATGAAAAATTGTTGCCTTAAATCATTATGGTGATCGCTTTTAAGTGAAGACTTGTTTCATTACCTCGTAACCGTTATTGCCATTATCACCAAATGATAAGTTCAGAACCGGAATCCGAGATACAGATAGAAATTCTATGAATCACCCCCTAATAGACTTGAAACCAC
The DNA here is from genome assembly GCA_933210815.1 of Meta bourneti. Taxonomy (NCBI): domain Eukaryota; kingdom Metazoa; phylum Arthropoda; class Arachnida; order Araneae; family Tetragnathidae; genus Meta; species Meta bourneti. Next base: position 82,351,577 of record OW119928.1, read on the forward strand.
ATGATTCAAATGCCAATTCTGCAGAGGCTCTATATTGAAATTGAAATGAAACTTATCTCCTGAACGCTATTTACACTCTCTGGACACGAGAAACTCTCACCAGTGTCAAAACATATGTTTAGAACTCTCCTAATCAAATCTGATTCTCTTTAATTTTTAAATATCAATCGCCGATTGGGGTACAATGCTGCTCTTCAAGCTTTTTAGAAATGTGTATTAAAGACATTTTTTTTCGTGGCCTCGCAACAACTCCAGCTTCGTGTTTCCGTATCCAAGCTCTGCTTGCAATTTGTTCATAGATTCAGGAGAGAGAGAGAGAGAGAGAGATCAGGACACTATTAAAAGACCTAACTCACAGAATATTTCTACAGTGGGCGTCCGCACATCATAGTGTGCAGAGAAATGAGAAAGCGGACTATTTGGCCAAAAAAGGGACTATGGTGATCGAAACTTATGGATATCCATTCGTCAAAACTACATATCAAACTGAATAGAAAGAATTTGAAGCGAAATCTCACTATCTCTAAAAGAAAGCCTTAGAGAGCACTCTGCAATGGCATTTCAGTTGTTCCAGATTCTCTTTGACGGAAAGCGGGTGCCAAGTGCAGACTTCTTACTGGCCACGACTGTCTGGGGGCCTATCTCCACCAAATAGGACTTGTTGATTTCCCAGACTATAAATTGTACGATGTAGAACAGCATTTGTCTGGTGAACATTTGGACGAGTACCCTGCTCTAGTGGTTTCTAATTGCACTGTTTAAAAATATTGGTAAGAACGTGGTCTAATGGCCAAACCTTATTAACATTTTTTTATCAACTACATAATTTATCAACATAATCGTCAATTCATAGAGGTCCTTACTACACTAGGGCCGCTGTAGCCCAGTTGGAAGTGCAACGGATTAGCAACTGGGGGGTTGCGAGTTCGAAATTAGGTCCATGCTAAGACAGTCATGTCGTGTACAAGGGGGTGGTACACGTTAAATCTGTCGGGCCTCAAATGTCCTCACGTTGGCGTGGAAGTTTGGAGTGGGTTGCCAGCTCAGCTGTTCACCTCGTCATCTGACCGCGGTTTGAAATTACGAGGCGTTGTCCTTGATCTTTCCTTTCGGGATTGATCGAGGACCGTCGCCAATAGCCCGTTGTGTTGCTCCAGAACGACGTTAATTAACTACTTAACCTAATCTAACCATATTACAATAAAAATTAAAAACAAAATGTTCTCTTTTAAAGTTTAGAACAAACGTTTCCAGTATATACTTACATTTAGACCATAACTGTGTTCGTCCTCATCAAGGGAACTAAAAGTATATTTCGGAAGTTCCTCAAGGATTTCCTTAAAAAGTAAAATTATGTTAGCTGTAATACAAACATCAGTTGATTTAGACAAAGAATACACAACTTTATGAGTCTGATTATGATTATGTGGATTAGCACTTTATGATTATGATTATGTGGATTATGATTATGATTATGTGGACAACTTTATGATTATGTGGATTAGCACTTGTGCCATAAATATGGCCCTTGTGCCATAAAACCCCCAAACCAACCAATCAGTATAACCAGTTTCTGACATTTTGACCAATAGAATCCTTCCAAAGATTCGTTTATAGTATATACTAACCAATATATGTGGATATTTAGTCCTTATGTGTGTTGTAGGGTAAGAGCAGTAGTATACTACTCGAAAATCTCTTGAACTCAGAAGATAAAAAAAACGATAAAGATTAAAATAATTTTCTCTAATCTATTCCAGTGTCAATAGATGTAATGATCTTTGTGGGCCGTATGTTGTGCGCGCCCCTGATTTAAACCCTTAGTTGCTTCATACAGCACAACTAAAAGCTTATAAAAGAAAGGAAAAGCAGAATCTTAAATATCAAATTTACATGTTTTCTATATGTATGTAAACATCCTCTCACAAATTTCCAATATATCTTTAGAGAATTACAGAGTTTGTAACCCGTTAATTTATACATTCTATTTACAGGAATTATATTTTTGTTTTTTAAAATCATATTCTCCAATTTATCATTTATTCCTCCATTAAGTATTGAAAACAAAAATATCTTATAGTTTAGAGAGATGAGATATTTCAGCATATACTTACATTTGGATCGTAATGTTTTGCATTTTCGTCTAGAAATTTCATACATTCAAACCCCAATTCTGTAACGTCCATATTTATAAACTAAAAGATAAAGTTATATGAGCTATAATTGGGTTGGATGACAACGAATAGTTTATTTGAAAATGCTATGCATCAAAGAACGATAATTGATGACTATATCATAGGGGGAAATAAAAGTAAAAATAGGTATAATAGGACAAGAAACATTCACAGAGTGTCTATTCCCCAAACGGAGTTACACCAGCGTATAACACACCTAAAATGTATTACTGGAAAAAAATGTAATTGAAATGGTCATACGATTAGGATAAGGGCTTAATTTTGCCTACAGAGTAGGAAGAAAAGTGTTGAGATTATCATAAGGGATAAGGTTCAGCACTTGTCTTTGGAGTAAGAAGTATGTTGAGGTGGACATAAGGAAGAAGTATTTGGACTTTGCATTTGAAGCAGAGAGAGAGAGGAAGAAGAGAGAGAGAGAGAGAGTGTGTTAGGATGATCATAAGGGGATAAAGATCATCACTTGTTTTTGCCTTTAAAGAAGTATGTTGAGATGGACGTAAGGAAGGATTGGGACTTTGCATCTGAAGCAGGAAGAAGTGAGTTGAGAAATAAGGATAAGGATTGAGATTTCAAAGCGCTTGTTTGCCACCCAGTAGGTCGCGGGTTCGAATCCCGGTTTGTAAGCGCATGGATGTTAGTGACTGTCCTTCTTGTTAGGAGTAGCGGCGGCTCGCCTATTAGGTGCTCCTTCACAAATGGCCGAATATTTCGCCCCTTCTAGTACCGAAGGCCGAGAGGTCAATGGTCGGCTTGATAAAAAAGGATTGAGATATATTTTTTCCTTTGAAGCAGAAATATGTTAAGATAATTGGAAAGCATAAGGATTGGCATTTATTTTTATCTCAAGAGCAGGAAGTAGTGTGTTACGATGATCATAAGAGACAATAATTAGGACTTATTTTTGCCTTTGAAGCAGGAGGAAATATACTGATATGATCTTAAGAGATAAAAAGCAAGGCTTATTTTTGCATTTACAGTAGAAGTGTGATGAAATGATCATATAGGACAATGATTGGCATTTCGCTTTGCCTTTAGAGTGGGCAGAATGACCTGGGTGGGATTATTGGGGAGATATAAAATGCCTTTTTACTATATTTGGATGCTATATCCTATAATTTGGATAAGCAGGACGGGTATTCCACATGAAATCATTCAGAGGGAGGGGTTGTACAATAATTAAAATTGTTTTTTGCAAACACATATAATACTCGTGCATTTAACTAAATTAAAAAAATTATTTATCTCATTTTTGTCTAAAATATCACTTGACGTATTAGAAAATGGCCCATACCAGAAAAAGAATTGACAAAAATAACTTTTGTAATTTATTTATATACATGAATTCTGAGAAAAAAATAATTAAAAAAAGGTGTAATTCAAATTTCCACAACATTTTTGTACTCCATTAAAGAATTTAGGAAGTGTTATCTACCGTTTAACGTTACTGGTGAATAGTTTCCAAAAATATCAACAGATTCTCAAACTAGATACGGTGCTCAGTGAATTAGCTATTGTAAGATATTTTCTGCAAGCATACAGAAAATATATAGTTCCATTTTTGTATTTAGAATAACCATGCAAATTTCCTTACATCACAGATATCATTTGGAAAGGGAACTTCTTGATTATCTAAAAGGCTTACAGGATGATTTCCATAGACACAATAGGGACTATTGTTAGGAGATGCAGGGTCCTGGAAAAAAATGTTGAAAAGCGAATAAAAGAAACATACAGAAATGTTTGTCAATAAATAGAAAAACTACAGACTTCAGAATACTCATAATAAATTTAAATTATTTAAAACTTCCTTACATCACCGTTACCACTTGACATCTGCGGCCAGGGCTTGGTTCCATTCTCACACATGCCAACTTCTTGAATTTCAGGAAGTCCTACCGGATGATTTCCAGGAAGTCCTACCGGATGATTTCCATCGACACAAGTGGGACTGATGCTAGGAGATGCAGAAACGTGTTGATACTGAAAACGGAAGAATGAAAATTTGAGTAAAAGAAACAGAAGGAGTTGGTAAATGAATAAAATATTTATTGTCTCTAGTCGCAAAAATAAAAAATCAAGGCATTTGAAATTTTCTTACATCACCGTTACCACTTGACATCTGCGGCAAGGGCTTGGTTCCATTCTCAGACATGCCAACTCCTTGAATTCCAGGACGGCCTACCGGATGATTTCCAGGAAGGCCTACCGGATGATTTCCATCGACACAAGTGGGACTGATGCTACGAGATGCAGAAACGTGTTGATACTGAAAACGGAAGAATGAAAATTTGAGTAAAAGAAACAGAAGGAGTTGGTAAATGAATAAAATATTTATTGTCTCTAGTCGCAAAAATAAAAAATCAAGGCATTTGAAATTTTCTTACATCACCGTTACCACTTGACATCTGCGGCAAGGGCTTGGTTCCATTCTCAGACATGCCAACTCCTTGAATTCCAGGACGGCCTACCGGATGATTTCCAGGAAGGCCTACCGGATGATTTCCATCGACACAAGTGGGACTGATGCTACGAGATGCAGAAACGTGTTGATACTGAAAACGGAAGAATGAAAATTTGAGTAAAAGAAACAGAAGGAGTTGGTAAATGAATAAAATATTTATTGTCTCTAGTCGCAAAAATAAAAAATCAAGGCATTTGAAATTTTCTTACATCACCGTTACCACTTGACATCTGCGGCAAGGGCTTGGTTCCATTCTCACACATGCCAACTCCTTGAATTCCAGGACGGCCTACCGGATGATTTCCAGGAAGGCCTACCGGATGATTTCCATCGACACAAGTGGGACTGATGCTACGAGATGCAGAAACGTGTTGATACTGAAAACGGAAGAATGAAAATTTGAGTAAAAGAAACAGAAGGAGTTGGTAAATGAATAAAATATTTATTGTCTCTAGTCGCGAAAATAAAAAATTAAGGCATTTGAAATTTTCTTACATCACCGTTACCACTTGACATCTGCGGCAAGGGCTTGGTTCCATTCTCACACATGCCAACTCCTTGAATTCCAGGACGGCCTACCGGATGATTTCCAGGAAGTCCAACCGGATGATTTCCAGGAAGGCCTACCGGATGATTTCCATCGACACAAGTGGGACTGATGCTACGAGATGCAGAAACGTGTTGATACTGAAAACGGAAGAATGAAAATTTGAGTAAAAGAAACAGAAGGAGTTGGTAAATGAATAAAATATTTATTGTCTCTAGTCGCAAAAATAAAAAATTAAGGCATTTGAAATTTTCTTACATCACCGTTACCACTTGACATCTGCGGCAAGGGCTTGGTTCCATTCTCACACATGCCAACTCCTTGAATTCCAGGACGGCCTACCGGATGATTTCCAGGAAGGCCTACCGGATGATTTCCATCGACACAAGTGGGACTGATGCTACGAGATGCAGAAACGTGTTGATACTGAAAACGGAAGAATGAAAATTTGAGTAAAAGAAACAGAAGGAGTTGGTAAATGAATAAAATATTTATTGTCTCTAGTCGCAAAAATAAAAAATTAAGGCATTTGAAATTTTCTTACATCACCGTTACCACTTGACATCTGCGGCAAGGGCTTGGTTCCATTCTCACACATGCCAACTCCTTGAATTCCAGGACGGCCTACCGGATGATTTCCAGGAAGGCCTACTTGATGATTTACGTCGACACAAGTGGGACGATTGTTAGATCCTTGATTCTGAAAACGAAAGGACGGAAATTTAATGATATAAACACAAGGCTTTCGTACATAATTGGAATAGTTATGTGTAAATATCCCGTTGTGTTATTCCAGTGAGACGTTAATTAACTATCTACCTATAATATTTATGAGTTTTTTCGTCGCTGACATAATAAATTTAAACTATTTAATATTTCCTTATATCAACGGTACCATCTGGCATCTGTGAGCAATACGTGATCGTTCTCGAGAATCACAAAAGACTAACTGTGCTCTAATAATATCTCTTCTTTACATGACTACATTAAGATATTCTATTGTATTCCTTAAAATCATAAATACTTTTCTACAAGTAAAAGATTAATGTTGGATATGAAACGGATGTCGTTAGTGGTAATAACCTTTGTTAAAATCTGAAGCAGATAGTGGACGTCGTATCATTTAATTTACGAAGTAAATTTAAAATGATAAAATAATAATGCAGATGTAAAATGAAAATCTATAATGAATAGCTTAAATAACTAGTTTACTTAAAATGCAAATAAATAAAATATTTTTTTTTAGTTTGAACGTAATTTTTATTCAAAGGTAACTTTGAGATTTACGTAAGTTAAATGGAGCCATGGACCATAATAGTTTGAAAATAAGACTAATACACACATGTCCAAACATGAGGATAATGCATTTCGAGATGATTCCTGGATTAAGTACGTGCACCAAAATACCTCAAGCGTCAAATGAATATTCTACAAACTATGTTGAAGAAATAAAAACACCCATATGCTTCGTGGTGCTACTAGGTAGGTAGTTGAATTACACTGAAGCCACAACTGACTATTGGCGATTGTCCGGGATCAATCATGAAGAGAAAAGTCCGAGGATAGCACCTCATAATTTTAAACCATGGTCAGAAAGAAGTCAGTACCTGAGGTGGCACCACACTTTCCAAACCTCCACACTACGACAACAAACGGACATTTGAGGCCACGTCAAATTTAATGTGCAACAATTCTAACGTACACGAAGATCTTTGGTTGGATTTAATTTACTCTCATGTTGCTAATCCACGACCCTACAGACTGGGATGAAGAAATGAAGAACAACCGCTTAGGTGAGTACATTGTTCGCTTTAGTTTTTGCGAAAAAAATGTGTTTTTTTTGCTCTTTTAAAAGTAACCGAATGATGGACCCTAATGCTGAATCTGCAACGTAAATACATGCTCTTTCCATAAGTCTGTCCAAACGTTTCTATGGGATGAAGTCAAACTCATACACTAGAGCCTTGTATTTGGAAGGTTTAGCTAGACAAAGAAACATTGATTCTTGCTGGGTTTGAATTAGAAAAGACAGAGAGATAATTTTTACTATGAGAGTAGCTTATGACTCGGTGCATCAGGTCTCAGGAGAATTTTAATTCATCACGATGTAAATAACAGCAGAGTATCTCTGGCACTGCGCAGTAGTACAAGATAAGAATACCAGAATACCTCATACTGCGACAGTGCTTCAACCAAGCCACCCAGATAGGCCAAAGTGAAGAGGGAAATAACATCAACATGACTTTCAAATCTAATAGGGGCCGAGGTAGCCCGGTCGGAAGAGTAACAACGGATTAGCAGTCGGAAGGTTACGAGTTCGAAACTCGGTCCAACCAAAGACAGCCGTGTACACGGGGGCTAGTGCACGTTAAATCTGTCATGTACTCAAATGTCCTTACGTTGGCGTGGTGTGGAGGTTTGGAGAATAGGGTGCCATCTCAGGTGTTCATCTCGTCATCTGACCGTAGTGTTGTCCTCGTTCTTTCCCTTGGATATTGATCTTGGACAGTCGCCAATAGCCCATTGTGTTTCTCCAGTGCGAAGCTAATTAATTACCATTACCGAAGCTCATAAATGTAATTTATTGAATGATAATAACATACGGCATTACTGTGCCACAAAAGCAGCAAGCAAGAACAGACAATTTCTCTCTTAAAGAAAGAGTAAACGTAGACGAAGTCACTCATCTTATGCAATGTGTTTCTGCGCATAACAAAATTTACTCCTGTCCGATTGGTAAGCATAATGAAACAAAAGAACTGATACCACCGCATCACTTATGAAAGTATGGAAATCCAGATAACCAGTTATAGTTGAAAAAGAGATTAGTCACTAAACACTTTTTGAAAGGTTATGAGAATCAACAACAATCAACTTTCATTCGAAGATGCAACACGTTAGCATATGTACTTGGTTACACAAATACAAAACAAAAGTTACTGAAACAATTGTCTTACACTATAGGCAGCATTTTGAAGTGCTGCCAGAGTCTCCAAAGGAATCACAGTCCCCAAAGGAATCAGGATAAGGATTTGTCCTCCAGGTAGCGTAGGATCAATCGCATGAGGAATGAGGTTCTAAAAATATTTTATGTTGCTTTTTATTAACGTACTATTTTTCTATATCACTTCATTAAGTGAACAATTTGTATTTTTAGTTTCACACTACTTAAAAAGGATTTCTATGTGAGGGATTTTCAAGGTAAACAAACAAATCAGACGGAAAGTAGATTTTGCTTCAGTTACCCAAATTTTCTTGCATGATAGATATCAAGGTTTCCTTAAAATGGGATTTACAGCCATTTTGGCAACGTTTGGCGTTTTATCTAATTGGTGTTGACCAATCAACTATCTCATATCAATTCTGAATTCATTCTTTGGAGTTTTTACTGGTTAAGATAAAATCGTATTCGAAAAACACGCCAATTGACGTCACGTTCAGAATTTGTACAGGAAACGCGTACCCCCTTTGAAACACTTACGTTTAGCTTGAAAAAAATGCCTCTTATTCTTCAACTGAAATAAGAATCCTTAAAAGAAATCATTGAATAATTCCAGACTATATCCCGAAAATAAACTATGCATTTCGTTTTCTAATTAAATATAAATAAAAAATGTTCACACTCATAGACAAAAAAACAGGTTGCGAAAGGTTCTTGTGAACGCTTGATGCTTGATTGTTCATACGAGTTATACATTCATATACTTAATTATGTAACTCTTTTGAACAGTAAATAAAAATAAAATTAGTAATTTCAATGCCTTGGAGAGACGATGCACGGGACAATTCTTTGTGTCCAGTATAATGATTCCTATTAAAGATTTTTGTTTCGAATTTTGTAATCATGTTTAATAGCAACATTTAAAAGTAAATAAAAAATTCAGTGCAATTTTCAAAATATTTCCCTTTTTATGACAAAAATTGTTTTTCAATCATGCACATTTTCAACAGTTTAGGATATTAATTTATATTTACCTCAAATGTTCCTCATTTACGCATTGCACTTGAAAGGGGGGGGGTTGGGTATTTCAATTAACGTCACACTGGAGCAACACAATGGGCTATTGGTGACGGTCCGGGATCAATCCCAAAGGGAAAGATCCGAGGACAACACCACGTAATTTTGAACCACGGTCAGATGACGAGGCAACACCTGAGCTGGCACCCCACTCTCCAAACTTCCACACCACGCCAACGTAAGGACATTTGAGGCCACGACAGATTTAACGTGCACCAGCCCCCTTTGTACACGACGGTGTTTGGCTGGATTCGAACTCGCAACCCTTCGGTTGCTAGTTCGTTACTCTTCCAACCGGGCCACCGCGGCCCTGCACTTGAAAGGGAAAGAAAGCAAATGATTGAGAAAATTAAGGTTTCGAACCATAAAATATAAAAAAGAATACATAAAATATTAAAACCTATTTCCTAATTGCTGATTCAAGACTGACAAGGCATATGTTGACATCAATAATTTTTGAGAATTAACTCACTGTGTTTTGAGGAAAATATAAATAGCAAAGAAATTTTAAATTTTCTTACATCACTTAGTACCGCCATGCCACTCTCTGTGGAACTAGTAGGCGTTGAAACGTCTTCAGATGCAATAGGATAGTTCTCAACACTGGAATTGGAATCATTACGACTACCCTAAAATATAAATTTGAATTATGCACATTATAAGCATTCCTTACATTACATTTCCATGTAATTCAATTAAAACAGTGAGCGGAAAAGTCAAAGTAATAAGTCCATCTCATATCGGAAACAAATATAGTTATGAGAAGGCAGATGACTTCGAAGGAGTGTATTCATAGAAAGCTACTACTCTTGACTGGAGAAATGGCTGCCATATGCAAAATCAGTATGGCAATCACTATGGAAAATTTTTCTCCAACAATTCGTTACCTCTGTGTTGTTACTTTCGTATTAAGAATCAAAGCAAAACCAGAAACTGTGTAAAAGTCCCTTGTTTACGTTACAACCTATCACTGAATTTAAAGAATAGATTTGTTTAAAAACCACGTGACTTAATTATCAATTCGCCAGAGATGGGATATATATGATATATACATGATGATGACATGATATATCATATTCATACAATATACCTATCAAGCGTGATATGTTTCGTATCATACTTGCATTCGCAACATCATACATATAATACTTTCACCCCAATCAACAAAAAACTATTTTAAAATAACCTTTTCATTAATAAAAATGTTATTCAGGGAAACTTTTTCCTCCTATGACTATTTTACGTCATGAAAATTCTACAGTTTAAATATTAATTTTCAAGATTAAAAATATATGCATCTACTAGAATTTTTATTATATGAAAGTCATAATTTTGGCGGTTCACAAAATTCAAAGATAAGAAGTTTTCTGGAGCTTTATCTAAAAAGTTTCGTATAGCTAATAATTGATATAATTCTGAGATTTATAAACTGAAATTTTGCAAATAGCTTTCATAGATAGGAACACTTAATCAAGATCAAATGACATCAGTCAATGCGTTTATCTTTTGGAAAATAAATTCAATAGTTAGTTATGAACGCATTCAACAGATATTAACTCTGAGTGACTTCGAAGATGTCACTCAGAGTCTAATTTCACCATGCAACCTGCAGTCGTCTCTGCCTGACTTCTAATCAGTTCTGACTTTCTTGACTAATAGCATCTTTTCAAAGGAATTTATTGTAAGGAAATGAGCAAAGGAATCTTCTTACGGGTTTCTATTCTATGCAAAGAATCAATGTAATCTTTCATAAGGGTTCTGTTCTAAGGAAAGAACCAATATGTTTCCAAAAAATTATATTCTAACGAAGGGAGCAATAGAAACTTTCCACCCAATATTCCAAGAAAAGGAGCAATGGAATCTTTCCAAAGGATTCTAGTCTAAGGAAAGAACTTTCTTAAAAGAATATTCCTAAAAGAGTTGAAAGAATTCTTAAAACACAATTCTTGAAAAAGTTGTCTTTTCAAAGGAATTTATTCAATGCAAAGCACCAATATAATCTCTCCTAAGGGTTCTATTCATAGGAAAGGACCAATATAATCTTTCCAAAAAATTCTATTTTAAGGAAAGGAAGAATAGAAACTTTCCAACGAATTCTATTCCAAGGAAAGGAGCAGTGGTATCTTTCCAAATGATTCTATTCTATGGAAAAAACTTTCTTAAAAGAATTTTCCTAAAAGTTGAGAGAATCTGTGGATATCTTCAACCAATAGTCATGTGTACTGTGGGAGGAAGTAATACTACAGTTCTCACAAATCTTGTCGGGTTAAGAATAACAAATTTAAATATTTCAGTTACTGTTACCAGCAATTTTGAATGGTATTGAAGCAAAACAGATTCCCCAAAGATTACATTCTAAGGTTTTACTTTATAAATTTGAATGCACATTCTGTCTTATTTAAGGTAAGATATAATGTTTGGTAAATTGCTGAAAATAATCCTTGATT